>CM061491.1:22060000-23310000 GCA_030867185.1 Tagetes erecta
AGGTAAAATCGCTGCACTAAAGCGCTTTTTGCCAAAGTTGGCTGAAAAATCACTACCTTTCTTCAAAACTCTTAAAAATTGTGTTGACAAAAAAGATTTCAAGTGGACAATAGAGGCAGAAGCTGCCTTCCAAGATCTCAAAAAACAAATAGCCTTCTTACCAACCATCACCGCCCCTGTGGCGGGAGAGCTTATCACTGTTTACCTTTCAGCATGTACTTAGACTGACAAGCTAGAAGCTAAGGTCAGGAGTCACAAGCTACAAGCTTACACTCGTTTACTTTCATGCAGGTATGGAGGCTATAAGTGCGGTACTTGTGGTGGAACGAGCCAAGATAGAAATGCCAATTTATTTCATCAGCAGGGCTCTCAGGGATGCTGAGATCAACTACACCCCCATGGAAAAGTTGGTGCTCGCCCTGGTACACACCTCAAAACGATTGAGAAGGTACTTTCAGGCTCATCACATCAGGGTGCTGACCAACCAGCCTATCAAATCCGTACTTGAGAAGCCAAAAAATTCAGGAAGATTAGCCAAATGGGCAGTGGGACTAGGGTAGCACAACATTGAATACTCCCCAAGGAAAGCCATCAAAGCCCAAATCTTGGCTGATTTCCTGTCAGAGATCCTAGAAAAAACCAAAGAAGTAAACGAAGTAGCAACTGAAGAAGACAAGATGCCCAAGACAAAATCAGCATGGACTTTATTCACCGATGGAGCGTCCAGTGTAGAAGGTTCCGGAGCTAGATTGATCATAACTGATCCCTTTGGAACCGAATACACTTACGCGCTTCGCCTTGAGTTCCCATGCACAAACAATGAGGCTGAATATGAAGCGTTTCTGGCTGGTCTACGGATAGCTAGAAGCATGAAGGTCGAAGAGCTAGAAGCTTTCGGTGACTCCAGGCTGGTAGCCAACCAAGTAAATGATGAGTACACGACAAAAGAACCATCAATGATCAAATACAAAGCCAAAGTCAAAGACTTGATGAAAGAATTCAAAAGCTGCACCCTCCAACAAGTCTCAAGGTCAAAGAACAAATAGGCTGATGCCTTAAGCAAACTCGCATCCTTAACCTTCGCCCACCTGACTAAGAAGGTGCTGGTCGAGGTCCAAAAGGTCCCATCCATCAGCGAGATAGAGGTGCAAGATATAGTTGATGAAGTTCAAGAGACTTGGATGACGCCCATTATCAATTTCCTCAAAGAAGGGAAGCTTCCCCCCAATGAAGCAGAAGCCTCCAGGCTCCCGTCCAAGGCTGAACACTATGTCATAGAAGATAATGTGCTATACAAGAAATCGTACCTCTCCCCTCTTTTGAGGTGTGTAGGTCCAGAGCAAAGTAATTATCTTATTCGAGAAGTTCATGAAGGGGTATGCGGTGCACACGCTGGACCTCGCTCAGTCGTGACAAGGCTAATGAATTTGGGTTATTATTGGCCCATAATGCACAAATATGCCTCTGAAGAAATAAGCAAGTGTGAAGGTTGCCAGCTGCACGCTCCCGTCAAAACAAACCCCAAGCATGATTTAGTTCCGGTCATGGCTGCCTGGCCATTTTTCAAATGGGGTATGGATATCGTGGGTCCCTTCCCAGAAGCTGCTGGAAGGGTCAAGTTCTTGCTCGTGGCCATCGATTACTTCACCAAATGGCCCGAAGTCAAACCACTTGCATCCATAACCGGTAAACAAGTCATTAACTTTGTTTGGGAGAATATAATTTGTCGGTTTGGACTACCGGGGGAAATTGTTACGGATAATAGTCGTCAATTTGCAGAAAAACCATTCAGCTCATGGTGCAAGGAATTCGAAATCAAGCAAGTGTTCAGCTCCGTAGCTTACCCTCAATCAAACGGCCAAGTCGAACGAATGAACCGAAGTATTGTTGAATGTATCAAAGCCAGGTTGGGAAGGTACGGGAAAAATTGGCTGGAAGAGCTCCCAAGCGTCTTATGGGCCATAAGAACCACCGAGAAAACAAGTCACCTTAAAACACCATACAGCTTGGTATACGGTTCTGAGGTTGTCATCCCAGCTGAAATTGGTGTCAACACAAGAAGCAGCAGGAAAAGAAGCAGGGATGACAACGACAGGGAGATCCTATTAAATCTAGACCTCCTGGAAGAAGCTCGAGACCATGCACTGATTCGAGAAGCCAGGTACAAGCAGAAGCTAGAAGCTTACTACAACTCAAGGGTTAAAAAGGAAATATTCAAACCAGGAGATCTAGTGCTTCGAAATAATGAAGCCAGCAAACAAGAAGGTCTCGGGAAGCTCAGGCCTAAATGGGTAGGACCCTACATCGTCAAAGAAGCCCCCAAGGGAGGGTCCTACAAGTTAACAGATCAAGAAGGGAAGATGATCCCTCGTCACTGGAACGGAAAACACTTAAAGCGCTTCTACGTTTAAGTGATGAAACATTGTAAAAGCCTATTATTGATGTAATCGTGTGTTGAAATCGAAATGAATCTTTTGTTTCAAAAAACTTCCTATCTATATTATCCTATCAAAGGTTGAGTCCCTCATAATAAAAACTCCATGGGGTCCGGAACTACACCTCTCCATGAAAAAGGGATGAGCTCCTAGGTCATATTGCTCAACAGGAAACAAGGCGCTATACCTTCCTGTATAAAGGGTGAATTCCTAAAACAATTAAATTCCATGGGTTTGAAATTATTGTAACAAGGTCAATCCATGAAAAAGGGTGAGCCCCTTACATCAAAACGGCTCCATAAGTACACAAAGAAAAGAATAACTTTTGAAAACAAAGTCCACAAACATAAAAAGATATTGTGGCGTCTAACAGATAGGATAAGTTGGTAAAAACTCTTTCTCGCTTATGTAAGATTTGGTGTCTGCAGCATCACATCACAACATAACATTAAGAAAACAACCAACAAAAATAACAACACACACGATAATCATAGCACAAAAGTCATTGATGACAACGTTAAACAAACCAGTCGGACGACATAAAGCATAAAGGGCTACCAAGATAAGAAGCCTATTGCCTTCAGGTCAAAACGTGACCAAGCAAACCAAATGTAAATTTTTTAGAGGCCAACATACGGCCAAACACGAATAAAAGCGTTGTTTTAAGAACCACAAAACAGAATATCATAAAATCACTGGGGGTCGAGAGAGTCACCAGGAGCAGGGAAGCCAGGAGCAGCAACATCTTCGGGAGAATCAGCATTGGAGGGAGTGGCTTCACTGGAGCTTTTGACTGGAGTAAGGTCCTCAGAAGCTAGGCCACCAGCTGGAGTCAAAGGAGTACCAAGATCCTTCAGCACCTCATCAACGTTCTTTTCTGCAACCTTTAGTTTTTTCAGGGAAACAGCGGGGAGGTCTGCCTGATCTTGGGATAGTAAGGTAGGAGCCGGACGCTTCTTGCCAAGGACCCTATCAGCCACCTCCTTGCTCAAGCCTTTTGGTTCAATACTTTGAAGAAAAGACAATGGTTGACCAGAACATCCGGAAAGTGCCTGCAAAAACGAGTAAGAAGTAATTTCTAGCGCTTTCACATAGTTAGCAAATTCACCCGCAGCATCCGGCTTATACTCCTTACAGGCCTCCTTGGTGACGCCTTTCAGATAGTTGGCGTACCCGGAGAGTAACCCTTGATGGCGGCCATAAGCGAGGGCTTTCATATATATCATTGAAAAAGGTTCCTTGAACTCAGCACTATTCAGCAAGTAAGTCACGACCTGCTTGAAGCCCTCCTCAACTAACCATTTATTGACCTCCTCTAGACGCCTATTCTCCTCCAATGCCCTAGACGCTGCAACCTTCCCTGATTTTAGCTCCTCAATCTGAAGTTCTAGCTCCTTTCTCCCAGCTTCCAGCTCCTTCCTCCCAGCTTCCAATTCCTCACGATCGGAAGCTACCTGGGACTGAAGAGTGGAAAGCTTAGTAGTTAGATCCTCCTTCTTAAGGGTCAGCTTCCTGATTGACTCAGCCCTTTCACTAGAAATCTTGTCCACCTCCCCCTTTGCAGCTGACAAATCAGTGAAATCTTTATATGTATCCCTCCAACGATCAGTTATCTCTGGTACCAGCGCCATGAACCTTGCCCCGTTGCTAAAAAACTTCTTCAACAGCTCGATGTTTTCCAAACAATCATCCCGTGCCCTCTCGGCAGGAGGGGCAAAACCATGAATAGCTTCGCGACAGACGGAAGCCTTGGAAAACGTGTCATGAACACCAACCTGCCAATCGGGGATATAAAGATCATCCACATCAGGGTCCTGATCAACAGGGACTGAGGAGGAATCTTCAACATGTCACACCCCGACCGATGGCGGAATCATCGAGGCGGACGCAAGTGAATAGATTGCTCGTAGCTCATGGTACTAAAATGATTAAAATAGTATTAAATTCAATATTCAATTAACCAATACATGAATCAATTTAACAATTAGTCAAACACAACTCTTTATTAAACTAGGTCCATAATCCTATGTGTGCAGCATCTTGAGGTAATCTACTAAGCTGTAACACCTGAAATCATGTGAAAAATAGTATTTGTCAGCTAACGAATTAGCTGGTGAGTAAACACAGGTTTGCATACATATACATATATATATATATATACATAATGATTAAAATGATTAAAATGAACGTGATTCAATTCCATGTCATGTTACTAACTATCATGCAAAAGTGTATCACATTAGATAAATCGAGTGCACAATCAAACCTAGATGACTGCAGCCACTTAATCACACAGATTAAGCCGTAATGAGCAAAAGCATATGTCGGTTACAATCACCACTCGAATGCCATATGGGGTGGGCTTGTCAGGCCAAATAGTACTATTATTGATAACCGTTGGTTTGAATAAATTAATGATTGTGCTAGAATAAATGTTTATCAACCTATGAAACACATAATTGCAAGTAATAACACATACATGAATTGAATTGAATTGAATTGAATACAATGAATCAAATGAATAAAATGAGCAAAATGAATAAAAATGAACAAAAATGATAAATATGATTTAATAGGTAACATGATTTCACCCCAAAGAATAAAACGAGAAAAAGGGCTATGAATACTCACTTGGATTAAGATACGTGACGATTGGCAAAAATAATACTTGAGTCAAGGCACCGAAAGATTTCTTTAGAAGTTAACCTAAGGCACGCTTATTGAAATTAGAAAAATAGACTTAGGGTTCTAATGACGATTTGATAACTAGAGCTTTCTGCATTGGACTTGGGGTTTTTCGTAATAGTAAACAATTAATTGATAAAATTGTTTAAAAAAAATGAGTAACGATTTAAGTATAACTTTCAGATTGTGCTTTTCATGTATGTTAAACTCGGTAAGTCGATAATAACTAGTTGATTAAGTAATAATAGAAAATCAAATAACCATTGAGTAAATGGTAATTAAATTATTTAGTGATAAACAGCTATGAAAAATTAGTAGATTACAACCTTGGAACTTAAATAACTATTAGTGATCGATAAACAAATTATTCATAAACAAATGCCTTATTATACAAATCTAGTATTTATAAAATAACTTATTATCATTACATGATTTTGTATAACCATTCAACACTTTAAATATTTAATACCGTTATCAAAAGTTAAAGAAGTATGTGTAATCTTTAAAATTTCAGTACATGTATCATAAGTTACTTTATGAAAATTAAGTATAATGTCTAAAAGTAAATGTTTAAAAACGAAAACCAAACGGATAGGGCCAGGAATTTACTCTTTAAATGGTATAATACTCAAAACCCCAACTCACGAATAAACCCTAAATTTTCAACTACTTAAATTAAATCCTGATTCGATCAGGATGATGGCAACAAGCTTAGGGCTTTTGATATGCAGATGAAAACGAGTATACGGATATATTCAAGTACCTTGATTGATAATGGTATGATGATAATAAGAAGAAAACGAAACCGCAACTGAGTGGCGATTGAAATTCGATCAAAAAAAAAAGATGATGTGGTGAAGTGATGTTCAACAACCAAAACTCTCGAGTAATCTGATGTTGGCACTACCTTGGTGATGTCGCTCGGGTAATATGCAGCACGATGAAGATCAACTAATATTTAAGAGGGTGTGGGTGTTGTTATTGTAAATTGTTGCTGTAGAAGGTTTGTATGAATGTAAAAGAGTGAAGCGCACATGATAACAGATATTAATTCAATCGAATTTGATTCAACGCGTTATGAGTTTCGATCCGTGATAAACGGGATTGACTCGCTGAAATCACTGGATTTTTGTTAGATTATTTGGTTTCTTATAATTTAGATGATAGCAAAGAACTGATTTGGTCAATTTAAATGAATTTATCCGTGAAATATTACCGGTTGTGATTCGAGTTTCCGAATTAGAAGGATTTTAAATTTAGATTGATGATATTAGCGACTAAACTGCAGACAACGATTTATGGTTCGAATATTACGTAAAAACGGGTTTAGGCAGTTCAATTTGATTAAATATAGATAAAGAAGAGATTTGAGATCGCCGGATTTCTCGTCGGCGTTTGCCGGACGATTTCGCCGGAAGAAAAACGATGATTGAAGGTTGTTGGTGAAATGAAGTTTGATTTAATTTTACATTTACATTAAGGACCTTGTAGTTTTAAAGTATTATTATATTTTGCTTAAATGTTTTAGTTAAAATTTCATAATTTATATAAACAACCCTTAAAGTTAGTTTTGTTTTACTTCAACAACTTAACTAACCACACTAACTTAATTTTTTATATATAAAACTTGTTAGTTTTATAAATTCCAATACAAAT
Source organism: Tagetes erecta (assembly GCA_030867185.1). Taxonomy (NCBI): domain Eukaryota; kingdom Viridiplantae; phylum Streptophyta; class Magnoliopsida; order Asterales; family Asteraceae; genus Tagetes; species Tagetes erecta. The sequence goes on from CM061491.1 coordinate 22,066,777, forward strand.
ATGTAAAAATGTTTTATAAACTCTAATGTATTATTTAGTGATTTTATAACACAGTTATTGATTTAAATGGAGCAATTTAAGTAGAACATAATACTGACTAAATACTTTTATTTTATATATAGTCAAAATGACTTCATGGACATTCAGGCGGGTTCGGGTTTATGATTCGGATCGAATTTGGTTCGGGGCAAATGTTACACAACAGCCTTACCCTTGCCCTTAGCCGAGAGCTTCTTACACCCTTCTTCACACTTGGCAACTCACCAACTTCAGCAACACCCTCAACGACAGAACCTGAAATTTCAAACAAAGGGTCCATCTCGACAGCAGGGTCCACATCCTTAATCCCCTCAACCTTGACCTTGGGATCAATGCCAATGAGAGAAGCTACAAAGTTATAGTCATCAACATCGACAGGGTCAGAAGATGAAAGACCCTGAAGACCAGAAACTTGTGGCACCTCTTCAACCTCCTCATGCCCTGGCGAGGAAACAGAAAGGGTCAACTGTTTCCTACTCGACCGACGAACAGAAACACTAGGCTTGATCACAATCTTCGAAGACGACCTACCAACAACGCTTTCATAAGCATTTCCCAAATAATGTCTACATGCCTTTGTACGCAAAACAACACCAGTAGCACCAGGCGGAACAACTGAAGCCTTAAACTTCACAACTGAAAAATCCTCCAAAAGCATACAATCAAACACCCGGACAACTACAATGAGTACGAAAAAAGACAAAATAAGCGAAAGCCAAAGCAAGAAACAAGTAACTGAAGAAAAAATATATACAAAAACATACCTTCATCATCCACAAACATAGACGGTTCCATGTGCGGGTCAGACCACCTGTCACTCAAACCAAGTTTCACCAAAAACTCCTCTGGGAAGGTCCTTAGGCGAGAAGCAGAAGATCGAAGTTTCTCCAGCAAAACTTCATTAACTTCATCAACCGATGGAACCTTCTCGTTCAAGGGATCCTCAGGCTTTCTCCATGGCATGGCAAAAGGAACAATTTCGTCCGAAACAAGAAAAAATCGATCCTTCCAAGACGCCGATAGACCAATTTGAGATGACACTAACGCATTCTCCACTTGGGTCTTCTCAATGGTAAACCAATTACCATTTTTCGCCAACTGAAAAAACCGTCGAAAAACCAAGAGATCCAGCTCATGGCCTAGGGCGCGGCAAGTAATCTCAAATTGCATGATACGTGCGATTCCAACCAAAGCCATTTGACAGATGGACAAGCGATAATACTCAATAACATTCAGAAAAAAACTTGGAAAAAGGATACCTCAAGTTAGAATGTTCAAAATGGCGGGTATAGAGCGTCACTTTTCCGGGAACCAATTTGCTAACCGGCGATCTAGGCGAAGGAACTATCGGATCGAGCGACAAAGGAATGCCGAACTGGTTACAAAACTCGTCGACCTCTTTTTGTGATAATCGAGAGAATTGAGCGTTCATATCATTCTTGGCCATGGAAGAAGCAACGACGAAGGAAGCAATGGTGTTAGAGAGAAACCGGTGATGAAGAAAAGAGATGAAAGGAAGAAGAAAGGGAGTTATGAAAGTAAAAAGGGGAGTTATCACAAATCCCTAAAAAAGGGGAAGAAAAACGGACGGTTAGATGGGAGCTAGAAGCCCATCCCATCATAACCAGCAGACCTACAAGGTCTTGTCACGTCCCATCAGCCAGAACACATCACTTCACCTGCTGAGTAATAACAAGGGACCAGGCAGCCAGAAGCTGGAAACTCGAGAAAAATAAAAATGACAAACACAAAATCATAAGTCACAACCACTTATGATAAGCATCACAAGCGCTTATGACTGGGGGGCTGATGATGTAGGTCATATAACCACTTGGTTGGGCAGCCGGAAGCCAGCAGCCAGGAGCCAGAAGCCTGGTACGTGAATAGTAGCGCTACAGTAACCTGACACTTACTTCCACAACAAATATTCAAACATATCTTGCAATATCTTCAAAAGATATCCTTGGTAAAGCAAAACTGAATGTAATTAATGCAGGCAAAAACCTTTACACGAAAATAGCTAAAAACATAATCCACTATTCACACCTGAGGTGCACTGGTCGAGGGGCAGCCTCGAGCCAGGAGCTCCTGAACCTTTCAGATTTGAATCAGATTTGCTTGGGCAACACACAATATCTTGTGTATATAAGTTGCTGCAATCTGAAGACAAGTCCATACTCATTCACATTGGCTCTTGCACTCCACTCTCAAAACACACACACACACACACTCACCCTCTCTTTACTTAACATTTCTCTAACTTTAACACTTAGAATCATAACCGAACCTAACCCTGGACTTAGACATATCGTTAGTACCATCCTCTCCATAATCTTGTTGTAGCAACAAGTGGCGCCCACCGTGGGGCAGCGCTGCTTAGAACAGATCCCCACTAGATCTCAACGCTGTTCCTAAGTACTTTTCTTCATGGCTGAGGATAACGATCCCCCTGAGTTCAGGTCATCTCCAACGTTTCATGTGTCAGCTTCCAGCCATACATCTTCTGAAATGGCTGGACAAAACACTCCGACGACGGACGGACCTCAGGTCGAACCGTCACTCCAAGACTTGCAATCTTTTCACACTCCATCTCCTTCGCGAATGGGTTTGTCGTCACCAAGAGACGATTTGTTTTTTCCTGTGGAAAAAGTAGATCTAACCCCTGAAGGAGTAAGGAGACATTTTTTGCAACTTAGGGAGTTGATGAATGGGTATGTTTGTGAAGAACGAGCAAAAGGGGTAAGGGTTAGACTTGCGTATGGTGATGGGAGCATCTCTCTAACCTTTCTCACCCCTCTCTTTACTTAACATTTCTCTAACCTTAACACTTAGAATCATAACCGAACCTAACCCTGGACTTAGACATATCGTTAGTACCATCCTCTCCATAATCTTGTTGTAGCAACAATGGGAGCATCTAGTCTTTTATTTTAGTCGTAGATTTGGTGAGTGTTCTTGGTAAATCATATGGATTTTAAAACCTGATGTTATCAAACTTTATTTTGGGTTTGTACGCTTGTACAGATTTTTGGTGTTAAGCCACATTTAGTTAATTCATACAGTAGATCATACGTCTTTATATGAGAACTCGCTGAGACTAAGTGGGGTGAACCCACCCATGTTAAAAAATTTGTTTGATAGTTATGCGTGCCTAGGGCTGTTCAAATCGATCGCCGCTCGCCGCCCGCTCGTCGCTCGCTCGGAAACTGCTCGGAAAATGCTCGCTCGTTTTTCGCTCGATTGTAAACGAGCCACTCCGCTCGGTTCGGTTTGTAAACGAGCCAAGCAACGAGCAAAGGTCCGCTCGGTTCGGTTCGGCTCGAATATTTTTAATTTGTTTTTTATATAATTATATATGCATAAGTAGCTAATATGTTGTTATAATATTAAATATATATTTTCAAAATTATTAGTTATATTTGATATATTTGAAAATAATAGTCATTTATCTCTTTTATTAATTGTTTTATATACATTATACAAACATAAACCTTAATTTCTATAATAAATTGCAAGTTAATACTAGTTTTTCTTAAAGCTGTAAATTTGTATTTATGTATATCATATTCAACTTTAAACTTGTTTCTTATAAACTAATTTTAAGGAAAAAAATACAAAAAGTAATCCTCATAAATTCGCTCGGCGCTCGCTCGAAAAATACTCGGTTCGATTTTAGCTCATTTACGTTCGGTTCGAATTTGACTCGATTTGTAAATGAGCCGCTCGGCTCGGTTCGATTTGTAAACGAGCCAAGCAACGAGCAAGCCCTCGCTCGGTTCGGCTCGTGAACAGCCCTATGCGTGCCCATCCCATTGTGGCCATCTGGGTTCAAATCTGCACCCTTGTTTTTTCTAAAAAAACAACCCGTTTTACACATATGTAACTTGTTGGTGGAGTTTGATTACACATAGGTTAGATCTTTGGTATGTTTATCAGCATCTACCTGGACCGTTGTTAACAATTTTTGTTCATGATCCTTTTTGTTTATTTTGAGTTTTCAATAAAAATGGACTATTGGAAAAATGTGAAAGACTAGCTTGTTTATATTTTATGGGGCTTTTTATATATTTTGGGGGGCTTTTTTAAATTTTCTTGACGTTATTTCTTTTGTTTCGTTTCGTTGATGTCTTTGGAGTTTTTACATCGTATTGATAGTCGTCATGATATTTTTCTTATCCGCATTTTGATATTCGAGTCCATAACGGCATTCAACGCGCAACACTCGTTAGGAACATTCTTAGTTTATATATAAATATTAAATGTATTATTATTGTGCTAATTTATTTTTTTTCTCTAACTAAAACAACCATTCATGATGTTTGTTAGAGTTAGTGAATTATGGTGCAAAATGAATGATGGAGTTAGTTTTTGTGTTATGACATTAGTTTGATCACGTAAACCTACCTAGTTTTACTACTTTGTGACTCGATTTATCTCCAAATTCTTTGTTCATGGATAAGTAATGTTTTCAACGTCTATCTGTCTCTCTCTTGTACGTAATCTGTTTTTTTTAAAACAACAGTTGATGTAACGGTCTGTGACCGATGTAATCAAAGATGCAATGATCGAGATCAAAACCTCGTCTCTAACACCAATAGATGTTTTTCGTTGGCATTACTCTAATCTAGTTCATACTTTACTTAGTTGTATGTATACTAACAAAATCCATTCAAAAAAATATATAGTTACAAAATCAAAAAAATAAACCATTGTTGAGTGTTTTATGCAAATATTGGACTAATTTATATTTATTGTTATCAACCATCATTTTGGTTAAAGAATACCAAAAAGAGCTTATCTTTTTTTTTTCTATTTGTTTTTTCAATTCCTTGATTTTCTAAAAATGTCCCAAAATTAAAATATTTAAGTTCATGTGGGTAGGGTTATATACTTCTAGTCATAAGAGAGTTTTGAAGCTAAGAAAGATCGGATTACCATGTTTTATTTTGTAGTTTTAAAAGAGATACATTTTAGTCATTCGGTTAAATGCGTTAGGTAATTATGTCACCTATGTCACGTAATTGTGTCATTTATGTCAAGTAATCGTGCAAAATACGTCTGGTAATTGTGTCAATATGTCAAATTATTGTATAAAATATTTTTCATCACTATGTTATGTATTTATAATTGTGTTTTATGCTTTATATCATTTTTGTGTTATTTTGTCATTAGTGAGGGAATGTGTTGGGGAAAAGGTCGAGAGTGTAACTACTTTTAAACTATGAGGGAATGTGTAATTACTGATTAGGGTTATTATAATATAGATTAGATAAAATGAGTTAGGAAGTTTAGTTTTAACCAATGTTTTTTAGAATCGGTCCGACCGAGATTCTGTAGCCTAGGTGGTCCGAGTTTGGGTGTATGAACCTACGTAGAGATGAATCTAGTTGGAATACTGAGGGATGTTTGTTTCAGCCTCTTAAATCTTAATGGTTCAGAGTTCTGAATGGTTCGACACTTAATGGTTCAGATTGTTTGTTTTACGAGCAGATGTCTGAATGGCTAAGGTGTTTGTTTTTGCAGATAAAAATTGTCTGTAGTCTGATTTCATCTGATTTTATGTCTGCGACTGAAGATGTGGTCTGAAGATCTGCAGGCTGTAAATATAAGACTTTTTGTTTTATAAACAGGATATCGTCTTCATAAACTGAAAAATATAATTGTTAACTTGTGATCGGTGAGTGGTGGTGGTTGATGGTAGTGGCTGGTGAGTGGTGGTGTTGGTGGGCGAGCGGTGATATTGGCCTATGGTGGTGGCGGTCGGTAGTGGTGGCTGGTGAGTGGTGGTGGCGGTGGTGGGCAAGCGGTAATGTAGGTGCTGGTGGTGGTGGTGGACAGTGATGGTAGTGGCCGGCGATGGTGGTGGACGAGCAGTGGTGGTGGCCGGCGGTAGTGGTGGCTGACGGTGGTGGTCGACGATGGTGGCAGCTAGTGAGTGCGGTGGTGGTGGTGTTAGTGAGGAAAGTTAAAATGGTTTTTATGATAATGTTTTAAGTAAGGGTTCCATAGCTTATTTTTTAAGATGAAAAAAACTGAGTTCGGATCTGTTTTATTAAAAAAAAACAAACAGTCTTCAAGGCTAATGTCTGTATGCCTACAAACATTAGCCCTTTTGAAAATGTTTGAAGAAATAACAAACACTCCTAAGAGATTTGCTTCTAAATAGTTAAGCATTATACTAAGGCGATGTTTGTGTTTTCTACAGGCAAATGTCTGCATCTGCGGACCACATCTGCAAACATTTGCAAAAGAAGTGGACCAAACCTCTAAAGTATGCAAAAATAAGACTGCTTGTTTTTTAACGTATGTAGACTACTAAAATAAGCTAGTGTCTGGTGGAGTACGGACGGTGGTAGACGATTGGTTGTGGTGGACGGTGGGTGGTGGTGTACGGTGGTGGTGGGCTACGTTGGGTGGTGGTGGACGGTGGCGGTATGGGAGAGTGGTGGAAAGTGGGTGGTGGTATTAGGTTGTGGTGGTGGTGGACAGTGGGTGGTGGTATTGGGTGGTGTTTTAACGTCTACAAATCTTAGAAGATCTACGAAGTGGCTGGATCAAGTCTGCACCAGGAAGAGCTCGTACGTATGTTTTTAATGAAACGTCTTTGCAAAAAAAATAGTCTGCAGATGACAATGTCTGTGCGTGGTCTGCATGACACAGACAGAAGTGCCCACGCATACCATTTTTAGAAAAACAAACATCACCTAAAGTCTGGATGGTTAAGACCTCTTATCTGAATTGGTTAGACATTTGTCTTTGAATGTTTAAGCAATATACTAGCTTTTAATGATTCAGACCTCTTATTGGTTCCGACCATTTACTGGTTCAACACTTAACTAGTTAGAAGTTGTCAAACAACCTCGTAGTTCGATTGAGATCGATGATTAAGATCATTAGATAGGCAGTGTAATTCTATAGTTAATCATAACATTATTTCCTTCTTATTTCGTCGGGTTTATAGATGATAGCTTGTAGGCTTGTAGTTTTTTCGGGTTTAGAAAATGGAGAAAGAAGAAGCTAACAGATTTTAGATTTTTTTTACAGTGAAACGAATAAAGCTTAGTTAATGAGAATTTAATTTGAGTATCATTTGTAGAATTCAAGACTATTATCACTATCTCATATTGAAAGTTACTAATAGATTTTACATAAGAAAGAAATAGAGAAGATAAAAGATGGTGAATTTATATTGTTAGGGTTTAGATACAGAGAAGAGAGAAGAAACTAAAAAATTACAATATTGGGAACGCAATAAACAAATCTTGTAATATGTTTAATCAAAACTTTATATTAATATATATTAAAATTGTATGTGTTTATTATGAAAATTAATCTTTGAGTAAACTGCAGTTTTAATTCCTGTGTTTTGAATTTTGATATCATTAACAGTTTTAGTCTCATCTTAACAGTTTTGGTTCTTGTGTTTTTATTTTTCAACAGAAATGGTCCGAACACTAACTCCATCCATTTTTCCGTTAAGTCTCCTTCGCATGCGAAGTAAAAATGTCATTTTCCCAATCTTTTTGAAACACGACCGAATAAAAATGTTACCGTACATGATGACATAGATAAAAGAGGAGGATAAATTACATTTTTACCCCTTGGATGTCGGGCGCCTGAGTGAGATTTAACGGAAAATTGGATGGAGTTAGTGTTCGGGACCATTTTTGTTAGAAAACAAAAACACAAGACCAAAACTATTAATGTGGGACTAAAACTGCTAATGGTATACTCTTAATCTTTTTAAGATCTTTTATTAGTTACTTATGAAAAATTTGGAAAGATTGATTAAAATACAATCCAGTTTTCTAATCCAATAAAAGCGGTCCAATCATTCTAACCAGTAAACCTTTAAAGCAATTGCTTTAAAAGTAGGGTTGTTAATTGAGTCAGGTCATCGGGTTGGACACGAAGTCCATAAAAGCGGTCCACTCATTCTAATCATTAAACCAAGCAATCGGTTTAAAAGTAGGGCTGCTAACTGAGTTAGGTCATCAGGTTGGCTGTTAGTGTAGCCGGAGTGGACTCGGGGTGGGCACGGCCCCGAAGCAGCCCCGAGCGGAAAACCGCCCCACCCCCCCCCCCCCCCCCGCGGACCCGAACATTGGGGTGGGATTTGAGGTGACTTCCCCGAGCAATTCCCCGAGCTTTTTCAACCGTTGGACATGTGGGGCCCACCCTCAAAGGTTAGAAACAATTATTTTTTAATTAAAAAATAATGTGGGGTGGTGTGGGGTGGATACCGGGTGATTTGGGGTGAATGTGGGGTGAATGTGGGATGGAGTAAAAAGTGTGGGGTGGTGTGGGGTGGTGAGGGGTGGACTCCCCTCACCCTTATACCTGACACGAAGTCGAAATTTTTTACTCAAACCCAAACCTGACTCGAATCTGAATTTTTTTAGAAACATAGACACGAACACAACCTGTTTAGCTAATCATGTTTACGGGTTCAACCCAAAATTAACCCAGACCCATTTAAGATAATCGCAGACCTGCAAAACCCGTGTTCGGTCCATGTCGTGTCGAAAATTTACTCCTCTTACTTTATAAACAGCTCTGATTTTAAAAACATTGATTTTAATCATATCTTTAATCTTATCTCTCATCGTATTTTTGGTCCTATCGTTTTCGTTTTAAAAATTGACAAATTTATCTTAAAAAAACTACAACAAGCGTTCACTATATATGTAGCTGAAAAGTACATTAACCCCACCCACGTACCCACCAAAACGACTCGTCCCAAAACCACATCCATGAACCATCCACTCACTTCAACCACACCCACGCAGCCCGAATCAACGCCCGACGACGACCCCGTTTACTTCAACTCCGAGTTCATCCTCTTCGTCGGTCTCTTCATCGTCTTATGTTTCCTCATATGTCTCATCGCCCTAAACGCGGCTGCTCGTTGCACGTGGACTTGGTTCTCAAACATTGCGGTTACAACCAACAGGATAGATGATCACTTCTCGTTACATGCTACGAAGCTACTAAGAACCATTCCAAAGCTCACTTACTCCGCGTCTGAAACGTTCTCTGATTGCGTTATCTGCCTCACTGAATTTGTTGTTGGGGATGAGGTTAGAGTGTTGCCGAGATGCGGGCATTGTTTTCACGTTGCGTGCATTGATAGATGGATTGGTTCGCACTTTACATGTCCGTCGTGTCGTCAAAGGTTGTTGAAGAACAACCGATGCGATGAGGTTCGTGTTCCTGTTGCCGGAATCGAGTCCGGAGAAACAAGTGTTGTCAATCACATGTTCATAACCTAGTTTGTTTTTTTAAAAAGTAAGTATAGATGAAACGACATATGACCGATGTATTCATAGGGTGTATCAATTCAATAGTTTGTTTAATTAGTTTATAGGCAAATAATACAAGTTTGTATTTGAGGAAAATATATATGTTATGAATAGATTTTTGTAGGATTAATGAGTATTTTGTTTACCATTAATCTTAGATTGTATTATATCAAATAAGAAATAAGATAGTTTTTTTGAGTTTGTGATATGAATAGATAAACTTAATTTTGTATGTTGATCATGGATGTGAGTTTATTCAATGTTTTAGAATCGGTTTTTTAATCATACCAAATTTGGTGTAGAAATGATTCAATTCAAAAAAAATTAAAATATATATATATATATATATATATATATATATATATATATATATATATATATAACTTAATAATAAAAATAATCCAAAAGTTAACTCATAATAAAAAATAATCCTAAAAACATTTCAAAACTACTTGATTTCCCAACAAAGTTTTTTAAATAAACGGTTCAAATAGTTTATTTCATGTATAATATTTACAAATGCGATGTTCAGAGAAAAATAAGAAAAATATTACTTCAAATGATAAACTTTTGATGGGAAAAACTCGTACATTAATCGAGTAAAAACTGAAACCAACAAATACGGTATCGGATGCCCAAATTAATCGATGGTTGGTCACGTACCAAAGAAACGAGGTCATTAGTGATCTACGAACTATAAAAATGGGATAACTGAAGACCGGTTTAATGGTTCAACCGGTTTAACCGGAAAATTTCGGTGGCATGATATACATACCGGTTACCTAAAATACCGTCCTATATCGTACCGGTAAAATGCCCGATCACCGGTTTAACCGGCCTGTTTGAACCGGTTTTTTGAAACATTGAGTTTATTCGGTTTTGAAAATATTATGTCATAGCTTTAATAAAACTGTTATAAGGATATATTTAAATTTTTAGAAAACAATATTACCCAAAGTTCTATATTTATATGTAAGTGTGCAGATAAAGTTAAGGACGTTAAATGGGTATAGTAGAAGTTTTAGAAACTGTTAATGTTAGAACTTAGAAGATATAAGGTACAAAATAGTTTAACATACTAATTATAATAACAAAAATAATAATAAGAATTTATTAATTTGGTCCTTGAGCTATGATCGAAACTATTATTTTAGTTTGGTTTAATACTTTGTTTTCAACATTTTAGCATAATAGTTTATGACTAATTTGTATTTTTAGTCCACACAACTAACATCGTTGAATGCAAGAAGTTTACCCTTTAGCAATTTACTTAGAGTAAAATATAAATTATAAATTAGTTAATATAAATAGAAAATTACTATTTACAAACATTCCATTTCTACTCGTTTTTATCAATGTTCTTCAAGATTTGTGGTTGTGTCATATAGCTTCATGTTTGGAGTTTAGAAACGTTTTTACATCTCCACATCACAAATTGGATGGGCAAACCTAAAGATTCTATGGCTAGCCGTGGACACTTCTGGTATCGGCTGGACCACACGTGGCACACTTGCAATCGTATCCTTTAGCTTTTCCAGCTCTAAATCCATAACTGAAGCGATTAATGTATCCTGCATGGAACCACTATAGTTAGTGTTTAAGGATTGATTGTTAAAAATGCTACTAATTAATATTAAGAGGTTGTGAGAAAGATCTCAAGGTGATTCTTAGATCCCTGGTAGTAGTGGTTAACTGGTCATGATAGCTTGACTTAAGTCAGTTGCTTTGGATCCACTCATAGGTTCTTGATGGTTTCCTGAGGATCCTGCAATAAAAAAGCTCAGGATCCTGGGTTGTAATTGAGTCACAATCTGTAATTTTTCCTTTAATTATTTCATCTTTTCTATTTCTGTTAGCCTCACCTAGTTGGTTTTTTTGTTGTTGTTCCTTTTGCGGCTTCATTTATGAATATAACATGAGGAGCTCTTTGGTTGAAGCAAGAATAGGCCCTCCGACTGATATTTATGTGTTTTGGGGTTACCCATGCTTAGATAACTGGGTTTGACTCCTAACATATTTCGTATTTGATTTTGTTATGATGCGGAAAATGGAAAGGTGAAGATGATGATGTTTTTAAGGGATTTTTATAACTGAACTATTTTTTTAGACTAAAAGCATGATATTGACAGCTGGGATGTAAGTATATTTCTTGAAATGTTGCATGTGGATAGTAAACAAAAATGTTTTACTATCTTTTCAAGTATTTTTTTTTCATATTATGATTATATAACTTTGCTTAAAAAGATATACAATTGTTAATCATTTATGTTTTATTTTATTTATTTACTTTGGATCCAATCCTTATATAATACAGAAAAAAAAAAAATTTATGTGACATATTTTTAAAGCTTTTAGCTTATGTGGCATTATTTAAGAGTTTATCTCACAATAATTATTTTTAATTTAAAAATTGTATATAAAATATATTATAATAAAACTAATTACATTTTTTTCCCTTAATATTTTGGAGAATTTTGAAACATTTAAGAGTATTTATATTTTTAGCCATCTACTACAAGTGGTGTACATGAGTCGGTTTAACCCTTTACTATAGTGTTTAAAAATGAAACTTATGGATAAAGTTAATAATAACATACAATTAAAGACCTCAGTGTTTTATAAACATACATAACATTTTTATACGATTTTTTTAAAAAATAAACTACATCATAAAACTGAGCACTTTATTCTCTTTAATTTGAATATAACATTGCTACACTAAAAAACTAATTTTTAAAAATATATCATGTGTTCCGGTTTACCACGGTTTTGTCTCAAGATTCATGAACATCCTTAAAAGCATCACTTGAATGTTGTGTTCCCAAACGTAGCGCGGGTACCAAACTAGTTTATTTAATATTGAACGATAAAATAAAAAATTTCTAGTTCCGCCACTAATGAAAAATAATCAAACCAATTCAATATTTTATTTTTAACAATTCAATTATAACTCAAAAAACCAAAACCAAAACAACTTAAATTGCAAAAGTTAATTTTATATTGAAACTTTATGGATTTAAGGCAAGCCCACATAGGAGTTACAAGTCTTAAACCGATAGAAAACGTGATTTTAGATTTGAAATTCGGGGGACATTAAAACTTTAAAAAAAATTATATACAAAAAAATATTTTATACTCCTTTTGTCTCATTTTAAGTGTAATAGGACCCACAACACAAAATTTAAGAAAAAATTAGATTATTATATATTTTCAATCTATAAAATGACAATAATGTCATTAAAGTCTTTTAGTCATAAAGTAACTTTTGTTTTAAATAATTAGAGGTAAAATTGAAAATTATACTTTTATTTTTAGAATGGACATTTAAATTAAAACAACTAAAAAATAAAAGATGGGCATTTAAAATCGGACGAAATGAGTAATAAATAGCTATTAACATTTGGTATATTGGTTTTCATTGGTCCCAACTATCATCTTTTGTCTTCTACTGGTCCCAATTATTGAATTGGCTGTCAACGGTCCCAACTTTTATTATTTTGGTAACCACTGGTCTGTCGTTAAATTTTTTTTAACGCCGTTAACGTTTTTTCAAATTTAAGACCGATGTTTTAGGCCTATTGATCGGAAAGATAATACAAGTCGATTGATGGAAAATTTACCTCGAAACGGCACTCTGAACAACGAAATAGTGCTTCAATCAGGTGTTTAAACCTAACGGTGCTTCAATCGGATGTAAAAAAGTTATCATTCAGAGAGCCTTTTTGAGAAAACTATTCCATCAATCAACTTGTATTTTAAATTTGAAAAAAACTTAACGGCGTTAAAAAAAAATTAACGACGTACCAATGGTTACCAAAGTGATAAAAGTTGGTATCGTTGACAGCAAATTCATTAGTTGGGACTGGTAGAAGACAAAAGGTGATAGTTGGGACCAGTAAATACCAATATACCTTAACATTTATGCTTATTAAATCTAGAGGATCTTCCCATTAGACCCCCCCCCCTTCCAGGCCAGACGGCCATTGGAACCCCCCAAGGAACAATAGGAGTCTTTTTTTTATGACTCGAACAGGGCATTAAATCTCTCAGGATCGGTCCTGACAAGTTGGGATCACAAACACATATTTTAATAGTTGGAAATGCTATCGGCAAATTTCAAATAGTTCAGATTGTTTAAATCCATTGTTCCTAGTTATAAAGACTAAATAAGACATTAATCAAAATATTTAACATGTAGGTAAACACTATCATGGCATGGTAAACAATCAAATGATTTATAATGTAAATTAAAATGTGGTTACTAAGAAACATGGGTAGCTTTTTATGGTAGCCAGATCTTTGCTGCAACAACAATAGCATCAACCTTGAGAAGGTGAGATGATTTACAGTTTCACATTATCTGCTATTTTTTTTCTAGTCATTGCTAGGATTAGTATGCTCCTGACCATTCATTTGGTAGCATTGTACTACTGTAACAATAAGTTTTCTCCAATATCTTTTTCATCTATTTTCGATACATCTCGGTTAACATTAACACAAATATAATAATGACAATGACGGAATGATGATCATATAGATTAGAGATAAATCGTGTACACATGGAATACGATGAAGATACGAAACACTCATATTGACAGAAATAAGAACAGGAACCAAGTACAAGTTACTTAAATACAAGGAATGAAAAAGAAAGATGATTTTGGCCATTAAAACGTCAACAGTAACAGTCGAGAACAAGAATCAAAATACATCCAAAACTATTTACTTTTTCATTAAGTGGTTGTAGGTTGATCATACAAAGATAAGTTTTTACTCTTCAGAACCTGAACTGCTGCTGCTACCATGGGAATTGGGCGTTTGACCACTTGTGGACTTCTTTTCCGGCTGCTCGTCATCTAACTTGGGATTCGACTTAAATGGCCTCTCAAAATTTCGAGCAGTTGCTGGATCAATTACCAAATTGTTCAGCTTCTGATCCTGCAAATAAGTACAAGTTACATAAAAATACAAAAAAATAAAATAAAACGACCCCTAGTATTTCTCTTACACCATGATAGCACACTCATAGCAGCATAAAGACATGTTCTAACAATAGTTAGCTAAAACTCAACTGCAATAATTTTATAACTAAGTTTCAACTTATAACCTAGCCAACCATAGACATATATATGCAGGTTGTGTGAATGTTCATTTTCAAATAGAGGCCATTTGAATGATGAGATTATTAGTTGCTTCCATTTCTATAAATAAATAAATAAATAATCAGCCTCTTATGGCTAATCTTTTATTTACTTCTCCAAATCTATATGTTTTGATACTAAATCATCAAGATTTCAAGATTAATAACCGCTGTAAGCTAGGAAAGTTGGTTGATCTGATGTTTTCTCTATAGTCGGTTTCTACTTCACAAAATCTAATTATATTGACCAGAAGATAATAAACAATATGACTGTAAGTAAGATAACATATATGGTATTGCCAAGGGTGAGGAAGTTACACTTTGCAAAGCCTCAAGTTTTTTCTGCAAGGCCTCATGCTCAGCCTGAATACGAAAGGGAACACCATGCTTTTGATACACATTCTTCTGAGCCAAGTCTTCAGTAATGTCGTTAATGGTTGTCGCGAAAGGGTGATTTGCAGGGATCCATCTAACTGAATCAGGGTCCACATCAGAGGGTACCGGGTCTCCTTCTTTGAGGAATATTGTGGGTCTCTTCCACTGATATGCACGTGACCTCCTCTTTTGATGTATGTCTTGCTCTTCTCTTGTTAAAGTCACCGGGGCCAATTTGTAAACCTTTCCACACATTTCCACTGTTGAGTTGTTCTTACTAATCTTCACTTGTGGATTGTTAAACGGATCGTCATACATCACTGGCTTTGATCTGTAAATAAAGCATATAAATGTGCAAGTCAAAAAGCAATCTAACCTTCAACTGTGCCAACACATGAATTTGGACCTCTTCAATTCTATGGGTTTTAATTTCATCAAGCACGACCGACAAAGTATAATGCAATGAATGGAGATGGAAAGATGGGTGGTTGACTATACTTTTATGATTTGATCCTTCAAAACAGTTTTAAAAAAGTATATTAATATGCATGTTTCATGAAAAATCCTGAATTTCCCAGCCTATGGATGGATGCCCATGAAGGTTGCAACATTTAATTTATTTGGCAAGTTTTCAAACAAAAACTACTAATGAGCAATTTGTTATAGTTACAGATACCGAATGCTACTTTCCTCAAGTAGTCAAGCCTTAAAATTACACAGTATCTCACTACTAAAGGGTATTTTATTGAACACGTTTGACAATGTCCAAACATTTAGAATCAAAAGTTTAAACTCTCATCACATGACAACTACAGCTTTACTTGTTTGGTGAGCTTTCAAGATAGAAATACTTGATTAACCTTTTTCAACACTAATATTTATTGGTCGCAAATTATAATAGTTTTCATTCTTGCTTCAGAAACTTGATATGAAACGAGAACATCTCCTTTTACTAAAATCTTACAACTTTAACACGACAACAAGTAATGATAAAAGACACAGTTTCATTCTTGCTTCAGACACTTGAAATGAAGTGAAAACGTCTCCTGTAACTAAAACTTTACAGCTTTCACACGACAGTATATTCAATACATATACTTATAGACGGTTTAGTACGGGTTATCTCCAATGAAGCAATTTTAAGGAAATAGATTAAAACATATGTGGGTCAAATGAGCCAAATGGGTGGAAGGTCGTCAAAAGTCTATTCTTGATGCATACAACCATTTAAATAGTTTAATAAACATATTTAGATTAAAGCTTGCAAATAAACCTGCACAGTTTCAACCTGTACTAAAAAAATGGCCCCATTTTACCCGTTACGCAACCCGCCCCACTCATCTTATCTTCTCTAATACGCACAGATACATAAACTACCTAGCCCCTCAACATGCACATGTACTTCACATGCAAATTTATAGAATAAAACGAGAAAGATTAGAGTCATACATGCCTCTTCTATCAGAGTTTAGCTGGCCACGCCTGACAAGATCAGCAACGGATCCTGGGCGTTTGTGCCTCAATTTCCTCGCCACGTAAACTCTCACTGCAACAAGCAATACAGATGTGGCTATACAAAATCGTACCAAAAATATGGGACCAGGAGAACTTTTTACCTATCCAAAAATAAAAGAGAATGCCATATGATTACAAATTTTTCACCCTGAAAGGAAACTTGTTGTGCCATATAGTGTAAGCAAGATAAAAAGGAAGAAAAGTACAAATTATCAAACTTAGATGGATGAAAATCCTAGATTTACCACTCAGGCACTCGGTGTGAATTCTAATTGCATTTGCAAAAGACTATATATGCAGTTGACCTTGTGATCCCACAAAATGACTAGCTAAATAATAGCTTGAGAACTCACAGAAACTTATGACGCAGGTTGACAAGGATAATACTTAAAGATGAATAGAGAAATAAATGGTAAGGATAAGTCACATGTTTTAAGTCCTTCAGTAATGACAGAAACGGGAAACTTTCAGTACCCAAATCAATCACCAGTGTCTAGGCTTGAGTTTGGAACTAACATTGATATTCAATTACAAATACTACAGATTCCCAGGATGCCAAACATGGGTCTAGGCTTGAGTTTGGTTATCAAACACAATTTTTTAAGACCAAACACACCCACTATGGTGTCGCAACATAATAGAAATTAAGCAAATAGCACTCCAATTCCATGAAGATTGCAACAGTTTTCATCCTTGCTGGCTGGATGTCCAATAAATATTTTGGCATGTCTTTTTTCAGAAAATTTTTAGTTGAATTACCTAGTTTCCATTTTGCCCATTATCGTCAATAAAGTAAACGGATCAGCAATATACATTTAGTTTATCCTAAGATGTTGCAACTTTCATACGACATGAGTAGTTAACAGTAAAACATTTATATAGTTACAAATGTATTAAAAAAATCATCTCAATATTTTGTCAAACAGATTGGTCACCACAAGAATTATGAAGTCTTTCCATGAAAAAAATGTACCAGAAAAACGACAGGAGGGAGAGAAATTATTGTTTCTTGTAGTCTTGAAAATTGATGTTGTAGGCCAGCCATGCCATTGCTATTTGATTTGGCAAGTGTCACTTCACGCTTAATCGAATTATCTTCACCTGTTTTCAATGAGTTACCAGATGCCTTAAGAAAATAATCTCGATATTTGTTCTTTCCCTTCCAAATTCGGTATCTTTTGTTGAACCATGATTGTGGTCTAAGTCCGAATGGAGTTGTTAAAACCCGATGCTTCAAAAAAACATTTGGAACCAGAATTAGAAACTACCAATGGACTATTTTTAGTGTTTAAGATGAATAAAAACACACATATTAACAAAACATGGTAAATGAAACAAGACATTTTTATTTACATTGTTCAACAATTTGTTTACATAGGTTATTGCTGGGTATCTTTTATGTTACACAGAATTCAAGTAGCACACCAGAATAAAAAAAAAACTACTCAATTAATATAAGAGCTATGCGCTTGCATATGCATACCTTGAACAAGACTAGTGCATAATTGTTAAAAGCCACCGTTGGCGCCTACGTGATGAATATGGGCTATGCCCATTGACTGCGTTTATAGTTCCTAGGTAACTAAAGCCCAGGCCATGTACAATTAAGAGTATTTAATTAATTGTTATTTTTAAATTAAGATAACCTAACTTAAAACATTTTCTGCAGTATATAAAGGACTCAATACAAATCAATCCTAACTCAAGCTTGTAAACTTGTTGTTTGTTCTTTGAGGTTTATTAATTGTGCTCTTCCATCCAACATATGTTTTTTCACCGTTACAATAATCTCCCATTTCCTCATCACCTGTCAAACTATTCCCACTAACTTCCATATCCAGATTGGATTCGATATGGTCCCCCTTGTGAAGGAAATCACGGTTACCAGCATCTGGAACTTCTATCTTTAGGGGAATGGCTTCGTATTCGTGACACCAGGAAGGTGTTCCATACACCCAAGCCTTGATTGCTTCAACATCGCCCTTCAAGGTTGCACAAAGAGCTTCTAACCATGCTGCAATTTCTTCTAACCGGACAACAATCGGACACTGCACTTGACTCAGTAATGGGCGTGGGTTTGGGATCGTATCAACATATCAGTGGAGTGAATCTCAATTCCCCCCCGTGATACACCCATCCCTTACAAAAGATTAGGAGTTCACACCCAAAAGATAGACAATCCACATCTTGGGGGCTATTCTTGTGAGGGGTCATTCTTGGTCACCTTGGTCGATACTTTCCTGTGTTTTTGAGTTAGTTTTCTAGTCAAGATTTAATTAAGATTGATACATTAGATTAGTGATTGTGTATCCTAGTTTAGGGTGAATTGTTCTTCAAGTACTTCTCGTACATATAGTGGTCAAGACTAATGTATTCTAGCCTTTCTAGCATAGTTTAGTTTCCTAGTTGATTATTAACAAAAAGAGTCGCACGTGTTTCTACAAATTAGGGTTTGTTTTGTTAGACTTCTTGTGCCTGATTTCCAACAACTCTTAGTTGACCAAAGCTAGCATAAAACCACATCGGCTCACATAGTGTTCCCTAGTGAGCGAGTGGATCTTACTTACATGCACATTGCTAAAATAACCCACACTCCTTCCTCTAGGTGTTGCAACCCTATCAATCAAGCGAAGAACATCTAGGGGTGCAAGAGAGTTGCTTCTTACCTTAGATCATTACCATACGCTCTAAAGACTATAGCCACAACCTAGAGAATAAATTATTATACGAAGACAACCATAAAATGACGTCAAGGTCAACACGCATATTACAACGGTGAATGTAACATCGTCACCATGGCACCCAATAAAGCAATATTAGTGTATAAAGATAGACTCTTCATTTCCTGAAAAAAGGAATGTATCCTCCCTCATCATCTTCAAAGTCTAATCTACAAACAGACCATACTCTTTTATAGTTTTGCTTAAATTTCTTCACCTAATTGCATGATCATAATGCATCCCTTGAAACAAGGTTATGCTATAAGAATAATAGATAAGATGAAAAAATTGTCATCCTAACTAACTAGTGACATTTTCACAAAAATGAAAAACTGCAGGGATGTTAAATTAGGGATACTAAAAATTCAAACATTATGAACAAGATATACAGAGCTCATTTCTCGATATCAACATACAAACGAGTAGTTATAGGTATAGTAATAGTTTCCATTAGACACATACATACCGGAATAGAAATAGGATGCAATTGCAGTGAAGCCATTTCAGTATAATCCCATGCTTTAAGTACAAATCTAGGGTTCGGTTGAAGATATATGAGGCCGATGAGACGAGGTGTGTTTGTTTGGCTGCTATGGGATAATGACACACAATTTGTTCTTTCATATCCTTTCTATTCTTTCCTTAAATAAAACTCAAAAAGACAATCTTAGGGTGTTGATAACCGAACATTCGACAGGTTAGCCGATACAACGCATATAGAGTGATACGAGTCGTAACCTCCGGCCTCCAGACGACAAAAGCAGGGTTTTTAGGGATGATGTATCGGCCAGGCATACGACTCGTATGACACTATACACGAGTGGTATAACTTTGGTTACACGAGAAATTTTATGGCAATACGAGTCGTATTTTCTAGTGTTAAAAAAATCATTCATACGTATGAAGTTTGAAAAACGTAATTATTATTTGACATGATGTAATATTCTGTTGAGGATTCTAATATAAGTGATCAATCAAATTCGTTCTCTTATTTAAAACACTAAAAGTAACAATTTAACGGTTTTTGTTCTTAAAAAATATCTTTTTGAAATGGTAAATATTCATTCAGTTGTGAAAATGATGGTGATAATTATGGTGGTGCATACTTGTACAGTTACAACAACCAATATAGCATTCAGTCCGGTGGTGACTATGGTGGTGACTTTGACGGTAACTATGACGGTGAAAGTGAGGTTGACAGTGACGGTAACTACGACGGTGATCCTTCAAACAAGGAAAAGAGTTTATATGAAACAAGACAGGTAAATGTATTATTTACTTAGTGGGTGTTATGTTAACACAATACAATTTAAATATACATTTTTAAGATTCTCATGTCACGTAAAGAATGGTACGTTGGGCTTTTGATATCGGATGTGACAATGGTTACGTAATTGTCACTCAAGGGCCAAAAATAGTGATGGGTAATGTTGTAAAGTTTATCTTAAATGTGATCGTGGGGGTTGAGTATAAAGGAGTAGCCAAAGTAAGACAACAAGACACCAAAAAAAACAAGACTGTCCATTCTAGTTAATCGGTAAATACGAAAGAAGGGTTGGTGGGTCGTGTTTATTTGGTTGATGATTCGTACACCCATGATATTGCTCAAAACATTTGGAGGGTCATGCATTTGCTAAAAGACTCACTGACAATAAGTATCAATTGGTGGAGGAATTGTGGAGTCATAACATAAACCCAAGCGACATATTACAACCCATTTGGCAGTAGTTGTCGAAGTTGTGGCAACAAAGAGAACCATATATAATGTCATCCATAAAATACATGAGGAACCTAATGTTTGTTAAACTCCAATGCAGATTCTTTTTAGCTTATCGCGTTTAAAAGAATCTATGCATTTTAGTCGGCAGAATGCACGTACTAAAAAAGTCAAAGAAGTTTTTTATTCATAAGACTTCAAAAGAAATTTGACATGCATTTCCACATGTTATACTCATAGACGTCGGGTACAAAACTAACGTTTACAAACTTCTTTTTTTTCACATAGTGGGTTTATGCTTAACCCACAAGACATTTTGTTAGGATTTGATGGATGAAGCTACACAAAACCAAGACAATGCTCTTGTTATAATCAGTACAAGAGATTACACCGAACATTTGTTGAATTCAGTGTAATTTTGTCTGTTGAACCTACGTACTGAATCTGTATCTTCTGAATGACATTTTTCCAACGGTTATCTCCACCCAACTGCATATCTTCATGAGAGAAAAAGAAGTCAAAGGTGAACGTTAGTGGAGACACCACGACATTCAGCATATGCTGAAGTTGTGTTGCAAGTTCTACTTTTGTGTACTATCGAATAGGAGTTCATATTCATGGTATGTCATGTTATGACTAGATCAATGGTTGTAGTTTGTCATTGGTCCTTTTGTCTAGAATAGATGGCTAGGATCTATTATAGACTAATATATAAACCACACTTTGTATAGTTTTTGTGGTTAACCTTTGCAATGCAAACTTGTGCACATTTTGCAATATAAAGTGAAGTAAATACATTAAAAGTAACTAGTTGTGTTCTCATTGTTCTATTGATCTTTTATTGTATTTTGTGTTTGATATAATAATATCACTTGGATTCTGCACTTGTGATTATTTTGATTTATCAAAACTTGTTTAGATAAGCTTGTTGTGTAAACAAGTTCTGATAAATCACAATGATCACAAGTGCGGAATCCGATATTGTTAGATCAAACACATAATATAATAAAAAATCAATAGAATAGTAAGAACACAACTAGATACTTCTAATTAGGGGTGTTCATTATTCGAATACCATTCGAATTATTCGAATTATTCGAAATTCGATTCGAATCGAATTCGATTAAGGCCATTCGAAATTCACTTTCAATCATTCGAATTCGATTCGCATTCGATTCGAATAATTTTGTCGAATGTGGATCGAATACGAATATGATTTTCTGTATTCGCATTCGATTCGCCCAATTCGAATAAGAAATTTATATATTTTTTAATATATATTTTTAATATATCTAATTAATTATCTATATATAAATATGATTTAATGGGCTTGAAGTAAGTTAAAAATACCCAAACCCAACCCATTACTCAGTCTTAATTGTTGTTTATGTATATGAACATGATTTGGTGCTTTGGCAGCTGTTTAATTGTTGTTTCTACAAGTTTTAAACTCGTTTATAGTCTTTTTTTGTGTTTGATTATGCACTTTTAGACTTTTGTTAACATGTTTTAGACTTGTCGATGTGCTAGTATTTTGCATATTGTTTAGGTGATGTTTTGCACATTGTTTGGGTGATGTTGTAGACTTATGTTATATTGGTGCTACATTTGTATTGTTACTTGATGTGTTTGTTTATTTATTTATTTTTTAAAGCGAATACATTCGAATCTATTCGAATTCGATTCGAATTCGAATAACTTAATCGAATCGAATACATAGATTTTTATTCGAATGTGGATCGAATACGAATACAGTTTTTAAAAGTCCCAATTCGACCAATTCGATTCGCCTAATTCGCCCAATTCGCATTCGATTCGAATGAACACCCCTACTTCTAATGTACTTTTACTTCATGTTATGTTGAAAAATGTGCACAAGTTTACAATATAAAGTGAAGTAAAAATACATTAAAAGTATATGGATGTGTTTTCATTGTTCTATTGATTCTTTTATTGTATTGTGTGTTTAATCTAGCAATGTCACTTGGTTCCGCACTTGTGATCATTGTGCTTTATCAGAACTTATTTAGAAAAGATCCAACAAGTGGTATCAAAGTTTTGGCTCTTGATTTGTTTGATTCTCTTCAACAAATCATACTGTTTTCTGTAAATCAAAGATCTCACGATTGATCACTCTATATCTTTCAAATGGCTAGCTGTGTATCAAGTGTAGCTCTTGTTGTCTCCAAACATGATTTGGAGAATGATACTCAAACTTATGGCTGGCAAATGGGTAGCATGTTTAAACACGATAAACATGTTTAGACACGATAAAACTTGTTTAGCAAAAAGGTAAACTATGTAATTTTATAATTTTTTAAAAATAATTAAATTAAAAGCCTACGCTTTATCATTTATTCTACTTGATACATATAACTGTCACGCTCAAACCATCAATGTCACGTGTTAAACGAGTTATTTTTATATTTGACGCGTGTTAACCGCATGGTTTCTAATCTGTTAAACATGATAAGACACGATTTTTCAACACTACGTCAAACTAAACCTCGCATGTTCTCACCAGTTGGTTATGATATATGGAATGTTTGTGTAACCCTTTAGATCAAACATTATTTACGGCAACTGACACACACACTAAACTATGCTCACGATGGGACTTAACTCTCCAGTCTCTCACAACTTTAAAGGCGCACCGTCACGACAGGACTTGACTGAATATGGTGAGCGAAGAAAACTATTCGTTTTAAGTTTAAAAATGTGCGCACATGAAGAGAAACTGCAGTTACATAAAAGACTTGCATGGTTTTTAAAAATAATTCATTAACATGTTAAATTTAAGTCTATTTTAGTCAATCCTTATAACTGAATGTAACCAAAAACAATAATAATAATTTTGAATAACATCCCGTTAAAGATCTTGTCTCATTATTTTAGTCTGATCAAACATAGGTTTGCATGTGAGAGTTGAGGAACTGATACATTCATTCACAAATGCTTTTGTGAATGAGTTACTTGTTTTTAGCTCTCCTTAGAAGAAACTTCAATGAAAAAATCCCAAGAGCAAAAGTTTGCCAAAACCACCCTCTTGCATTTTCAGGATCCACTCTCTTAGCTAATCTCCAAGCATATATCGATTCCCCGACGTGCATTGACACCGCCCAGATGGCCAATACCCTCAACGCCCACATGGACCGTACAATCATCAGACATGTGCTTCTAAGTACCGGCACTGGGAACAATGCAGCAACGATCACCGTCAGCATTCCAAACACGCAGAAAAGCCATGCATATATTGTCGGCCCATCCAAACTTTTCTGTTTTCTGTCCTGGAAGAACGAGATGGTGGCAGCCATACCCTGATGAGAACTTGTTATGGGGGTGTACCCCAACTCTTGTTTTGCTTTTAGGTAATTGAAATAATGGGTCACGCCAACCTGTATAGAGAAATAAACAAAATAAAAAGAGAACGTGCCGCTAGTGCTAGTGAAGAGAACAATTATTAAACTTAATGGTGTTTATGAACCTTGTAAACTTCAGCAGGAAGCAATAATGGTTGAGGAAGCCACCAACTGTTCAGCCAAGGATACATGATGGTATAGATAACAGAAAATGTTTTTCCCACAAAAAGCGCCGTCTCAACCGGTAACGACGCCTTTGGTATATCATATTCCAGACTTCTTAGCAGTGGACGAATGAATTCAAACGTGTTCACAGGATTACCTGTTATTCAAAAGTCAAAATGGCTCTTTCATCTACAAAACTACGATATTATACGTGATGATGGTGTCTATTGTTTGGATACCAAAGGCGAACATAAAACATCATCGGATCTCCCTAGTTCATTATGATGAAAGGGCATTCAAAACACCAGACCAATAATCGCATCAATTGTTGCAGATAAGTTCAGTCCCAAAAAGAAATTGCAATTAGTCAATATATTTGCGAAGTGCGAACCAAGAACTTATAGACCATGGAAAGAAATTACAATTAGTCATTATTATGTACAACAAATTATCCTTTGTTTACTATTTGCACAACTTAAGTTAACTAGGTGATTAAGATCTTTGCCTCCTTCAATCCATGCTAATATTGTATTTGTTTATACCATGTTCTAAACAAATAGAGAATTGTATAAACAAATAGATCTTTGCTTCCATCTTAAACCTCCCCAGACCCTACTCTATGAGTGAGATTATACTGGGTTTGTTTGGTTTGGTTTGGTTTATACCATGCTCTATCATGTCGGTCCCATCTTTTTTTCTATGCATAGATAAACGAAAAGCTCAAATGAAGTACACAAGCAAGGTATTGAACAACTTAGTAACTCCGAACAAAAATGAAGCAGTAAATGAAAAATACCATCTGATATAAAGTATGGCTGGCCAGCAGCAATAGGCTGTTTTGCTCTTCCAGGAATGTCATCCAAAAGTCCCATGCTAGCTAGAATTAACGCCAGAACCAAGTTATCAATATAAACCCAGTCACTTTTCACGCTTGGTTCGCCAATTTTGAACGGAAGCAATCCTAATTTGGCAAGATTGATAATCCTAGGTAAGTGCCTTTCTTCACCAGGCCCATAGATAGCAGCCGGACGAACTGCACATGTATATAAACATTCCCCATTCTTGTTCCTGTAAAAACACTACCAGGAAGCTTTCAACTCCAAAAACTAGCAAGTACAATAAACTACACAACAACCGCTTAAATTAAATGTTTTTGAAACTTGAAAGTTAATTTGCATTGCTTGGAAAGGTCAAACCATATATTCCATGTTTTGATTTCGTTTTCAGAATGCCTGACACTAGTAGCAAAAGTTTCTTGTATGGGAAGATTTCATGCTGAAAAATACCTTTTTGCCCATCATCATTAGACGTAAACTGCCAGAAGTGAATTGGATCCACAAGTTCCTTTATTTTCTTTTCCTATTTGTATGGTGTTTTAAATATTGTGAAAACTTCAAACATTTTCCTTGCATTATAGGCCAACTCAAAGATGGAGTAAAAGGAGACGTGAGCGGCTGCAAATGTTTGACATTTTATTAAACAGCTTTTGAGCCTTATACTATTTAAAAAATAATCCGATTTTTTTAACCCGGGGATTAATACATTAAAACAAGTTTTGGCTAGTTTTACTTTTTCCCCAATTTACTTCAAGATGCGTTTCACCTATTAGAGATATTACATAATCCAAATTGACCCATTTATAACTAAAAGTGGTGTATGGTGTACATACTTAGACGGGCGGCCATTGCTTTTCAAAACCAGTTGTTCGGCAATAGATTTGCTTCGGCTATACGGATCAACATGGTTGTCCAAATGAACATAAGGCAGCTTCTCATTCCCATTAACAATTTGGTTTCCAGCAAAAACAACATTAGATGTACTTGCATATACAAGTCTTTTAACACCATGTTCATGACAAGCTTCCAAGACATGGAAAGTTCCATTAATATTAACATCGTCTACTCGACCATATTGAAGCATTTCTTTGCCAGACATGCCAAATGAAGCTAAGTGAAAAACACAATCTACACCACGCAATGCTTTGTCCACATCTTTTCTATTGATGATGTCCCCTAAAAAGAATATATAATCTCATATGACATTCACTTATTTGTTCCATTCAGTTATGTTGTAGTTAAGGTTGTAAGTGCATAGAAGTGATAAATAAGACCTGAATAAAAAATCTTTGGTATATTGGTTTCTATTGGTTTCAATTATCACCTTTTGGTTTCTACCGGTTCAACTATTGAAATTGACTGTCAACGGTCCCAAATTTTATCACTTTGGCAAGCAACGGTCCGTCATTAATTTTTTTTTAACATCGTTAAACTTTTTGTTAAGCTTTTTTCGAATTCTAAGACCGTTGATTTAAGTCTTTTGATTGGAAGGAAAATACAAGTCTATTTATCTAAAAGTTACCACGAAACGGTGCTCCGAACGACGAAACAGTGCTTCAATCATGTGTTTAAACCTAACGGTACTTCAATCAGATGTAAAAACTTTCCAGCGTAGTTTCAAGATAACTTTTACATCAATAAACTCGTATTCTCCCTACTTCTAATCAAAATGCCTAAAACTTTAGTCTTGAATTCAAAAAAAAATTTAACGCCGTTAAAAAAAATTTAACAACCGAAAATTTGGGATCATTGACGCCAATTCAATAGTCGAGATCGATAGAAATCAAAATGTGATAGTTAGGTACGAAAACCTTTTAGAGTTTTACCTTTGACATAGTGAACGCCGCTTTGTTGAAGAAGATGGGACCAAGGAGAAGATGATCTGAGATCAAAAGCTCGAACAAGACGTGCGCCTCTACGAAGCAGCTCCAAACACAGGGCTGAACCTACAAACCCCAATCCGCCAGTAACTGTGAAGGCTTTACCCTCGATACCCTCGTTCTCACTCAAATGCATCTCCGATGGATGATTTGATTGATGAAGACACCGTCTCTAAGTTGTATCAATCTGATGAGATGAAATGTGACTTTGACCTTCTCCCTGCTTTTGACACCGTCTTTAATCGAACAACCAATTTTTTTATTTCCTTCCATTTCTTTTTTTTTTTCTTTCAATATCTAAACTCGAGAATACTGGGAAAACTTTGTAAACAAACTATAAGTTTAATTCCGTTTATTTGCATTATGATAAAGTTATAATTTTAGTTAAAGAAGTAAAATACCTTTATTTAACAGCCTTGTCGTCTGTAATTTTGGCATAACGTATATCTTGGAAATACATATCGAATATCATATGTATAAATATCGGATATACCAATAATTTCTTTGCAGCAATCATATCCCTCCAGATCAAGTATGCAAAGTTGAAAGTAGGACAAAGTTGACCCATAGTAGTGTTTTTTTTTGTCATTTTAGGTTAATTATTATTTCATGTTGGGTTAGTTTGGGCCCTTTAAAACCCATTAGTGGGTTAAAACTCGACCCAGTGGGCCGAAGAAAAAATATCACGGGTCAAAATGGGTTGGTTAAAATGGGTCAGACCTAAAGTTCAGCCGGCTCAGGCAATTTGAACGACTTTGGCAATTGATATCTTTCATCCTCATCGCCAGCGACAACACGTCTTCAGTTTGAAGTTATTAACGATTGTTTCTCATTAGCCGACTCATGCGAACTCGTTTTCTTTGTCTCCGGTGAACCCTTCTTCGTCTCCGGCGAAACGTATAGCTCCGGCGAACTGGTTCTTTACTAAGCATTAAAGAACATAATCTTTACAATACTGAGCCATTAACCGTACAGCTCCGGTGAACCAAGATTTATACTAGTTCTTCTTAGGGGTGTGCAAAAAACCGAATTAACCGAATCGAAACCGAACTAACCGATTAAACCGAACCGAAATAACCAAACCGAAAAGGTAATCGCAATTAACCGAACCGAAATTAACCGAAACCGACATTTGCGGTTGCGGTTTGGTTATTCCTTTTTCTAACCACCGAAATAACCGAACCGCACCGAAATATAGCTTTACCTAAGTACTTCGTTTTAATATAAGTATAAATATGGCATGTAGATTGTGAATCTTATTTATTGAACTAAAGTGGTGTGGTTTTGTTTATATTTACAGGCAAAAGTGCAGTGAATCTTTCTGATGAAGGCTACAAAACAATCTTTTGAACTTTATTGATTGTCTTTTTTTAGGGGCATTTGCATATATCCCCCTCCAAATCTTATTAATTGCATATTTACCCAACAAAAAAGTTTTATTGTAAATTTCCCCTTATTAGGAAATAATATTGCATATTTACCCTTTTTGATATATTTTAGGAAAAAATAAATTATACATTGACTATTTTACCCTTACTTAATTAACTTATAAAAATATTGCATATTCAGTCATAATTGCATATTGAAAACCACCATACAACAAAAACATCCAAAATATTAATCTCAAGTACACACTAATACTAATTAAAGGATGGATACGTATGCGTGATACATAGAAGACGATAGAGGTGGAGGAGACTTCGACTTTGGTTATATGGTGTTTTTTAGATGATTAGTATTAGGGTTTTTAGTATTTGAAAGGGTAATTTGGTCAACATAATAATTATCACAAAGAAGGGGTATATACGTAATATTAAAATTGAGTTGGGTAAATAAGCAAATATATTGGTTTCTAGGGGGATATATGCAAAAAGTCTTTTTTTTTACTTTAATGAACTTTGTTTCTTTATGAACGTAACACATCGTGGTTTACTATTGATGTAATGCATTTTATCCCACTAATGAATTTATGTCGTATCTATCAATATACTTATTGTTTACTCTTTCAAACTTCGGTTAGTAAAACAAAATAAATAAATATAAACCGCACCGCACCGTAACCGCACCGAAACCGCGAATAAACCGAAACCCACAAACCGAAAAAACCGATCACCGAACGGTTTATGAAAACCACTAACCGCATATTGCGGTTGTGGTTGCGGTTAAGGTAAAAACCGAACCTAACCGCACCGCGCACACCCCTAGTTCTTCTCATAAGTGATTTAAACGGGGTTAGGGTTTCAATCGTTTCATCTCCGGCGAACAGCACAACTCCGACGAACTGGTTAAAGGTTATGTTTTGCGTGATTAAATCAAGCTTGTTGAAAACCATTGCAATTTGAGAACAAGGTAACCTTCTATTATGATTATTCATAGTTATTATGTTTATAACTCGGTCTTTTGTTTATAACTTCCACTATGATTACAACTAGTGCTTTTCACGTTTCCTTGCACAGTTATTATGTTTCAAACTTTATATGCATTAGTCATTAATTTTACCCAAAATTCAGAATCGTTTATATGCATTTCCTTATACAGTTATTATGTTTTTATTGTTGGTTGCTTATGTGTTTGTTACCAATTAAAATGATCGTCTCCATCTGTGTGATTATTGCTTTATTAGCATGTTAATAGTGGTCTCTTTGATGAAATATTTCTGAGTTTGTGAGTTTGAAATGTTAGAGATATGATGAATCTAAGACTTTAAGTTAATTAGCTAAGTGGGTTACCCAAATTATAGATTGAGAGTTTTTCTTTTTGATTGAGAGTTTGATTTTTTAATTTGGGATTTTTTTCTAGGTGGATAATAGTTTTTGGGTACTGTTTAGAAGTTTAAATATTTTTATTATTTTTAAATTGATTTTTTTATACTTGACCCGTTTTGACCCGGACCCATCCTAACCCGACCCGTTCTGACCCGTTTTTATAACAACCCATCTCGACCCGGACCCGTTCTAACCCAGACAGCTGACCCGACCCGACCCGCCCGTTTTGCCAGGTCTAGTTGAAAGGCTTATTAAGTACCAAAACAACCATTACAGACTTATAGGTAATCTTGCAATCCCCAAATCCACCCGGTCTCGAAGATAATCACATGATAATCACATGTATCAAATACATCCACTGTCTATTTAATCTTGTCTTTAACAAAGCATTGATGATCTTACCTTTGTATTGTATCCTCTTGAAACATCCATCAATAAGAGTCGATGGATACTCCAATCCCATGTCATTTATGGCTGGAAACTACAGTGAATTCCGTAGTTGTTCCATAGAAAACCCCATAGGATGACCTCCATTAGTAGCCTGAATAACCAGAGGCTCCGTTGAACAATCATATGAAAGCTGTAAACCAGAAAGCCTCAATCAAATCCCAGCTGTTGGTCAAGCAATAATAGCATTTGAGATTCCAGAACGTTGGAAAAACCATATGATATCCTGATAATTCAAGGCCTCAGGAATAGTCTCTTCTAGAAAGACACAAATATTGTGTCTATCAGATATAGAAAACGACATTTTTGATTGAGTATGAGTATAGGGACTATAAACACAATAAGATGAACCATAGAATCACACAAAATAAAAGTTTCGAAGAAGAATAGAGGTTTCGAATGTCAAAGAGTTTAAGATAAAGTTATGAGTTGTGTGCCTTTTAAAACTCAAAGGTCTGTTTATATTTCCTTTGAGGTTCCGCACGACACCTAGGTTTTGCACAAGTGTCGGTTTAAAAAATATTTTAAATTATAACCTATGTGACAATAAATCCCACAAACCCAAACCACTTTCAACCATATCCTGAGTTTTAATTAGATCTTAAACATAGACAAAGACACTTAAGCTAATGCAAGATAGATGAATAAAATACTAAACACATTTTAAAAATAAAAGAACAACTAATATGAATATACTGAAATAGTAAAAACAAAGAAATTCTAACAAACCACATGGATTTTGTAAGATAAGAGATAATATCAACTAGAATTAGTTAGACAACAACCTTGTATAATCTTTTAACACATAATTAAGTAGCTCTTTATAATTTTCCATATTGTTTATCCACTTAAACTCAAACAGACTAACTTCAAACAACAACCTTGTGATGTGTTATTGTAATACCTATAAAAATTTCCTGCCTAAAATATATAAAGACACTTGATGCTGTAATCACAAATAAGCAATTCATATATATATATGACTTTTACGTTTCAAATAATGTCAAACGAGTAAGAAATGGGTTGGAAAGCTATTAGAAATATTAAATGTTTAGACGAACAATTATAGGAGACCGGCATATGATATAAAATTATATTATATTTGAACTTTTTAATAAAACTTTGATCGTCACATAGAGAACAATGAACTCGTCCTAATGGTATATTTATAATTTTATAAAACAAAATATTTTAAAGTTTAAAAAAAAAAAAAATAATAATAATAATAATAATAATAATAATAATAATAATAATAATAATAATAATAATAATAATAATAATAATAATAAAAAAGGATTTGAACTAAATAATTTATAATCATATAATGATTTATGTAAACTTCATCTTTGTTAATATTTTTGAACAGCCGTTCATTCAAATATAATATATTAAGCATAATGAAAGAATAAGAAATGCATGCATAGGAGTGTGCCTTATGTGTGTAGGTAACGTGCATGTTCAAGCAAAGCGTAGGTGTGTATAAGTATGGCGTATGTATGCATGTGTTATACGCATGTTTGCGTAGTAGCTCTACCCTTCAAGTTGGTTATAAATAGCAATCATTGTTAAAGAATTTGGTTCATAATTCATTTCCAACTTCTGAGTATAATAAAGCATTAAGCCTCTAATCTACCAACTTTGAAGCCTCGTTTAGTTTTTTTTCATAGTGTTAAGAAAGTTTTGTTGAGAGAATCCAACGATAAAGATAAGCTGAACTGTTGTCTAGGAGATCACTACCAAACCTTAGAAGCTAAGCAAAGGTTCTGCTCATACTAAAAGGTGAATACATTTGTGTTTTTAAATTTGTATTAAAGTTTTTATTTTGAAAACCAGCATGAATTGTAGTTAATTTATTAATGCATGCTGGTAAAGTACAAGACAAGCATCAGGCTAAGATTGTACGTATGATCTGATCAGAAACGATACACATGTGGAGGGTAGTATTCGAAAGGGGATACTGTGCCAAAGCATGGCTAATAATAATCTGGTGCCCAAAGGATTACGACTCCCTAGGCATTGAAGGTTCCACGGGCAACCTGATAACAAATTATTATTAGTGTACAGCGAAAGATCTGAATGTGTATTTTGTCCTATGATTAAGTATGATTAATCTAAATTAATGCATTTCATGCTTACAAATGTTTTGGGTCCTGCAAATGATATTCACCAGCATTTCGCTGATGTTTTCTAAACATTTTACAGGTTATGAATGAAAGAATGATTTTGCTAAGGGTCATGTTACCTAGATTGAGATTCTGGACATGTGCTCGTTAGCTATGTTTGATAGTACAAGATTATGCCTGAAGATTGGACGTATCTAGGGAGATCTTGTGGCTTATTACCTGTAATAGAAATAATATGGTTTTTGTAATATGAATTACAATATATTATGAAATGAAGTGGGGTTTTGAAAACCTTATGTTTATTTAACAACGTTTCTTTTGATTACAATATTTTGTTTAATTACAAAATTAAAAGAACGAAGTTTTGATTAATTCTTCCGCTGTGACGAAACTCTATGATTTTTATAAGATAACCAACCCAGGTACCAATTGGGTCGCACGCTCGGGTTATCCGAAAAAGAAAACCGGGGTGTGACAGGTTGGTATCAGAGCCACAGGTTTCAGCGAATTAGATGCTTTAGTAAATTGAAGTCTGCTTTAGTATCTAGGCTTTAACCAGAATATGAAATAATGCCTATTAGGAAATGCAGGTAGATTATTATACTTATTTATTGCATATAGAAGGAAACAACTATTTGTTTTCTGTATTATTTAAATAACAATCACAAAACAAAATATCTGTCTAAGGAATCAGGATTTATTTTCTTGTAAAATGTCTAAACGAACAAGTGGACCTTCCAATAATACTAGAGGAAGAAAACAAAAAGTTGTCGAGAATAATAATCTCAATGATCAAACTCTCCAAAGAAATGATGTGCAACAAATGATTAACCAAGGGATTGCAGATGCCATCCCGAAATTCCTAGAAGCTTTAGAAAAGAATCAACTCTCCAATAATAAGGAAGAACGATCTAAATCTAAAAGAAAAGAAACGGAGACTCAACAAAGTTCTAATAATGAAACAGAATTCAATAAACCCGCCAGAAAGAAAAAGAAAATAGTACCACAAGAAGGTTGTAGCTACGGTACATTCCAAGCCTGTAAACCTATAGAATTTGCCGGTAATGAGGGAGCAGTTGCATCACTACGGTGGCTAGAAAAGATGGAAGCAGTTCTAGCTATTAGCAAGTGCTCTGAAGATGACCAAGTCTTGTTCGCTTCTAACTCCTTCAAGGATTCAGCCATGGAGTGGTGGAATACTGTAATTCAAAGGAAAGGCAGGAAGGTTGCCTATGAAATGAGCTGGAAGGAATTCTCGGAGGCAGTTCTGAAGAAGTTTTGTCCGCGTAATGAGCGAGAACAGATTGAAAGGAAATTTCTGGATTTACTAATGGTGGGCACAAATCTCAAGGATTATAACACAAAATTCTTTGGGTATTCTCGATTCGTGCCACACTTGGTAACCCCTGAAGAAAATATGGTTAGTCGTTATATCTGGGGGTTAACTAGTGAGATTCGGGATATGGTGAAGGCGGCAATGCCTAGTACAATCGATTCTGCAATAGAGCTTGCTGGAATGATGAATGACGGGTTGATTCGAACCCAAGATGAAAACAAAAAGAAGGAAGTTGTCAAAAAAGGAGAAGAAGAAATGAAGAAATCAAAGAGGGAACCTGAGAAGAAGAATGGCAATAGATCACATGTTCCAGAATGTCGTATTTGTAAGAGAAGACACTTTGGAAAATGTAGATTTGAGAGTGTTGCTTTCTGCAATCATTGTAGAATGTCAGGACATTCTACTGAGAAGTGTTTTAAGAAGAATGGTAATTGCTTTAACTGTGGAGAGAAAGGACATATCCGACCGGAATGCCCTAAGTTAAAAGCTGGTAACACTGGGGGTGCTATTGGAAATGGGGTAAAAACTGATGGTGGTATTAAGAAAAATGTTCGAGCATTTGTTTTGAATACGCATGAAGCTACAGGACTATCGGATGCAATTACTGGTACGTTTCCTGTTAACAATGCTTATGCTAGGGTATTATTCGATACCGGTGCAAACCAAAGTTTTATCGATCACAAATTTTGTAGCTTGTTAAATATGCCCTTAGCTAAGTTGCCCCAATCTTATGAAGTTGAAACCGCTAGTGGAGAAGTAATTAAAATATCCAATTCCTTAAATGACTGCCACATAAATCTTTCCGGACATGTCATACCTGTACAACTGTTGCCAATGACATTGGCAGGTTTTGATATTGTTCTTGGTATGGATTGGTTAGCGACCAACCAAGCCCATATCATTTGTGACAAGAAAACTATCGAGATTCGTATTCCAACAGGAGAAAAGATAAGTGTTCGCGGTGATAAGCCATCTAAGCCTGTAAAAATCATATCTTTGTTAAAAGCAACAAAATGCTTAAACAAAGGATGTCTGGCGTATCTAATCTCCATGTCCACTAACAATAAGGAAAGGAAGATAGAAGAAGTTCCCATCGTTGTTGATTATGCAGACATATTTCCTGAAGAATTACCAGGAATTCCTCCTGATAGAGATGTGGAATTTAAAATCAACCTGGTACCGGGGACATCTCCAGTTGCTAAAGCACCGTACAGGTTGGCCCCCACCGAAATGAACGAATTAAAGAAACAGTTGGATGAACTTTTGGTAAAAGGATTCATTAGACCAAGTTCTTCGCCTTGGGGAGCTCCGGTCTTGTTCGTTAAAAAGAAAGACGGATCAATGAGAATGTGCATAGACTATCGTGAGCTGAACAAAGTTACAATTAAGAACCGATATCCGCTACCTCGAATTGATGATTTGTTTGATCAACTCCAAGGAGCTTGTTACTTTTCAAAAATCGATCTTCGATCTGGTTATCATCAACTGAAAGTACAAGAAGAAGATATTTCGAAAACCGCTTTCAGAACAAGGTATGGACATTATGAGTTCACAGTAATGCCAT
The DNA here is from genome assembly GCA_030867185.1 of Tagetes erecta. Lineage (NCBI taxonomy): Eukaryota > Viridiplantae > Streptophyta > Magnoliopsida > Asterales > Asteraceae > Tagetes > Tagetes erecta. Next base: position 22,102,060 of record CM061491.1, read on the forward strand.
TTGGACTCACTAATGCTCCAGCCGCGTTCATGGATATGATGAATCGAATTTGTAGACCATATCTGGATAAGTTTATTATTGTCTTTATCGATGATATACTTATCTATTCCAAGAGTGAAGAAGAGCATAAAACACATCTTCGAATTCTACTTGAATTATTAAGACAAGAAAAGTTATACGCAAAATTCTCCAAATGTGAATTTTGGTTAACTGAAGTACAATTCCTTGGACATGTCATTAATGCCAATGGTATCCAAGTAGATCCTGTTAAAATAGAAGCTATTTCTAAATGGAAAAATCCAGAGACACCTACAGAAGTACGCAGCTTCTTAGGGTTAGCTGGATATTATCGACGATTCATCAAAAACTTCTCTCGAATTGCTGTCCCATTGACAAAATTAACTCGAAAGAATGTAACTTTCAAATGGGGACCAGAACAAGTTGAAGCTTTTAAAACCCTGAAAGAAAATTTGACGAATGCGCCAATCTTAGCGTTGCCTAAAGGTAATGAAGATTTTGTTGTATTTTGTGATGCATCATACACTGGCTTTGGGTGTGTGCTAATGCAACGAGATAAAGTTATTGCTTATGCATCCCGTCAACTTAAAGTCAATGAAATAGGTTATCCAACTCATGACTTAGAGTTAGGTGCCATAATCTTTGCGCTAAAGCTATGGAGGCACTATCTCTATAGAGCTAGATTTACTATCTACTCTGATCATAAAAGCTTAAAGCATATATTTGATCAGAAGGAGTTAAACATGAGACAAAGACGTTGGATGGAGGTCCTGAGTGATTATGATTGTGATATCTGTTATCACGAGGGAAAAGCCAACGTTGTGGCTGATGCTTTGAGCAGAAAAGAACATGAGAAATCTAAAAGAGTTCGGGCTTTACGACTCGAACTACAAGTTGATTTAATAGGTCAACTAAAGGATGCTCAATTGATGGCCCAGGAAAAAGAAAATATTGAGAAAGAAGGAATGAAAGGAATGCTCGAACAACTGGCTAAAGGAGACGATGAAATTTTTAGAATGAATAAGCGTATCTGGGTGCCAATTACTGGTAATCTTCGAGAAAGGATTCTGGAAGAGGCTCACAAATCTAAATATTCAATGCACCCAGGATGCGACAAAATGTACAAAAATCTAAAAAGCAACTACTGGTGGATAGGCATGAAGAAACATATTGCTTTATATGTTTCAAAATGTCTAACTTGCTCACAAGTTAAAGCAGAACACCAGAAGCCATCTGGTTTATTGCAACAGTTAGAACTACCAGTATGGAAATGGGAAATGATAACCATGGACTTTATCACTAAACTTCCACGAACCAGTCGTGGAAATGATACAATTTGGGTTATCATTGACAGACTTACCAAGTCTGCCCATTTTCTCCCAATGAAAGAAACACATTCTATGAATAAATTGGCCCAACTATACGTAAATGAAATAGTATCTCTGCACGGTGTTCCTTTATCCATAGTGTCAGATCGAGACAGTCGTTTTACATCCCAATTTTGGCAAAGCTTCCAGAAAGCCTTGGGAACAAAGCTAAATCTAAGCACTGCATATCATCCGCAAACTGATGGACAGAGTGAGAGAACCATCCAAACTCTGGAAGACATGCTCCGAGCCTGCGTGATTGACTTAGGTGGTAGTTGGGACGATCATCTACCACTAATGGAGTTCTCTTATAACAATAGTTATCATGCAAGTATTGATGCAGCGCCATTTGAGGCCTTGTATGGCAGAAAATGCAGAACCCCTGTATGTTGGTCTGAGATCGGGGAAAGTCAGTTATCAGGACCTGAAATTGTCCAGGAAACCACTGACAAAATTCTACAGATCCGTGAACGTTTGAGATTAGCAAGAGAACGACAAAAGAAATATGCTGATAGAAGAAGGAAACCGTTAAAATTTGCCGTAGGTGATAAGGTGTTATTAAAAGTTTCACCTTGGAAATGTGTGGTCCGATTTGGTAAGAAAGGAAAGTTAAGTCCTCGTTTCGTAGGACCATTTACAATCATTAAACGAGTTGGACCAGTAGCTTATCAACTAAACTTACCAGAAGAAATGAACGGAGTACATGACGTATTCCATGTGTCAAACCTACGCAAGTGTTTGGCAGATGAAACTCTGGTAATGCCCTTGAAAGACGTGGAAGTTAACGAAAACCTTAAGTTTGTTGAACAACCTCTACAAATAGAAGATCGACAAATTAAGAAATTGAAAAGGAAGAAACTGACTCTGGTAAAAGTCAAATGGAATTCCAGGCGTGGTCCTGAATACACTTGGGAATTAGAATCAGAGATGAAGAAGAAGTATCCTCACTTATTTCAGTAAAATCTCGAGGACGAGATTTAAATAAAGGTGGGGAGGATGTAATACCTATAAAAATTTCCTGCCTAAAATATATAAAGACACTTGATGCTGTAATCACAAATAAGCAATTCATATATATATATGACTTTTACGTTTCAAATAATGTCAAACGAGTAAGAAATGGGTTGGAAAGCTATTAGAAATATTAAATGTTTAGACGAACAATTATAGGAGACCGGCATATGATATAAAATTATATTATATTTGAACTTTTTAATAAAACTTTGATCGTCACATAGAGAACAATGAACTCGTCCTAATGGTATATTTATAATTTTATAAAACAAAATATTTTAAAGTTTAAAAAAAATAATAATAATAATAATAATAATAATAATAAAAAAGGATTTGAACTAAATAATTTATAATCATATAATGATTTATGTAAACTTCATCTTTGTTAATATTTTTGAACAGCCGTTCATTCAAATATAATATATTAAGCATAATGAAAGAATAAGAAATGCATGCATAGGAGTGTGCCTTATGTGTGTAGGTAACGTGCATGTTCAAGCAAAGCGTAGGTGTGTATAAGTATGGCGTATGTATGCATGTGTTATACGCATGTTTGCGTAGTAGCTCTACCCTTCAAGTTGGTTATAAATAGCAATCATTGTTAAAGAATTTGGTTCATAATTCATTTCCAACTTCTGAGTATAATAAAGCATTAAGCCTCTAATCTACCAACTTTGAAGCCTCGTTTAGTTTTTTTTCATAGTGTTAAGAAAGTTTTGTTGAGAGAATCCAACGATAAAGATAAGCTGAACTGTTGTCTAGGAGATCACTACCAAACCTTAGAAGCTAAGCAAAGGTTCTGCTCATACTAAAAGGTGAATACATTTGTGTTTTTAAATTTGTATTAAAGTTTTTATTTTGAAAACCAGCATGAATTGTAGTTAATTTATTAATGCATGCTGGTAAAGTACAAGACAAGCATCAGGCTAAGATTGTACGTATGATCTGATCAGAAACGATACACATGTGGAGGGTAGTATTCGAAAGGGGATACTGTGCCAAAGCATGGCTAATAATAATCTGGTGCCCAAAGGATTACGACTCCCTAGGCATTGAAGGTTCCACGGGCAACCTGATAACAAATTATTATTAGTGTACAGCGAAAGATCTGAATGTGTATTTTGTCCTATGATTAAGTATGATTAATCTAAATTAATGCATTTCATGCTTACAAATGTTTTGGGTCCTGCAAATGATATTCACCAGCATTTCGCTGATGTTTTCTAAACATTTTACAGGTTATGAATGAAAGAATGATTTTGCTAAGGGTCATGTTACCTAGATTGAGATTCTGGACATGTGCTCGTTAGCTATGTTTGATAGTACAAGATTATGCCTGAAGATTGGACGTATCTAGGGAGATCTTGTGGCTTATTACCTGTAATAGAAATAATATGGTTTTTGTAATATGAATTACAATATATTATGAAATGAAGTGGGGTTTTGAAAACCTTATGTTTATTTAACAACGTTTCTTTTGATTACAATATTTTGTTTAATTACAAAATTAAAAGAACGAAGTTTTGATTAATTCTTCCGCTGTGACGAAACTCTATGATTTTTATAAGATAACCAACCCAGGTACCAATTGGGTCGCACGCTCGGGTTATCCGAAAAAGAAAACCGGGGTGTGACAGTTATCATATTTTGTTCGTTTTTTAGACTAAAGCATATAGACCCCACTCACTGTGTTAGTAACTTATCCGTTCTCTAGATATTTTGAGATTTCAAATCATCACAACTTGACTTGGCCACCTATCATTGATTATAATTTATCACTTAACTTAAATATAAAACACACTAACAGCTTAACAAGCATCAAATAGTTATCTACTATTAGAGTATTAGCACGTTCAAGTGAACACATCTGTAGACGCTTAGGATTAACATGCACGATGGACTTACATACCTCATCTACTAATTATACCCCTAATCAAAGACATTTGTCTAAAAAGAAAAATATTTACATATATTATGTATGTGTCGTTGGCATATTTTTTTTAAATAATTTGACACTCAGGCTCTTTTCCAGTTACTTAATGGCTAACATTGAACTCTTTTTGCTCCATACTTTTACATACTTATACTTATTTATTTTTGTATTTTCTGTGTATTTTCTCTCTCTTTCTCTCTCTCTCAAACACACACACACACACACACTCTCTCTCTCTATATATATATATATATATTCTTTTTGCATTTCTCCCCTAATTTTTTATTTGTATATAGGTACAGGAATGAAAAATTTATAACTGATGGAGGCTGGTGTGTGTATGACAAGAATGTAACTCTCAGCTTATTATCGACACAAGACTAAGTAAACTTACAACACACCCTTGGTATCCATGCACTTTGATCTAGCATTTAGTGAATCACATGAACTGTTATCATGGTGATGTCAACTAAGTCTACTAACACATTGTGTTATGTCACTAGCGAATGCACTTTATTTCTTTTAAGCTGCGATATTTAGAAGCTAAGATTGATGATCTATCATTTTTCCCATGACGTCGCATAAATTCCCTTTATTTAATAATTTTTTTTATTTCACACAAACTAAATAAAAAGCCTCTTTTTGGGTTTTTAGTATATGACTTGAGCTAAATAAAACCACCTTTTTTAATATATGACAAACTAAAAAGACGCATAATACATACCACATCGATGTAGACCCATTACTCAGGATTCATCATTCCTAATAGTTCAAGTAGAAACTCAAAACATTTTTGATCAAATGCTTAAATGAATAAATTAGCAATATTATCATCAATGTCAATGTTGATGATTGAAATTAGTTTATGTTTAGCACAATCCCATATGAAGTGATGAAGCACTTCAATATTCTTAGTTTTAATATGCTCAATGGGATTGCGAATGATGCACATAGTTGCATTGTTATCAATATGAATTGGAGTGTTCAAAAATTTCAAACCGTAATTTCTCATTTGTTGCTGGATCCATAGAGTTAGTAAACAACAACCTTAAGCAGCTACATACTCAACCTCAATATCAGAGGTTGCCACTATATTCTGCTTCTTGCATTACCAAGTCACCAGTCTGTTTCCAAGCATTTGACACCCATTAGTAGTTAATATCCTACTAAGATTACAACCACCATAGTCGTAGTCAGTATAAGCAGTAAAAGTGAAATCATTATTACATGGGTACCATAATCCTAGCTTTGGTCGTCCCTTTATATAACAGAAGGCCCTTTTGACTACCTTAAAAATGATTTTGATTTTGGTGCAGCTTGAAATCTAGAACTTAAGCAGGCTGCAAACATGATATGTGATCGAGAAGCAGTGAGATGCACAAGAGATCCAATCACTTCTCTGTACGGCAGTGCTGATGAGGATCTGATGAACAAAAATAGGGTGTCATTCACCTCATTGTTACTTGTATTTAGTATAGACTAGTTACATTGTAATAGTTAGTTTTGTCTTTGTTTATTAATGTGAATTCTGGGTTTTGTGAATATATAAATTTGTTGTAGTGAATGTATAGACATATAGAAGGCTCAACACTCACAAATTCTCATCTCTAGGAATTGTAATGTTATGTTGTTGAATTGAGATCAGATCATTTTGGTTGTTTGCTAGATACTTATTCTAACATTTTTTTAGCATTATAATCTACTTTGTTTGATTGTCAAATGAGTAACTTATAGTCTATATCTTCTTTGAATAATTTGGTGATCACAAGTTATCAAATGAATAGATAACTTGTTGATTTGGTCAGATCTAGGCAATCAGAAGCACGAAATATTGATTAACTGGACCAACATGATCTACATCTTTATCACTTGATCTTTACTTCATCTTCTCTTTTACATCAATTGGTGTATTTATAGGAGAAGCATTTGTCATCTAAAATCTTGTAAGAATATCATTCGCAAATTTTATTGATGAATGAAGATTCCCTCTTATGATTGTCTCACTTGTAGCCTAAGAAAGAAGTTCATCTCTCCCATAGCATTCAATTCATACTTTTTCTTCATCACTTTCTCTAACTCTCTGCACATTGCATCATTTGTCGATCTGAAGATAATATCTTCGACCTAGATCTAAACTAGCAAACACCCCCCTTTCTTCTTAATAAACAATGTATTATCTGTTGGAAAATAGGTTCATTTTTAACGAAATAATAACTTAATATTATTACGATTCTCTCGTTATACATGGGAAATACACTAGTACATTACCGTGTACAAAACCAAATCAGAAATACATGCAAGAACAATTTACAAATGATACAAACCGTACTGGTTAGTAAAACTTCAATGAGATAGCAACGTACATAACGGTAACAACAACGAGATTGATGATCCTGCAAAACAGATATTAAAAAGAAAAATCCGGGCTTGTGTTTGACACAATTCCCTTAAACAGATTCGTCGTCTGTTCCTAGGGTACACCGGACGAAAGCAGCGTACTGCCGGACTTGATCACTTGCCTGAAATGAAACCGAAGAAGATGATGCAAATGCAATGATTGATATTGTGTTCTTCGCACACTGTTCTAGCTGCTGCGTTTTTGGTGTTCTCTTGAACTGAACCCTGCTACCTCCAACTAATCATGTTACTTCGGTTTTTGTTGTTATCTTTTTAGTTAAAAAGGATTACAAGAGACTTGCAATTCATGACAATTGAATTGTCATAAAACCTAGTAACTTAAGGGTTGGAAAACCAACAACCACTTCTAGATGTCTCAAAAACGGGTCGGGTTACAGCAACGCCAACCTCGAGTTTTCGGACCTGCATTCGGGTTACCAACCGACTACTTGAGAGTTGACCTCTTATTTACACAAAATATCCAACAATCCCCCACATAAATAGAGGTCGATCTCAAAATACAAACATCATTCCAATTAAATTTCAGCAGTTGAATCTTGCATACGATAGGTAGGTGTTACCCTTTGAACCTTCGCTCATGAAACGCACTTAGTCTACTGGCTCTGAGTAGAACGCAATGTCTTTGAACTCGTCTGCCGCTTGTGTAGGCGACAATACGATTCACACAAGACTCTCCCTAACAAAGTCAAGTCCTCATAGTTATGTTCGTTATGGTCATGAACATTTTCCTGGTTCTGCGAGAGCTCTAGGAATTGTGCCCTTCACTTCCATTCGAAGCGACCCCACTTCTCTCAAACATAGGTGATTCTTTATGTGTGACTACGTTAGTCTGAATCATTAGAAGCCATAGGCTTAGCCACGTATCTGTCACTTTTAGGAATGGACTAGGAAGCTTACTAGATCCTTGTAGTAGACTCTCTTTTAAAAGACGCGGGGGTTTTATCAAGTAACTCTTCTTTCTTAGTTAATCCCCCCACAGTGACCTTACTAGTTCATACAAGTAGGTTTTCCTATTGAACTCGGATCTTGTGATCTCCAGTCAACCGAGTTAGGTTTCCTTCATATAAACTTAGCTTTTCACGGGCTTTAGTCTTATTCCACAACTCAATCTCGCATTAACCCTCAGGTTCTTGGATCCAAGCTATTTTATTTGACTTCTTCAAGTCACAATAGTTTACAATCGAGATTGGTTGTCCGTCTGTGGTTTAACTCTTAAGTTAACCTTGCATATTGTCACTTTTAAAGACTATAACTTTAGGCCATTAGTTTTAGTCTTTGGTTTACAATATGCAATTTAAGTGAACACCAATATGCAATTTTAATGACCACCAATATGTAATTTAAGTTAATAGATCTTCACTATATGCCTTTGGTTACTAGATCATTAACTAATCAATTGGTATTCACATGTTTTCAATATTAACTTGGATTATAAAATCCATATTGCTAAACATTCTACATTCTTATATCAAATGCATGTAACCCCCACATTTAAGTGGTATTGGATAACATCAACCAATTTTCTGATCAATTACCATTTTCAAATACTCTGAAAGGATTGTTTCTTAAATGGCTTCTCCCCCGCATTTCTTGCCATTTGATCAAGTTTTTTGACTTTACTTATGACACCAAGCTAACAATCATGATTTGATCAAGACCATGTCATTGTATCACTGAGTTCATGAATGCTAATTACTAACTACAAAGCTTAAATGGGCTTGATAATATGTAAAATATACATAAATCCCGTGCTAAGTTTATTTACGTTTTCGAGTCGTTTGAGTCAATTTTCGTTAGGTTTTGTTTACTACTGTTATTTTAATATTTTGTAGGTCCCATGTTGATGAATTAATAAAAAGATCTCGAGAAAAGAAGATCGTAGGCGAAAACGGGACGCAAAATGGAGTTACGAGCAAACCGTAGCGAGAAACGGAGCAAAACAGGACGCGAAACGAAGTTCGGGATCAGAATTGGGGGTATCACCACGTCAGGCGGCCACCTATGGTCCTCCTCACCGCGTGACGCGGCGTGATTCCAAAAGATCACATGTGATCTTGGTCGCGCCACGCTTCCACACCCCATTTTCTCACCGCGTGATGCGACGAGGCCTTTTCGACAGATTGTTTTTGCATTTTTTGGCCCTGTTTGCTATATAAACTCATCATAACTTAACCCTAGCATCCTTGTACGTTTTTGGGACGAATTAGAGCTGATTGGAGGTGATTTTGAGCACGAAATGAAGCCACGAGAAGCAAGACGAAGCACGGGTTTAAGAATCGTTATCTAACGATTCCGGGTTCTTTAATTCTTTTGCTTCTCTTTCTTTTTGCTATGTTTATACACTTCAAACTTGCATTTATTATTATGATTATGGCTGTTGGCTAGGTTTGTTAGTCCACCTAGACATATGATGACCCATTGTTAATGTTTGCGTTTGATTTGATTGTGTTTTGATTATGGATTTTATGTTCTAAGTAAAAGTTTGGATTTTTATTAATTTGATGCTTTATGTGTGTTGGAATTGGGTTGCCTAATATTATTGTTTCATTGAATCCTTGTTGATTGTCTATGTCATAGAATAGGATTCAATTCAATTCATTGACTGTATGTTATGAATGTGTTGTGGTTAATTGCATGCTCAAACCATAGGAATGATAATGTCGGTCAACCTTGTGAAAACGTGCTAGCTTGTCTAAGTAACCGTGAGGGGATTAGATTAATCAATGAGTCTTGTTTGATTGATTGCTAGGACTAGATATTCGTGAGAAGTCTAACTAGGTATAAATTAACAAACCTGCTTATTGAGTCAAATGAGTATTTCTAAACCGATTTTGGAATTTATGCTGTGAGGTTAGATTCCGGTTAAAGTCACTTAGCCATAATTCAATTGAACAACTGTGAAGGAGTTTAATTACCAAAACTGGTGTTCGTACGTATTAACTTGCTAGAAACCCGTAGGTGTCTTCTCGAAAAGGGTCGAGGGTCCTAATAGTGGTAACTTTAAGTGAATATTTTAAGATCTAGTTCCATAGCAAACATTCCTATTTCAAACAATGATTAAAACAACGGGGATTCAACTCTAGGTGGTTTACTTCATTTAACTGTTTTCAATCTCGTCTTTCTTTCTACTTTCTATTTTTAGTAACTTTCCATTTTTAGTAAGTTTCTATTTTTAGCAATAAACCCCCCTTTTTAACAATTTTTCCATTTAAGTTGTGTCTAGTTAGTTCGAGTCTTATTTAGTTAATTATACGTAATATATAGAGTCTGTGGGTCGACACCTGGACTTATGCACGCTATATTACATCCGACCGGTCCATTGCCGGTTGTGTGTGATTTAGTAGTTTGTCTAGGTTATTATAAATATTAAAACTAGGTGTTTTTTGTTTATTTATTTTATATATATATATATATATATATTGCACGCATCAGGGCTTTTGAGTTAACTAAAGCAAACTACAAAGCTTTAGATGATCTTTTGAGTTAACTATAGCAACACATGCCCTAGTCATGAATTTTATAGTTGGGCCATAAGTTTTTTTTTTCCATTAATCGCCTGAAACTTAAATCTAAGTTTCTCATCTAGGATAAACCTAGAGACTTGAGTTCTCCTTAAGTTATATCATTTCCTTATATTGAATGAAAGTCATCATTTGATTTGTTTTCGCAACTAGTTCTTGTGATATGTATGTGAATGTTTCACGTTAATTAGTCTCCATAGAGCACCATAATTAATTAGTACTAGTCTTGCATGCTTTAGACTACAATACTCTAGCATGTGAAAAGAAGATGCATCATTCTGATTTTTCACAGCCCTAAGAACCAACATCATATACATTCCAACAAGACTTTCAACAAGAGTTCATTTCACGGTTTAGACAAATCATCATCTCAAATCTGCAGTAATTGAGAATGTCTCATATGTATGTTACTCAAACATACAAAACTTTATCATTCATTTAGGAATCTGACAACTATGCGCTTGATATCTAGCGCTTCACCACTGACTCATAAAGATTTTAACAAAGTCTTGTTTAGAGTTGCCTTGGCAAATAACTTATCATCATATTAGACTGATAACCATAACCTGGAATTCACATATTCTCATAGGCGACGTTCATTGTTGATTTGAAAATATATATACTTAGTATATTATTCATCATGAAGATCACATCTTCTACAAGTTAAATCAACATTGAATATGGTAGACGCATCCACATGTACTTCATTCCTCATGATAAATCACATATTACATGTCACTCATGGGACCGTTACAATTTATGACGATATATATACTTATCATGTTTTACAATTTACACCAAGTTTCCATGATAGTATATATGTCTAGGGCTGAGAATTTCTAACCCGACCTGAACCTAACCCGAAAACTATGGGTTTGGGTTTACATGAATGGGTATGGGTCAGTTTTGGGTGGAACCCGCTGACCTGATTTCAAAACAGGTCAGGTTCGGGTCAACCCATTGGGTTCACGAGTTGACCTGATTTTTTTATATAAATATAAAATTTAGGGTATATTGTGTCAATATACATGTAGTTTAGGGTGTTTTACGCTAAAACTATAATAATATCGAATGTATTATATGGTTGTGCGTATATTTGGGTGGCAATTCCCGATTTTCCATAAGCTCGCTCTCGTTTAAAGAATGCATTTCTTGGTAATTTTGAATTTTTAACACTTGGAGAATGTATTTTGTAATTATTCAGGTCAAATGGGTCGGGTTCGGGTCAACCTGCTAAAAATCAGGTCGGGTTCGGGTTTAAGTAATGTCTAAATTTTCGGGTTCGGGTCAGGTTTTGTATAAATTTTTCAGGTTCGGGTCGGGTTCAACCCACCAACCTGATAACCTGACATATTGAGCACCCCTATATATGTCTTCATATTTGATGTCTCACTTATAACTACATCGTTAGTCATGATAACGAGTCACTAAGTTGCAGTTGTGCTTCTTGCACTATCCGTTTAAATAGACATCAATTTATTAAGCATGTCAGACGTGTTTCGATTTTCATTGTATTAACTGCATGTGTCTAAGATATTGAACACATCAATTATACAACATCGAAAACACTTAATCCAAATAGGAATTTATTCATCATAATTTAATCGGATATATAAATAATTTCTAACAAATAAAATCATATTGCGTTGCAATATTCAACACCAGAATTAGCAAAACGCGTAGGCGTTTGATGATCCAGGTAAAACATCTAGTCGTTTGATAAAGAGTAAAACGCCTAGCTGTATGATGATCCCCTTTAGTGTCACATACTCCATTAGAGTTAGTCGATACATCACATCGACTATGATTCCAATAGCACGAGAGTTGCTGAAATAATAACTATCCATGACAAGCAATGATCCGTGTCATTCAGTACATTCTTGGAATAAATCCAATGGTATCTTTATTTGCATTTTCTAGAGGTACTCAACTGTTCATTTTTTAAACTAAATTCTTGAACAGTCACTCAATTGTTCAGATAACAATAGTTGTGTAAATCTTTGCTAGTCTCAAGCAACAATAATTGAAGAATACAAAGGTTTCATCACAATGTTTTTAATGACTACTTACTTCAAAAGACAAAGTGTGTTCATAGTTTATGCAAAACTATTTCTTATTAATCCAAAACATTTTCCTTCTAAGGTTTGCAAAATATATAATTACAAATCCTACACTACTTTTATTTATCATTTGATACTAAAAATCATATTGATTTGAAGTTATACGTTTACACAAAACGTAATAACAACTTGAGATTATGACATTATTTCTAACCCTCATGTTAGAAATGCAATGTTTACACAAACATCTTTCAAATATGTAATTATTTTATAAACATAATTATCACACAATATTGAACTAAATGTTTACATAAAACATTTATAACCATATTAGTTCAATCATATCTAACACTTTTGTTAGATAGTTACACAGTATCTAACTAGCACGTTAGAAATCTACACGTTTACAGAAAACGTATGGTGAATGCTAATAAATGCGGTCTAACACACTTATTAGAGAATAACGATTACATAATCTTTTTATATATGTTGATTATCACAACAAACCGTTTCTAACACATGTGTTACAAGATAAATGATTAAAGCAAAACTTTTGAATTTCCAATTTATATAATAAAACATACTCTCACATGTAATATGCTTAAATCATTATTCATGATATTCATAACTATTAAAAATCATTATTTCTAAATGGTTATAGAAACATGAACCATCTCTTCATGTTAATGACTCATAAATGATTCATGTCATTCATAATTATTAAAAGTTATATTTTTAAATAGTTATAGAAATGTGAACCATCTATAACATACATGTTAGATGGTTTAACTTTTACACAACATTCTTTATAAAACACACATTGTTTTATATAATTAATAATCACTAAAACATTTGTTAGGTATGAAAAGACGTTTACACAAACGTTCTTAACCATTACCAAAATAATATCCAACATTCATGCTCAATAATTAATCGGGTTCTAATGCACATGTTAGAAAACTGGACGTTTTTTCAAAACGTCATTGTCACGTGGTTTATACACTAAACCGATTCCAACACTCTTGTTAGAAAACTAAATGTTTACCAAGATGTTTTTGTCGTATGGTTTATTAACCAAATCAATTCTAACACTCTTGTTTAGAAAACTAAATGTTTATCAAGACGTTTTGTCATATGGTTTATTAACCAAATCAATGTTAACAATCTTGTTAGAAAACTAAACGTTTACCGAAACCTTTTTGTCGTACGGTTTATTCACTAAACCTATTCTAACACTCTTGTTAGAAAATATACAATTAGCAACCATTTTAAATTCAAGCTAATTGAATCGAACCATTTGAATTGTACCACCAAAGTTAGGATTTAAGATTGTACTCCAATCTATATAGAATCCAAATACAAAATTTGTACTAACACACATTATTTCCCTAATAAATATATTTGATGGATTTTAACTAAAATCTCAAATAGCTTTATATTTTAATCTTTTGTGAACCCAAATCCTTGAAAAAGGTTTTAAAATTGTATAAAACAATTTTCATAATATCTGTTTAAGTTTGTTGGATAATAGGTTCATTTTTAACGAAATAATAACGTAATATTATTACGATTCTCTCGTTATATATGGGAAATACACTAGTACATTACCGTGTACAAAACCAAATCAGAAATACATGTAAAGAACAATTTACAAATTATACAAACCGTACTGGTTAGTAAAACTTCAATGAGATAGCAACGTACATGACGGTAACAATAACGAGATTGCTGATCCTGCAAAATAGATATTAGAAAGAAAGATCCGGGCTTGTGTTTGACACAATTCCCTTAAACAGATTCGTCGTCTGTTCCCAGGGTACACCGGACGAAAGCAGTGTACTGCCGGACTTGATCACTTGCCTGAAATGAAACCGAAGAAGATGATGCAAATGAGATGATCGATATTGTGTTCTTCGCACACTATTCTTGCTGCTGTGTTTTTGGTTTTCTCTCGAACTAAACCCTGCTGCCTCCAAAATCATGTTACTTCAGTTTTTGTTGTTATCTTTTTAGTTAAAAAGGATTGCAAGAGACTTGCAATTGATGACAATTTAATTGTCATAAAACCTAGTAACTTAAGGGTTGGAAAACCAACAGCCTCTTCTAGATGTCTAAAAAACGGGTCGGGTTACAGCAACGCCAACCTCGAGTTTTCGGACCTGCATTCGGGTTACCAACCGACTACTTAAGAGTTGACATATCATTTACACAAAATATCCAACATTATCTACCTTTCCACGTCCACAGTCATTATTGAGCAAATGAGTAGATACAGTCTCGTACCAGGCTCCCAGAGCTTGATGAAGCCATATAAGGCTTTGTCAAGCTTATATACTCTTCGAGGATAACCTGGATTTTCAAACCCTGGAGGTTGGCAAACTTACACTTCTTTCACTATTCCATATAGAAAGGCACTCTTCTGATCTAACCGGTACGCCTTGAACTTTATATAAAAGGCATAAGCCAACAACATTTGAATTGATTCAAGAAGCGCCATAGGTGCATACACATTCGTATAGTAACATCCTTCTTGCTGATTGAAACCTTGAACCACTAACCAAGCTTTGTTTTGAATAACATCTCCTTTATCACCCCTTTTGTTCTTACACACCCAACGAGTACCAACTAGATACACATCAAGTGGTAGATCTACTAAGTTCCAAACCTTCAACTTTTCAAAGTGCTGCAACTCTTCTTGCATTGCTTCAACCTAATTATTTTAATGCCTTGGACACGTTCTTAGGTTTTTCATTCTGAATTCTTGAACGAGTTAGAACACATTGATTTAGATCCCCCAACATATTCCGCAGAAGATGATACTTATGAATCCGTGTTGTATGAATCACCTCCACATGAGCAAAATTATCAGTATTTGTAGGAATCTCTTCAACAACCGATTCACTTGTGTTTGAATCATCATTTTCTGGAATTGGAATTTGTGTGGCACTGTTGATTGGAGTAGATTCTATAGTAGATGGTGAAAACGTTGTTCTTGTTGAGAAACATGCATCATCATCATCATCTCTTGAATTTATTACCTTTTCCAATTCACCTATAAATACATCAGGAAACACATCAAAAGAATCAAACAATAGTTTATAATTAAATACTCAATCAGGTCCCTTTCCTGTTGGATGAGTAGCATGAACATTAAAGTTCACATGATAAGCTAATGCAATGATGCATGTAGCCCGATTAAACACCCTTTTGTTAGGAGAATTGAAAGAATATCCTAGAAAGAAACACTCTACTGCTTTTGGCTCCATCTTAGGCACATGTTCCTTAGTAAGTAAGGTTGTGCAAGGGCATTCAAAAGGTTGCAGCTTTGACAGATCAGACTTTCTGTTATTAAAAAGTTCATAACATGTCTTATTGTACCTCTTCATTGTCAATACCCAATTCAGAACATAGTAGGCAGTTACAATAGCTTCAGCCCAAAATATAATTTGGAGCTTTGAATATGCTAACATAGTTCTTTCAGTTTCTATCAATGTTTTATTTTTTCTTTCAGCTACTCCATTTTTTTATGGAGTACGAGGAGCACTGAACTTATATCTTATTCTCTTTTCCAAAAGGAATAACTCAAAGATACGATTCTTAAACTCGATCAGTTGACACCACGAATTGTTCTTACCTTCAACATAAACGTCACATCCCGTGAAAACGAAAACTTGAGGTGCGACACGTGCTTCCGAAGCATATGATTATTGCAAACACATACAAGCAATTGGATACAAAGTTCGAAGTTAATGTTTATAAAACGACATCATTGTTATAAATATACACAAAAGACTTAGGATTTGACAAATATGACCTTGAATTATACAAGGGAAATCCCCAAAAGTTTTTTCCATTTTTGCTTGCTTGTTTTTCTAAAGTTATTACCCTGGACGTGCACAATTACCTGGAAAAAAAATACTTATAAATGTCATCATAAAGTAAATGAGTTTACGCATTTAAATAAGCAAATGTAGAAAACTTGTATTTCTTGTCTAGCTAGGACAATGACAATATATATCATATGAGCCTATAACCAACCCTCGACACTACAATGTTTTGTCCCTATCCGCTTGACGACACACACGGCAAATTAAATTGGATAATATGCAATAATTTGATCGTGTTGGTCTTGGTTAGCATCACACCTTGACAAATGTTGTCAGCCCAATAGTACTATTCATATATTCCAAGGTCGAATCCATAGTAAATGGTTATAGTTATAAATTCATGGGTGATCTTATGCGCTTAATACACAATGTCTCAGATAAACATAAAAGTCGGTATAATGTACTTCTCTTGTTATCACATGACTAAAATAAAGTATGTTTCCCCCATATATAAATAAAAAAAAAGTAAAATAGGGGTCGTGACTCTCTTTGTGAGTACTTGTGTGAGAATTCTTAGCAAAGTTCGATGTGTCCCGACCTACTCATGTCCTAATATAATTATGACGCCTTAAGGTTAATAACAATTATAATGCATAAATTGGTTGATTAACATTTCACTCAACATAGCTCTGTATATTTGTTTGTTTTAAATGATAGACCTGATGACCCGTTTGTGATATGTCGTGCTTTTAGTAATATATGTATTTATTTATTTTAGGTAAAAAAGATAAATAACATAGTTAACATCATGTAAGTTTAACTCCAAGTCATACAAATAATAATATTTATTATTTTACCTTAAAGACTTAAGTTTTCCAACACTTGCCGTTTTTACCCAACATATATTTACCTGTCTTTTCACAAAATATGACCACCATTTCCTAACACTAAGTCCATGACTCTTTTTAATAGTATTTATATATATTTTACCTTTAAAATAACCATATTCATATACTTTATCCTTAACAAACCGACCTACTAATATTTCCCAACATTATGCTCAAAATCAATTTATATATAACTAGTTATATGCGTATGCTGGCGCGTTGTGCGAGCGTTTTTTACCGCTTAACAACCAGGGACGCACCCTTATAGGAACGAGCGGGGGCGCCGGCCCCTGCTCGTTTTTTGTCTCGAACTACCTTTTTTACTTCGATACCTTAAATTTATATATATATATATAGGGTAGGGTTCAAGAGAGAACTCATTTTAAGTTGAGAACTAGAGAACTACCAAAAATACAAGGGATGAAATTTTAATGAGGAAGGGTAAAATTGGAACTTTAAATATATAAATCTTTAAACATTTCTATCTTTTGCATACGTTAATATTATTTTAAAAAAATTGCACCATTAGATCAAGAATTTCATTATCTTTCATTTGAGTATAAATAACGTCATAAATTTTTTTTTTTTTCTCGTTTTTTTAAATTTCATACTACATATATGTAGTATTGCGATATCGTTTTTGATTATATTTTTCTTTAAACGTTACTAACTTTTTCATACGTTATTTACATTAAATATTTTTAAAAATCACATTTTGGTTTTTTTGATAGTACATATATGTAGTATCAATGTACTTGATGCATTTATTAAGTGGCCAAATGACTCAAGAGTCTAATTATTATTTAAAGTGTACATATGATCTCAAATAACCAATAACAAAGTTCATAAGATTTCAATTTCATATTAAAAACTTATGACAAATGAAAACAAAACCAATACTTATACTATGTCTAAACATAAAGATAACAATACATCAATATTGCATATACTGCATATATGTAGTACTTTGATACTACATATATGTAGTATACGATACTACATATATGCAATACTATAAAATTTAAAAGGGGATAGTGAATATGGTGATGTTATGCACCTAAGTTACACGTAAAACCATTTAAAAGGGGAATCTGTAACATTTGCCCCGAACTAAACTCTATCCAAACCCGTCTAAATGTCCATGAAATCAATTTGACTAAATATGATTATAGAATCAATTAGTAAGTAATTTGTTCTATTTAAATTTCGATCATTTATTTCATTAACTATGTTATATAATCATTAGAATTTATAAAACAAATTTATATATTTATATCAAAGCAAATTCCATAAAACCAATACGTCTTATATACATTATATAGTTAGTGAAGTTAGTAAGTTCACGTTTTAATTGACAAAAATAACTTAGAGGGTTGTTTATGTAATTTATAAAAATTGAGTTAAAACTTTAAAATAATAATGCTTACTAAGTATAAGGGGCCAAGATGTAAATTTAAATTAAATCTAACCCAACTCCATCTTTGGTCCCGTTTTTCCGGCGCTCTCTCCGGCGACAATCCGGCAATCTCCGGCGATTAGCAAAATGACACATTTTCACATTTTTATCCAATTAAACTCATTCTATCTCTTTATCGACAAGGTTCGAAACCCGACCCACAATATATTGGCCCATTTCCAGCTTGTTCTTGACCCATTCACGTTCGTTTTACCCAAGTCCAAGGTCAAAAACTGATTCGCGCTGAATTCGGGATTTATACTCAAACTGATTAACCAAAGTTTTGTTTTATCACCTTTAGAATGTAACAAACAAATCAATTGAATCGATAGTCTCGAAATTTCCATTATTTTGATCCAATTAACCCGGATAAGACTCATAAAGCGTTCGTTATAATTCAAACCAAATTGATTCGTTATATCCATTCCAAATCACTCTTATACCCGTCTTTAAACCCTCTGTAAACACAATTTCTATACAAACACGCAAACACACATAAAGGAATCATGTTTTATCCTCGTACCTGCACATAACCTGTTCATCAACGATTCAACACTGTTTCCTACAATTGAGTTAGGGATTTTATTTTTCATCCAGTCGAGAAGCATTGCAAATTATCAATTTATAACTATCTTTACAATGCAATCAAATCTGGAACATGACTCGGCCGCATCATCGTCTTATTCTTCTTCTTATTATTATCTTTATCAGTTTGGAATATTGACGGTAATCTATTCATCATACAATACTGTTCTTCGTTTAAGGATTGAGATTTAATTTCAATTGCAAATGTAAATTCATGATCAATTTATAGATTTAGAAAATTAGGGTTTATGATTGAATTTGGGGGTTTTGTGTGAGTTGTTTTAAATTTAATAAATTCAGAATGAAAATCAATAAAGTCTTTGGTTCAGCTGTTATAAATCTCAAAACTTGATAACAAGAGAATCTAGGCGCCCATGTTTTGTTTTTAAGCATTTTTTATAATATTAATAAGTATTTTAAATAGTATTAAATTTATTTAATGTACATTTTATTTCAAACCTGAATGATATAATTATCAATTAAATTATCCTAGATAATCGACTACTATTAGCTTACTACACGGGATTTTGATTATATTGGTTTTAACTAAATTTAAGTATCAAATTTATTTTTAACATATTCCTTATTAAATCGGTTTGGATATTTACAAATATCTTTTCCTAAGAAAAATCATATGTTTAAATAAAGGATATGATCTATAATAATTGGTGAATTTTTTATTTGAACGTATCGGATTAGGAGATAATTCATGATAAATGGTATATTTTTAATTTGAACATATCAGGTTAGGAGATAGATCATGATAATTGGTAAATTTTTAATTTAAACATATCAGGTTAGGAGATAGATCATGATAATTGGTAAAATTTGTATTTGAACATATCGGGTTATGAGATAATTAATGAATTTTTTATTTGAACATATCGGGTTATTACGAATATGAATCATACTATGACCCGCCTTGAAATCCTCCATCATATTAAATTAGAGCATGACACCTAAGAAAAATCCTACGTGGATTAGTTAAAATGTTAACATATGTATGAGTTACTCAATTATTAGAATAGGTAGATTCGTATTTAGTTAACTATCAATTCTAATAGCAATTACTCATTATACATGTTATTTATCAAGTTATTATCTTCTGTTAAATTTTTATTATCATTTCAAGTTACTAATATTCAACCTAATCATTTTCTACTCAAATAAACTATTCAATTATTTTTATTTTTTTTATTCGCTAAAACCCCAAGTTCCTTTATAAAACTCCTAGTCCCTAAATCCTCCTTAGACTCTTAGATATATGATCCTAATTTAAGACACGTTCATTAGGTCAACTTTAATGGAGATCTCTCAGTGCCTTGATTTCAATTATCTAGCAATTTATCATCTTCTATTAATCATGTGAGTATTCATAGCCCATTTTCAGTTTTATACTTTGGGGTGAAATCATGTTACCTATTAAATCATATTTATCATTATCGTTCATTTTTATTCGTTTTATTTCGTCACCTGATACTTTAACCTAGGGTGATTATAACTTGTTTTCATTTATTCATTTTGGTTTAATTGCCTGATATGTTATCCGAGGGTAATTGTAACCGTTTATTTATTTCATTTTTGTTTAATTACCTGATATGTTATCCGAAGGTAATTGTAACAGTTTATATATTTCATTTTAACTTAATTCATTTTAACTTATATATTTCATTGTAACAGTTTATATATTTCATTTTAACTTCACATATAGGATCTTTGACCTAGTCTAATTAAATGAGCTTTCACTTAGTTATTTTGTTTATGGTTGAAACGATGTAAACTTGTTATTTGGAATTATGAAAATGATGTTAATATATTTTAATCATTTTAGCACCATGAGCTACGAGCAATCTATCCACTTTCATCCGCCTCGATGATTCCGCCATCGGTTGGGGTGTGACAGAATCGTAGACGAAACAACCGACAACACCACCATCCCCCCTCGTAACGATCACCAAACATCATCAAAAGATGCAAATAAAAAAAAGCCGAAGGCAAGGCAACATAATCGGCCGGAAACCGGAAAATTCAGTGGTTCCGGTAAGGAGACAATAGTTTATCCGTTTATTCTCCGGTACAAAACCCAAAAAAGTGAAAAACCATCGGTTCCCACATCCACATATACTCAGAAACCTACAACTGTCTAGCCTCACAACTCATAAGACAGTTGTCCAACACTACAATTACACATATAGCCTCGTAACACAAAGGGACTAAAAATGAAAAATAACACAAAATTACATCAAAAATCTGAAACATAAAAATTTACTATTCATGAAGTTGCTAAATTATACAAATAGTATAATATGTCTTTCAAGTTTTTAGTCTCAAACAAAACAAAAGTCTCAATATTGATGTTAACTAAAACAAGACCAGTACAAAATACTCCTTTTCCTTATATGTCTAGTGCTCAAGATCAATGCTTTATACTAACCATCACAACAACATTTCCTCAACATTTTATATGAAATACACTTACAAAATAAAACATCATGTTAGTTTTTATAAACCATTTTTTTTTGCAAAGATCTACCAAGTCCATGTTTTTAATGGGCAAATAACATAAAAAAAACCAACATACTTTCTGTTTTTTCTCATAAAAGTCCCTTGACAATTTTTTAATATTAAAGTCCCTTAACATGTCAGGTTTGAACAAAATTATGTATTTAAAAAAAACAACTTAGAAATTTGTTATGGATTTCAATCAGGGGCGGATCTACATGTATTCTAGGGGTAGCCCGGGCTACGGCTCAAATTTTGCGGCGTAATGTAATTTTTATTTTATTTTTTTCATTTTATGTATAGGATACCTCTGAGCCGTTATAAGGATACCCTTGAAAGAAACATATTTGAGATGAAAAGAAATTAACGATAAATGGAAGAATCATAGGTAGTCAACATTTCAACCATTGACGGCTAGCTGTAGCACTTTACATAAGAATGAAAAGAATGAAGAAAATGACCTAACTTATATAAATATATTTGACATTTGGGCTTCTTTTATTTAAACAAAACATAGCCCAATATATAATTTAAACTAAAAGTCCAAAACTTCTTTAGTGACTAACGACTATATAATATAAATATGATAAAATCAATATTTAATTTTAAGAAAAACAACTTTTCATTTATTATTTACGTACTTTGACTTAATGCGAATAAAATTTCATCTTTTAATTTTATGTTGATTTTAAAATTTATTTATTTATTATTTCAATTAGTTTATTGTGTTTTTCCGGTTTTTAATAAACTTTTTAATTTACACTTGTATCATTTTAGAAAAAGTAAATAGTTATTTATCGAATCCTTTAAAAACTAAAAGTACTATTTAAAAAACTCAGCAATTATTCTTATGTTTTTATGTAATACACTGACTTTTTTTTGTTGCCAAACACAAGCTTATGAACATAGAAAATTACGGACACTCCATGTAACTAATATTTTTTGGTTCTGTCATTGAACTACGGGTATTGCTAATTATTTGTGACAAAATGATGATTATCATGATAAAATAAGACGTTTTGATATAAAATGATTTGATGTATACGTATAGCTAGAGTACAATGTTAAAGTAGACAAAAAAATTATTGTACGAATTTATGACAAAAAATATTCATTAGTTTATGAATGTAAGGCAAAAAAATTTCGAGGATACCCCTGACTTTTTGTGCTAGATCTGCCACTGGATTTCATTCTTATAACAAAGGTTGTATTGAAAAAAAGAGAATTGGTTCATTTGAAAAAAATATATGTAAGTAAAACAACCGAATGTGTCGTTTTCAAGTTGTTTTAAAAAAATATATTTCACAACATTTGTTCAAATATGATATATTAAGGGACTTTAATGTTTAAAAAATTGTCAAGAGACTTTTGTGAGACAAAATAGAAAGTATGTTTGTTTTGTACGTGAAAAAAAAAATATAAGGACTTTTATGAGAAAAAACATAAAGTATGTTGGTTTTTTTATGGTATTTGCCCTTTTAACATCTAGTACATACCACTAAATGACCACTTTTGAACACATCACCAACTTATACTTCTATTTTTAAATCTAAGAATCAAAGTTACGTTTTATTTAGTCATTTTCCAAACTTACATTTTGAGTAAAATCACTAGTTTTTATATCTTTGTCTTAAACAAAGGTAGTTTTTGTTAATAAAAGTTGTTCCATAACACTAGTAGGTTGAAATGATAAAAATAAAGAAGATGTAGAGGTGATTATCACGTAAAGCAAGCAATGAGAAGGACGGTGGAGTTCTGAAAACACAATGGTGAAATATTACTATTGTGTACTTCTAAGATGTAAAACACTAAATGATCTAAAACACATAACACAATGATATATACATATTTGACGTAATAATTTAATGTATTTAACAAAAATACCCGAATGCACTCTTATTTTAAAACAATAAAATGAAACGTATAAAGTCAAGAACCTTTTTAAATCTTTGCGTAAATTACATTTTTTTTGCCTTTATAATAGAGAAATATATTGTTCGTGGTCTTTTTTAAAAATTTATGCACTTAATGACATTTAGTTAAATTAAAGAGTTGTTTTGGGTCTTTAACTTAACTGTAGTTAAGTTCACACATGTGCAATGCACATGATGATATTTTAGTCATTTTACTATTAAAACATCAACATTGTAATAATAATAATAATAATAATAATAATAATAATAATATTATTATTATTATTATTATTATTATTATTATTATTATTATTATTATTATTATTATTATTATTATTATACATACATACATCTCTCTCCCTGCAACTTATAATACAACCACCCCTCTCTCCACAACTTATAACACAACCGCCACCTTTAATCGTCATTCCCAACCATCATCATCAAAATCTTCGTCAGGCCGTCACTCACCACTACCCCGCTCCTATTGCTCCTTCACGTTGTTTGTTGTTGGTTGAAGTAGACTATTGAAACTTGTAGCACTGTTACACTTGCTTGAAACATCAACCACCACCATCATCTTCATCAATCGCCCCTATAAACCTTAAAGGAACGGTAGACGGTGGGGATCTGGTCGAGTGGTGGCTAGATGCGGTGACAATCGATTTTAGATCCGTTTGAGGGATGTGGTGAAGGCGACAAAAATGATGGTGCAGACAAGGCGACAACCACCGCGACAATCATAACTACAATCACCATCTCTGATTGTAGACCTTTTTTCACTTCTGCTGGTGATAGGTGATGAGTTATGACGGCTTTGGTTGGAACCCGAGACCATTGGTGGTTGCAATATGGAAGACTAAAACTATAGGGTGGCCAACACTAAGTTGTTATGACTACTTTTGGTATTGCTTGGAGACCAAGAAAGTTGCCTTGTTTAAAAACTATAATCTAGCATTATAAATAGAACCGTTGATGTAACTGTAACTTGAGCACACATAATAATATAAACTCTAGTTGCAAAGTGTACGTAGGTCAATCGGGACCGAGCCACTATTATTCCCATGTCTCAAACTTTCTGTGTGATATTCTTTTGTGTGTGTGTTGTTTCGCTTTCGCGTACCATTGTGTTCCTAAGTCCTAACAACTAGTATTAGAGCTTAGGCGCGTTGAACATACGATTCATGCACCGAGACGACTCACAGAGAGGTTGTTCGCGTTTCAACAAGAAGAAAAGTTGGCCGCCGTTTTTTGGTTATCTGGTTCATTACGTTGATTAAAGAAAAGAAAAGGGTTATTTAATTGAATTCTTGTTGGCTTTCGTACGAGAAGTGAAAGAACAAAGTTAATTTGTTTTGCTTGTTGAAGTCGTAGAAGAAGAAAACAATTAATTATTTTTTTTCTTGTAATCACTTCGATCAAGAAAGAAGAGAAAATGGAAATATTGCTATATTATCTTTTTAGGTGACTGTTGCGAACAAGAAATTTTTTTTCACACGGTGTATTCGATCGCCTGTTATTGAGATTACACACGAGTTTGAAGTCTTAGGGTTCGTTTATTATTGAAGGTTGTTTAGCTTCAATTGTTCGTTTATTATTAAAGCCGTCTGTCAGGAATAGAGTGTTCTTGATGAGGGAGTTATTTACGATGAGAAAGCGTGAAAGCAGTTCAGTTACTAATCATATTAACAAAATCAATTCAATTTTGTCTAGATTATCGTCTGTAGACATAAAGTTGGATGATGATACTCAAGCTGTGATTCTGTTATCTTCTTTGCTTGAAAGTTGGTATGGTTTTGTGACAACAAAAACTGAAACACGGGGATCAGAAACTTCCAAGTTTTATCGGATCTGCAATAGTGTGTTGGTTGAAAACATTCGCGGAGAAACTCTAGTGGGAGGATCATATTCTAGTATATTCAGTGTTGCAGGGAAAGGGATAGTAATAGGAACAGTGGGATTCGAGGAAGGAGTTCGTCTAGAGCTCGAAAGAATGTGAAGTGCTGGAATTGTGGTGAAAAAAACATGTGAAAAGTGAGTGTCCTGATCCTAAGAAAAAGGATGAAAGGTCAGTGATTAATGTTCATTCGGATGAAGATTCCGGAGATGATGCATTGGTTTGCTGTGTAGAGTCTACAAACTCTTAGGTCATGGATTCCGGTTCGTCGTTTCATGCTACGCATAGCGGGCCGGGAGACGATGTGGAATTTAAAATTTGGTAACATTGGGAAGGTACGAATAGCTAATGATAAGGTCCTTGATGTTACGAGCATGGGTGATGTGAATTTAGTAACTCCATTGGGAAACACATGGAATTTGAAAGACGTCAGGGTTATTACGACTTTGAAGAGTAAACATATCTCTGTCGGTCAGCTGGATAAACAGGGTCTGGAAGTCAAATTTGGTGGAGGCAAATGGAGGGTAACTAAATGTAATCCAGTAATTGCTCGTTGAAACAGGCGTGGATCGTTATACATGGAGGAAGTACCTACTAAGGGAGTATGATCGTTCATCAAAACAAAGTTAGGCTCACTGAATCTAAGCGGCAAAAGAAGGCTTATTTGCAAGAGGTGAACCTGGTTCGAAGGTGATTCAAGCTGAATGGGTTCGGAGGTTTAAACTGAGTCGAGGTTTTGGTGACAGTGGGAGCACACGACGTGGTCCAGGTACAGTTACAAAACAACGATGGTTTGATGATCGATAATCCGACTTTGAAAATCTCTCCTATGGAAGTCTTGCTAAATGAGGAGAGTGGTTATCGGGTTATCTTTGGAGCTGGGGGATTGTGCGAACCAGTTGAGATAGAGAATGTTGCCCCTTCATGTAATTGATAAGAGGCGGTGGCAACTAGGGATAATCATGAAGTTTTAGCTAATCCATGTGGATTGAGGTTCGGAAGACTTGAATTCTGAAGAATACTGAAGTTACCGGATCTAGGGTTACTTGAATGACGTTTGTGGACATTTGCAAACCCTTCAAGTGGGAGATTGATGGGTTATGAAGGCTTTGGTTGGGTTGGGCCGGGCTCGGACCCGGGACCATTGGTGTCTGTAATATGGAAGACTGAAACAATAGGGTGGTCGGTCCTAGGTTGTTATGACTATATTTGGTATAGCTTGGAGACCAAGAATTTTCCTTGTTTTACAAACTCTAATCTTGCGTTATAAATAGAACTCTTGATGTAATTGTATTCCTGAGAATACCTAATAATATAAACCCTACTTGCAAAGTTGACGTAGATCAATCGAGACCGAACCATTAAATTCTCATGTTTCTAACTTTCTGCGTGATATTTGTTTGTGCGTGTGTGTTGTTTCGCTTCCGTGTACCAATTTGTTCCTAACAATAGGCAAAGACTAGGGTTAAAATTTGGCTTCGATTGAAGAGGTGGTGGTTTTTCCCGATGGAGTTGATCGAGAAAGAAGAGGGGTGGTGGTTGTTTTTTTTTTCCAGTGGAGATGATCGAGGAAGGAGGGGATGGGGGTTAAGGCGTGGTGTGGGGTTAGTTTCTTTTAAATAATAATAATAATAATAATAATAATAATAATAATAATAATAATAATAATAATAATAATAATAATAATAATAATAATAATAATAATAATAATATTGTTACAAGATTAGTCCTTTAAGGATAAACTGACTAAAATGCTTTCATGTGCATTGTGCACATGAGAGAACTTAACGGGAAAACTTAACTACCGTTAAGTTAAAGGACGAAAAGCGACCATTTAATTTAACCTAAGACCATACTCTGTAAAAATTTTAAAAAAATGCCACGAACCATAATTTGTTCTAGAATAAATTACTTTTTGAATACAGTGGTTTGGGGGTTTTTAACTCTTTGAGTCACAAATCCAAACCTTTAACAAAGGGAACCCCATGGTATTACTTTTTTAATAATTTGAGTCACTAGACCCTTGCGCCGTTAATATATGTTAGGTCTGCCGTTAAAATCAACCATGTACAAGGCACAAATGAGTACTTTTGTAAATTTAATCCAACCCATTATCAAATTCATAAAACCATGTACAAGGCACAAACACGTTATCTTCTTACAATCTCATTCAGTATCTGCTTATACTACCATGTAAAAGAAGTTGCATGCATAAAGGAGTGATACATTTAGCTAAAAGAACCAGTTTCTTGTTAGGCTTAGTAAATCTTGATTATTTTGAAGAAGTAGTAGATTTATGCCTTAGGTCCATAAAACAGTAGATTTATGCATTGCATCCATATATATTGCTAATTTTGAAAGCAAATATAACAATATATAGATTTATAACCATATATATGAAAGCACATGGACGAATAGTGTAGGTAGATATTTTTACATGGTAGTTTGAGCGGATACCGAATGTGTAAGATTATGAGAAGGTAATAGGTTTATGGGGGTTTTTTAGTTTATTAATGGGTTGAGTTAAATTTACAAAATATCTATCATGTGCCTTTAACGGCAAATTTAACAAATATTAATGGGAAAAGGGTTTTGTGACTTAAATTATTAAAAAAGTAATACCATGGGTTCCATTTATTAAAAGTTTAGATTTATGACACGAGTTAAAACCTCCAAACTACACGTACTCAAAATGTATCTTACTCTTTCTTCTCTTTTATAGAAAAAAAAATGTAATTTACTCTAAATCTTTTTACATCAAATACCATCGATTTTTACCATAACTTCACGTCTCTACTCTACCCTTGTTTTATGTACGCAATCATTTTGTCTTTTTTTTTTTTTGAACGGCAATCATTTTGTCCTTTGATATAACGCACGTGCTAAATATTTGAACCATGTTAGAAGAAAATATTTAATACAAATAAACGATACTATTTGCTCTAATTTGATTTTGTTGGTATATATAATGGTATTAATAATTAAAAGGGTATCCAAGCAAATGATGTGTGCTTTTCATGAACCAAATAAAAAAAAGTTATTGGACTAATAATTTGGTCACAACATTTATAATTCTAGAAATAATACTTTGTCGGGTATCACACGAGTCATTGATTAAGTAATGAAACACAATGGAAGGAGAAAATAAAGTCCCTTAGTGACAAGGAAACCACTCCATGTCCCAAACAATAATTGAATAAATGAACAAAGAGACAAATTGATACCCACATCACATGTTGGATCCGACAATAACTCATGCATATCATATGCCTCTAACATAAACAAATATATACTTATGGTATTGGAAGCTTCCCATAATTTCAATGCAACTCTTTCTAAATTGGACCAATTGTTCATTTCATTTATGTATAAATAACAATGACAATCACAATCACAATAACCCTTCACTCCATCATATCATATACTATATCTCCCTAAACAAACTTAGTTAACAATAAATCAATACGACATGGGTGCTTGTTTATCTTCGGAAATGGATAAATCTAGTAGTTGTGCATTTGTTGTTACAATGGAAGGTGAATTGATCGAGTATCCTACGCCTGTCTTTGTATCCGAATTGGTCTTTCCACCTTGTGCTTTTGTTTGTAATTCAGACTGCTTGTATTACGAGCAGCGCATTCCTGCTTTGGACCGGGAAGAGGAGTTGGAAGCGGGTCAGATTTATTTTATTTTAGAAAAAACAATGGTTGATCGTCGCCTTAGTAACTCTGATATGGCGGCACTTGCGCTCAAAGCTAGCATTGCTCTCAATTCCAAGTCAAACAAAAACAAGGCTCGTATATCGCCTTTGGCTGTGGAGAATGAAGACATTAACTACACGTATCGTAAGCAGAAGCCAAATGGTGGCTCCAGATCTCGGAAATATTCTTCGAAGAAAGCTCGATTGGCTAGTATTCAGTTGTCTACAATATACGAAAATGAAGACTTGTAGATTAACACATGATCTTCCATGACATTATTTTGTTGTTTCGGATGTATGTACAGATTTTGAGAACAGTTTTGCTCACTGGGATTTGCATTGTTTTGCTTTGTTTCAAATCTCAAATCAATCTTGTTTGTAGAAAAAAAAGATACTTTCATAACTATTTTACTTAAATGAAAGGGACATTTGTACAAAACTGATTTCTTTCATCAATTTTAATTCATTAGAGTTGAAGAATTTTCACGGCTTTCTTCATTTTCTCATTCAATCCTCTACACTTGCCCTTAAAGTGGATATCTATTCCTAGATCTATTCAAATAATGTTTCAGTCTATTGATTTTAACACTAAAAATATGATTTTTGTCACAAAGTTATCAAATCTATACAACAACAATCATAATCAGGATAAGATATCATCAATGATTATAGGCAAATTGGTCTAAAATAATCCCAACTAACACCTATTGGCCGAAAATAATCTCAACTCAGTTTATTCCCTCTAGTAGTCCCAAATCCAACTTTTTTGGCCTACAGTGGTTCGCCGTTAAGTACACTTAACGGCCGTTAACTTTTTTTTCTATTTTTTTCGAATTTCAAACCGATATTTTAGGGATTTTGATCGGGAGGAGAATACGAGTCAGTTGATGTAAACCTTACTTTCAATTGTTGCTTCATATGGTTTAATTTTGATATCCGGTTAAAGCACCGTTAGGTTTTAAACACCCGATTGAAGACCGTTTTGTCGTTTGGAACACCAGTTCGAAGTAAGGTTTACATCAATTGAATCGTATACTCCTTCCGATCAATATCCATAAAACCTTGTTTTGAAACTCAAAAAAATCAAAAAAAAGTTAACGGCCGTTAAGTGCACTTAACGGCGGACCACTATAGGCCAAAAAAGTTGGATTTGGGACCACTAGAAGGAATAAACTGAGTTGGGATTATTCTCGGCCAATAGGTGTTAGTTGAGATTATTTTTAGCCAATTTGCCATGATTATAAAGTCAATACACATAATGCATACAAAACCGTGAACAAACCAATTTTGTCAATTAGAACACACATCTGACATATCAAAATCAACCAAAAGTTATCAAATCATCATCAATCATCCATAAAACCTAAATAGTCATAATAGATCTAGCCAATAATCATCATCACAATCATCAAATCAAGCATAATAAAGACCAGATCGAGTATAATTTTAACTAAAAACAACAAATATATCAAGTTCAATTGTTTAAAGTTTAGAGTAAATCTGTTAAGACCGTATTCGAGATGGTCAATCTCCAAAGAACAATAGAGAAGAAGACTAGAGAGTTGAGACAATTTTCTGATAATTTTTATTCCAAAAACTCAAAGTACTTATAGGAAATTCAAATAACAAAATATAAGGAAAGCAAATAATCTCTTCATTTTGTGGGATCTTTATCAAATGATTGCAACCACTCCATAAATCGAATAGGTGTTCGGATATTGCGTTTAGGATGATCGATTTGCTGCTGAGTTGTTGGATCCTCATGTTCGGCCTGCTTCACTTGGGCTAAAGGGCCATTTATGCTGGGTTCTTGCGTATCAATATTCCCCCCTTCGAAAACGGTCTTGTCCTCAAGACCGGGAAGAAGTGGTGACGTCGAAACATCCAACATGTCTGGTGGAAATGGAACAAACTCGGAATGCCATTCACCTTTGCAAGGACGGAGCAGGGAAACGTGAAAAACCGGATGGATGCGGGAACCTATTGGTAAATCGAGTCAGTACGCAACCTTGCCAATTCTTTCCAAAACAGTAAAAGGACCATAATACCTGCGACTGAGTTTCTCCACACCTCGATTAGCTACTGATTTTTGGCGGTACATACGAAGCTTCAGTAAGATTTGGTCCCCGACATTGAATTGTATGTCTTGTCGGTGTTTATTAGCTTGATCCATCATGCTTTGTCGAGTCTTTTGAAGGGTGGCCTTTAGTATACCAAGAATATTTTGATGTTCCAAGAGAGCCTCATCAATAGCTTTTGGCTTTGAGTCAGACCGAGTGTAATGTGGAATTGAGGGCGGTAGCCGACCATAAAGAGCTTGATACGATGTCATCTCAATAGCGCTATGTTATGACGAGTTGTCCCAAAATTCTGCCAAATAGAGAAACTTGTGCCACCTTTTTAGCTCGTCAGATGTAAAACAACGAAGATAAGTTTCCAAGGTGTGATTAACAACCTTGGTTTGGCCATCGGTTTGTGGATGATAAGCACTAGAATGTAGCAACTTTGTTTCAATGATTTTAAAAAGTTCTGTCCAAAACCTACTAACAAAAATAGGATCCTGATCTGATAAGATACTCTTTGGTAACCCATGTAACCTATAGGTTTGTTCAAGAAAAACAACTGCCAAAGTTTGAGCCGTGTAGTGAGCAGGAAGGGCGATGAAGTGAGCAAACTTTGACAATCGATCCACAATAACCCATATTGTTGTTTTACCATTTCAAGGTGGTAAGCTCGTAATAAAATCCATTGAAATATCTTCCCAAACTTGATTGGGAATAGGCAAAGGTTGCAGTAGACCATACGGTTTTTATGTCGAGTATTTGACTTGTTGACAAACATGGCACTCAGATATGAATCGGGTAACTTCCAAATGTAGATTCGACCAAGAGAAGTTGAATTTGAGGCGCTTTATGGTGGCGGTAATGCCCGAGTGGCCCCCTAATTTACTTAAGTGAAATTCTTCTAACAACTTGTGACGTAAGAATGGCAAATCCGGAATAAGTAGATGTTGGTGATGATAAACCAACCCATCTTGCATGGTGTAATCAATGTTGGTTGATGCGTCAAGGAGACGCTGTAAGAAAGATCGGCCCACCGGGGAAGCGGTATAGTAATCCCTTAATTCATGCAACCATGGAAAATCTGGAGTTGATAAAGTGAGATTGTGTAAATTGTCGATACGACTCAATGCATCAGTGACTGTGTTTTCTTTCCCCGGTTTATAATGAATCTCAAAGTCATACCCGAGTAACTTGCTAGCCCATTTATGTTGTTCAGGGGTCTGAATAACCAGAGTTAAAAGGTGACGAAGGCTACGTTGGTCCGTAAAAACCCGAAAACGACGACCAAGTAAATAATGTCACCATTGTTTTATTGATTCAGTGATGGCAAATAGTTCTCTTATGTAAGCAGATGCAGCCAACATTTTCTTGTTAATATTCTTGCTAAAAAAAGCAATGGGTTTGTCCTTTTGAGAAAGGACGGTGCCGACGCCGTAATCCTAGGCATCCGTGGTGAGATCAAAAACTTGTCAAAAATCCGGTAAGGTGAGAGTAGGTAAATTAATCATGGATTCCTTGAGGTGTTCGAATGCTCTTTGTGCCTCATCTGTCCAAACAAATTTTCTATTATGTTGCAATAAATCAGTTAAAGGTCTTGAAATGTGGGAATACCGTTTCACAAATCGACGGTAGTAACCGGTTAGGCCAAGAAAGCCACGAAGTGCTGTTTGAGAGGTGGGTATTGGCCAATTTTGGATAGCCAAGATTTTTTCATTATCGGTTGCAAGTTGCAACACCCTCGGAAGATATGACATGCCCCAAATATTGCACCTTGGTTACCCCAAAAACACATTTAGAAAGCTTAGCATAATATTGATTTGAAGACAAAGTTTGAAAAACTTGATGAAGATGATGAAGGTGCTCAGCACGCGATCGGCTATATACTAAGATATCATCAAAGAATACGAGTACGAACAGATGAAGATTGACACGAAAAAGATCATTCATGGCCGCCTGGAAGGTAGAGGGGGCATTTGAGAGGCCAAACGGCATAACCAAAAATTCATAGTGACCATCAATTGTACAAAAAGCAGTCTTATGGGTGTCACTCGGAGCAACACGAATCTGGTGGTAGCCGGCGCGTAAGTCCAGCTTTGAAAAAATCGTTGCACCATGTAATTCATCTAAGAGTGCATCCACAGTTGGAATAGGGACACGATCTCGAATGGTGATAGCATTTAAAGCACGGTAGTCAACACAAAAACGCCAAGTTCCATCTTTTTTTCGAACCAATAATACCGGGGAGGAATACGGACTTGTACTCGGTTTGATCACGCCTTCCGCGAGCATCTCATTAATGAGTTTGGTCATTATTTCTTTTTGATAATGTGGGTAGCAGTAAGGTCGAACATTTAAGGGTTTGCTATTTGGTGTTAAATGAATATGATGGTCTTGTGGTCTAGGTGGGGGTAGGGTAGTTGGAGTTTGGAAGATGTTGGAAATTTTTTGTAAAAGTTCATGAATGGCAGTATCATCATGCATAGGAGTTATAGGTTTGGATGGTTAAAGCTCATGTTGAAAAATCAACGTATGCATGGAAGCTATGGCCCCTTTTGTGATTAATGATTTAATGGTGGTGGGTGTGGCTGATGAAGCAAATGGCTCTCCAGTCAAAGTAATACGTTGGTTATCCTAAGTGAAGGAAATTAATGGAACCGAGAAATCTGCTGTGATACAACCCAATGAGCTTAACCAAGCAATACCCAAAACAACATCTGCCCCTTCAATTGGTAAAACATAAAACGGAATAGGGAATTTTTGTTATGAAAGGGCCATCTTCACTTTTTGGAAATAACCCTTACACTGAATAAAGTCGCCATTACCGATCATAACAGAGAATGGCGGAATTGGATTCACCGGAAGGTGCAAAAAAGAAGCAATTCTTGGTTGTATTATGTTGTGAGTGCTACCCAAATCTACCAAAACAGTAACTGGATGTCCGGAAATATAACCCGTGAGCCGTAGAGTTTTTGGCGACGTGACACCGTGTAGTGCGGCGGGTGAGAGCGATAACAGTTGGGGTTGGCCAGTGGTTGATTCAGTGCTAAAATTGGTGTGGGTTGTGGTGTCGGGTGGGTCGTCACTAAAATCAATCAAAGGAGGGTTGCAGTTCGTGTCATAGTCTACTAGCAAGTGGAATTGGGGTGGTTACACTTATGGCCAGGATGGTATTGTTCCGGGCAATAGAAACATAACCCAGCAGCTCGACGTTGTTGGATAGCCTCAGGGGTTAAGCGGGTGACGGGTAGGGAAGCCGGAGAAGGAGCGGGTGTGGGTAAAAGGGTGTGGATGTGGGTATAGTGGTAGAAGGAGGGTTGCTGTTGGAGGAGACCATTGAGTTACCGTTGATCGTTTAATTTGTCTTCAATTAAACGGGCTAAACCAATGGCTTGCGGCATTGAAATAGGGCGTAGAATGGTAAGTTCTTGTTGAATATCTTTCCGAAGACCAGAGAGAAAACAGTTTAAAAGGTTCTCGGCGGATAAACCAACTATGCAATTGCTTAGTCGTTCAAACTCAGTGACATAGGCCAAAACCGTGGTGGTTTGGCGGAGTTTGAAAAGAGCAGCTTGATGATTGTCATAGGAAGATGGGCCAAAACGAAGTTGTACTTGACGAGTAAAAGCCTCCCAAGTTGTGAGAAGGTTATTGTTGAAGAGGTATTGGTACCAACTTAGTGCATTACCGGAAAGACTAAAAGGCACCATGGAGAGGCGATCGGTTGGGTTTACTTGATAGAAGGTAAAGTATTGTTCCGCTTGAAACAACCAATCCAAGGGATTGGTGCCGTCAAAAGTAGGAAGGAACAACTTTGGTGTTCGAGGTTTGTTGTCAAAGGAGGAAGATGCTTGGATTTTTGGTTGGCTTTTGGGCTCGGTTTTTTGTAGGGCGGCGAGAATGAGGTTGGCTTGTTCAGCTTGGGCAGCAAGTTGGGCGGTTAAGGCTTCAAAATGTTGAGCGTTTTCTTTGGCGGCGGCTAGGTAGGCTTCGTTCAAGGCAGCGATGGTTAGTTCGTCGGAGTTGTCACGACGGGAAGGCATTGTGTAATTGAATAAAAGCACCAATTGTTAAGACCGTATTCGAGACGGTCAATCTCCAAAGAACAATAGAGAAGAAGACTAGAGAGTTGAGACAATTTTCTGATAATTTTTATTCCAAAAACTCAAAGTACTTATAGGAAAATAATAACTTAAGAAACAAGAAATAAATCTTTTAAAACTATTAGGAAATTCAAATAACAAAATATAAGGAAAGCAAATAATCTCTTCATCTTGTGGGATCTTTATCAAATGATTGCAATCACTCCATAAATCGAATAGGTGTTCGATATTGCGTTTAGGACGATCGATTTGCTGCTGAGTTGTTGGATCCTCATGTTGGGCCTGCTTTAATTGGGCTAATGGGCCATTTATGCTGGGTTCTTGCGTATCAAAATCATACTCAAAATGGCTACCAATCTTCGATCAAAGCTTGAATCTCCAAGATCTTCTAGCTTCAATCTTCAAATCAACAACTCTAGAACTTAAATCCATCTCTAATCTTCAAGATCTTCAAGAATAATCTTCAAAACCTTCAAAATCCAAGATTGAAGCTCTA
Source organism: Tagetes erecta (assembly GCA_030867185.1). Lineage (NCBI taxonomy): Eukaryota > Viridiplantae > Streptophyta > Magnoliopsida > Asterales > Asteraceae > Tagetes > Tagetes erecta. The sequence continues at coordinate 22,137,817 of CM061491.1, forward strand.
AATTAACATGCAAGATCACCCCAAAGACCTCATGCTTTGTTTTCAGCCGTAGTGGTGTTTTAGGAGAGATGTGATACCCTAAAATCCATCAAAAGAAAAATATATAGTGAAAAAGTGGGGATTTTCACGTCATGAAAACAAGGAAAATCGTTGGGCTGCGTGGGAGACCTCTAGTGAACTGTTGGGCGGAGCTTCTTGCCTCTTTTTCAGCTCCTAGCTCCCAGAGAACTGTTGGGCGTTCTTAGGGGCTCCAGCGGTTCTCCGGGCTAGTCACGAGGCTCGTTTTCATCCTGTTTTTCCCCGAAGCCGCTTCTTTCATTATCATAACCTAAAAACAAAAGAGAAAAATAATAAGTAACTAAAAATAAAATATGTTTACATAAAACGAGGATAAAAACGAAAAATGCGTTAATAAAACTTAAAACACATCGGCAAACTCCATCCATGCTCTTCTACCAATTCCAATTTGGCTCGTAAATTCTGATAGTTGAATTTTGCTTAAGGACATGTAAAGGTTAAAGTGTGAGGTAGTGCCGGCTCATTATACAATTGAGTTAGGATTTTGTCTAGGGCCTCCTAAAATTTAGGGCCCCAAAATTAAAAAAAGTTATTATATGTATTAGCCCATGTTTATTTCTTTTAATTTATCTCATTCTATAGAACCAAATTCCCTTTTACGTTTCAAGTTCATTGTTGGTGAACTATTATAATTCTCCTTTGTATTTTCTATTTGACTATTGGTTTTATTTTTTGATTTTGGTTATTATTTATTCAATTTTATAGTTCATTTTATACGATGAATTATATAGTGCTAGCATAAATTAGGTTTTAAAATACAAAGTTTAAATTTCCTAGAAAGTTTAAGAAGGAATTTGAACCATTAGATCTAATATTAAATGAAGATTAATGGCTCATAAACACAAGGTGACATAATGGTAAATAGTTAGAACTTTAAATGGTAGGCCAATGGTATATTAGTCTTGTCTCATTTTTAAATTTCACCCTCTTTTTTAAACGTCCATAACTTTTACATACGACAATACTTTTGAATAAAAATTACACCAAAAAACGAGCGTTTTTTTATCTTCAAAACGCATATAATATTGATATATAAAAAACGAAATATTTTTTTTGAAGTTTCAGCTCATTGTGTTATATTCGTTAGGTCATTGTGTTATATTTTTCAGCTCATTGTGTTATATTAGTCAAGACATTGTGTTATCTTTTTCAGATTGTGTTATATCCGTCAGGTCATTGTGTTATATTCGTCAGGTCATTGTGTTATATTTTCATCAGGTCGTTGTGTTATATTTTCATCAGGTCGTTGTGTTATATTTTCACCAGGTCGTTGTGTTAATTTTTCATCAGGTCGTTGTGTTATATTTTCATCAGGTCGTTGTGTTATATTTTCATCAGGTCGTTGTGTTATATTTTCATCAGGTCGTTGTGTTATATTTTCATCAGGTCGTTGTGTTATATTTTCATCAGGTCGTTATGTTAAATTTTCATCAGGTCGTTGTGTTATATTTTCATCAGGTCGTTGTGTTATATTTTCATCAGGCCGTTGTGTTATATTTTCGTCAGGTCGTTGTGTTATATTTTCATCAGGTCATTGTGTTATATTTTCATAAGGTAATTGTGTTAAATTTTCATCAGGTCGTTGCGTTATATTTTCATCAGGTCGTTGTGTTATATTTTCATCAGGTCGTTGTGTTATATTTTCGTCGGGTCATTGTGTTATATTTCATCAGGTTATTGTGTTATATTTTCATCAGGTAATTGTGTTATATTTTCATCAGGTCATTGTGTTATTTCAGATCATTGTGTTATTTCATTAGGTTATTTTGTTATAACACAATGACATGACAAATAACACAATGACTTGACAAATAACACAATGAGCTGAAAAACGTGATTTTTTTTTGTTTTTTATATATGAATATTATATGCGTTTTAAAGATAAGAAAATGCTCGTTTTTATGGTGCAATTTTTTTAAAAAAATAATATCGTATGTAAAAGTTATGGATGTTTAAAAAAATGGGGTGAAACTTAAAATATAGAGACATTACCATCTTTACCCTTCCTTTTATATTTAAGGGAGTGCCACATGTCATCATCTCATGGCTTCTTAGACTTTCTAGGAAAATTGGACTTTGTAGTATAACTCCACTCATGCTAGCATTGGGATTGATGACGCATTGAAGAGATTTTTGCCTCTAGGAACATCATTTGGGGAGATTTCTGTTCAAACTTAAGCATGTGCATATTTTGGTGTAATTTAGGAGTATAATAGCTTACTATTATAAACAAGAAGCAAAATAATTAGTAGGACTTATATTTACCGGAATATGAGTTGCTACTATGAAATGCGTATTATCTGTCTCGATTAATCGATGATCATTAAAAAAAATTAGTGCATTATTTTTTTTATTGCGTCAAAACAACCATAACATAGTGATTACTTGAATCATAAACAAAAATATACAAGAACTGTGAAAAGGCCCCATTTTAGGAAACGTCTAGGGCCCTTAAAATGGTTGAGCCGGCCCTGGTGTGAGGATATTTGATGTAGGCAAATATTAACATATTTTTTGTATCAAATTATCACCATTTCCTAACTAAATTTGCAACTTAACTGCAAATAGATCCTTAATTGTCTTCTTTTATATTTTTAGCCTTGAAATGGGAGAAGATCATAAAAGGATCAAAAACAAGGTGAAAACTAAAGAAAATTAGCAAAAGGAAGAAGATCACCGAATCCACATGCTGCATAACGAGGAAACATGTCAACACTTGAATATTTTGAAGTTACAGACGCCAACACACGCCCCTTTGCCTATCAAACACGCCCCATGTGCTCAAAAGAAGAAGAAAATATTGATAAGAGGTTGTACACACGCTCGTTCTCGATCAATGTGTCTGTTTCATACTAACACATGATCATGGAGCAACAAATTTTGGAAGGACACCCTTGTGCCTCAAGTACACCCCTTCATGTCTTGAAGAATTGTTAGATATGTACGAACACAGGATCATGGAACAACAGTTGGTCAAGTACACGGCCATGTGTCTCATTCTGTGCCTGGACCAATAGTCTGCCTATAAATAGCCATCTTGGCACATTTGCGAAGAGAGCACTTCTAGAGACTCCAACCATGTTTTTCAACGTTTTTTAGCTTAATAGGTAGTATGTTAAATCATTCAATATGGCTTGAACCACTTCAACAATTATCAAATCTTGTAATGATGTTTTCCAACGTTTTTGCAAGTTTGATTCTTGTTATTGTTATAACCATGAGTTGAGGTTGACATATGTAACTTGTTTATGTTGTTTTAATATAAGTAACATTTTGATATTATGTTGGTTGTGTGTATGAGTCTAGTTTTGTTTTACAATTGTGAGTTTGAGTTAGAGAAGCCATGTCCGATCACCTCCGTGTGTAGGTAACACTCCATCCAAGATGACCAATGTCTATATGGTATAGATGTTGGTAATCACTTTGGAAAAGTGGTTAGTGACTTGGGCATGGAGGCAATAAATCGGATCTATAGTGTTTTGAATTTGAGTGACACATTTCTGGAGCACTAAAGTTTAAGTCTTTTGATTCTCTTAAGCTTAGTTGCATAGTTACAGTGCGCTAAGAGGCGGTTTTGAAAAAGACTTCATTTTTATTTCTTTACATGATCCTTTATTCATATTTCTTAGAGGTAGTTCTGTCGACACGTCTGCGGATATCCCCATACCAACTGAGTGTTGATCATCTGTAAAAAGAGTCGCATCCCTTATGCACACACGCACCATGTTATGACGAAAAGAGTGTCCCAAAATAATATTAATATGTTAGGTATTTAGATAACCCTAATCAAGGTATTGATCATAAGTAGGTGGCTACATGTGATTTGATCTAACTATTACTTTTTTAAGCATAATTACTTGTTAACGTGTCCATTATCTAGAATTTTACTTTTCCGCACAAAAACCTTTTTTAAAGATCGAACTAGACGGTGTTCGAGATTAACTATCGGGAGCTTATGTGTCTTTGGACGATATCCGGTATCTTACTAATATTATATTACGTTATGACGTGTACACTTACCCTAGTATGTAATATTTGTAAAGGTAAAATTGTGTTTTTAATTTAAAACTTATGTATTTTAGAGTATTTTTTGAAAAGAAAAATATACACGAATATCAAACACTAGTTGCCTTAGGCCATTAGAGCTTGATAGCAAAAAAATATTGTCACATAGGCTATTGAGCTATTCAGTCAACAATAAGAGATTGTACAAAAAATGGTATAGTGTCATATAGGCTATTGAGTTATTCAGTCAACAATAAGAGATGGTACAAAAAAATGGTATAGTGGTGTAACTTAATTTTGTATTTAATGTCTAATGATTTATTATTATTATAATTGTTATTTATTTTTAAATATTCATATTATAAAATTTAAACTACTAAACTAGTAATAAAAATTAAATAAAAACTAACATTAATTCAATTAAAAAACAATACATAATAATTAGAACAAAAACATATACAATACCAAATAATTAAGAAAAACTAACTTTCTTCCTCATATTGTGCCTCGATGTCCCTTATGATTTTTTTCCGCCAACACTCGACGTCTACCGGTTAGGTGGGAGATGTACATCGATATCGCCCTTAAATCAAAAGCAAGTTGTTCTTTTGTTTTAAAGGCGAGTTTTTTGTCACTTTGTACTTTGAGAGCTTGATTTCTTCTTTTAAAAAATCTACACTCTCGGTGTACACATCTTTCCCGGATGATGTGTTACTTCTCCTTCTTTGGGCCTTGGCTTTGTTTCTATCTATGGGACGTTTGGGAGATTTAAAACGCTAAAAATACATACGTAAAAAATATTTTAATGATTTTTTTTAGTATATACCTTACACATTTGTATTTAGGAAGTGAATTTATTTAAAAAAACTAATTACTGTTGATAAGGTTTTTTAGTAATTTATGTTTCTTCGTTTTCTTTTCCCAATATATGAGTCTTCTCAAATGAACTTCCTCATATATATATATATATATATATATATATATATATATATATATATATATATATATATATATATATAGAGGAGAGTTATCCTACATAGTGTTGGAAATCTAAGAAGGCTAAGAAGGATTTATGACCTTTAGATCTCTTTTTTAATGGTTGAGATCAATTTGTAGGAAAAGAAATTGGTGGAAGGGTACATTAGTCATAGCCACTTTTGTTGACTTTCTTTCTCCACATGCAAGGCACATGCCAATTCCCCCACTTTTTTTAAAACTTTCATAACTTTTGGATACGATATTATTTTTTTAAAAAAATTACACCAAAAAAACAAGCGTTTTGTTATCTTTAAAACGCGTATAATATTGATATATAAAAAATAAAAAAAAATTTCGGCACTTGTCTAGTCCTTGTGTAATATCATGTGATTGTGTTATATTATAACTAGTGAAATATCACTTTTATCGGTTCATTCTTAAGTCATTATATAATATCATCTTATTATAAATATTTGTTGTGTCATATTATGTGTTTAGAAATTATCACCGTGTCACAAATTGTTAATATGTGTTTGAGAAATGTTCAAAGACAACGTCATTTTTTGTTACAAAGTGTGAGAATGACACAATGGTAAACAAAGAGACAATGGTAAACAAAGACACAATGACACTTTTAAAAAAATTATAACTTACAATATAAATCAAATTTGAAAAAAGTGGTTCGGAGACCTTGTTCCCCATGTATTCCTCTTTCAGAAAATAAATAAACGAAAAATTAAAAAAAATTAAAAAAATTACCGTTTTTTTTATTTTTTAAATTAGACACAATGAGAAAATAGTAGTTTTTTAAGTTTTGTTTATTTATTTTTTAAGGAGAATGATGTGAGAGCAAGATCTTTGAAATACTTTTTGTGTTATTGTGTAATTATTATTAGATCATTGTGTACTACTTATCAAATAAGATTACACAATGACTCGATGAATGACACAACAACCTTACGGATGACACAATCACACAATGACCTGACAAAAGACACAATGACCTGACAGAAGACACAATGACCTAACGTTAGACACAATGAGCTGAAAAATTGTGAAAAAAAAATTCGTTTTTTATATATCAATATTATACGCGTTTTAAAGAGAAAAAAATTCTCGTTTTTATGGTGTAATTTGTTTAAAAAAATAATGTCGTATGTAAAAGTTATAAACGTTTTAAAAAAGTGGGGGAATTGACATGTGACTTGCATGTGGAGAGAGAATATTTAAAAAAGTGGGCATGACTAAAATACCCCCTCTCCTAATTTTCCTAGATGCCACATGTCAATCTCTTATTGCTTCTTAGCCTTCTTAGATTTATAACACTATGTAGGTGAACCTCACTCTATATATATATATATATATATATAGGGGAGGGATCAAGAGAGAACTCCATATTAAGTTGAGAACTAGAGAACTCTTAAAAGACAAGGGATGGAATTTTAAAGTGGAGGGGCAAATTTGGAACTTTAAATATATAAATCTTTAAACATTTCTATCTTTTGCATACGTTAAGTTTTTAAAATTTTTTTCGCACCATTGGATCAAGAATTTCAGTATCTTTCATTTGAGTATAAATAACGTTATAAAAAAATAAAAATTTCTCGTTTTTTTAATTTCAATACTTCATATATGTAGTATACGATATTATATGTTTTTAAATTAGGGAAATTGAATATGGTGTTGTTATGCATCTAAATTACATGACAAACCATCAAAGCTACGTAATTTGATAAAATAACAAAAGTTCCCTGATATTAATTTCGATGATACCATAACAAAAAACAACACCGTCATGCATTAATTCTAAATTTGAATTTTTCACATATGATCGTATTCACATTGCTAGCAAATACTTTGTCCACGTTATGTGATGTGGTATGAATATGTGCAGCATGAGCATATCACAATACCAATTATAAGAGTCATGTTATGTTAATCTGTTTGTTGGAATTGGAAAGCCAAATTGGTGTACAATCGAATTTTAAAGGACAAGTAATTTTTTATTAAAATGAATGACGATTATTGAGTAAATGGGAAAGAGAAAATTATGATCTAAGTGGAGAAGACCGGTTCGTCCATTAAATAGAATAAAGATCAATGAGTTAGTTTTCTAATAAAAAATAATTTAACTTATTTTATCAAAGCTAGATAGTTTTAATGGTTTTACGTGTAACTTATGTGCATAACATCACCGTATTGACTATCCTTCTTTAAAGTTTATTGTATTGCATATATGTAGTATCGTATACTACATATATGTAGTATCATAAGATAACATTGCATCAATATGGATCAAATAATCCATTGGGTGTACATTCAGAGATGGATAAAATTGCTTCTTACCCTTATTTTTATGTAAAGGATCTAGTAGGTTGGGTAGCTTTTGCTATCTTTTCTTCCATTTTTATTTTTTATGCTCCTAATGTTTTGGGGCATCCCGACAATTATATACCTGCTAATCCGATGCCCACCCCGCCTCATATTGTACCGGAATGGTATTTCCTACCGATCCATGCCATTCTTCGTAGTATACCTGACAAAGCGGGAGGTGTAGCCGCAATAGCACCAGTTTTTATATGTCTGTTGGCTTTACCTTTTTTTAAAAGTATGTATGTACGTAGTTCAAGTTTTCGCCCGATTCACCAAGGAATATTTTGGTTGCTTTTGGCGGATCGCTTACTACTAGGTTGGATCGGATGTCAACCTGTGGAGGCACCATTTGTGACTATTGGACAAATTTCTCCTCTTGTTTTCGTCTTGTTCTTTGCCATAACGCCCATTCTGGGACGAGTTGGAAGAGGAATTCCTAATTCTTACACAGATGAGACTGCCTGAAAAGTGATCAATCCTGACACCCATCATTTCCGAGTGAGTATTACACAAAGAATTGACAAGCCTTTAGTTTGATAGTTTACAGCGCTAACGAGCAAGAAAACTAAGACAGTCAAGAAGAAACCTCCGTAAATGATTCCGGATTGCTAGAGGTATGGGTTAAACTTGGGCAAGATGGATAGAAAGGCTTAAGATGTCTAATGTTCAAGGATACCAAAACTACTGATTCTATTCATCAGATCTTCTCTTTCCAACTCTTCCCTTGGTGTGGCTTTCTACCTTTCCTAGAGGTCGTACAAAACATCCAAAACCTTCTTTACATGCAGGACTGACAGCGTGAAAGACTCCATGGTTTTCAAATGCATCAAACACCTATCCCTTCCTTCGTACATTAGCAGCACTAGACTGTTAAGCTATTGAGTTGATTTAGACTGACTCCATTGCACTAGTGAATAGCTCATTAGGAATCTCACTGTCCCTTCACTTGCCAAACAACAAGAGATTCAAATTGTATCTCACCGTATTCGTTCCATTCATCCTTACTTATGTAAGAGCTGCCACAACAGCCTGGAAAGTGTAGCAACACTTGATTAGAGGTCTAGCTGGGCAGACTAGATGTAACATACTCAATAAGAAAGACCCTACCATCTCCTACTCGAACAACTATTCAAACTGAAAAAGTGTGAACACATCGAATCATACTATCGAGGGTTAGAAGGAGTTAGATCATCATTCTATCTCGTAGGTTGAAGAGATGGCTTCTCTAGCTTACTATATAGCCTCTGAACTAGAAACCAACTCCTTTCACAACTAAAGGAATGTCATGAACTCAGATTCTAGGAATATAAGAGGTTGAAACCATAAGTTAGCATGCCTCAAGTGCCCGTGTTTACTCATGCTCAGGTTACAACAACCCTTCCTCTATTGCATAGCATGGCTTCCTAGCTGGTTCAGGGTGACTTGCCTAGCTCTAGCAACAAACTCATTACCCACAACGTTCGCATGCTTCAAAAGTTGATCAAATACCTCGCTGTAACCTCTGGTAGGGAGTACCGGGGCACATGTTCTTTCAATTGTTGGGAGTACCAGTGATCTCTAAAGAAAGTACTTTAGCTCCTTCTCAAAAGTGCTATAGATTAGCAACATTGAGAATGTATCCCTCCCCTTGATCAGACCAGCAGGTCACTCAATTCATTGCTTTGATTCGTTATGACATATTATACATCAGTTTGCTAGGGTAAGCCTCACTTCTTCCATCGGATAGTACCTTTTAGCCTGTGGAAGACAAGACTAACTCGATCTCATCTAACTACAGAGGAGAAAGAAGCTTCCAGCCTTTCATGGAGTCAACTAATTTCAATTCACAACACTGGAAATGATTTGAAGTGAACACCCTGATAGGATGGTTGCTTCTTTCACATCAACCGGCTAAGGTACTATCAGATGGAAGAAGTGAGGCTTACCCGAATGAGAACACCCAATGCTAACTTATGTCATACCTTTCTTTCGAACGGCGTCACTCCTCTTCTCTATTTCTATTGGAAATACCTCTTTTATGGGCTTAGAAGGCTGGATAAAGGCTTGATTTAATCAAGGGGCTAAGTATGATATGAAGCGATTCACTCCCAACTCCTTTTAACTAAAGAACTCGAACAAGAGAACTCTAACTCAAGAACTCAGACTCTTATCCTGTTACTATTATGCCACCTATAGACTACGCCTTCTTTTCTATACGTAAAGTTCCCCCTACCCAGGAGTCACTTCACTGGCTTACAGTTAGTTAGAAGGTGTACCATATAATAGAATGGTAGTACTAATCAGGAGGTAACTCAGCCTCTTATTCTTATCCTATAAGGAGTCCAGGCACCTATGCCAGTAAGATAAGACCATTCTTTATTCGTTCGTGCTTCCGATAAACGAGAAGCACTTCACTCCCTTTTAGTAGTTGAAGAAGGAAGTCTTTATATGTCATTTTCGGAGTTCAAAGAAGAAGAAAGCTTACCTTGCCCCGAGAGAGACCATAGGATAAAGTAAGCGCGCAAGAGAATCCCGGGGTATAGTGAGAGACCTGGTGCAAGCTTTTAGAGTATGGCTATCAGTCCCAAGTTTAAGCTAATCACTCGTAAGGTTATGTAGTCAGCCTATTGCCCAGCCTTTAAGCATCAACAGAAGCTCTAGGGGATAAATGTGGATATCACGTGGCAACTGAGCAGGAGCTGCTCTACCTGCACATAGCTAAATATCCCCCTTCCACGCCACCCAGTTGGCGAGCTCCGCCCTTAAGGGAGCCCATCCGTCGGTAGGCCTATATTGGATAGTCAACTAGCGCACAGGGTAACTCGAATAGAAAATAGTTGAATAGCAGCCCCTGTCTCTATCCTTGGGCTAAGGGCGCATAGACTGGAGGTGAGGTAGCTTAGGATGATGAAACCGTACCTTCTAACTTTCGGACTTTCTTGCTGGCTTGACTTCTTGACTTAGAGCTTTCACGTGGCAATCGTTGATGGAAAAAAGAGTGATAAAAATAGAAAATCAAGAGGTAGTTGACAGAGGTAGAATCGGCATCTGTCTCGCCTGCTGGAAAGCTTGACTTGGCTATTGAAATCAGCAGCAACAAATCAACTTAATTAAGATGTTGAAGAATCCGTTCTTGGAAGAAGTCCTCACTTACCTTATAGTAAAATATCTGACAACTGATGCGGATTATGTAGCAAATGCCGCTAATGCGTAACACATTGAGTTGGGCTGCTTTCCTTGAGCAGATAGGACACAGCGCCATCAACAGACATACTCGCGAAGAAAGCACCAACCCTGGTGGAACAACACAGCCTTGATCCTCATCTCGTTCACTCACAGAAGACCTTGCCGAGCTCTACTTTCTTTCTTTCTTATACCAGGAAGCCTTTCGCTTGTCCCTTCGCACGTGAATCTTGATATCCAGGCTTGAGAGCTTTGATTTCTTCTTTCCTTGGGGTTCCTTCCCTCACTTGTTACTAGCTGCTCTTCCAGCTCTCGTATCCGATGAAGAATAGGCCCAAGGGACATCCATGGACAACCGCCACCCACGTAATTCAATAGCCTTCGGAGAAAAGCGACAGGTACCACTGGACAAGCAAATCACTTTTGGAATCACCTTTAAGGATCCTCTTACGGTGAAATGCCGGAATGATGTATGATATCCCAGCTAAACAGAGACGGAAATCTCAGTACTATTCTGGCCAGCGTATGCTTGTTGAATTGAAGGCATATCGCACACTGCTTCAAATAGAAAGATATTGGTTTAATCTCAAAGCCTCGCCAGAAGACGTTCCACAAAAGCATTATTTCATCTTGTTCCTTGAGCAATTGAGGAAGCGAAGCGGGCTGCTTGTCTTGCCTCGAGCCTATAAGAGAAGTACTGCTCTGGACTAGGATGGTGTTGTTCTGCTTAAAACTAGGCTAGGAAATGGGCCTAACTCCACAGAGCTTCCTATAGGTTGAAAGGCCCCTCACGGAAGGAGCATTTCCTCAATCTCTTCCAGAAATAGGAGCTCGAAACCTTGCAAGCGGGAAAGCTTCTATCTCTTATAGAGAATAAACATAGGGGAAAGAGAACTACAAGAAGTCTACAACCTTACTAATAACTAAGAAAGGTGCTTTCCTTTACTAATGCAAGACTCCTCTCATTCTCAAAGTAGCTGTCTCCGCCCCGCTATTCCTGCTTCTGGAATAGAGTAAGCTTCTCTTCTTTCGCTGCCTCTGCCTCTCCTCTGGTTTAGAACCCCCAAATCCACAATTACAATGATTGCTTCAAGGTCCACCTCTTAATAGAAGACCCAATCCATTTTCTCTTGAATCTCGACATTTCATCCAAAGAATAGAAAATGGTTAACACATGCCGATTGGAGAACGTATTCCCTTCCCAGCTATTAGTGAAACAGGGGCCATCACTCTAATACGAATCGAAAGAATCACTGGTACCAACCAAGATTATCGTGGTTGAAATACCATCAATTTTGAATAGTTATTAGAGCTTCTAATTAAGTCGATTAAAAGAATCTTCTAATTCAATCAGTCTTATCTCGTTCATGCTCCTCACCTAAGAAGCATTTCACTAACCACCTAAGGAGCAGTAACAAGTACCTCCCTTGGGGTCGGGTAGCTACAGTCACACACAGTTCCTGTACACAGTAAGACAGTAGCAGCAGTAGCTACTGTAGTGTAAGACAGTCACTCTCACAAGTATGGTTTAAACAATGTTCTATCGGTTTGACCAGGTTTAACAAGTTTGAAACATAGGGTAGATGGTCTAGCTACCCAACTGTAGCTGCAGTAGCTACACTGTACCTCCTTAGCCGGTAGCCAGTAGCCAGTGGGTAGGAAACCTTGCCCGCCAACTAAAAAGAGCGATTGAGAGTGGATTTCAGGTTCGATAGTGTCGAGAAGGTATTAGCCACCGGTGACCGTACTTTCGTAAAAGCACCATTGGGCGGTGGTTCCTCTTCTCTTCTTCCTCTTGAACCTCGAACAAAAAAAGATCTCGGCATCAGCTCGACTAAGAGTTCCGAATCAAAAAAGTAAACTGAACTTTACTTAAGACGAAGGAACCGAGTGCAAAAAAAAAACCGGTTTCGCTTCAAACTACTAGTAATTAAGACTAAAAGTAAGGAAGTCCTTTTCTTGACTTGGCCTGCGTTCATTATACCTACCCCCTTTTTAAAGAACTTTATTTCAATCTCAACAAAGAAATGAAAGCATAACTCTTTGCTTGTTGTCCTCTTACTTACTCAATTGTGGGGGTCTCTCGGGTGTCTGATCCGATCAGTCTCGTGATGAAGAGAATTCCGATCTTCCACTAAGAAAGGTCTCGCCACGACAACTCAATCTGTCCGGTAAACTACTAGGGGCTTCCCATGGTTTAGTAAAAGGGAGGGGAGATTTGCTCCTCATCCGGGGGTTCATTTCATTCATTATGAACTCAAAAGTTAAGGTCTTAAAAACTTCATAGAATTCATGATCGGCCATTCCATTTGTGCTTTCAGCAAGTAGGCGACGCGAATCTATTTCTATGCTTCAATCGGATACCAATTGCTTGGATGCGTTTGAAGCCTCGAGATGACTTGCAGAAAAAAAGCTTTCTAGGCTTGTCTTCTGTCTCCGTAACAAATGGTCCATTTATTGATGGGCGAACGACGGGGATTGAACCCGCGCGTGGTGGATTCACAATCCACTGCCTTGATCCACTTGGCTACATCCGCCCCTACCCCCGCACAGGTTTCAGTCTCTATCTACGATCAGATCCTTTCTGAACTCCCCTATGACCGCTATCAAAGAGAAGCTTTTTCCTATACTATAGTTGCAAGTCTATTGTTCTCTTTCCGAATTAGGTGAAACAAAGCTTCAAACAAAGAGGTTGGGCTGTTCACTTCATTGATTTGACTTCACTTTACTTAAGATTAAAGAGAGGGGCCGGGCGGGCAGTAAAGGCTCATTTAGTAGACAGCGAGCGAGCAGCAAGCACCTACTCCTATCAAAATGAAAAGAAGCTGAACTTGAATTGAAGAAGCGAGCCTCTATCAGAGAAAGGAAAGCCGTTGCGCGTTAGCGCATCCGTTTTCTTGCTCGTTAGCGCCCTTCCTTCAGCTGGCTTCGCCTTATCTATTCATCTCTTTTTTAAAATGGATATTTAGGGATCTCTCTTGTTCATAGATCTTGAAACCAGATCTATCCCCGGAAGAACCAACACTTAAAGGGTGTAAGCAACGGAAGGTTCTCACCCTGTCCCCGACATTATTCTCCGACGATGTCCCTTGGGCGAAAGGGGACACCATTCTCTTTCTTTCTTCAATCGTTCCGATAAGGACAAGTGGGTTGGTTCGTTTCGTCCTCCTATCTACGCAATTCTCTGTCTTCGTTCGTGATCATGTTGGGCGAAAGGTAGTTGTAGAGGAGCGGCTGTGAAAGGGCTCTTCCCCCCTTTCCATTGAAGTAGGGAGGGCTTCCTTCCCCACCATTCCGGCCTATTATAGGGATTTTACCGATGCTGAAGGTAGCTTGCTTACCAAGCCACCCACTTGAGAAGCTGGTCGCTAGAAAGAAGCGACGAGGAAGCGAAGCTGTCTACGAAGCTTTGCTTCTCCCCCTGTAGTCGTAATACTCGGCTCGTCGCTACTTTGATTCAAAAGGTAACCGATGGTTCCCGACTTTCTCTGGTTTCCGCAACCGTAACCCTTTTTCCGATTACATAAACTTATTTTTATTTTTAATAGCGATACGCTCTAAAAAAAGGGAAGGATAAGCAACCCTTCTAGAAGCGGTACAATACTACATATATGCAATACTATAAACTTTAAAGAAGGATAGTCAATACGGTGATATTATGCACATAAGTTATACGTAAAACCATTAAAACTACCTAGCTTTGATAAAATAAGTTAAATTATTTTTTATTAGAAAACTAACTCATTGATCTTTATTCTATTTAATGGACGAACCGGTCTTCTCCACTTAGATCATAATTTTCTCTTTCCCATTTACTCAATAATCGTCATTCATTTTAATAAAAAATTACTTGTCCTTTAAAATTCGATTGTACACCAATTTGGCTTTCGAATTCCAACAAACAGATTAATATAACATGACTCTTATAATTGGTATTGTGATATGCTCATGCTGCACATATTCATACCACATCACATAACGTGGACAAAGTATTTGCTAGCAATGTGAATACGATCATATGAGAAAAATCCAAATTTAGAATTAAGGCATGACGATGTTGTTTTTTGTTATTTTATCAAAGTACGTAGTTTTGATGGTTTGTCATGTAATTTAGATGCATAACAACACCATATTCACTTTCCCCAATTTAAAAACATATAATATCGTATACTACATATATGAAGTATTGAAATTAAAAAAACGAGAAATTTTTATTTTTTTATAACGTTATTTATACTCAAATGAAAGATACTGAAATTCTTGATCCAATGGTGCGAAAAAAAATTTAAAAACTTAACGTATGCAAAAGATAGAAATGTTTAAAGATTTATATATTTAAAGTTCCAAATTTGCCCATCCACTTTAAAATTCCATCCCTTGTCTTTTGGGAGTTCTCTAGTTCTCAACTTAATATGGAGTTCTCTCTTGATCCCTCCCCTATATATATATATATATATATATATATATATATATATATATATATATATATATATATATATATATATATATATATATATATATATATATATATATATATATATATATATATATATATATATATATATGGGTAGGGTTCAAGAGAGAACTCATTTTAAGTTGAGAACTAGAGAACTACCAAAAATACAAGGGATGGAATTTTAAAGATGAAGGGTAAAATTGGAACTTTAAATATATAAATCTTTAAACATTTCTATCTTTTGCATACGTTAATATTATTTTAAAAAAATTGCACCATTAGATCAAGAATTTCATTATCTTTCATTTGAGTATAAATAACGCCATAAAAAATATTTTTTTTCTCGTTTTTTTAAATTTCATACTACATATATGTAGTATTGCGATATTGTATTTGATTATATTTTTCTTTAAACGTTACTAACTTTTTCATACGCTATTTACATTAAATAATTTTAAAAATCACCTTTTGGTTTTTTTGATACTACATATATGTAGTATCAATGTACTTGATGCATTTATTAAGTGGCCAAATGACTCAAGAGTCTAATAATTATTTAAAGTGTACATATGATCTCAAATAACCAATAACAAAGTTTGTAAAATTTCATATTAAAAAACTTATGGCAAATGAAAACAAAACAAATACTTATACTATGTCTAAACATAAAGATAATAATAAACTAATAAACCAATGACAAAAATATCTTAAAAAAGTAAAAAAAAACTTGAAATTCAAACTATAAGATAGCAATGCATCAATATTGCATATACTGCATATATGTAGTACTTTGATACTACATATATGTAGTATACGATACTGCATATATGCAATACTATAAAATTTAAAAGGGGATAGTGAATATGGTGATGTTATGCACCTAAGTTACACGTAAAACCATTAAAATTACGTAGCTTTGATAAATTAACTAAAATTTTTTTATTAGAAAACTTAACTTATTGATCTTTATTCAATGTTAATGAACGACTCAGTCTTTTCCTCTTAGATCATAATTTTTCTCTTTCTCATTTACTCAATAATCGTCATTCATTTTAGTAAAATATTATCCGTCCTTTAAAAATTGATCGTAACTCAATTTGGCTTCTCAATTCCAAATAACAGATTAATATAACATGACTATTATGATATGCGCATGCTGCACATATTCATACCACATCACATAACGTGAACCAAGTTATTGCTAGCAACGTCAATACGATCATATGAGAAAATCCAAAATTGGAATTGAGGCATGATGATGTTGTTTTTTTGTTATAACGTCATCGAAATCAATGCCCTTGAACTTTTGATATTTTATCAAAGTATGTAGTTTTGATGGTTTCTTGGGTAATTTAGGTTCATAACAACACCGTATTCATTTCCCCAATTTAAAAACATACGGTATCGTATATTACATATATGTAGTATTGAAAGTAAAAAAAACGAGAAAAAATTATTTTTTTATAACGTTATTTATACTCAAATGAAAGATAATGAAATTCTTGATCTAATGGTGCAAAAAAAATTTAAAAAACATAACGTATGCAAAAGATAGAAATGTTTAAAAATTTACATATTTAAAGTTCCAATTTTACCCCTCCTTTAAAAATTCCATCCATACCTTTTTTTTTAGTTCTCTAGTTCTCAACTTAATATGGAGTTCTCATTTGATCCCTCCCCATATATATATATATATATATATATATATAACAATCAATCACTCATATTCTTTCTTTTATATATATATATATATATATATATATATATATATATATATATATATATATATATATATATATATATATATATAGGGGAGGGATTTTCTACAAAGGGCCAAAACTCTAAAAAGGCTAAGAAGGAATCTGGGGCGTCGGATTATGGTGTTTAACGGCCCAGATGGACGCGGTGGCATTTTTGTAATTATTTTGATGTTTTGGTTAAGCGCGAGATGGATTTGAGGGTAGCTTTGTCATTTTGCGTTTTTTAACGCCATGGTGTTTCTTAGATCCGTGTCTTTTCATGGTGTTTCTTAGCACTATCAAATGGGATCTATGTCTTCTGAATCATGGTGTTTTTTACGTTCGTAACTGATCACTAAAAACACCATGATTCAGAATGTTAATAGGTCGTTTTTGTTGACAGATCTCGATTGGTAATGCTAAAAAACACCATGATTTAGTACTGATAGTTCAAATGTTAAAACACCATGATTCAGAAGAACAACGTCGTCGTGCAAAAAAATGTAAAAAACACCATGATTCAGAAGACCAGCGCCAAAAGAGTGAAATGACGATAAAAAAACACCATGATTTTGTACTGATAGTTCAAATGTTAAAACACCATAATTCAGAAGAACAGTGTCATCGCGTAAAAATGTAAAAAACACCATGATTCAGAAGAACAGCGTCGTCGTGCAAAAAAATGTAAAAAACACCATGATTCAGAAGACCAGCGTCAAAAGAGTGAAATGACGATAAAAAAACACCATGATTTTGTACTGATAGTTTAAATGTTAAAACACCATAATTCAGAAGAACAGTGTCATCGCGTAAAAATGTAAAAAACACCATGATTCAGAAGAACAGCGCCAAGCGTGAAATGACGATAACGCCCCTCCGCGTTTTTTCTCCCTCAAGGACGCGTGTTTGTTTGTGAATGGTTCCTACACTTCTTAGAGTTTTGAGCCTTTTTAGAAAATCCCCAATCTATATATATATATATATATATATATATATATATATATATATATATATATATATAGGAGAGTTATCCTACATAGTGTTGGAAATCTAAGAAGGCTAAGAAGGATTTATGACCTTTAGATCTCATTTTTAATGGTTGAGATCAATTTGTAGGAAAAGAAATTGATGGAAGGGTACATTAGTCATAGCCACTTTTGTTGACTTTCTCTCTCCACATGCAAGGCACATGCCAATTCCCCCACTTTTTTTAAAACTTTCATAACTTTTGGATACGATATTATTTTTTTAAAAAAATTACACCAAAAAAACAAGCGTTTTGTTATCTTTAAAACGCGTATAATATTGATATATAAAAAATAAAAAAAAAATTCGGCACTTGTCTAGTCCTTGTGTAATATCATGTGATTGTGTTATATTATAACTAGTGAAATATCACTTTTATCGGTTTATTCTTAAGTCATTATATAATATCATCTTATTATAAATATTTGTTGTGTCATATTATGTGTTTAGAAATTATCACCGTGTCACAAATTGTTAATATGTGTTTGAGAAATGTTCAAAGACAACGTCATTTTTTGTTACAAAGTGTGAGAATGACACAATGGTAAACAAAGAGACAATGGTAAACAAAGACACAATGACACTTTAAAAAAAATTATAACTCACAATATAAATCAAATTTGAAAAAAGTGGTTCGGAGACCTTGTTCCCCATGTATTCCACTTTCAGAAAATAAATAAACGAAAAATTAAAAAAAATTAAAAAAATTACCGTTTTTTTTATTTTTTAAATTAGACACAATGAAAAAAGACACAATGAGAAAATAGTAGTTTTTTTAAGTTTTGTTTATTTATTTTTTAAGGAGGATGATGTGAGAGCAAGATCTTTGAAATACTTTTTGTGTTATTGTGTAATTATTATTAGATCATTGTGTAATACTTGTCAAATAAGATTACACAATGACCCGATGAATGACACAACAATCTTACGGATGACACAATCACACAATGACCTGATGAAAGACACAATGACCTGACGGAAGACACAATGACCTGACGTTAGACACAATGAGCTGAAAAATTGTGAAAAAAAAGTTCGTTTTTTATATATCAATATTATACGCGTTTTAAAGAGAAAAAAATTCTCGTTTTTATGGTGTAATTTTTTTAAAAAAATAATGTCGTATGTAAAAGTTATAAACGTTTTAAAAAAGTGGGGGAATTGACATGTGACTTGCATGTGGAGAGAGAATATTTAAAAAAGTGGGCATGACTAAAATACCCCCTCTCTTAATTTTCCTAGATGACACATGTCAATCTCTTATTGCTTCTTAGCCTTCTTAGATTTATAACACTATGTAGGTGAACCTCACTCTATATATATATATAGGATTAGGATCAAATGAGAAGACTCATATATTGCAAGAAGAAAAAGAAGAAATCTAAATCACTAAAAAAACTTATCAATGGTTTAGTTTTTTTAAATAAATTCACTTCCTACATACAAATGTGTAATGTATAAACTAAAAAAAATCATTGAAATATATTTTACGTATGTATTTTTAGCGTTTTAAATTTACCTACACATGTGTAAGTAACCTAACTTACACATGACTTCCACATGTGTAGGTTTAACAAATAAACGAAATTTATTCAATTTTATTTTTTGTATGTCAAAGCTAATGAATAAATATTGCATTTCTATCATTTCTTTGTATGTTAAAAACGTTTTTGGTTGAAAAAATGAAGTATTTAGTTATTTCTTTCACTTCTCGCAATATTTGCTCTTCTCAAATGAACCCTCCCCTATATATATATATATATATATATATATATAACAATCAATCACTCATATTCTTTCTTTATTATTTGTATTTAATTTCATTAAAAGGATGTGAGAGTAATTTACATAACCAAATTATTTTTTTTTTATTTTAAGTCAAACCTCATTAATTAGGTACATCATAGCCGTTACGTACAAATTTTACATACATTCTCTTAATCCACATTTTATTGACATGAGCCATTAAAAATCAAACGTTTTTTTTTAATTGTACAATATATTCAACAACAAAAATTTTGATCTTCGTGGAACACGATTAAACTTTGTTTTAAAAAATTAATCTTATTCTTATGTAGGAAAAACAGTTTACTTTGTGTAAGCAAACTACATCAAGTCGTTTAACTGTAGGGGTTTATGTACTTATGTAGGTAGATTTTGTACATATGTAGGATAAGCATTATCCTAGGGTAACATTATACCACATTATATAAGTTACACACGATATTTTCAGTTCTATACTACATAAGATTCAATGCATCAAGTGTAGGTGTTTATTTATAGCATTCATATGTAGAAATTTATGTTTATTATGTGTAGGCCAATATTGTATCATGTGTAAGAGTTTATATATTATAAAGTATTATGTGTAAGATCATATTGTGTCATTTGTAGATGCTTATTAATAACATGCATATGTAGAGATATATTACTATGCGTAGGCCAATACTATATCACGTGTAAGAGCTTGTATATTATACAGGTAGAATTTATAATTATGTAGCAAATAATTATTGTGTATAATATCTATTGCATCATGTGTAGGTGCTTATTTATAGCATGTATATGTAGAATTTTTTTATATTTATATAGAAAAAATATTACCGTGTAGTATTGTTATCCATCATTTGTGGGCCCTTACATATAGTCGAGTAAAAGAAGAATATCATCTATACATCCTCATACAAACTTGTGTATATCATGCAAGACATACTCAGAAAGAGGACATGAGAATGTCACCTAGACATTCATTTATGCTTACCGACTTACGAGTTTTCGAAGACCCCAATCCACGCATTTGCTAGCGCCACCTCCTCCACATCCATCCACTTGACTCGTTGAGCGTTGGGTTATGTTTCGGGTGCTGCTGTCACCATTTTTTGTTTGTTTTCTTTGATTTCGCCATTTTTTCTTGTTTACTCGTTGGCAGTGCTGGTGATGGTTTGTTGATTCCAATTACTTGCGGATCACACAATCAAAATCAACAACATCCTCATTACCAAAACCAGATGTTTGTTGATTCCAATTACTAAAACTGGACGTTTTTTGGTTATAAATGTTATAAATAATACGTATAAAGACAGGAAAACAAGAAGAAACATGCTGATGGTTGAGTCCTGCAAAACAGAAATAGAAACAGAAACGGGTGACGGAAAATATTCGGGCCTGTGTTTGACACAGTTCCCTTAAACAGATTCTCGGTCTGTTCCCAGGGTACACCGGATGCTAACAGCGTGTACTGCCAGACTCGAGCACTTGCCTGAAACAAAGTTGAAATGCTGTTGTGATCTGAGAATTCGTTGATGTTGCTGTTGTGTATTCTGATTTGTCTTGGTAGTATTTGTAACCAAGAAGGGATGACAAGAGTCTTGATTTATGACAATTCAATTGTCATAAACTCAAGTAATTGCAGAATCAATGTCATAAAACTGGAAAAGAATTCCAAAGGTTGCCCCGGTTTTGTTGTTAAAACACAAAAACGACCCGGTCTGATCCTGGGTTTTCGGAGTTGCATTCGTGTCCGCAGATCGCGCGGGCGTCGCAAGTCTAATGCGATTTCCAACCTCGAATCCAGTTTTCTGCACCCCCTGCACGCGGGTAGGCTTTAGAGTAAAACACAACATAATAATATAAATGTGTCTTGGAGGTTTTTGCCTATAAACGATGTTAAGTTTGGTCCCCCTCCTATGTGGGACAAACCAAAACTCCCACCAAACCAAGACCTCTCATTTATATATATATATATATATATATATATATATATATATATATATATATATATATATATATATATATATATATATATATATATATATATATATATATATATATATATATATATATATATATATATATATATATATAGGGATCCATTCAAATGAGAACACTTTTAACTTGAGAACAACTTAGGAACCGCTTTAACTGTTGTATTTTTTATAATATAAATTGATCAAAATGCTTATAATTAACCTAATTTTAACATCTATTTAAAAAATATATGATTTGTGAAGTCGTTTGTTAAAATGCATATATGCACCCACATTACTTGTACACAAACACACATTGTGGGTGCATATATGCATTCTAACAAACGACATCACGAATCATATTTTTTTTAAATAGATGTTAAAATTAGTTGAATTATAAGCATTTTGGTCAATTTATATTACAAAAAATTCAATAGTTTGACTCACTTTATGATTCGTTAAAGTTGTACTTTTTGTACTCAAGTTAAGAAGTGTTCTCATTTGAGAGTCCCTCTATATATATATATATATATATATATATATATATATATATATATATATATATATATATATATATATAGATTGGGGATTTTCTAAAAAGGCTCAAAACTCTAAGAAGTGTAGGAAGCATTCACAAACAAACACGTGTCCATAAGGGGGAAAAAACACGGAGGGGCGTTATCGTCATTTTACGCGTTGAAGCTGCAATACGAGATCTGTTCTCATGGTGTTTTTAGCACTACCTGGTTATCACTCTCGATGTTCAATTATGGTGTTTTTTTTACGTATATTAATTTTGAAAAAATAATCATTCATCTATGACGAATACTGAAAGCGATGATGTTTTTTGTTTGTTTTTTACGTTTTCGTTTACTAATTACGAATGTACGATCAATCATCTTTTCTTTTGAATCACTGTGGTTTTAACATTCTGAGTCATGGTGTTTTTATTGATCAGTTCGAATGTTAAAAACACCATGATTCACCATGATCGATCTGTTAATTATTGTTATGACGTTTTCATATCGACTCCGATGCTACTTTGTTGCAGGTAAATTATGGCGTTTTTTCATTCTACAGTGATGATAGTGTTAATCATTGTTATGACGTTTGTGGTTTTAACATTCTGAGTCATGGTGTTTTTAGTGATCAGTTCGAATGTTAAAAACACCATGATTCACCATGATCGATCTGTTAATTATTGTTATGACGTTTTCATATCGACTCCGATGCTACTTTGTTGCAGGTAAATTATGGCGTTTTTTCATTCTACAGTGATGATAGTGTTAATCATTGTTATGACGTTTTCAATTCGATTTCCGGTGTTACATTGTAGCAGGTAGCTATGGCGTTTTTTATTAATTATTATTTTCATATGCGTGGTGTTATTTTACAGAGTCAGTGTTAAGCGTGGTGTTTTTTATATATACATGGTGTTGGAAACGCGCAATGACAAATCTACCCCTGGTTCCATCACGCGCGTCAGCAAAACTTCATAATATTTACAAAAACGCCACCGCGTTAATCTTGGCCGTTGACACCCAGATCCGACGCCCCATAATCCTTCTTAGCCTTTTTAGAGTTTTTGCCCTTTTTAGAAAATCCCTCCCCTATATATATATATATATATATATATATATATATATATATATATATATAATCAATGTCTTTTGTAAACCATCCCTTATAGTGTTAACCAAAAAACCAAATTCTAACCACACATTCTTTTTCCAGATTTTAGATTATTATTTTACTTATAAGGGTATATAGGTAATTTGACCAAGCCTTTTCTCTCTCTTTCATTTAACATAACTTTATCTTTTATCTCACACATTATCTTTTATAAGATTTCATCTCTCTCTCTCATAAATCCAATGAGCACAATTTCTTCTTTCTCATCTACTTATCTTGATTTTTCAAATATGTTATCAAAGCCAAGGACGAAGTGTTCGTGTTAGGTTTCAGTGTCTTTAACCAAATCTGTCTGAACCTAGCTCGGTTTCTAGTGGCGGTGCCATGGTAGTGGATGGGAGGCGGTGTCGCGATGGTGGCACGCCATATATGAGGTTTTGTCTCTATTAAAATGAACCATTTTAATGAACTCTATTTTTTTGTTTTTAATTTTTATAGATTTGAAACCGAATGTTGATTTGTGTTTTTTTGCAATTGAAGTTGTACATTTAGCTGTGTAAGTTGTACATTTTGAACATACGAAAAATTAAAGAACCATCTTAAATGAAGTTGTACATTTAAATATAATATT
The DNA here is from genome assembly GCA_030867185.1 of Tagetes erecta. NCBI lineage: Eukaryota > Viridiplantae > Streptophyta > Magnoliopsida > Asterales > Asteraceae > Tagetes > Tagetes erecta. The sequence continues at coordinate 22,161,643 of CM061491.1, forward strand.
AGATTTATTGAGTTTGGATGAGTTTAAATGCTACAAGTTGAGTGAAGAAATTGTTTTTCAAGACATGCAACAGCTTTAGAAGTCTCTTCATTTTGTTTTTCAATTTTAATGGTTGTTTTTCCCCTTTAAAATTGATTTCTCTTTCCTAAAAACCACTAATTTGAAATTTTTGAACAAAAATTTAAAAATCACATCTTCCCTCCCTTCTTTTATCTTTCCCCCTTTTAAATAAACTTAAAAATTTTCAAATCTTGAAATATCTTTATTTATATAAATCAATTCACCTAACATCACCAAACCTTCACCAAACCAACTACTCGAATTCATCATGTTTCTTTGACCAGATCTGTTTGATACAAAGTTCCGATCTACAAGCTCATCGTCATTCAACCATTACCAGAAACCAGATCTGCAACCACTACCATCGTCGTTCATCACTCGTTCGCCACAGATACGTTATTTTCATGTTCACCATTTCAATAGGTGGGTGTGTTGCTTAGAATGCGTAAATCATGTAAAATTGTCTCCTTTTACTGTTACGAGTGTGCTATGTAGTTTTTTCTTGTGATTATATATACTCTTGATTCTTGGTTTCTTTATAGAACACATATCTATCATCTATGTATGAAACACATATCTATCATCTATGTAATGAAACACATATACTTGCTTATATACGGATGTATTAGTTTCCATGTGTGTATTGGGGATGCAAATTTATGCACACCATGTGTTTGACAAAATGCATTTGATGTTTTTTTAGCATATGAGCAAAACATAGAAAAAAAGAAACTACAAGGTGTATGTAAAATGGTTTTTCAATATACACATGTGTAACTATGTTTTGTACATATGTGTTACTCTTTATTTTTGCTTTTGAGTTATACTAAGTGTATAAATAGTTGTATCTAAATTGGTCCTTGAATATATATATGTGTAATTGAGTTGTACACATGTGTTACTCTTTGTTTTTGCTTTTGTATGGTTGTATTAAGTGTATAAACAGTTGTATCTAACTATATATGTGTAAACTACACTTTTTACTGGTTTTTTTCCTAACTGTATAAACAATTGATATATTTATATGGTTATTCAAATGCATCAAAATACACATGTGTTAGATTTACTAACTCGTTCACTAACACACATAACTAAATGGTTAAATGTACAGATTCTCATACATTATTTATGATATGTCATTTTTAATGTTTATTTTGTTGATCGACTAAAAAACAAATTTGTAACTGAGTTGTACAAATGTGTAATTAAATTGTACACATGTGCTACTTTTTGTTTTTGCTTTTGAATGGTTGTACCAAATGCATAAAAATTTGTACATTAGTTTGTTGTTGAATATACACATGCGTAAACTAAGTTTAAACACATGTGTAAACTGAAAACACATGTGTAAACTGAAAACACATGTGTTAACCTTGTTATATAGTTTTTAATTCATGTTTATCTTGTTTCTTTTTCAGAACATGTTGAACGATCCAGAATTGTGATGCGAACAATGGAGAATCAAGAGAAGCTATTTAAGACAAGAGATACAAAGTTGTACCTAAAGTAGTTTTTTCATAACATGTGTTCTTTGAATCTACACATGCGTACTAAGTTTGTATGCATGTGTTAGTCTTATTTTTTACTTCGAGTGATTGTAAACTGAACGGTTTTTAATATACACATGTGTATTGAGTTTGTACATATGTGTAAAGAGAATAAACAAATGTGTTAACCTAGTTAAATTTGTTTTTCTTGGATTTTTGTTTCCTTGCAATAACAAATATGTATTTTGGTTATACACATGTGTATTGTGACACCCTGCCCGGTGGCGGAAAACACCGGGTTGTCAAGTGGGTTGGATATCAAAAGTTCAAAGCACATGGCATCTAAGAATTATATTTTAATATTATTAAGCATTCAATGTTGTGACGTAACAGGCAATAAATAGTCTTAACAACAGGAATAAATCCGGAAACAGAAACGTCATTGTTTTTATTATTATCTAGGTCCATGGCATCCTACGTGTCAAGCAACCGAATCAACTTCAAACGCCACCTGAAATATGATTAAAATAAGTTAGCTACGAGAATAGCTAGTGAGTAAAAACACAGTAAATAATACATAGTATGAAATCCGAGATCATTAGAAATATGTTGCGCAAGCTCATGTGTATAGCAATTTCGCCATATTACACAACCGTGACCATAGAATCACATAGAAACAAAGAAACATATACCCCGCAGGGTAACTTTTAGCAACGGGTCATGAGAACCACTCATGTTACAATTAATGATAACTGTCGTCTAACCGTCATTTAACCGTCCTTTAACCGTCAATTCAACCGTCTCGATAAATCAGTTATCAATAATTGTTTTAGCATCTAGAGGCATAGCAACATAGTAACAAGTATCATAGGATAGTATCTAGTAACCAACACATAGAATCAACAACAAGAATCGCCGGCAACACATCACCTAACGTGCCATAAAGTGTAGGTGGGTTTGTCAGACCGTTAGCGCTAACATCGTACCGGTGGAAATTACGTAATAATACAACTACTTTTAACTACCACATAAGATTGCATCAAGCGGCCGACAAGATTAACATATTTTATGATCTCATTTGTAAATAGAATCAAAAAGAAAAGAAACCGTAGTTTAGTAATAAGAATCATATTTCAGTCCCAAAGCAAAAATAGTAAAATGGGAAGTGAGTTTACTCACCTGGAAACAAAGATAATAGTAACACAAGAAAGCAACTAGAGAGATTCGAGGATCGCCCAGATATTAGAACCACCTAATTAACCGGGAGAACCTAATTTAGAAACGAAGCAAGTAACGTAATAACAAGAATCAAGAAAATAGAACTTCTAGGGTTTTGGATTTGGGATTTTAGGGTTTTAAATTATAAATTGAAAATTAGGGTTTCAAAATATAATTTGGGAATTTAGGGTTTTAAAGTATCAAATTAAAATTAGGGTTTCAAAGTATAATTTGGGGATTTAGGGTTTTAAAGTATCAATCTAAAATTAGGGTTTCAAAGTATAATTTGGGGATTTAGGGTTTTAAAGTATCAATCTAAAATTAGGGTTTCAAAGTATAATTTGGGGATTTAGGGTTTTAAAGTATCAATTTAAAATTAGGGTTTCAAAGTATAATTTGGGAATTTAGGTACGAGATATAATCGTGTTTTCGTAGAGTATATGTTTTTATAATAATCCATTTCTAGTTTTATAATCGAAATAATATATATTTGTTCATTATTTTGAGGGATATATATATAACTTAGAAGAAAAGGGGTTTAAAAGATAAAAATTAAATAAGGTGGTCAGTGGGACTCGAACCCACGACCCAGCGCGCCACAGCCAACTGCTTCTCCACTGCACCAGACGCGCTTTTTGTTTCTTAAATAGACGACAAATTGTTTTATTCTTTAATATACCAAATACCCATTTCATACTACAAGCCCTAGATCAAAAAAATCCCAAATTCGTTTAAATCTGATAATCAAACCCGAATTAAAGATAGGGCTTTTAATCTATACATCAACACGATCATTTCGATATAACGAACTTACTTGGATTCGATCAGATTGAGACGATGAAGATGAAGAATAAGAACACGACGGCTTGGATTTTGAAATGATATCTAGGAGCTGCTACAATCCAATTCAACCTCCAGATTTCGTCCACGTGATGAGGCGAATGGAACCCCTATATCAATTTCAGTTTTAATCACGGTTTTGATGGCTACCCGCTGATGAACATGCTTGGTTTAAAACGAAATCACTTACAGAATATAGCTGATTGATACTGGAAACAGAAGTTGTAGATGCCTTAGACGAGTAAGAAGGAATGTGCAGATAGATTGAATTTCATTTTGGTTAACGGTTCGATGTCGAATGGTTTTGAGTTTAGTGTGAAAAGAAAATGGCAATTGAATGAATGATTTGGATCGATTAGGTTCAATTAACTGTTGGAATTGATTTCGAGACACCGAGACGACGTGTGGAATTGAATGGAATCATCAATTTGATACGTTAATAGACGATTGATCAAGTGGGTTTTGATCCGATTTTTTTGATTAAGAATTTGATCGATCTTCAGGTGATTACAAGTCGATTAAGGGTTCGAAACTCACTTAGCATAGCACTAGGATGATTTTGTATAGGTTTAATTTGTTGAAAAATGCTAAAAACGGGTTTTTGAGGCCTCGCCGGAGTTGTGGTTTTTCCGGCCAAACTGGCCGGAATTTGTAGTCGCCGGAAATACGGGGGGGGGGGGGAAAGGCTGGTTTAAATTTGCAAGTTACACAAACAGCCCCTGAACTTTGTTTTGTTTTCATTTCTTGTCTAAAACTTTCAACATAAGTTTTAATATTTACACTTTAGCCCAAAGTTAGTTATAAACCATATTAACCAACTTCTTTAACCGGGTTGAGACGGAACGATTAATTAAGCGACGGTTATATACGTTTAGCTTGATGATGACGTTGTAGAAAATAACTTGATCGGATACATTACACAACATATTTATTTAAATAGTTTATTCTCGAAACGTTACATTTATAAATAAAGAGTACGAATACAGTTTTGGATAGAACTTCGGGTTCGAGCCGGGTCTTCGGGTTTGGTTCCGGGGCAGATGTCACAGTCTCCCCTCCTTAAAAGAATTTCGTCCCGAAATTTGCTCAAACCGAAGTAGTTGAAGCTGAAGCGAAGAGATGCGGATATTTTGCCTTCATTTGGTCCTCGCGTTCCCAAGTGAATTCGGGTCCACGCTTAGACTCCCAACGAACCTTGACGATCGGTATCCGACTCCGCTTGAGTTGCTTGACTTCTCGATCCATAATTTCTAATGGTCGCTCAATAAATTGCATAGATTCATCTATCTGGATCTCGTCGAGAGGCACCATAAGATTTTCGTCAGACAAACACTTTTTCAGATTAGAAACGTGGAACACGGGATGAACACCACCCAATTCCTCAGGCAGTTCCAGCTCGTAAGAAACTTTCCCGATCTTTTTAAGAACTTTGAACGGACCCACATATCGGGGAGCTAGCTTTCCCTTTTTGCCAAAACGGAAAACTCCCTTCCATGGAGACACTTTAAGTAGAACCATATCACCGATTTCGTATTCCATAGGCTTCCTCTTTTTATCAGCATAATACTTTTGCCGATTTCGAGCTGCTAGAAGATTCTCTCGGATTTTTCGGATTTTATCGGTGGTCTCTTGAACCATCTCTGGCCCAGTAATCTGAGAATCGCCGACTTCGGTCCAACATAGAGGAGAACGACATTTACGACCATATAGAGCTTCGAACGGTGCCATATCGATGCTAGAATGATAACTGTTATTATACGAAAATTCGATCAACGGAAGATGAGTATCCCATTTACCTTTGAAGTCAATAACACAAGATCGAAGCAAGTCCTCGAGGGTTTGAATAGTTCTCTCGCTTTGGCCATCGGTTTGGGGATGATAAGCAGTGCTAAGATTGAGTTTAGTACCCAAAGCTTCTTGAAGACCTTTCCAGAAACGAGACATAAAACGACCATCACGGTCAGAAATAATATCCAACGGCACCCCATGACGACAAACAATCTCTTTCACGTAAAGTTGAGCTCGCTTTTCCGCCGAATAAGTTTCTTTGATTGGCAGAAAATGAGCAGATTTCGTTAACCGATCAATAATCACCCAGATGCTATCATAACCATTTGAAGGAGGAAGTTTAGTAACAAAATCCATGGCGATACTCTCCCACTTCCAAACAGGGATTTCGGGTTGCACAAGGAGACCAGAAGGGCGTTGATGCTCGGCTTTTACCCGTGCACAAGTCAAACACTTAGCAACATATCGAGCGATTTCTTCCTTCATACACGGCCACCAATAGTGGGGACGAAGATTTTTATACATTTTATCTGCACCCGGATGAATAGAATAACGACTCTTATGGTTCTCATCCATAATAAGTTCACGGATAACACCGCGGGTAGGCACCCAGATGCGATTCATGTAGTAGAGTAGGCCATCGGCTTTTGTTTCTAACTGTGAATCGGCACCAAGGTTCATCTCATCTCGGAAAGTACCCTCAGAAACAACCATACGTTGAGCTTCAAGAATTTGAGACTTAAGATTAACCCGTAGGGAAACGCAAGAAAGCATGACGTGTTCCTTACGACTGAGAGCATCAGCGACAACATTAGCTTTGCCCGGGTGGTAACGGATTTCACAATCGTAATCGCTTAGTAATTCGACCCAACGCCTTTGCCTCATGTTAAGCTCTTTCTGATTCAGAATATGCTGAAGACTTTTATGATCGGTGTAAACAAGGCATTTTGTACCATAAAGATAATGCCTCCATATCTTGAAAGCAAACACCACGGCACCCAATTCAAGATCGTGTGTGGCGTAATTCTTTTCGTGAACTTTTAACTGCCTCGAGGCATAAGCTATAACTTTACCCCGTTGCATAAGAACACAACCAAGACCCTGTTTCGAGGCATCGCAATAAACAACAAGATCTTCATGCCCGTCGAGGAGAGTGAGGATAGGAGCGTTACACAATTTGTCTTTAAGAATGTCAAACGCTTTTTGCTGCTCGGGACCCCATACGAACGGTACATTCTTACAAGTTAAAGACGTGAGAGGGACCGCAATCTTGGAGAAATTAGCAATGAACCGACGATAGTAACCCGCTAAACCAAGAAAAGAACGGATTTCGGTCGGGGTTGAAGGTGCTGACCAATTTTTGACAGTTTCAATTTTTGCGGGATCCACTTGAACCCCGTGCTTATTAACAATGTGACCCAAGAATTGAACTTCCTTGAGCCAGAACTCACACTTGGAAAACTTGGCAAAGAGCTGTTCTTGCTTAAGCATCTGAAGGATAGAACGAAGATGCTGCTCATGATCAGTTTTGGATTTAGAGTAGATCAAAATATCATCGATGAATACAATAACGAACTTGTCTAGAAACGGTCGACATACACGGTTCATCAAGTCCATGAAAACAGCAGGTGCATTAGTCAAACCGAAAGGCATGACCGTGAACTCAAAGTGACCATACCGCGTACGAAACGCAGTTTTCGGTATGTCATCTTCGTGCACACGCAGTTGATGGTAACCAGAACGAAGATCAATCTTAGAAAAACAAGTTGCACCTTGAAGCTGGTCAAAAAGGTCGTCGATACGCGGCAATGGATAACGATTTTTGACAGTAAGTTTATTGAGCTCGCGATAATCGATACACATACGGAACGAGCCGTCTTTCTTTTTAACAAACAAAATTGGAGCACCCCACGGTGAGGAACTCGGACGGATAAAACCTTTATCTGATAGCTCTTGGAGCTGACTGGCCAACTCTTGGAGTTCGGATGGTGCAAGACGATAAGGAGCTCTTGCAACAGGAGTAGCACCGGGAACAAGATCGATACGGAATTCAACTTGTCGTGCGGGTGGGAGGCCGGTTACGTCATCGGGAAAAACCTCCGCAAAATCTCGCACAACAGGAATGTCTTCGAGTTTCTTTTCTTTCGATTCCTTGACCTCGACACGCGCTAAGAACGCAACATACCCCTTACGTATATATTTTTGAGCCTCGACACAAGACATGAGTTTCAACCCGACGGGAGACTTTTCCCCCGAAACATTCAAAATTTGACCCGATGGAAGAGGAACTCGAACAACCTTTTCCCTACACACAATTTCCGCACCGTTGGCCGATAGCCAGTCCATACCAATGATAACATCAAAACTACCGAGCGTCATAGGCAAGAGATCGACATAAAAGACGTGACCCATAAGGTTAAGCATACACCCCTTAAAGAACGAACTAATAGTAACACTTTTCCCGTTTGCCACCTCTACCACATAAGGAATATCAAGGCCAATACGACTAGCAGTAAAAGATGAAGCAAACTCTAATGAAACAAAACTCTTATCGGCACCCGAGTCAAACAAAATAGAAGCATAACGTTCATTAACGAGAAACATACCGTTCACCACCTCGTTGTTGGCCTGCGCTTGATTTGTATTAATGTTAAAGGTTCTCGCACGGCCCGCCTGATTTGCATTGGCGTTTGTGTTCACATTCACGTTGATTGGTTGCGGACAGTTGTTGCGATAATGGGTCGGGTCACCGCAGTTGTAGCAAGCCCGACCCGGAACAGCCCTGACGTTGTTGGCATTGTTGTAACAATCTTTGGCTAAATGGCCAATGCGTTGGCAGATGCTGCATCTCCGACACGGAGTTTCGGGGGCATGATGGAAAGGACATTTATTGCATTTGGGCAGCGTGCCAGTATAGGGTTTCCTGGCAACGTTGCCACCATAACCACCTTGCGGTGCCACGATAGGAGTCTGGGTGGTAACAGCATAATTAGCAGCATGATTCTTTCGTTTCTTGGAGTTTGAGGAGGATTCGGGCTTGAAGCCCTTATGAAATTTTCCCCCGGATGGCTTGGATTCATTATCAGATGTACTTTTCAACTTTTTATTCCCCTTGCGGTTTAGAGTACCCGCTTTCACGTGATTATCAGTAAGGCGCCCGGCCAAGGACATCGCCTCACCTACCGTCGCTGGTTTACTTCCCCACACCGCATCCTGAATCGTCATAGGCAAACCCCCGATATACTGCTCAATTCCCCGGGAATCCGGAGTAACCATGTTGGGACACAAAACACTGAGTTGCGAGAAACGGTCATTGTACGCTACGTTGTCACCACTGTCCTGTTGGAGGTTCCAAAATTCACCCTCGAGCTTACGAATTTCGCTCGGAGGGCAATACTTGCTGGTCATAGTGGTTTTAAACTGAGCCCAAGTCAATGCAGTCACGGCGGCTTCCCCGAGCCTCCGTTTCTCGTCGTTCCACCAGGTGAGTGCACCCTTTTGGAGTACACTAGTAGCATAGCGAACTTTCAGATTATCCGGGCATTCACAGTTGACGAAAGTGCTTTCCATGCTTTCGTACCACTGAAGGAGTCCGGTGGCTCCCTCATTACCAGAGAACTTAGTCGGACCACAAGAATTGAAATGCTTGAGGGTGCATCGAGGTGCCGCGTTTCCAGCATTCTGATTGGCATTATTGAGCTGGGTCACGAGATTAGGCAACATATTAGCCATCTGGGTCGCAATAACGTTAGCGAGTTGTGCACGTCTACCAGCCATTCTACAAGATAAGATAAAAAGAATTTTCATAAGACATGGATCAAAATTCGAGATAACATAAGTTGTAACAGAATTTTGATTAAATGAGATTATAGAATCCTTTAGAACATAACACAGAAAAATTCACTTAGAACATTATAGAATCCTTTAGAAACGTAACACAGAAAAATCACTTAGAACTTTTAGAAACACTAGTAAATGAACTTCGAGAAAAGGAACGTTTGAAATAACATAGAAACTCATTAGAAACCATAGAAAAATAAAATTTACAGAATTATCAAGAAAATAGAGTTTTGAAGGCTTAGGATGTGTCTTGGTTTTGGACACAAATGACTTATCAAAGTGTCAAGTTCGTTTTTCAACGTATTTGAGAAGGCGTGCTTTAGCCTATAGGTTCACACTCATCTCAGACATCCCCAGGTAAGCATACAGGTCTCTTAAAGAGATTTATACGAAATGCTTGCCTTAGACAGGATGTCCGTGATACAGGCGTTCCCCCTTCCAGATTGCACACGTTCTCTCGTTTCAAACTCACTTAAGACGATGACGAGATTCCACAAAGAGAAGATCCTAATCACACAGAAGAGTCTCTTGCAGTTCCTTCGCGAAATCGAACGAGAAAAGAGATAAAGAAAAGCATAGAAAGGTTCGTAGAAAGGAAATCAATAAGTCCAAAAGAATCCCTAAGTACATCTATTTGCACTAAGGACTCTTAGGTTATAGTCTAGGTCGGTGTGTTTCTAATACCCTATCCTAGTTCCCTATAACCATGGCTCTGATACCAAACTGTGACACCCTGCCCGGTGGCGGAAAACACCGGGTTGTCAAGTGGGTTGGATATCAAAAGTTCAAAGCACATGGCATCTAAGAATTATATTTTAATATTATTAAGCATTCAATGTTGTGACGTAACAGGCAATAAATAGTCTTAACAACAGGAATAAATCCGGAAACAGAAACGTCATTGTTTTTATTATTATCTAGGTCCATGGCATCCTACGTGTCAAGCAACCGAATCAACTTCAAACGCCACCTGAAATATGATTAAAATAAGTTAGCTACGAGAATAGCTAGTGAGTAAAAACACAGTAAATAATACATAGTATGAAATCCGAGATCATTAGAAATATGTTGCGCAAGCTCATGTGTATAGCAATTTCGCCATATTACACAACCGTGACCATAGAATCACATAGAAACAAAGAAACATATACCCCGCAGGGTAACTTTTAGCAACGGGTCATGAGAACCACTCATGTTACAATTAATGATAACTGTCGTCTAACCGTCATTTAACCGTCCTTTAACCGTCAATTCAACCGTCTCGATAAATCAGTTATCAATAATTGTTTTAGCATCTAGAGGCATAGCAACATAGTAACAAGTATCATAGGATAGTATCTAGTAACCAACACATAGAATCAACAACAAGAATCGCCGGCAACACATCACCTAACGTGCCATAAAGTGTAGGTGGGTTTGTCAGACCGTTAGCGCTAACATCGTACCGGTGGAAATTACGTAATAATACAACTACTTTTAACTACCACATAAGATTGCATCAAGCGGCCGACAAGATTAACATATTTTATGATCTCATTTGTAAATAGAATCAAAAAGAAAAGAAACCGTAGTTTAGTAATAAGAATCATATTTCAGTCCCAAAGCAAAAATAGTAAAATGGGAAGTGAGTTTACTCACCTGGAAACAAAGATAATAGTAACACAAGAAAGCAACTAGAGAGATTCGAGGATCGCCCAGATATTAGAACCACCTAATTAACCGGGAGAACCTAATTTAGAAACGAAGCAAGTAACGTAATAACAAGAATCAAGAAAATAGAACTTCTAGGGTTTTGGATTTGGGATTTTAGGGTTTTAAATTATAAATTGAAAATTAGGGTTTCAAAATATAATTTGGGAATTTAGGGTTTTAAAGTATCAAATTAAAATTAGGGTTTCAAAGTATAATTTGGGGATTTAGGGTTTTAAAGTATCAATCTAAAATTAGGGTTTCAAAGTATAATTTGGGGATTTAGGGTTTTAAAGTATCAATCTAAAATTAGGGTTTCAAAGTATAATTTGGGGATTTAGGGTTTTAAAGTATCAATTTAAAATTAGGGTTTCAAAGTATAATTTGGGAATTTAGGTACGAGATATAATCGTGTTTTCGTAGAGTATATGTTTTTATAATAATCCATTTCTAGTTTTATAATCGAAATAATATATATTTGTTCATTATTTTGAGGGATATATATATAACTTAGAAGAAAAGGGGTTTAAAAGATAAAAATTAAATAAGGTGGTCAGTGGGACTCGAACCCACGACCCAGCGCGCCACAGCCAACTGCTTCTCCACTGCACCAGACGCGCTTTTTGTTTCTTAAATAGACGACAAATTGTTTTATTCTTTAATATACCAAATACCCATTTCATACTACAAGCCCTAGATCAAAAAAATCCCAAATTCGTTTAAATCTGATAATCAAACCCGAATTAAAGATAGGGCTTTTAATCTATACATCAACACGATCATTTCGATATAACGAACTTACTTGGATTCGATCAGATTGAGACGATGAAGATGAAGAATAAGAACACGACGGCTTGGATTTTGAAATGATATCTAGGAGCTGCTACAATCCAATTCAACCTCCAGATTTCGTCCACGTGATGAGGCGAATGGAACCCCTATATCAATTTCAGTTTTAATCACGGTTTTGATGGCTACCCGCTGATGAACATGCTTGGTTTAAAACGAAATCACTTACAGAATATAGCTGATTGATACTGGAAACAGAAGTTGTAGATGCCTTAGACGAGTAAGAAGGAATGTGCAGATAGATTGAATTTCATTTTGGTTAACGGTTCGATGTCGAATGGTTTTGAGTTTAGTGTGAAAAGAAAATGGCAATTGAATGAATGATTTGGATCGATTAGGTTCAATTAACTGTTGGAATTGATTTCGAGACACCGAGACGACGTGTGGAATTGAATGGAATCATCAATTTGATACGTTAATAGACGATTGATCAAGTGGGTTTTGATCCGATTTTTTTGATTAAGAATTTGATCGATCTTCAGGTGATTACAAGTCGATTAAGGGTTCGAAACTCACTTAGCATAGCACTAGGATGATTTTGTATAGGTTTAATTTGTTGAAAAATGCTAAAAACGGGTTTTTGAGGCCTCGCCGGAGTTGTGGTTTTTCCGGCCAAACTGGCCGGAATTTGTAGTCGCCGGAAATACGGGGGGGGGGGGGGAAAGGCTGGTTTAAATTTGCAAGTTACACAAACAGCCCCTGAACTTTGTTTTGTTTTCATTTCTTGTCTAAAACTTTCAACATAAGTTTTAATATTTACACTTTAGCCCAAAGTTAGTTATAAACCATATTAACCAACTTCTTTAACCGGGTTGAGACGGAACGATTAATTAAGCGACGGTTATATACGTTTAGCTTGATGATGACGTTGTAGAAAATAACTTGATCGGATACATTACACAACATATTTATTTAAATAGTTTATTCTCGAAACGTTACATTTATAAATAAAGAGTACGAATACAGTTTTGGATAGAACTTCGGGTTCGAGCCGGGTCTTCGGGTTTGGTTCCGGGGCAGATGTCACATGTATTTTCTTTTACGTAGTTGTAGACTGTATAAAAAGTTGTACATACATTGATTTTTAAATATACACATGTGTAATCTATGTTAATTCTTCTTCTTTTTTCAGAACACGTTGAACAACCCAGATTATAATGTGAACATCGAAGAATGAAGAAAATAACATTTAAATTTTTTTAGGTTTCTTCATGTAAAGTTTTTTTGATTAAAGAGTAAAATATATAAAGATAAAAAAAGTTTTTGTTTTACTTTTAATCAAAGAAAAAAGAGAAAGATGGAAAAAAAGAAAGAGAAAGAAAACTAATATGTAAAATTACTTGTTTACCCTTGCATTATTCTTGTCCACATGTTTAGTAATAAAATAAAATAAAAACACAACAATGAATATGGTCCACATATTAAAGTAATCAAAAAATAACTTGTGGCCTACAATTGGTTTAATGGTTAACATTTTAAGGGTTGGTTTACAAAATACATGTCCCCTATATATATATATATATATATATATATATATATATATATATATATATATATATATATATATATATATATATATATATATATATATATATATATATATATATATATATATATATATATATATATATATATATATATATATATATATATATTTTCCAACAATCCCCCACATGAATGAAGGTCGATCTCAGAAACAAAACACAATTCCGATTAAATTTCAGCAGTTGAATCTTGCATACAATAGGTAGGTGTTACCCTTTGAACCTTCACTTATGAAACGTACTTAGTCTACTGGCTCTGAGTAGACGGTGATGTCCTTGAACTCGTCTGCCATTTATGTAGGCGACAGTACATTTCACACAAGACTCTCCCTGACAAAGTCAAGTCCTCATAGTTATGTTCGTTATGGTCATGAACATTTGCCTGGTTCTACGAGTATCATTAGGTATTTTGCCCCGTCAATACCCTTCGAAGCGACCCCACTTCTCTCTCACATAGGTGATTCTTCACGTGTGACTATATCAGTCTGAATCATTAAAAGCCAAATGCTTATCCTCGTACCTTGTCACTTTTAGGAATGGATTAGGAAGGTTACTAAAATACTTGTAGTAAGCTTTCTTAAAAAAAACGCAGGGTTTTGTTAACCTTTTTATTAGTTAATTCGCCCCCACAGTGACCTTAAAGTTCATACAAATAGGTTGTCCTATTGAACTCGGATCTTGGGATCTCCAGTCAGCCGAGTTAGGTTTCCTTCATATAAACTTATCCTTTCACGGGCTTTAGTCCCATTCCCATTGACGACTTCTGAACCAACTCTCTACTTAGGCCTTTTGTTAGCGGATCCGCAATGTTATCCTTTGACTTCACATAGTCAACAATGATAACTCCCGTAGAGATTAATTGTCGTATACTATTATGTCTACGTCTTATGTGTCGGTTTTTCCCGTTATACATTGTGCTATGAGCTCTGCCAATTGCCGATTGACTATCACAATGAATACATATGGTCGTTGCCGGCTTAGGCCATATTGGAATATCCTCCACAAATTGACGTAGCCATTCTGCTTCTTCACCCGCTTTATCTAAAGTGATGAATTCCGATTCCATCGTGGGTCTAGCAATGACCGTTTGCTTAGATGATTTCCACGATATGGCTGCACCTCCAAGTGTGAAAACATATCCACTTGTTTCCCTTGAGTCATTTGTATCTGATATCCAGTTTGCATCACAGTGCCCTTCAATAACAGCCGGATATCCAGTATAGTGCAGCCCGTAATCCTGAGTGTATCTCAAGTACCGGAGCAACCTAATCATACAGCTCCAATGTGCTGAACTCGGGTTACTCGTGTATCTACTTAGCTTGCTCACGGCATATGCTAAGTCTGGTCTAGTACAGCTCATCAGATACATCAAGCCTCCAATAATTCTTGAGTATTCTAATTGATTGACAGACTCTCCTCTGTTCTTAACTAGATGTTGACTTGTGTCAATCAGAGTTCTAGCTACATTAGAACCATTTGTATTAAATTTCTCAAGAATTTGTTTCACATATTGGGATTGACTTAAAGAAAACCCACTTGGAATTCGAGTGATTTGAACACCCAAAATCATGTTTGCCAAACTCATGTCTTTCATGTCGAATCTTTCTTTCAAGGTGTCTTTCGTAGACTTTACCATCTTTTCATTACTTCCAGAAATGACCACATCGTCTACATATAAGCACAAGATGACATATCCATATGGTGTATCTTTCACATACACACATTTGTCACATTCATTGATCTTAAAACCAGAATCAAGCATGACATGATCAAACTTTTGATGCCATTGTTTTGGGGCTTGTTTTAATCCATACAAGGATTTGACAAGTTTGCATACTTTATTTTCTTGTCCTGCGACCTTTAAACCCTCGGGTTGTTCCATGTAAATCTCTTCCTCTAGATTTCCATTTAAAAAAGCGGCTTTCACATCCATTTGGTGAACTTCCAATTCGGATGGCGGCGATAGCAAGTACCAACCTGATGGAGGTTATTCGCGTCACCGGCGAATATGTATTAAAATAATCTAGGCCTTCACGTTGGTTATATCCTTTAATCACCAACATTGCCTTGTACTCCTTAGTAGTACCATCTGGCTTTGGTTTCTTCTTGAAGACCCATTTGTAGCCTAGTGGTTTACATCCAGGAAGAAGATCCACTAGCTCCCATGTATGGTTTTGCAAAATAGAGTCTATTTCACTCTTGATGGCCTCCCTCCATTGAGGTCCTTCTGTGGATTTCACAGCTTCTCTGTAGGTTTGAGGTATTTCTTCAACCATATAGGTAAGAAAATCAGGGCCAAAGGATTTTTCAACCATTTGTCTCTTGCTTCTTCGAATATTGTCTCCCTCAACCTCAGGTTGTCTTTGAGGTGTATCATTTGCAACCTCGTTGTTTGGTGTAATTTCCTCGGTTTCAACCGGTCTTGATGGACTTGGTTCTTCATTTCCCAAACATGGAAATATATGTTCAAACCATGAAGCATCCTTTGATTCAACTATGGTGCCTTTGTTTATTCCAAGATTTCTAGAATCATGCACAAGGAAACGAAGTGCACCACCAGGACGAGTGTATCCTATAAATACACAATCCACGGTTTTTGGTCCTATTACTAGGCGCTTTGGTGGTGTCACAACTACTTTGGCTAGACATCCTAACACTCGCAAGTGTTTGTACGATGGTTTGTGTCATGTCCATAGTTCATAAGGTGCTTTATCCTTGTCCTTAGTTGGTATCATGTTCAGGACATAATTTGCTGACAGCAGTGCTTCCCCCCACATATCCTGACTTATACCAGAACTTATCATCATGGCATTCATCATTTCTTTCAAAGTGCGGTTTTTCCGTTCCACCATGCCATTAGATTGTGGGGAGTAAGGAGCTGTGAGTTCATGTATGATCCCATTCTTTGCACAAACATCAGCAAAAGGTGAGACATACTCACCGCCTCGATCGCTCCTCACAATTTTAATTTTCCGGTTGAGTTGGTTCTCAACTTCGGCTTTGAATAAGATAAACTTTTCAATAGCCTCGTCCTTGCTTTTAAGCAAGTATACATAACAATATCTAGTACTATCATCAATGAACGTTATGAAGTACTTATTCCCTCCACGAGTGGAAATCGCTTTTAAGTCACACACGTCGGTGTGAATCATGTCAAGAGGTTCGGAGGTTCGTTCCACGTTTTGAACGACGTTCTCGTTTGTTTTGCCTCTACACAAGTTTCACATTTATGGTTTGAGTCTATATGAAACGTTGGTATGTAATTTAAATTGATCAAACGACGAATTGAATTAAAATTAACATAACGTAGTCTACCATGCCACACATTTGAAGATTCAAGCATATAACCATAACTAGTACCCGTTTTATTCATTTCACCGACAACCATTACATTCAATTTAAACATACCATTAAGGGCATATCCCTTACCAACATACACACCACTTTTGGTCAACACGACCTTATCAGACTCAAACACAAGTTTAAAACCAAACTTATTCAACAACCAACCCGAAACTAGATTCTTACGAATCTCGGGAACATACAAAACATTGGTCAAAGTGAGTTCTTTTCCCGAAGTCATTTTTAGAATCACAGTTCCCTCGCCTTTGACATCGGTAGTTACAGAATTTCCCATGAACAACTTTTCCCCATTAGTAACCTCCTTGAAAGTGTTGAAGAAGTTCTTATCAACATAAACATGGCGGGTAGTCCCGGTATCAACCCACCATTCTTTGCTATTCGACCCAACCAAGTTAACCTCACTTATCATCATATTGAGATCAGAAATCATAGCCACAAGATTTTCAACATCATTTACCATGTTGGCTTGCCGAGGAGTCTCTTTCTTTGGATGCCTACATTCACTAGTCCGGTGACCTGGTTTGTCACAATTGTAACAAGTTCCTTGAAACTTCTTCTTGCCTACACCACCTTTAGGTCCAAGGTGGGAGCCTTTCCCATTAATTTTCTTTCCAACATGACCTTTTGTTTTGTTACCCTTACCAAACCGACCATGTTCAACAATGTTGGCCTTTGCAAATTCGGGACCATCACTCTTCTTTTGAGCAACTTTGTTGTCTTCTTCAATACGAAGACGAACCACGAGATCTTCAATGGTCATTTCCTTTCGCTTATGCTTGAGATAATTCTTGAAATCAACCCAACTTGGTGGCAATTTTTCAATGATAGCAGCAACTTGGAATGTCTCGCTAAGCACCATTCCTTCTGCATGAATATCATGAAGAACAACCTGCAATTCTTGAACTTGACTCATAACAGTTTTAGAATCAATCCTTTTAAATTCCAAGAATTTAGCCTCCATAAATTTCTTCTATTTTATACTTACGTTCCAAAGACTCACATAATTCTTTGGCAGTCTTGGCTTTGCAGTACACGTTATAGAATGCATCAACCATGCCATTAAGGACATAGTTATGACACAAGAAATCACAATGATTCCAAGCTTGAACCGCGGTCACAGTTTGAGCATTAATCTCCCCATCAGTTAACAAGGGAGCGGATTCAATCAAGAACCTTGCTAGGTTCAATCTTTTCAAATAAAAGAGCATCTTTTGTTGCCAACATTTGAAGTTCACACCAGTGAACTTCTCTGGTTTCTCAGCATAACTAAGGTTATGCAGCGGTGCAACGACCGCAGCGGTGGTAACAGAAACAGCAGATCTCATGATTGCAGAGATTGCAGAAACTCAGAAGCCTGAATGGGCTGGGTGATTATAGGCTGAGATTCCATTCTGAAACAAAAGCATAAATAATTAAACAATCTGTTTAAGTTTGATACAAATAATACGTATAAAGACAGGAAAACAAGAAGAAACATGTTGCTGGTTGAGTCCTATACTACATAAGATTCAATGCATCATGTGTAGGTGTTTATTTATAGCATCCATATGTAGAAATTTATGTTTATTATGTGTAGGCCAATAGTGTATCATATGAAGAGTTTATATATTATAAAATATTATGTGTAAGATCATATTGTGTCATTTGTAGATGCTTGTTAATAACATGCATATGTAGAGATATATTATTATGCGTATGCCAATACTATATCACGTGTAAGAGCTTATATATTATATAGGTAGAATTTATATTTATGTAGCAAATAACTATTGTGTATAATATCATATTGCATCATGTGCAGGTGCTTATTTATAGCATGTATATGTAAAAAAAATTATATTTATATAGAAAAAATATTACCCCGTGTAGTTGTTATTCACCATTTGTAGGTCCTTACATATAGTCGAGTAAAAGAAGAATATCATCTATACATCCTCATACAAACTTGTGTATATCATGCAAGACATACTCAGAAAGAGGACATGAGAATGTCACCTAGACATTCATTTATGCTCAAAAAGAGGACATGAGAATGTCACCTAAACATTCATTTATGCTTACCGACTTACGAGTTTTCGAAGACAGACATTCATTTATGCTTACCGACTTACGAGTTTTCGAAGACCCCAATCCACGCATTTGCGTGCGCCACCTCCTCCACATCCATCCACTTGACTCGTTGAGCTTTGGATTGTTTTCTTTGATTTCGCCATTTTTTCGTTGGTGGTGCCGGTTTCTTGCGGATCGGGTTGTGTTTTGTGCACACAATGATGGTTGAGTCCTGCAAATGCTGTGTATTCTATAGTCTTTCCGATCCTGAGTTTTCGGAGCTGCATTCATGTCCGCAGGTCGCGCGGGCGTCGCAAGTCTAATGCGATTTCCATCCTCGAATCCAGTTTTTTGCACCCCTGCGCGTGGGTAGGCTTTAGAGTAAAACACAACATAATAATACAAAAGTGTCTTAGAGGTTTTTGCCTATAAACCATGTTAAGTTTGGTCTCCCCTCCTATGTGGGACAAACCAAAACTTCCACCAAACCAAGACCTCTCATTTATATATATACTTTTCCAACAATAAACTAATAATTTGCAAAACCACTCATTCGCCCGGACGATTGAGATTGGATTTAAGATTGCAAAACCATTCATCTTAGCGGCTTGGTATGGGTTATTAGATATAGGTTGTTTTAAATGTAGGGGTTATCGTATGGGCTATTTGGTTGATTGGAAGAGTTGTTGTTTGGATTATTATATGGATTCCTAGAGGTATATGATTGTGATTGTGGAAGAGAGATTATAAAATAATTAGATAGTTGTGGTAGAAAATGGTTGAATTGTATTGTAATTTTCTAGTAGTATTGTGATGTAAAATAAGTAAATTATATTTTTACAAAAATCCCAAATGGTCAAAATATTAAATGCATTGCAACGTTATTCTTTTTCAAGGCCATCACAAAGAGAGGGTGGTGTTAGTGTGATCGGTGATACGAGGGTATCTCGTTACTTCATCATACCACTACGCTCGTGGGCATCTATTAATTAGTGAAATGATTGATGGTTTTGAATTAAGTAAAGCTTCCACTTGCTAACTTGCACCCGCACGAGGAAAAGTGTGAAATTAAAAAAGCAACGAAACAAGTGTGGCAACTTGCAATAAATATGTACCATAAATCCCAACATATCACATGCACCTTGTCATTTTAATAAATGTCAATTGCACGTACACAATTGTTTACATTACATGCTACATTTGCATTAGTTTCATCCGTAAAAGAATTAATGTATTAACTAGGTTAACACCCCGTGTGTTCACACGGGGTTAAACGCTAAAAAATATATATATATAATTATATATCAATATACTTGGTTAACACCCATTTGCATGCATGAAAATAATGTTTGCCATTGTTTAGTAATTTTGGATGGATATCAAATCTTTAGACATTAAAATGAGGTTGAATATGGTGGTGACACGTGACGCAGTGTGATGATATGAATTAGCGATTTATTAGAAGAGGAGATATCTTTAAAAATAAATCAATAGCTCACGTACATCATAAATCTACTCTTAATATAATAACATCACAATTAATTTATATGAATATATATATATATTATATATATGAATATATAATATATATATATATATATTCATATATAATATATATATATATATATGTGTGTGTGTGTGTGTTACATGAACCCTTGACTTCGAAAGAAACATCACCATTAACTCAAATGACATTGCAATTTTATTACTTTTATTTAAAATATTAATTTATAATAAAAGATTAAATAATTAGTCACTTGTCAAGTTGTCATTTAACTAGGTCATTCACCTAAATGTCACGAATTATGAAAATTATTCATTAGAGGCGAACTTGATTAGAAGATATATGGTTGGAGAATTCAAAAAAGGTGGTGAAGATGATATTGATGACTACTCATTGGTATATTTAGTTAGCTAGAAATGATTTCATTTTTAATTTTAACGATTATTCTATTAAACGGGTTGTAGATGCAGTTGTTGTAAACTTGTTTTTATGATTAAAATATTGAGTTAGACATGTAGATACTGTTTGATAAAACTGATGTACTAAACGTGGGGTGCAATGTTCGTTGAGATTGTCCGGTTCTAGCGTCAAATGTGTTGTTCACAAAAGGACCCGACATTGCAAAGTCATTAACGTCGCTCTTTTTGAGGTTTCAACTTGCTTAATCTTTGTACTAAACCATTTTTCGTGGTATCTTTTTCCCAATGTTAACATATTGACTTCCACTTATCAAGTTTCGAATCAAATGCATTTCAACCTTGATTAATTTGTTATATAAGTTTTAATAACTTTATATCAAATTAATATTATGACTGACAATCAGGTAGCATGTTTAGATACAACAAGATATGTTAAGCAAACAAATGTATATCTTTGTAAAATAATTCAAATTAGGAGCCTAAGGTTTATTATTTTTACTATTTGATATAAAAAACATACAACTGTCACGCTTAAACCATAAAAGCCAAATGTTAAAAGAGTCATTTTCATGTTTGATACTTAAGTTAATCACACGTTTATAACCAGTTAAACACAATAAGACATGATTTGTCAGCCTTGGTTAACATTCCTTAATGTCTTTCTATTGCCTCTGACTAATCAAAACCTTATTTTTGAGAATAGTAAACACCTAGTTAACATTCCTTAATGTTCTTCTATTGGCTCCGGCTAATCAAAACCTTATTTTTGAGAATAGTAAACACGATCTTAGGTCGTTTAGAACAAATTAAAACCAACTATTCTAACGACAATGGTACCCGAGCTTTTCAGTCGTCTATGACGAATTAAAACCAACTGCTGTACGTGTTGTGTGAACAATGCACGGGTCTTCGGTTGTAACGCAAATCAAAACCAAGTAATATTAATAGAATTTTCTGTAAGATGTTATTTGATTATTTTTTAATTATTCATATTGACTATTGAGGCATGTCATGGTCAATGATCCATACACACACACACGTACACTTTTCTTCGATGGGGGAGACATAATAAGAAAAGTACGGAAGAGAGATTAGATAACGTACACCAACTATGCCGTGCCTTTATTAACAACAAAAAACCAAGTGCGCTAATTGCCGCTGGTATCAAATGACAGTTAATTTTGCACACTAACAACTTGCCAACTAATAAGTACACAAATTGTAATATCTTTTTTATATAAAATAGAAAATTGAGTTTTGCTTATCTTTTAACTATTTAGAGTTGTTTTGCTTACTTGGCATTATTTGAGACTTTTTTCCATAATAATAATTTTATAATTAAAATATATATACATAATCTATAATAATATATTATAATAAAATAAATTACATTTTGAACCCCTAATATTTAGAAGATAGAAAAACTTAAGAATAATTACATTTTCAACCCTTTTTACTAAGGTGTGCATAGATCGGTTTATATTCAATAAGGTATATAAATGAAACTTAAGAATAAATTAGTAATATGCTATAATTAAATAACTTAGTATCTTTTAACCATCCATAACTTTTTATACAATATTAATTTTTTTTTTAAATTTACACCATAAACCTAAGCATTTAATTCTTTTAGTATAATATTGATATATTAAAAAAACAGTTTTTTAATAAATCTTGTGTTTCAGTTTTATAACGGTTTTGTCTAAAAATTGGTTGGAACCTTCCACACCCCATGAATATCGTTAAAATCATCTGGTTATTATATTTTCGAGGATAGCGCAGGTACTAAACTAGTTAAACACATATATATTAACACTTGAGAGTTTTTTTTGGGTAAAGGGTTACCCCGGTGATTCTATATATTAACATTCAAAAAAGAAACAAGTAGCATGGCAGAAAACCATACTAGTTCATTCATGGGACATGCCCCATGTATGTGAACAAGAAACCAAACAAGCCCAAAATTAGGCAAACCATTACAAAACCAAAACAGCCACTAGTCTAGATAAACACAAACTAGAACAAAAAAATCAACAAAAAAAATCATCCTGCGTCCACCAAATCTCCTCCTCGCTCGATCTTCCACTCCCTCAGAGTAGCCCATACACGAGTAGTATTCTTGAATTTCAGTCCCATCAATTTACATCGGATCGTACTACGTATCTCTTCCACTATCACTTCCGGTGGCCGAGTCTGGTTTTTGAATATCCGGGAGTTCCTTTCCTGCCAAATCAAATAAACAGCAGCTGCAATACAAAGTTTACCAACTACATGAAACATTGATTTCGTCTTCGCCAGCCTTATCCAGGCCATGATATCCAATCTACGATTTGATAAGTGCTGTAATCTGGTCATAAGTTTTATAGAGTCCCAAACTCTAGTAGCAAATGAGCACTCAAAAAACAGGTGATCATGAGAATCATAGTTCCGGTAGCATAACGGACAGCACATCATATTCATATTCCCCCTTCTACCCGGATCCCAGGATATGATCTTATCTTGAGTGAGTAACATTTCCTTCATCACCAACCATAATAGAAAAGCATGTTTCTGAATACACTGAGAAAACCAAACCCCTTTAGCCCAGTCAACCACAGTATTCTGAACTCTTATACAGTCCCATACCGCTTTAGTAGAGAAGGAGCATATATTCGAACCTGACTTCCAGAAAATCTGATCCAGAGTGTCCGGACATAACCTCATCTGGGTAACCTGATTAAGTACCGGAAAAGTGTATAACCATGAGGTCGGCCAATTCCAGTTCCCATTCACATACACATTACTCACTTTGTCCTCCAACGAAAATCCAGCATTTTTGATGTCCCTATTCGAAAGCATATCAATAAAAGGGCCCCCATCAAACCATAAATCCATTGAACTTGAGAGTTGAGAACACGTTTTCACTAATTGTTTGTAACATTCCTAAAACTAAGTTTAATAGATACTCGTGTAGACACACGGATGGATAAAGCAAAAAAATCCATTGAATGAAGAAATCACAATTGAAAATGAGATATAACAATATAAATTATTATAAAAAATTCAATATTGGAAAACTCTTAGATTTAAAATCACTCGTTCACGTTTAGTTATTCAATATTGCGCTGATTTTGCAATCAAAATATCATTTATTTTAAAATATAGAGAAATTGACTTTGTCTTGTTTCTAAAATTATGTTTATTTTCAAAATGCAAGAAAATTCCCGCTCAAAAAATATGTTTCCCCTTCAATTTTTTACCTTTAAAAACCTTGATTTCTTATGTTAGAAAATACGTTAAGTTAAACTAAAATCTAATATGAATTATCTATGTGATTGTGGTTGAGCGTGTGTACATGCGAGTTTTCATCGTTGCATATTGATCATTGCCATAAACATAGTTTTCAAATAGGGAAACGTATAATTAATCAAGGATACTGAAAGCATGAGTGTTTTCAAATCAATGCTTTCAAAACAATTCTTTTAGTGTAGAACCAAATTAATGTTTATCTAATCAATATCTCCCTCAAATCCCATTCATAATTCTTCTTCTCTGTCATTTTTCCGCTCCAATTTGCACTCAAAACCCTGATTTAATTAATAGGTTGACTAGGTTTAATACTCGTATGAACACACATGTTAAAAAAATATTTAAAAAAATAATTGTCATAATTATGATTTATGAGAAATTGAAACTATATCAAAGTTTCAGTTAGAAAATCAATTGTCATAATTAGAATAATAAAAACTTGAAAAAATGTCGCCCAAATCAATTTGGAGATAATGTTTTCAAGTTTGGTGCAATTGACGCTCAATTTTGCCCCTCATATCATTCATGTTGTAGATAAAATTACGCTAAAAACTTCTCTCTTCATTTTTGCCGCCCAATAAATCTTGATTTATTATATAGATTTCATTGAAAAAACATGTTTTTATAAATGTGGCAATAAAAATAAGGAAAATTTTAACGAGTTTATAACTATTTTTTTTAGGTAACAAGTATATAAAAGTGTGTATAAACTTATTCATTTTTAGTAAATACACAAGTTTTCAAATTGTAAACTTCCCAATTGTAATTACACAAATTGTAAACAGACTTTTCTTTTGAAATTGCTCTTGGCCGGTACAAGAAATTGTTGGAGTATTAGCATAATTTTTCATAATAACTTTCAACTGGTTAAATTAAATCACACTTTGGAGTGAAGTTAAGTTGTATTATTTCATTTAAGTGACGGTTTTGACGTGTAATTTCTTTACAAATTGTTAGTATTAGCATGATCTTTTCATATTAATTTAATTTTATCTAATTCGTTTCTTTAGTAATTTTTATACACCAAATTAGTGATTATATTTTTATAGGTTAAGTTTCAATACAAAGTCTTTTAAATCTACAAAGTCATTAGAAAAACTGTCAAATAAACTACGATTCACCTCATTTTGTCAGTGTTAGAACCCTATCGTCAAACTTTACGATCTTAACTTTTAATGTTTAGTTTATAAATTTGGTCTCAACGTCAACAAAATAAGGTTAATTAAAATTTGTTTCACCATAAAAAAAAGTAGAGTAAATTGCCAAAAAGGTCCATGAGTTTGTACCGTTTCGATCACTTTGGTCCTTATGTTTTTTTTCTTGCCATTTTGGTGTTTGCTTTTGTAAAAAATTGCAATTCTGGTCCTTCCATCAACGTCCGTTAGATTTATCCGTTAAATCCAAGGGTAATATAGTCATTTTACATTTCAGGGACCAAAATGACAAATTTTTACAAAACCAAACACTAAAATGACAATTATTTTATATTTCAGGGACCAAAATGACAATTTGATTATTGATGTTATTATTATTATTTTTATAAAACACAGCATCATTAAGCAATCCTTCTCAATAATACACCACCGATGTCACCTCCATTGACCATTCCCTTCGTCTTCTCGGTCGATACACACCCCATCCAAATAAAATCTTATCGAATATCACTTCACTTCGTCCACCTCTCAACCGACCACCACCACCAAGCAACCTATTTTCTTCCCTTCTTTGGGGGAGCAGGGACGACTCAAATGTTTTTGGGTGTTATGTTTATATAATGTTTTACGGTGGAAGAAAATGTCATGGTAGGGGCAGTTGTCATCACATTGCTTGACGTGGAGATGATTTCAAAAATGAAAGTTGAAAAAATGACTAAAATGGCTGACGATAGAAAAAATGACTAAATTGATAGAAGTTGAGAAAATGACCAAAATGGTAGAAAGTAGTTTGGAAAAGAACCAAAACGGCAGTTTAATAAATAATGATATTTCCATCATTTGACAGAAAACTAACAGAAAACGTTGACGGTAAGATCAAAATGACAAGAAAAAAATATAAGGACTAAAGTAATTGAAATAGTAGAAACTCAAAAACCTTTTTGGTAATTTACTCAAGAAAGTATAACGGAAAATAGGTTATTTATAAACAAATTAATAACTAGATATGATTATGATTTATTAGGATTAGTGTGGTCCTACGCGGAAAAAAACGTTATTAATTGACCGGCTGAGTCACATCAAAGCCTCCAAAGCAAAACCACTATCTTGGTGAACAAGCTTCACGTGATGTAACTCAACGCGTCATTGCTTATTAAGCATCTATCCAATTTCCAATTGTCAATTCTTTTTATTCACTCTATATATATATTCACACACCCCTTCATTTCCCACATAACTAAAACACACACAAACAAATATCATATCCCTTTTCTCCATTTGACCATTTCAAAAACGTATGGGTTGTTGTTTATCTTCTCGTGATGGTTCTGTATCCTCCTCCTCATCCTCTTCCGCCCTCGTTGTATCGGCTACGGGCGATTTACGACCATTTTCCACGCCCGTATTAGTGTCCGATATTCTTCAAATGGACCCTTCTTTTTTTATTTGCAATTCGGACACCCTTTGTTATGATGAGTATATTAAACCTATGGAGTTAGACGATGAGCTAGATGGTGGTCAGATTTATTTTGTTTTACCGGTTTCAAAGCTTCGCAATCGTCTTAGTGCGTCCGAAATGGCCGCACTCGCGGTCAAAGCTAGCGTCGCGCTTAATGGCAAAACTATGAAAAACAATAAGTCTAAGGTTATGCCTTTTGCGGTGATGGAGAGTAATGTGATTGTTGATGAAGAAGTGCGTTTGTTCCGGAAACAACAAAGCGGGTTGGGAGTGTCGAAATCGGGATCGATACGGAAAATGCATAGATATTCTTCACGAAAACAACGATTTGCTGTTCCTTCTTTTAAGCTTCGATTGTCTACAATTTACGAAGATCGTTCTCATAAATACTCAAACAATGTTGTTTGATGAGTGTTTTCTTTTCTTTTTTTATTGTTTTTTTTTTGGTTTGATGAAATCCATGTATATACTACTGGACTCATGATTCAATCCAGTGGCTGTGGATCAACCATCTAATTTTATTCAAGTTTATTTGATTAATCTTTTTCTTAATTATTCTCTTGTTCTTGTTCAAGTGCAATGTATTTGTCTTTTTTTTACATAAATAGTAAGGCAATAAGTTGACTGTTAAATGTTGGTGTGTACATGTATCACTGTGTATGTGCCTAACCATGTAAACAATTAAATTAGTACTCCGTATAAATTAAGGATGTTTTTGATATTATGAAAAAAATCTTCTAATTTAGGTATTATACAGGTTTAAGTGCCGGGCACCGCGTTGCGACGGCCGGGTCGCGCGTTGCGACGGCCGGGTCGCGCGTTGCGACGGCCGGGTCTTACGTTTGTCATTTCGATGCAAAGTCATAATGAGTCACATATAAAAGAGGTAATTTATCTAAACTTAGACAAATTTGTAAATATGTCAAACAAAAATAAATGATAAAGTTATAAATATGTCAAAGTTGAATTTAAGGATTATAAGTGTAAAATTAACTAAGTATAGTAACTAAATAGAAAGTTGAGTTAAGAGGCAATTTAGTAATTTTAATGGTCGGATCACCGAGCTTCGTTCTAAGTTTTATAAATAAATATCTGTTAGAAGTAAATTAAATCAAATAACAAAACTAAAATATTTGTGTAAAGG
Organism: Tagetes erecta; assembly: GCA_030867185.1. Classification (NCBI taxonomy): domain Eukaryota; kingdom Viridiplantae; phylum Streptophyta; class Magnoliopsida; order Asterales; family Asteraceae; genus Tagetes; species Tagetes erecta. The sequence continues at coordinate 22,189,338 of CM061491.1, forward strand.
TTTCAAGCATGTATTATGTATTCACACAAATTAAGCTAAAAAAGGTTATTTTGTTGTGATTATGGATATGGTTTGACTTTGACCCAAATTCATTGTTTAACTTTTATGTTCACATCACAATATGAAATTCACATGTAGCTTGTTGCATCCACGAACCACCCCGGTCAAAAATGCGGACCTTTCTTTCCTTTATTTGGTTCACATCTAAACAATTTTCATCCTTCCTCGAATATCACCTTTTGTCATCTAGACTTTCAACTTCCATATGTCTAAAGCTACCGGCCTAACTAACAAATAGAGCATGGGTCAAGAACTATTAGCTACGAATTGGGAAAGGAAAAGAAAGGTCTTCAGGAGTAAAAGTGAACCGGTCATCAGTAGCAATCTTTTCAGAACCGGACCAAACATTGAACCAGTCTTCTTAACAGTTCATCGGTCCGACCGGTCAGATCAGTCGAACCGGATGATATTATAATTACTTTATAATTTTAGAATACATATATGCATCTTTAATAACAAAATAGTCTAATTTCACTACCATATTAATACTACTATGTTAGTGTAACACATGTAATATAGATATAACATGAAATTTGAATACCATAAAGATTATAGTTACAATGTAATCCACTAGTTAATATTGATGATGAAATATTTTAAAATTTAAATTAGAAATAAATTTAATTAGTTATAAACTAAGTAGATAGAGACATAAATATATAAATATTATTAGCACTTATATGATTAATTATAAACTAAGTAGATAAATATAAAAAGATAAATTTAATTATTAGAAAAATATATGGGTCATATTTGACCGAAATAAGATCTATGAGTCATATCTACCTATTCTAATAATTGAGTAACTCATCCATATGTCAACATTCTAACTACTTCACATAGGATTTTGCTTAGGTGTCATCCTCTAATTTAATTTGATAAATGATTTCAAGACGGGTCATGGTATGCTTCGTATTCGAAATAACCTGATATGTACAAATAAAAAATTAACAAATTATCATCAATTATCTCCTAATATGATATGTTCAACTAAAAATTTACCGATTATCATAATCTATCTCCTAACCTGGTATGTTCAAGTTAAAAATTTACCAATTATCATGATTCATGAATTATCTCCTAACCCAATATGTTCAAATTAAAAATATACCACTTATCATGAATTATCTTTTAACCCGATATATTCAAATAAAAAATTTACCAATTATTATAGATAATTTCCTTTATTTTAGCATATGATTTTTGATATGAAAATATTTGTAAATATCCAAACCGATTTAATACGGAATATGTTAAAAATAAATTTAATACCTAAATTTAGATAAAACATATAAAATCAAAATCCCGTGTAGTACACAGGTACTAATCTAGTAGTCTTAATAAAAGAAGAATACGCTACATATGGTTTTTCCTATATGACATGTCTAAAATGTTGACAAATAATTTGTTACTCAATTACTAGAATGCGTCGATGTAGATATGAACACTAATAGTGATTATAAGCTAATAAATTTAAATTACTAATCCTCTTATTTCATTTTATTGCAAAACATAAAACTAATATATATATATATATATAGGGTATGGTTCAAGAGAGAACTCATTTTAAGTTGAGAACTAGAGAACTACTAAAATACAAGGGATGGAATTTTAAAGAGGAAGGGTAAAATTGGAACTTTAAATATATAAATCTTTAAACATTTCTACATTTGCATACGTTAATATTATATTAAAAAAATTGCACCATTAGATGAAGAATTTCATTATCTTTCATTTGAGTATAAATAACGTCATAAAAATATTTTTTTTCTCGTTTTTTAAAATTTCATACTACATATATGTAGTATTGCGATATTGTATTTGATTATATTTTTCTTTAAGCGTTACTAACTTTTTCATACGTTATTTACATTAAACAATTTTAAAAATCACATTTTGGTTTTTTTGATACTACATATATGTAGTATCAATGTACTTGATGCATTTATTAAGTGGCCAAATGACTCAAGAGTCTAATAATTATTTAAATTGTACATATGATCTCAAATAACCAATAACAAAGTTCATAAGATTTCATATTAAAAAACTTATGGCAAATGAAAAGAAAACCAATACTTATATTATGTCTAAACATAAAGATAATAATAAACTAATAATCCAATGATAAATATCATAAAAAAGTAAAAAAATTAAACTTGAAATTCAAACTATAAGATAACAATGCATCAATATTGCATATACTGCATATATGTAGTACTTGGATATTACATATATGTAGTAAACGATACCTCATATATGCAATACTATAAAATTTAAAAGGGGATAGTGAATATGGTAATGTTATGCACCTAAGTTACCCGTAAAACCATTAAAATTACGTAGCTTTGATAAATTAACATCAATTTTTTATTAGAAAACTGAACTCATTGATCTTTATTCAATGTTAATGGACGACTCAATCTTCTCCTCTTAGAACATAATTTTTCTCTTTCTCATTTACTCAATAATCGTCATTCATTTTAGTAAAATATTATCCGCCCTTTAAAAATCGATCGTAACTCAATTTGTGACACCCCGCCCGGTGTCGGAAACACCGGGCTGTCATTAGAATTGGATATCAATAGTAGGCAAAGCACATGGTATTTATTTATTAAGTTTAATAATGATATAGTAAGTTTAGTACATCAGTCTTAAATAGATACGACAAAAGTAATAAAACCGAAACAGTAAATGCAAATGTCTGATTTATTATTCTAGGTCCAAGGCAATCCTATGTCTTGGTACAAGCAACAAAATAATCATAAACATCACCTGAAACATGTGAAAATAAAGTTAGCTATTTAAAGCTAGTGAGTAAACCACAAATTGAATACATAGTAATATAAAAAATCCGAGATCATCATAATATGCTGCGCAAGCTTATATGCATAGCTATTTCATATCATTCTCGACCATGACCCCTTGCACACACATTGTAAACCATAATTGTAACGTAACTTGTAGCCATTTATCATGAGGAACCAACTTATGTATTAATTACTGATAACTTTTAAGCAACCGTCACGTAACCGTATCGATATTTAAGTTATTAATAATTATTTAGCAACTTAGGGACATGGCATAGTAATAGCAACTTGTATCATTGTATAGCAACTTGTAACATCGAATCGCAACCTGTAACATTGTAATTGTATGGACGGGTTTAAATCACCTATCGTTGTTGTACCGCTGGGATTACAAAGTAACAATACTACTTTAAACTACCACATAAGGATTGCATCTTGCTGCAGACAAGACTAACACATTTTATGATCTCTTTTGAAAACAAAATAGAAAATAGAAAACATTGTATAGTAATTGAACACATTTCAGCCCCAAAAAGTAAAAGTAAAAAGGGGAGTGAATTTACTCACCTTGAAACTCGGGCACAAAACAAATAGTAAATAGTTCCGAATTGAAACGAGGATCGTCAAAATATTAGAATCACCTAATTAAATGACAATCCTAACTTAGTAAAACATATTGTATAGAAACTAGCATTGGAAAAAAATAGAAGTCAAAGGAAATTGGAATTCTAGGGTTTCGGATCATGATTTTGGGGGTTTTTCGTTAACGACCAAAAATATATAAACTCGTTTATTCGAAACAATAACAATAGTAGTAATAATTATTTTGATAAACGATAACAACTTTAATAATATATTTTGAACCACAATCATATAATGTAACAAAAATATGTTATTTTTGTTTAAGACTCTTACACAAATTTAAAGTATTTAAAATCCATTTACAAGTCTTATTTGTATAAATCATTATTTATAAAAATTTGTATACATTTTGTAAGTATTCAAAATACATTTTTATAGTATTTAAAAGTATTTGTAATATTAGATAAAACTAAGTTTACAAAAATAATGGTTTTGGCTATATTTTGTAAGATTTATACGTTTTTATAAAATGTAGAATATGGTATTAGTATTAGGTTTAAGATAATTACAACAAAATGATAAACAAGCATTAAACAAGAATATTAAAACGATCTGCATGGCCCTGGTTTCGAACCAGGGACCTTTCAATTTACAACCACAACACTAACCAGTTGAACCAAGCTTCATTTTTGTTTAAAAGCTGACAAGAAATTTATTTAACAAGTTTTAAAAGATTACCCCAAATTGTACATAAACCCTAGAACACAAAATCACTAAATACATCGGATTTACACAATGAAACCAGAAATTGATAGAGGGGTTTTGATTTAAACATGATAAGGATCATTTTGGTATATTAAACTTACTTGTTGGGTGACAAATTGAATTGGTTGAGACGAAGAACAATGGCGACGGGTGGAAGAATCAACACTGGAATTTTGATGTTTTCGTGTGCAATTGGATCAACAGATAGTGAAAGGAAGTTTAGGAGATTGTTTCTGACGAATGAATTGTGTTAATTTGGTCAGACACTATACGAACGGGTTTGAGGTTGAAAGCGAGTTAATTAGATTAATTTGATGATTAATTCGTTGGTTAAGGATCAATTAATTGTTACCAATCGATTCAAAACGCTGCGGAGATCGTTTCCGTTGATTCATTTTACTAATTTCATACGTTTTGGGTCAAATGAGATAAATGGGTTTTAATGGCCGGTTTTGAATTGGAAATTAACACGGATTCGATCGATATTTGGTTGATTTGGACGTGGTACAGGGTTCGAAATGTGCCAATGAACGTTTTTTATATATCAGAGTTGTTAAAAGTGTTTAAAAATCGAGAAATTGTCTTTGCCGGAAAGTTACAGATTCCGGCCAACCTGCCGGAACAGGTGACCGGAAACACGGGAAGGGGACGGGGTGGTTTGGGTAAAATTTTAATTTACAGTTTCACCCCTTTCTGTTTGTATTTGTTTCTGTTTTTCGTTTTTTTTACTTTTATTAAGTTTCAAAATTGACATTTATGACCCAAAGTTAATTTATAACTTATTTTAACTAACTAATTTAACCGAGTTGAAACGTAGAGTTTATATAAGTGACGTTTTTATTGTTTTTATTTCGTTTTTGACGTTAATGGTTATTTCAAGACTTTAATACGTTTTCATCTTTAATAATCTTTATAAATTTCTTTTATAAAACACTTATATATATATATATATAATGTATTTATATACTTTGAAGATTAAATAATTGTTTTTAAGTATTTAATTTGGTAAACGTTGAATAATAATTTGGTCGTTATATATTAAAGACGAGAATGACGTTAGGCTCGACATATTTTTATACATATATATTTAATAACGAAGCGTTATATTTAAAGGAGATAATTACGAATACATTAAAGGTGGATAATTTCAGGTTCGAGTCGGGCATTCGGGTTCGGGTTTGGGGCAGATGTCACAGTCTCCCCTCCTTAAAGAAATTTCGTCCCGAAATTTGCTCAAACCGAACGGAAGATGAAACGAAAAGATATGATTATTTGGCTTTCCATAATGAATGTACTTACGTTATTTAGCTCTTCAGATTTGAACAAAGATACGTTAGTCAGGCGTAGTTGAATTAAAATTCACCAACTAAGCACTAGATGATGATGATGACAAATGGTAATATGTGAAAACAATAGTTAAATTTTGAGTTCTATATGATAAGAATTGAGTTTATTAAGTAATCATTACCCATAATGATAATTTTGTTCGTAGATACAAGTAGTCAAGTTCGAGTACCAAAATTGTAACAACATAAGTTTTTGAAACCCAACTTCATGTGTGTAAGATGTGGATGTAAATTTGTTCATGGTATTGCCAAGTTCATAAGCATTGGATGATGATATACATAAATAATCCAGTTTATTAGGCCCTCCTTTTTTTTTAAATTAAAAACTAAATGATGAATTTATAAAATAAATTTTCTTTTATCTATTCCATAGATAAGGGGATTGATTTGAAAATAAGTGAATGAAACAGTCTAAGTTTCGAGTATGCGATATTGGAAAACATAAATCATGACGTTTGTTGCAAGTCTTTATAACATATTTGAAAAGAAAAAAAAACGTGGAAATATTGTGTAATAACCTATCCCTTTTTAAAAAATCATTTTTCATAAATTTTAAATTGTTTTTTTTATATATAAAGTACATATATATTTTCGTTTGGGAAGATAAGAAAATCATTTTAATAGAATTAATTACTGGTTGGTGATTTTACAAAAACCGCAGATAAAACATGGTATTTTAGGTAGAGAGGTTATACGTAAGACATGTTGTGTTTGGATGAGTTTATAGAAACGAGATGTATAGAATTTCATTAGTGGTCATTTATACAAATGAAATATAATTAGTTCAATGAACTTAGAAATAATTGTGTAGTTAGTTCACGTTAAGTTTTGGAAAACGAATTCATAAATAGTATCGTTTAATGGTGGATTAGAAGTTGGATTAGAATTTCTTGATTAGATGAATAGTTTAGACAACACCTGAGTATTGAGATCAAGTTGAGATAGTTTGGAGATTCATAAAGCAAACGAATGCGTTGACATAGTCAATCCGTTACGAGATTTCAGGAATCATGAATTAAGTCTTTAACTTAGGATCCGATAATTGAATTGAGATTAGAAATATGCCTTAGATTTGGTATTTGGTATTTGTTTTGAAGTTTTGATAATTTGATTGAGGTTAGTCAATATATCTTAGTTTTGATTTGGAACTTTTGGGTCGCGTTGGTATTAGCGAGTCGTAATTACTTGGAAATGATAGGATAGAAAAAGAATTTCATGAGACTTAAGAAAATTTTGGATAACACAAGCTGTAATGGAATTTTGGATAACACAAGTCGTAATTGTACTTTGAGTTTTTCATAGAATCTTGAGAAACACATATCATAGTAATCACTTTGAAATCATTGAAATGTTAATTAGCAAACTTGAAATAACATTTGAAATAATATAGAAACCCATTGAAATAAATTTGGAATCATAGAAAATGATAATCATAAAATCGTTTAAATAGATAGAATTTGAAGGCTTGGGAATGTGTCTTGGTTTTGAACACTTAAGACTTATCAAAGTGCTAAGTTCGTTCTCAACGTATTTGAGAATGCGTGCTTTAGCCTATAGGTTCACACTCATCTCGTACATCCCCAGGTAAGCATACAGGTCTCTTAAAGAGATTTATACGAAATGCTTGCCTTAGACAGGATGTCTGTGATACAGGTGTTCCCCCTTCCAGATTGCACACGTTCCCACGTTTCGAACTTACTTAAGACGATGACGAGATTCCACAAAGAGAAAGATCCTAATCACACAGAAGAGTCTCTTGTAGTTCCTTCGCGAAATCGGATAAGAAATGAGATAAAGGAAAGATATAGAAATGTTCATAAAAAGAAATAAGGAGGTAAGTTCTAGAAGAGTTTTCTAAGCACAAACTATTTGTACTAAGGACTCTTAGGTTATAGTCTAGGTCGGTGTGTTTCTAATACCCTATCCTAGTTCCCTATAACCATGGCTCTGATACCAAACTGTGACACCCCGCCCGGTGGCGGAAACACCGGGCTGACATTGGAATTAGATATCAATAGTAGGCAAAGCACATGGTATTTATTTATTAAGTTTAATAATGATATAGTAAGTTTAGTACATCAATCTTAAATAGATACGACAAAAGTAATAAAACCGAAACAGTAAATGCAAATGTCTGATTTATTATTCTAGGTCCAATGCAATCCTATGTCTTGGTACAAGCAGCAAAATAATCATAAACATCACCTGAAACATGTGAAAATAAAGTTAGCTATTTAAAGCTAGTGAGTAAACCACAAATTGAATACATAGTAATATAGAAAATCCGAGATCATCATAATATGCTGCGCAAGCTTATATGCATAGCTATTTCATATCATTCTCGACCATGACCCCTTGTACACACATTGTAAACCATAATTGTAACGTAACTTGTAGCCATTTATCATGAGGAACCAACTCATGTATTAATTACTGATAACTTTTAAGCAACCGTCACGTAACCGTCTCGATATTTAAGTTATCAATAATTATTTAGCAACTTAGGGACATGGCATAGTAATAGCAACTTGTATCATTGTATAGCAACTTGTAACATCGAATCGCAACCTGTAACATTGTAATTGTATGGACGGGTTTAAATCACCTATCGTTGTTGTACATGTAGGTGGGTTTGTCAGACCATTAGCGCTAACATTGTACCGCTGGGATTACAAAGTAACAATACTACTTTAAACTACCACATAAGGATTGCATCTTGCTGCAGACAAGACTAACACATTTTATGATCTCTTTTGAAAACAAAATAGAAAATAGAAAACATTGTATAGTAATTGAACACATTTCAGCCCCAAAAAGTAAAAGTAAAAAGGGGAGTGAATTTACTCACCTTGAAACTCGGGCACAAAACAAATAGTAAATAGTTCCGAATTGAAACGAGGATCGTCAAAATATTAGAATCACCTAATTAAATGACAATCCTAACTTAGTAAAACATATTGTATAGAAACTAGCATTGGAAAAAAATAGAAGTCAAAGGAAATTGGAATTCTAGGGTTTCGGATCATGATTTTGGGGGTTTTTCGTTAACGACCAAAAATATATAAACTCGTTTATTCGAAACAATAACAATAGTAGTAATAATTATTTTGATAAACGATAACAACTTTAATAATATATTTTGAACCACAATCATATAATGTAACAAAAACATGTTATTTTTGTTTAAGACTCTTACACAAATTTAAAGTATTTAAAATCCATTTACAAGTCTTATTTGTATAAGTCATTATTTATAAAAATTTGTATACATTTTATAAGTATTCAAAATACATTTTTATAGTATTTAAAAGTATTTGTAATATTAGATATTATAAAACTAAGTTTACAAAAATAATGGTTTTGGCTATATTTTGTAAGATTTATACGTTTTATAAAATGTAGAATATGGTATTAGTATTAGGTTTAAGATAATTACAACAAAATGATAAACAAGCATTAAACAAGAATATTAAAACGATCTGCATGGCCCTGGTTTCGAACTAGGGACCTTTCAATTTACAACCACAACACTAACCAGTTGAACCAAGCTTCATTTTTGTTTAAAAGCTGACAAGAAATTTATTTAACAAGTTTTAAAAGATTACCCCAAATTGTACATAAACCCTAGAACGCAAAATCACTAAATACATCGGATTTACACAATGAAACCAGAAATTGATAGAGGGGTTTTGATTTAAACATGATAAGGATCATTTTGGTATATTAAACTTACTTGTTTGGTGACAAATTGAATTGGTTGAGACGAAGAACAATGGCGACGGGTGGAAGAATCAACACTGGAATTTTGATGTTTTCGTGTGCAATTGGATCAACAGATAGTGAAAGGAAGTTTAGGAGATTGTTTCTGACGAATGAATTGTGTTAATTTGGTCAGACACTATACGAACGGGTTTGAGGTTGAAAGCGAGTTAATTAGATTAATTTGATGATTAATTCGTTGGTTAAGGATCAATTAATTGTTACCAATCGATTCAAAACGCTGCGGAGATCGTTTCCGTTGATTCAATTTACTAATTTCATACGTTTTGGGTCAAATGAGATAAATGGGTTTTAATGGCCGGTTTTGAATTGGAAATTAACACGGATTCGATCGATATTTGGTTGATTTGGACGTGGTACAGGGTTCGAAATGTGCCAATGAACGTTTTTTATATATCAGAGTTGTTAAAAGTGTTTAAAAATCGAGAAATTGTCTTTGCCGGAAAGTTACAGATTCCGGCCAACCTGCCGGAACAGGTGACCGGAAACACGGGAAGGGGACGGGGTGGTTTGGGTAAAATTTTAATTTACAGTTTCACCCCTTTCTGTTTGTATTTGTTTCTGTTTTTCGTTTTTTTTACTTTTATTAAGTTTCAAAATTGACATTTATGACCCAAAGTTAATTTATAACTTATTTTAACTAACTAATTTAACCGAGTTGAAACGTAGAGTTTATATAAGTGACGTTTTTATTGTTTTTATTTCGTTTTTGACGTTAATGGTTATTTCAAGACTTTAATACGTTTTCATCTTTAATAATCTTTATAAATTTCTTTTATAAAACACTTATATATATATATATAATGTATTTATATACTTTGAAGATTAAATAATTGTTTTTAAGTATTTAATTTGGTAAACGTTGAATAATAATTTGGTCGTTATATATTAAAGACGAGAATGACGTTAGGCTCGACATATTTTTATACATATATATTTAATAACGAAGCGTTATATTTAAAGGAGATAATTACGAATACATTAAAGGTGGATAATTTCAGGTTCGAGTCGGGCATTCGGGTTCGGGTTTGGGGCAGATGTCACAGTCTCCCCTCCTTAAAGAAATTTCGTCCCGAAATTTGCTCAAACCGAACGGAAGATGAAACGAAAAGATATGATTATTTGGCTTTCCATAATGAATGTACTTACGTTATTTAGCTCTTCAGATTTGAACAAAGATACGTTAGTCAAGCGGAGTTGAATTAGAATTCACCAACTAAGCACTAGATGATGATGATGACAAATGGTAATATGTGAAAACAATAGTTAAATTTTGAGTTCTATATGATAAGAATTGAGTTTATTAAGTAATCATTACCCATAATGATAATTTTGTTCGTAGATACAAGTAGTCAAGTTCGAGTACCAAAATTGTAACAACATAAGTTTTTGAAACCCAACTTCATGTGTGTAAGATGTGGATGTCAATTGTTCATGGTATTGCCAAGTTCATAAGCATTGGATGATGATATACATAAATAATCCAGTTTATTAGGCCCTCCTTTTTTTTTAAATTAAAAACTAAATGATGAATTTAAAAAATAAATTTTCTTTTATCTATTCCATAGATAAGGGGATTGATTTGAAAATAAGTGAAGGACACAGTCTAAGTTTCGAGTATGCGATATTGGAAAACATAAATCATGACGTTTGTTGCAAGTCTTTATAACATATTTGAAAAGAAAAAAAAACGTGGAAATATTGTGTAATAACCTATCCCTTTTTAAAAAATCATTTTTCATAAATTTTAAATTGTTTTTTTTATATATAAAGTACATATATATTTTCGTTTGGGAAGATAAGAAAATCATTTTAATAGAATTAATTACTGGTTGGTGGTTTTACAAAAACCGCAGATAAAACATGGTATTTTAGGTAGAGAGGTTATACGTAAGACATGTTGTGTTTGGATGAGTTTATAGAAACGAGATGTATAGAATTTCATTAGTGGTCATTTATACAAATGAAATATAATTAGTTCAATGAACTTAGAAATAATTGTGTAGTTAGTTCACGTTAAGTTTTGGAAAACGAATTCATAAATAGTATCGTTTAATGGTGGATTAGAAGTTGGATTAGAATTTCTTGATTAGATGAATAGTTTAGACAACACCTGAGTATTGAGATCAAGTTGAGATAGTTTGGAGATTCATAAAGCAAACGAATGCGTTGACATAGTCAATCCGTTACGAGATTTCAGGAATCATGAATTAAGTCTTTAACTTAGGATTCGATAATTGAATTGAGATTAGAAATATGCCTTAGATTTGGTATTTGGTATTTGTTTTGAAGTTTTGATAATTTGATTGAGGTTAGTCAATATATCTTAGTTTTGATTTGGAACTTTTGGGTCGCGTTGGTATTAGCGAGTCGTAATTACTTGGAAATGATAGGATAGAAAAAGAATTTCATGAGACTTAAGAAAATTTTGGATAACACAAGCTGTAATGGAATTTTGGATAACACAAGTCGTAATTGTACTTTGAGTTTTTCATAGAATCTTGAGAAACACATATCATAGTAATCACTTTGAAATCATTGAAATGTTAATTAGCAAACTTGAAATAACATTTGAAATAATATAGAAACCCATTGAAATAAATTTGGAATCATAGAAAATGATAATCATAAAATCGTTTAAATAGATAGAATTTGAAGGCTTGGGAATGTGTCTTGGTTTTGAACACTTAAGACTTATCAAAGTGCTAAGTTCGTTCTCAACGTATTTGAGAATGCGTGCTTTAGCCTATAGGTTCACACTCATCTCGTACATCCCCAGGTAAGCATACAGGTCTCTTAAAGAGATTTATACGAAATGCTTGCCTTAGACAGGATGTCTGTGATACAGGTGTTCCCCCTTCCAGATTGCACACGTTCCCACGTTTCGAACTTACTTAAGACGATGACGAGATTCCACAAAGAGAAAGATCCTAATCACACAGAAGAGTCTCTTGTAGTTCCTTCGTGAAATCGGATAAGAAATGAGATAAAGGAAAGATATAGAAATGTTCATAAAAAGAAATAAGGAGGTAAGTTCTAGAAGAGTTTTCTAAGCACAAACTATTTGTACTAAGGACTCTTAGGTTATAGTCTAGGTCGGTGTGTTTCTAATACCCTATCCTAGTTCCCTATAACCATGGCTCTGATACCAAACTGTGACACCCCGCCCGGTGGCGGAAACACCGGGCTGACATTGGAATTAGATATCAATAGTAGGCAAAGCACATGGTATTTATTTATTAAGTTTAATAATGATATAGTAAGTTTAGTACATCAGTCTTAAATAGATACGACAAAAGTAATAAAACCGAAACAGTAAATGCAAATGTCTGATTTATTATTCTAGGTCTAATGCAATCCTATGTCTTGGTACAAGCAGTAAAATAATCATAAACATCACCTGAAACATGTGAAAATAAAGTTAGCTATTTAAAGCTAGTGAGTAAACCACAAATTGAATACATAGTAATATAGAAAATCCGAGATCATCATAATATGCTGCGCAAGCTTATATGCATAGCTATTTCATATCATTCTCGACCATGACCCCTTGCACACACATTGTAAACCATAATTGTAACGTAACTTGTAGCCATTTATCATGAGGAACCAACTCATGTATTAATTACTGATAACTTTTAAGCAACCGTCACGTAACCGTCTCGATATTTAAGTTATCAATAATTATTTAGCAACTTAGGGACATGGCATAGTAATAGCAACTTGTATCATTGTATAGCAACTTGTAACATCGAATCGCAACCTGTAACATTGTAATTGTATGGACGGGTTTAAATCACCTATCGTTGTTGTACATGTAGGTGGGTTTGTCAGACCATTAGCGCTAACATTGTACCGCTGGGATTACAAAGTAACAATACTACTTTAAACTACCACATAAGGATTGCATCTTGCTGCAGACAAGACTAACACATTTTATGATCTCTTTTGAAAACAAAATAGAAAATAGAAAACATTGTATAGTAATTGAACACATTTCAGCCCCAAAAAGTAAAAGTAAAAAGGGGAGTGAATTTACTCACCTTGAAACTCGGGCACAAAACAAATAGTAAATAGTTCCGAATTGAAACGAGGATCGTCAAAATATTAGAATCACCTAATTAAATGACAATCCTAACTTAGTAAAACATATTGTATAGAAACTAGCATTGGAAAAAAAATAGAAGTCAAAGGAAATTGGAATTCTAGGGTTTCGGATCATGATTTTGGGGGTTTTTCGTTAACGACCAAAAATATATAAACTCGTTTATTCGAAACAATAACAATAGTAGTAATAATTATTTTGATAAACGATAACAACTTTAATAATATATTTTGAACCACAATCATATAATGTAACAAAAATATGTTATTTTTGTTTAAGACTCTTACACAAATTTAAAGTATTTAAAATCCATTTACAAGTCTTATTTGTATAAATCATTATTTATAAAAATTTGTATACATTTTGTAAGTATTCAAAATACATTTTTATAGTATTTAAAAGTATTTGTAATATTAGATATTACAAAACTAAGTTTACAAAAATAATGGTTTTGGCTATATTTTGTAAGATTTATACGTTTTTATAAAATGTAGAATATGGTATTAGTATTAGGTTTAAGATAATTACAACAAAATGATAAACAAGCATTAAACAAGAATATTAAAACGATCTGCATGGCCCTGGTTTCGAACCAGGGACCTTTCAATTTACAACCACAACACTAACCAGTTGAACCAAGCTTCATTTTTGTTTAAAAGCTGACAAGAAATTTATTTAACAAGTTTTAAAAGATTACCCCAAATTGTACATAAACCCTAGAACACAAAATCACTAAATACATCGGATTTACACCATGAAACCAGAAATTGATAGAGGGGTTTTGATTTAAACATGATAAGGATCATTTTGGTATATTAAACTTACTTGTTGGGTGACAAATTGAATTGGTTGAGACGAAGAACAATGGCGACGGGTGGAAGAATCAACACTGGAATTTTGATGTTTTCGTGTGCAATTGGATCAACAGATAGTGAAAGGAAGTTTAGGAGATTGTTTCTGACGAATGAATTGTGTTAATTTGGTCAGACACTATACGAACGGGTTTGAGGTTGAAAGCGAGTTAATTAGATTAATTTGATGATTAATTCGTTGGTTAAGGATCAATTAATTGTTACCAATCGATTCAAAACGCTGCGGAGATCGTTTCCGTTGATTCAATTTACTAATTTCATACGTTTTGGGTCAAATGAGATAAATGGGTTTTAATGGCCGGTTTTGAATTGGAAATTAACACGGATTCGATCGATATTTGGTTGATTTGGACGTGGTACAGGGTTCGAAATGTGCCAATGAACGTTTTTTATATATCAGAGTTGTTAAAAGTGTTTAAAAATCGAGAAATTGTCTTTGCCGGAAAGTTACAGATTCCGGCCAACCTGCCGGAACAGGTGACCGGAAACACGGGAAGGGGACGGGGTGGTTTGGGTAAAATTTTAATTTACAGTTTCACCCCTTTCTGTTTGTATTTGTTTCTGTTTTTCGTTTTTTTTTACTTTTATTAAGTTTCAAAATTGACATTTATGACCCAAAGTTAATTTATAACTTATTTTAACTAACTAATTTAACCGAGTTGAAACGTAGAGTTTATATAAGTGACGTTTTTATTGTTTTTATTTCGTTTTTGACGTTAATGGTTATTTCAAGACTTTAATACGTTTTCATCTTTAGTAATCTTTATAAATTTCTTTTATAAAACACTTATATATATATAATGTATTTATATACTTTGAAGATTAAATAATTGTTTTTAAGTATTTAATTTGGTAAACGTTGAATAATAATATGGTCGTTATATATTAAAGACGAGAATGACGTTAGGCTCGACATATTTTTATACATATATATTTAATAACGAAGCGTTATATTTAAAGGAGATAATTACGAATACATTAAAGGTGGATAATTTCAGGTTCGAGTCGGGCATTCGGGTTCGGGTTTGGGGCAGATGTCACAGTCTCCCCTCCTTAAAGAAATTTCGTCCCGATCAATGTCATTGAACTTTTGATATTTTATCAAAGTATGTAGTTTTGATGGTTTCTTGGGTAATTTAGGTTCATAACAACACCGTATTCATTTTCCTAATTTAAAAACATACGGTATCATATATTACATATATGCAGTATTGAAAGTTAAAAAAACGAGAAAAAATTATTTTTTTATAACGTTATTTATATTCAAATGAAAGATAATGAAAATCTTGATCTAATGGTGCAAAAAAAAATTAAAAAACTTAACGTATGCAAAAGATAGAAATGTTTAAAGATTTACATATTTAAAGTTCCAATTTTACCCCTTCTTTAAAAATTTCATCCATACTTTTTTTTAGTTCTCTAGTTCTCAAATTAATATGAAGTTCTTTCTTGATCCCTCCCATATATATATATATATATATATATATATATATATATATATATATATATATAGGGGATGGCTAGAATGAAAACCTATACATATTGAAAAAACCCTAGAAACCCAATTATAACCATTGATCTTGTAAGATCTATGGTTGTGATTGATTGTAGCTTTTATTCAAATATTTTAATTATATAAAGTACAAAAAGGGTATTTAGGGAAATTACTTTTCTTTTTTTCTCTCTCTCAAGTACCACATCACTTCATCACTTTTCATATTCTCTCTCCTACTTTATAATTTCTCTCTCCTACTTTTTTTATTTCAATGACATTAGCTGATACGTTTGTTACACATTGTTACACTAGTTGATAGGTTTGTTACATCTTGTTACATATTAACAAAAATGAATGGACTACGTGTCACTCAAGACATGTTACGTTTGTTACATCATGTTACACATGTTACAACGTGATACATATTATATAAAAACAAAACTCCATGGATTACGTTTGTTACATCTTGTTACATATGTTACAACGTGATACATATTTTATTAAAAACTGAAGGATTACGTTTGTTACATCGTGTTACATATATTTTAAAAAACAAAACTGTATGGATTACGTTTGTTACATAGTGTTACATAGTTTCAATCATGCTTCATACATGCTTCGTTTCTTGATAATCTCTTCATCTTTGATACAAAAGTTCATTTACCTACAAAAAAGAACTAGATGGATTAAGTGCCAATCCGACAAGTTACATATGTTACATCGTATTACATATTTTATTACATCATGTTACATATTTGGATTACGTTTGTTACATCGTGTTACATTTTTTTTAAAACAGAACTTAATGAATTACGTTTGTTACATCTTGTTACGTATTTTTTTAAAAACAAAACTGAATGAATTAACGTTCACTCCAGACATGTTACATGTGTTACATCGTGTTACATATTATATTAAAATTGATAAAAAAAAACTACATGTGAGTTCATACATAGTGTTGCATAGTTTCAATCATGCTTCATACATGCTTCGGTTCTTGATAAAATCTGTAACACTACGTCTGAACTAACATGTAAATTTTTTCAGTTTTTAATAAAATATGCAACACAATGTAACATATATAACATTACGTTTGAACAAACGTAATTTTTTTTTTCAGATTTAATAGAATGTGTAACATGATGTAACATGTCTGAATTGACACAATCCATCCAGTTTTGTTTTTAATAAAATATGTAACACAATGTAACCTAAGAATTTTCGCCTTTGTGCTGGTCACCGAAGACGATTAACCTAAGAACGCCACCAGAACACAAATTATTACTCAATTATTTTTCATATATTGTTTGTGTTTTGTAAATCGTAAGGGGCCAAGGGAAAATTGGTAATAAATTAGTTGAACTAGCATGGGTAAAACAATATAATAATAAACAGTCCCTAATAAACAGTACTATATGATATTCTTATTTGCCAAATGATTTATTTGTCTAAAGAATGTTGATTATTATATGACCCTCTATGTTCTAACATTGACTACTGCTATTTTACCTATCACGTGCGTTATAGAACAGAGACATAGCATTCATCTATGTTTATATCATCTGCTTTTGTGCTTTTGTAGGTAACGGTTGTTTTGTTGTTTTGTATTAAACACGTTTTAAGCTTTACATACAAGACTATAAGATTGAAATTGAAGAAAGAAACATACCATGAAAAATATGTTCAGTTCACGCACCAATAAATTCAAGATCTTCATCAATTTCATACAGGATCGTTAATATCAATTTCATACAGGCGTTGTAGATCTGGATGTCGATTTCGACATGACCGTAACGACATTTCATTTTTGCAGATCTGGTTCATCATCTTCATCGTCAACATGACCGTAACAACTTTTCATTTTTTGCAGATCTGGTTCATCATCTTCATCGTCAAACATACCGTAACGACATCTCATTTTTGGCAGATCTAGTGCCCCATTTCTTCAAATCACGACATCGGCAGTTGATTTGACGGAAAACACAACGGTGATGCCTCGTTTATCTCAAATCACCACCACTGACGATGTACCTTCTTTTTTGTTAGCATGCATCGTTTGCGGTGACCCACCAACGATCGAAATCGCTTCACATATTAGTGTGATATTAGATCTAGCTTTCAAATTAAAGAAAAACTGTAAAGGGAGAGAGTTTGAAAATTCTGTATCATTTGAATGAAAGATGTGAGGAAATAGAAGTAATGGGGAGTAATATAGTACAATGGTGATGGATGATATGGTTATGTCAGGTTGGTGTAAGAATGGTTAGCAAGTAAAAGGTCAAATATGCCCTTAAGGGTAAAAGACAAATAATAGGAAATATGTGGATGTGGCACATTAAGATCCACATGATCAAGTTTTCAGGGTTTTTTCAATAAAAGGGGGTTTCTGATTTATACATCTCCTATATATATATATATATATATATATATATGTATATATGTATATATATATAGGGGAGGGATTTTCTACAAAGGGCCAAAACTCTAAAAAGGCTAAGAAGGAATCTGGGGCGTCGGATTATGGTGTTTAACGGCCCAGATGGACGCGGTGGCATTTTTGTAATTATTTTGATGTTTTGGTTAAGCGCGAGATGGATTTGAGGGTAGCTTTGTCATTTTGCGTTTTTTAACGCCATGGTGTTTCTTAGATCCGTGTCTTTTCATGGTGTTTCTTAGCACTATCAAATGGGATCTATGTCTTCTGAATCATGGTGTTTTTTACGTTCGTAACTGATCACTAAAAACACCATGATTCAGAATGTTAATAGGTCGTTTTTGTTGACAGATCTCGTTTGGTAATGCTAAAAAACACCATGATTTAGTACTGATGGTTCAAATGTTAAAACGTCATGATTCAGAAGAACAGCGTCGTCGTGCAAAAAAATGTAAAAAACACCATGATTCAGTAGACCAGCGCCAAAAGCGTGAAATGACGATAAAAAACACCATGATTTTGTACTGATAGTTCAAATGTTAAAACACCATAATTCAGAAGAACAGCGTCATCGCGTAAAAATGTAAAAAACACCATGATTCAGAATGTTAATAGGTCGTTTTTGTTGACAGATCTCGTTTGGTAATGCTAAAAAACACCATGATTTAGTACTGATGGTTCAAATGTTAAAACACCATGATTCAGAAGAACAGCGTCGTCGTGCAAAAAAATGTAAAAAACACCATGATTCAGTAGACCAGCGCCAAAAAGCGTGAAATGACGATAAAAAAACACCATGATTTTGTACTGATAGTTCAAATGTTAAAACACCATAATTCAGAAGAACAGCGTCATCGCGTAAAAATGTAAAAAACACCATGATTCAGAAGAACAGCGCCAAGCGTGAAATGACGATAACGCCCCTCCGCGTTTTTTCTCCCTCAAGGACGCGTGTTTGTTTATGAATGGTTCCTACACTTCTTAGAGTTTTGAGCCTTTTTAGAAAATCCCTATATATATATATATATATATATATATATATAGAGTGAGGTTCACCTACATAGTGTTATAAATCTAAGAAGGCTAAGAAGCAATAAGAGATTGACATGTGGCATCTAGGAAAATTAAGAGAGGGGGTATTTTTGTCATGCCCACTTTTTTAAATATTCTCTCTTCACATGCAAGTCACATGTCAATTCCCCCACTTTTTTAAAACGTTTATAACTTTTACATACGACATTATTTTTTTAAAAAAATTACACCATAAAAACGAGAATTTTTTTCTCTTTAAAACGCGTATAATATTGATATATAAAAAACGAACTTTTTTTTCACAATTTTTCAGCTCATTGTGTCTAACGTCAGGTCATTGTGTCTTCCGTCAGGTCATTTTGTCTTTCATCAGGTCATTGTGTGATTGTGTCATCCGTAAGATTGTTGTGTCATTCATCGGGTCATTGTGTAATCTTATTTGACAAGTATTACACAATGATCTAATAATAATTACACAATAACACAAAAAGTATTTCAAAGATCTTGCTCTCACATCATCCTCCTTAAAAAATAAATAAACAAAACTTAAAAAAACTACTATTTTCTCATTGTGTCTTTTTTCATTGTGTCTAATTTAAAAAATAAAAAAAACCGTAATTTTTTTAATTTTTTTTAATTTTTCGTTTATTTATTTTCTGAAAGTGGAATACATGGGGAACAAGGTCTCCGAACCACTTTTTTTAAATTTGATTTATATTGTGAGTTATAATTTTTTTAAAAGTGTCATTGTGTCTTTGTTTACCATTGTCTCTTTGTTTACCATTGTGTCATTCTCACACTTTGTAACAAAAAATGACGTTGTCTTTGAACATTTCTCAAACACATATTAACAATTTGTGACACGATGATAATTTCTAAACACATAATATGACACAACAAATATTTAAAATAAGGTTATATTATATAATGACTTAAGAATGAACCGATAAAAGAGATATTTCATTAGTTATAATATAACACAATCACATGATATTACACAAGAACTAGACAAGTGCCAAAATTTTTTTTATTTTTTATATATCAATATTATACGCGTTTTAAAGATAACAAAACGCTTGTTTTTTTGGTGTAGTTTTTTTAAAAAAATAATATCGTATCCAAAAGTTATGAAAGTTTTTAAAAAAATGGGGGAATTGGCATGTGTCTTGCATGTGGAGAGAAAAAGTCAACAAAAGTGGCTATGACTAATGTACCCTTCCACCAATTTCTTTTCCTACAAATTGATCTCAACCATTAAAAAAGAGATCTAAAGGTCATAAATCCTTCTTAGCCTTCTTAGATTTCCAACATTATGTAGGATAACTCTCCTCTCTCTCTCTCTCTCTATATATATATATATATATATATATATATATATATATATATATATATATAGGGTTAGGATCCTTACAGGACCACTTTTATTTACAGAATTACAGAACCACTGATTTACATACATGTAAATTAAGTCTAGTGATATTAATCTGTCTTTACATATATGTAAATTAGACATAAGTATTTGAATATAGAAACACAACCATTTTTTGTTATGGCAAATATACATATATGTTAAACAATCTAAATATCACAAGGCTTAATTTACATGTATGTAAATTAGTGGTTCTGTAGTTCTGTAAATAAGAAGTGGTTCTGTAATGATCCTCACCCTATATATATATATATATATATATATATATATATATATATATATATATATATAAATATAATCACAAAGATAACATCAAATTATTCTAGCTTGTATGGCGATCAATGTTTTCAGAATCGGATCAAATTGTGATTTGGTCGTCTTACTGGTTTATTGATCGGACTGGTCAAATCGGTTGGAGCGGATTTGAACCATATCAATAATAATAAATATATATGTTTTTTGAAAAGTATTAATGTAACTTAAAATATATATCAGACACTCAGACGCAACTTTTTTAAGTTATAAACTTTAAAACAGGCATAATACTAATCATATTAAACAAAGATCCAAAGTTTAAAGGTTAATTAAACATTAACCAAACTTAATCCAAATTCAAATAAAATACCACAAGTTTAAACAAATATGATCCAAATTTTTAAAAAAATTTAATTTTCCGAATCGATATAACCGGTTCATCCGGTTGACCGGTTTAAATCGACCGATCATTTGTACTAAAAACAAACATATATGAATTGGGTCGGTGCACCCCCGAATCCCAATCGGATCGGTTCAACCGACGAACCAATCCAAACCTGAAAACATTGATGGCAACTTAGTTAACATTCAAACCAAGTGGTCACAACTTGGAGACTTTGTTACCTTTAAAAGTTTTAGGACTTTTTGCATATATCCCCCTATAAACCAATGTATTTGCGTATTTACCCAACTCAAATTTAATATTACATATATACCCATCCTTTATGATAATTATTATGTTGACCAAACTACCCTTTCAAATACCTAAAACCCTACTACTAATCATCTAAAAAACACCATATAACCAAATGTCGAAGTCTCCTCCATCTCTATCGTCTTCTATGTATCACGCATACACATCCATCCTTTAATTAGTATTAGTGTGTACTTGAAATTAATATTTTAGATGTTTTTGTTGTATGGTGGTTTTCAATATCCAATTATGATTTAATATGCAATATTTTATAAGCTAATTAAGTAAGGGTAAAATAGTCAATGTATAATTTAGTTTTTCCTAAAATATATCAAAAAGGGTAAATATGCAATATTATTTCCTAATAAGGGGAAATTTGCAATAAATTTTTTTTATTGGGTAAATATGCAATTAATAAGGTTTAGAGGGGGATATATGCAAAACTAGATTATTCCCTCTTGCTATAAAATAGATAGTAAACAATTTTCAAACAATTTTGGTCCAACCGTGAAATAGTACCGGTTGAACCTGGTTCACACTGAAAACCTTACCGGTTTGACTGTTATATGGTTTAACTCACTGATATGGTTAAAATGGCTGGTCCAGTACGATTTAGATAGTAGCAATATAACTAAATACAACTTTATTACGATTAATGTTTAATATAATATATGAAAATGAATTTTGCTTATGGCCAATCAATTTAGATTTATTTTGGTTACTTGGTATTATTTGATAGTTTATCTCATAATAATAACTTTAGAATTAAAATATGATACATAATCTATAATATGATATTATAACTAATAACACGAATTACATTTTGACCCCCTAATATTTAGGAGAAACTTAAAAAAATTTAAGAGTGGTTACATTTTCAACCCTCTTTTATTAGGGTATGCATGAGTCGTTTTATATTTGATAAGGTATATAAATGAAGATTGAGGATTTTCTAAAAAGGCTTAAAACTCTAAGAAGTGTAAGAAACATTCACAAACAAACACGTGTCCATGAGGGGGAAAAACACGGAGGGGCGTTGTCGTCATTTTACGCGTTGCCGCTAAATGAGATCTGTTCTTCTGAATCATGGTGTTTTTAACACTGCGTTATCGTCATCTTATGGTGTTTTTTTGACGTTTATTAATTTTGAATCCATAATCATTCATCTATGGCGAATACTGAAAGCGATGATGTTTTTGTTTGTTTTTGACGTTTTCGTTTACTAATTACGAACCTCCAATCAATGTTCTGTTCTTCTGAATCATTGTGTTTTTAACATTCTGAGTCATGATGTTTTTAGTGACCAGTTCAAATGTTAAAAACGCCATGATCAGAAGACATAAATCCCTTTTGATAGTGCTAAGAAACATCATGAGAAAAGTTAGGAACGCCATGAAAAGATGTGTGAAAATAAAACACCAAACATATCAACTGTTTTTACTGTGATCAGTTCAAGCGTAAAAAACACCATGATTCAGAAAACACGGATCTAAGAAACACCATGGCGTTAGAATTGTGGTGTTAAAAACGCACAATGACAAATATACCCCCAAATCCATCTCGCGCGTAACCAAAACATCATAATATTTACAAAACTGCCACCGCGTTCATCTGGACCGTAAACACCATAATCCGACGCCCCAGATTCCTTCTTAGCCTTTTTAAAGTTTTGGCCCTTTGTAGAAAATCCCTCCTCTATAAATGAAACTTAAGAATAAATCTATATAATATTTCAAGGTTTTAGGGGAGGCAATTTTTTGGGGGAAATTTATTTTTGTTCTATAATAGGAAATTTAAGAGGGAAATTTAGTGTAATTTTTTCATCATGCATATATAAGTTGATGAAACCAATTTCTTTAATATTAAATAATTATAATTTTTTAAACATAATGGTTATATTTTTTTTATAAATATTATTATTTAACCCGTGTGTAAAACACGAGTATTAAAGCTAGTTATTAATATGTTATAATTAAATATCATACTATCTTTTAATCATCCATAACTTTTTATACGGTATTATTATTATTTTTAAATGACACTACAAAATTGAGCATTTAATTCTCTTTAATTTGAGTATAATATTGCTATACTAAAAATAATTTTTAAATAGATCTTATGTTCTGGTTTTACAACGGTGTTGTCTAATACTCCCTTCGTCCCATTAGAAGTATCCGCATTTTCTTTTGTATTTATCCCATTTCAAATGTCCACTTTTAAAATATATTGGTTAATTTCCAATACACACTTACAAACATAAACAAACAATATGATGGACCCACATAATATTTATTAACAATGGGTATTATTGTCAAATTGCAAACAAAAAGAGCAATCATTTAATTTGCCTAAAACTTTGTGTTTTTCAAACTAAGACACTTGTAATGGGACGGAGGGAGTAATTGATTGGAACCTTACATTGTCACACCCCCAAATCCACTAACGGAGTTTTACCGTTAGAGGTGTGACAAACCAGGATCCAGTCATTAATTACACTGAACGACTCTAAATGAGTTTTGAAAACCAAACGTTTGCCCATTAAATGTGGTATTTTAAACGTCAATCAGAGTAATTATTTTTTCAGTTATGCAGAAGCGTAATAATTAAGTAATTCAAGCAACCCAAACCATGCAGAAAGTAATTACGCAAAAACACACGCTCGACACTAGACACGCAGTTTAAATAGTTGTCAAATCCCAAAACAAAGTTTTTAATGCAAGAATTGTTTTAAATGAAATGCGAGGACGCCATGCCATGCCCTACGTGCAGTGTACCTCAGTGACCTGAAACAGTGAAAGGCTAACAAGTGTCAACACGATGGTTGGTGAGTTCACATAGTAAGTATGAAATCAAATAGTTCAGTTGCAAGCAGATATATAAATTAAGTATGTTATTGTAGATAGCTAGTCTACAGTATATGTCTTTAGAGTCGTATGTATCTGACCGAAGCTGACATATGTACACGTTAAGTGCATTTTGCCTGTTCGTACATCCCATCAGGATGCACTTGTATGTATGTTAGGTCATTCAACACCCGTTCGACAGGTCCTTCTGTCGTGCTAGCGCGACTAGCCCGGGTGGGGTTTGTCAAACCCAGAGTACTCAAAATTTCCCCGCTATTTCACAAATACTAACGGTCAACTAGGTATCCATGAGGTCTTTCTTGAACAAAATAAAAGTTGCTCTAGTCCAGACATGCGACGTACAAAATTTGTAAATCCGTAAAAGTATTCGTTCATGTTGCAGCCCACAAAGGGTAGAATAGTAAATAGTTTGGTTCAGTGAACTCACCTTAGGTTGCACAACAAATAGTATAATACAACAACCTAAATAACAGTAGGTCTATTAATGTGTGTTCATGTAGGGTCATAGAACCCTATGCATCCAAATAGTCATACAGTTTATGCGTGATCGGAAAAGTTTGACTTTTTGTCCAGGTTTGACTTTTTGACCAAGTTTGACCAAGTTTGACTTTTTGTTGACCCGAGTTGACCCACACCCCGTTGGTGATTTATTAAGTGTAGTATGTTGTTTTTGATGTATTCGTTTATATTTCATTCACATACCACGTCACACAACAATTATTCAACAAGTTAAATTTCAATTTCCACAAAAGTTTACATTATAGGAAAGTATGACATTTAGAACACATTTGCGCAATTCGACATCTTAGAGATTCTCAAACATTCCTACGCATGTCAACTATTACATAATGATCATAGCATGCTTCACAAGACGACGACACACAGCAATTACTATACGGTTTCAAATATAAAACCTAATGGCATGCGTAGTCATTTTCGAAATACTTATCATCATCCACATGTTTTGTTTCAAATATTATAGCACACTTTCATCATGGCACCCTAGTTGATTAGACCACACATTCACATTCCTGTACCAACAATTTCATGCAATCGGGTTATTAACCACTTAGAACCTTTACATGTCATTTCCAAGTCAAAAGTTAACCTATCATACACAAGGTCGTCTAGCATCTTCTACAAGCATTTTTATTCATGTTTGTATGTCCACAACTTCTAAAGATGCACACTAGTAAAAGTTCATAACAAAAAGTTTCCACATTTAGCAAGTCATACCAAACCAAGTCGGATTTGCACGTTCAAATACTCAAAATTCATCTAACACATTATACAAACATGCTTGTAAGCTCATAACAACCACTAGATGCCCGCAATATGAAATTTCACATGATCTCTAACACAAAAGTTACTATTTTTAGTAATACGACAAAACTATCATGAAATTCCAACTCAATTAATCAACTTTCATCAAATTTCATCACTTAACACATAATCTATCATGTTTCATCAACCTCAAGCATGCAACATCAAGTTTCACTAACTTCCTATCAAACCCTAGTTTCACAACAACACAATTATGTATTTATTTCGTTTTCTAACCATCAAAATAACAAATAACACGTAACCAATAACCCATTTCCACAACACAATCATCAATCAACTATTTTGGATGAACTAGGGTTTTGATTAACTCATTTTTTAATACACATATGAACTTTTTAGAGATGAAACTTACTTGTTATATGTTTGTAGCTTCAAGACACAACAAAAAACACTTCCAATTGAATCAAAATTGCAAAAATCTAACTTGTATGTGTGTGTGAAGATGCGGCGGCAACAATGAAGGAAGAAGAAGGCTTGGCCGATTTTTTTATAAAAAATATAGGTTTAGGGTTTGTTAGTTTTTGTTAATTTTTGTTAATTGTTAAGTTGGGTTGGACTTTGGGCCATCCATGGGTCTCATGGATGATCCATGGGCCCCGTTTTGTTTCGGTTTGCAGACACAATGACAAACTTTATCAAACGTAAGTTTTTGTTTCATAAGGATTTCCGAATTTCACAAACGATTAAAACCGGTAAAATACGTAATTAACCGAAAATTCAACAATTTAAGCACACATGCTACTTAAGATGTATATTTATTGTATTTGTATCAATTTGATTTCACCAACGCCCGGGTATTAACTCGGGTGGTCGTTCCATGTGTACGTTTGTGTAACAGTTTGTACATTTAATTCATCAAATTAAATGAAAGGTATAATTGCGTTAACGTGACTAACATAGTTTAACTAACGAAGTTAACCTGAATTTGTCGGGTGTCACATACATGCCCCATGAATATTGTTAAAATCAACTGGGTATTATGTTTCCTAGCATAGCTCATGCACTAAACTAGTAATCAATATTGATGGAATATGTAACACTCAAGGCAAATCCCACATCAGCCGTGGACAAGAGAGATCTGAGATTTATAAGGGATGTCCGACCTTAAATACCAACAACGCATTTTGGAGCTTAATGTTAGTGGATGAGAGGAGAACTCCACAGTTAAGCGTACTCGGATGACAGCAATCTCAAGATGGGTGTCCATCCTGGGAAGGTTTCACCCGGGAAACCAAAAGAAAATCCGTGAGCTCTAATGTGACGAATTAGACAAGATTGGTGGAATGAGGGACCGGATGTTACAAGTGGTATCAGAGCAACTCCTGTGTCGTTTGGTATGGTGGGGCAAACCTTATCGAGGATGATGAGTCCCCGGGGGTGTTCAAAGGGGCACCTTAAGCAAATCCCACATCCAAGAATTGGATGGTGGGGCAAACCTCATTGAGAACGATGAGTCCAAAACGAGGGGGTGTTTGTAACACCCCAGGCAAATCCCACATCAACCGTGGGCAGGAGAGATATGAGATTTATAAGGGATGTCCGACCTCAAATACCAACAACGCGTTGTGGGGATTAATATTAGTGGATGAGAGGAGAACTCCACGAAGCGTGCTCGGATGACATCAATCTCAAGATGGGTGTCCATCCTGGGAAGGTTTCACCCGGGCAACCAAAAGCAAATCTGTGAGCTCTAATGTGGCGAAGCGGACAATATTGGTGGTATGAGAAGCCGGATGTTACAAGATAACAAAGTTACTATTCAGCTATCACTTTTATAAGCATCAAATGTCTCATTTTTTTATAAAGTAAACTACAAATTACGTTGTTTTATGGTTATTGTAAGTTGGGTCTTTTAGCAAACTAATTTATAAATAAAGTCTTTATTTTCAGAGTTTTATACCGTTCTCGTCATTTTAATTTAGTTTAGTTAAAAAACTCAGTTAAATTAAATCATATACTTCTCACATTAGTGTATTATAGTCATTTTATAAATAAAGCTTCCTTCATTATCATCACATATCTCTATCAACTCAATTCACAGTTTCACATCTTCCAAAGTCCGATGACCAGTCAAATTGTTGGTGAAAATTTGAATATATTGCAACTAAGGCAACATGCCAATACCAATGGAAACTTCACCGGATAATTGGTTGATCACGAGGCTCAAGTTTGTTAAACTCACCAGATTTAATTTTCAAACCCAACAGGGATTTTCCAGATCAACTTGTTTGCAAAAGACAAATCAATGATCTGCATGTTTAACGCTTCAACAAAATCTGGAATATCCCCTGTTAAATCATTCTATAAAGATAAACTTGTGTTAAGTTCTTTAACAAGAACATATCACTTGGTATTGATCCATTGGTCCGGCTAGCGTAAAAATCAAGAAACATGGAAAAAGTTTGAAGCTTTTTCAATTGAAAGAAACTTTCAGAGAGTGTTGATGGTGTAAAGGGATAAAAACCCAACCTCAATTCTTCATGATTGTTCAAATTACCGAAACTGCTATGAAAGTAGTAAGATGTAGTTGAAGCGATGAAAGGATTAATAATCTTGAAAGAGTTAAATGCAAAATGCACCCCTGTGGTTTACATTCAATAACACTTTGCAACCACACTTGAATATTTAGGCTCTTTGTAAACCTAGTCTTTCTAAAGCAAGTCCTTTGCAACCCCCAGGTAATTTGACTGTTAGTTGACCGTTATTTTTAAGGGTATAATAGACTATTTACATAAAAAAAAAGCAACCACCACTTGCTAACCCTAGGTTTAATATTAAACAAACAAGTATGTTCCAATGAAATACATTTAAGCTGCCATAAACGGAAGTTTGAGAAAAAAAATAATAATCCTATTATTGGGTTTCGAATGAAATCAAATAAAAACCAATTGGTTCATGTTAAAAAAGGGTAATATTCCACAAACTAAATTACGTTCAGTAACTTCTTAAATTGAATTGAGTCGTTCAACAACTTATTCAACCATCGAACAGTATCAAACTACCAATGGTGGCGACGGAAAACAGAAGTGGCCGGGTCTGGCAAACGTGGCGGCGGTGTTACATTGTTAATCGTTGAATGTGTGTATCTTTTTATATACTACATCTCTGCAAATGCAAAATATATGTATATGTATGTGTTAAGAATAATATAAGCATCAAATAATATAAACATCAAATATGTTTATGTGGTTGCAAAATATATATATATATGTATGTGTTATGAATAATATAAACCTAGTGTTGTTATCATCGTCATTATGATTTTTTTCGATTGTGTAAGTTAGAGTATCAATTATTTCATAGTTGTCATAAATTTTCTATTATTACGAACGAACATAGTTAGAGTATAATTTCATTGTTTTCCCAAATGGGATACAATATTGGAAGCATATGGGGTGATCGTGAAGGTGAGGAAGATAGAGGTTCACAATGAGGTGTTATGGAAGATGGGGGGTTCACATTGCGGTGTTAGGGAAGATGGGTTAGAGTTTTATTAAATGTTTTTTTAATAATAAGTTAAATAACTAAGAGAGGGGTAACTAATTAAATTTGTCATTTTTTGGATGGTCAACTAACGGTCACACTAACCAAGGGGTGCAAATGACTCACTTTAGAAAACATAGGGTTGTAAAAAGTCTAAATATTCAATTGGGGTTGCAGAGTGCTATTGGATGTAAACCATAGGGGTGCATTTTGCACTTAACTCATCTTGAAATGTTGACCTGAATATAAAAAATAAGTTGTACTCCCTCCGTCCCATTTTAAGTGTCCATCTTTCCTTTTTCGGTTGTCCTAATTTAAAAGTCTATTAAAAAAATAAAAGTATAATTTCCAATTTTACCCCTAATTATTTAATAAAAAAGTTACTTTATGACTAAAAGACAAAAGATTTTAATGTTATTCTTGTCATTTTATATGTTGATAATATATAATAATTAACTTTTTTTTAAACTTTATGTTGTGGGTCTCATGACACTTAAAATGAGACTGATGGAGTAATTCAGATCAAGGTGAATAAATTTTTTGAGGTCACAATGAACTGTGGAAAGTTTCCGGTAATATTTAGGTTGTATATGGTGATTCTAGTAATGATAGAGGTGATATTTTTCTTTTTCATCTGCCTTTCTTCTTTTTTACTTTTATGTTTAGCTTTAATGCTTAGTTTTATGGTTTAGAGTTACACTTATTCGTAAATCTTTATTTTTTATTTAATCCAGGGATTTAATTTTTACTGTTTAGGTTTCTCGGTTCAATTTTAATGTTTAGCTTTTAACTAATTGTTTTTAGCTTTAGTTAGGTTTTGATGGTGAGGTTGGGGTAGTTTAGGTTTTTAAGGGTGAGGTGGTTTATGTTTTTGTGGGCGGTGGTGGTATGTGATCTCCACAAAGTCGTCATTAATGGCGAAGATGAAATCGTCCTTAAGGTTCATCTATGATGATGATGTGTTTGAAGGATTGTTTAGAATATTTTAGTTTAAACAAGTATACATATATTTTGTTAAATTATTTAATTTAAAGTGGTATGTGATTGCATGTTTTTGGACATAACGGTATTAGATTCAAAATTAGTTTTATTTTATAAATTTCAAAAGTTATTCAATAAATGAACTGACAATAAACCTGGTAATCTTATTTAAATTTGATAATCATTGTGGATTAAATTAATACACGTGATTTTAGAACATGTGATTTTAGTGTTTAGCACACGTGATTTTTTCTAAGAATACTTTTAAGACTTTATTATGTTTATTTGAAAGACAAATATTAATGTTTAAGGGTTCTATACTGACGTATTTATGTTTAAGACTTTTCCGCTGCAAATGTTGTGACACCCCACTCGATGGTAGAAACAGTAGGTTGTCATAGAATTAAATATCAATAGTAAACAAAGCATACGGTACACATTTTATTAAAGACTAATAATAATGATGTGACATAAGTTTTGAAATAAATGACTACAAGGAAACCGTAAAAAGTCATAAAGTAAGAAACTAAAAAGTGCGACAATTGTTTATTAAAAATAGGTCCAAAACATTTCCTATATCTTGGAAATAGTAAATACAAATCATCACACACCACCTGAAATATGCGTAAAATAAAGTTAGATATAAAAGCTAGTGAGTAAACCACAATTGAGAATAAATAGTATAGAAATCTGAAATCATCATAAATGTGTTGTGCAATCTTACATGTATAGAAATTTCGTAATACTCTCAACTATGACCCATAGTATAGAATAGAACACCATTGCATACAAACATCACAATATATCTTTTACCCATTTGTCATGAGTAACCACTCATGTATCAATTAAAGATAACTTTTTCAAGTAACAGTCTTTTAACCATCTCTATTTATAAGTTATCAATAATTATTTAGCAACTTAAGGACATGACATAGCAAGTAGCATCATAGTATAGCAACCAACTTCATAGCATAGTAAACATGGAATTAGAATGTCCGGGTTTAAATCACCTATCGATGTTGTACATGCATGTGGGTTTATCAAATCATTATCGCTAACATTGCACCGGTAAGATTACCAAGTAATAAAACTACTTTAAACTACCACCTAAGATTGCATCAAGCCGTGAACTAGATTAACACATTTGTATGATTTCCTTTTAGAAAATAGTAAATAAAAAAACGTAGTATGGTATAAACACGTATTTTAGCCCCAAAATGTAAAAGTAAAAAAGGAGAGTGAGTTTACGCACCTTAAAACAAAAGCACGAAATAATAGCAACAACATAGATAGAACCGATGATTGCCCAAATACTAGAATCACCTAAGTAATGACAATCCTAACTTAGTAAAACAATTAGTATAGAAAACTAGAATAGGAACAATAGGAATCTAAAGTAATTTGGAATTCTAGGATTTAAATTAGGATTTGAGGGTTTTTCGGTAATTGATTAAAACTATATAAAATTTTTTAATTAAAACGACAGAAAATAATAGTAATTAAAATAATATATTTCTTCAACTAAATTATTTAACGTCAAAACATGTACCACATTTTTTAGAGTATTTAAAAAGTCTTATAAAAGTCTAAATGTATAATCTTTTAGTTATAGAACTTATATATATATATATATATATATGTATGTATGTATATATATATGATTAAGTTCATTTGAGAAGGCTCATATATTGCAAGAAGAAAAAGAAGAAATCTAAATCACAAAAAAACTTGGTAATGGTTTAATTTTTTTTTAAAATCACTTTCCTACACACTATTGAGTAAGGTATAAATTAAAAAAAACATTAATTTTTTTCGTATTTATTTTTAGCGTTTTAAGTTTACCTACACATGTGTAAGTAATGTGCATGTAAGTAACGTAAACTACATATGACTTCAATATGTGTAAGTTTAACAAATAAACAAAATTTATCAAATTTGATGAATAAATATTGCAATTTAATCATTTTTATACATGTTAAAAAAAAATTTTTATTGAAAAAATGAAGAATTTAGTAATTTTACACTTCTCACAATATTTACTCTTCTCGCATGAACCTTCCCATATATATATATATAAGAAGTATTTAAGAATACATTTTTTAGTATTTTTATAGTATTAAATGTATTTGTAATAGTTAAATTTATAAAACTAACTTTATATAAAATCATGATTTTTATATATGTTTTATAAGATTTATAAAGAAAATCATGTTTTATGACTTAAGATTTTCTTTTACATTTATACAATATTGATGCGTGCAATATATATATAAATTAAACACTCAAAAACACATAGTTTTAATATTTATAAAAACCTAGACGTACTACTAAACTACACACAACCGGCAGTGGACCGGTCGAATGCAGTACAGTGAAACGTAAGTCCGGGTGTCGACCCACAAACTCTATATACTACGCTAATTTAACTAATAGAGACTCGACTAGCTAGACACGAACTTTAAAATAAAAGATTTTGTAAAAGGGGGGTTTTATTACTAAAAATAGTAACCTTCTAAAAATAGAAAGTTACTAAAACCGGAAACTTACTAAATATAGAAACTGACACGAAAAACGAAGTAAAATCAGATGAGAAGAGATAAACCACCTAGACCTGACTCCCTAGTTACTCGAATTACTAGTTTGTTGGAAAATGTTTAGACTTTGGACTGGGATCGTAAGATACTCGCTTGACCCAAACACCAATAAGACCCTCGACCCTTCTCGAGAAGAAACCTACGGGTTTTTATCAAGGTAATAGTTGAACCAGTTTAATTATCGGACTTCCTCACAGTTACCCGAAGTTTATGACTTAGTACCTATAGCGTCTATCTACCTCACAGTATAATAAACTAAGATAATTTTATATGATTTAATTAACACAAGTAAACAATGTAATTAAACTAAACCTAGACCATTCTTCACAGATATGAACCTAGTTAATTAATCACATAGACATACTCGTTAAACCCTCACCTCGCGGATCCAAGTTTAGCTACACATTCTTATTAGTTTGACCCAACCAATTATTCCTATGGTTTTAGTGCACCTAAACCATAAACTAGTTACTAACACACAGTCCGTAACCTAATTTAATTCTATTATATGAAAGACATTCATCAAGAATTAAATGGAACAATTTAATCAATTCAAACCAAACCAAACATATATTCAAGCATCAATCAATCAAACAAAATACTTTACTAAGTCATAAATTGAACCAACGTCAAAACCAATCCAACAAACATGCAATAACGAGTAACTAAGTTGTCATTGGCCTAGGTGATTCATTAAGTTTAGCAAAGATCATATTCACTAATAAAAACACAAGTTTAGAAGTAGCAAACATGGTAGTAATAAAGACAAATATGAAGAAACAATGAAACCCGATTAAACCGAGAAGCAATCCACGATCCAATCCGCTTCTAGCACTTCGTTTCCGTCTTGCTAAGCTCAAAAACCCTTGAAATCTGCCCAAATTCTTCCTTTAGTCGTCTCCAAAGTTGCATGGGAGGCTAGGGTTGAAGAATATGTCTTTATATAGCGAACCGGGCCAAAAAACGAGAAAACAATCTGTTAAAAACGCGTCACCGCGTCACGCGGTGACGAAATGAGTTTGTGGACGCGTGGGATGACTCACCACGTGCCCAGCCCCTTACAGCACAGCAGCACGGCGCGCGGCGCGGCCAGGCTTGGCCTCCCTGGTCGCGTGGCGTGGTGAAGCCCCTTTCGTCGCGCGTTTCGTTCGGTTTCTTCGTTTTCGCGTACCGGCTCGCTCGTAACTCCGTTTCGCGCCCTGTTTTCGCCTACGGTTTCGATTTTTCACGATCTATCCGTTTCTTTATCAAC
Organism: Tagetes erecta; assembly: GCA_030867185.1. NCBI lineage: Eukaryota > Viridiplantae > Streptophyta > Magnoliopsida > Asterales > Asteraceae > Tagetes > Tagetes erecta. Next base: position 22,223,512 of record CM061491.1, read on the forward strand.
ATGGACCTATGAAACATAAAAACATTAGTTGTGCCAAAATTGATGTAAAAACGTTACCGAAATGACACAAAATGTAATTAAACTTAACACGAGATTTATGTATATTTATCATTATATCAAATATATAAAATTTAGTAATAGTATTATATTAGGTTAGTTAGTAAAAATGATTAGTAATTATACTATATTGAAAATAAAACATAGTGAACAATGATATGGGTATTATTGTAAATTCTCATACTTCAAGCTGTAAAGTGAGTTGTTTGCTTTGCAAACACACGTATTTGAGAGATAGAAATAAAGATTTGATATCATGTCATTTGCTTTGCTTTGTACAGACTTTTGAGTACATGTCAGTAGAGAGAGAAAATTAGGAGATGAAGAAACCATCTCATTGGTTTCCATTGTTGCTTCCATCGTGTACATCGTTTCCACCATTGCTTCTGTTGTTTCCACCAACGTGTTTGCCGTTGTTTTGTCTGTCTATAGGTGTTGTCTAATCTCGGTGGATGATGGTGGCGGTGGTGGTGATGTCGACTGATTTGTGCTACTCTCCGTCGTTCTGTTGTTTGTGGTTGGTGTTGGTGGTTCATAAAACCTTAACTCTCTCTTTGGCTTATGACTATGTCTCTCTCTGTTCTTGAGCACCGTCGAGTTCTCCAAAATTCGACATCGGTTGTCGTTTTTTACAGGTGGCTGCTACCGATGATGGTTGCCGTATCTATAGATCTATTTAGCCTATGGTTTTCGATGGTTATTACTGTTTTGGTTGCTACCGATGATGGTTGCCGGACCTTAAGATCTGTGTGGCCTATGGTTTTTTATGGTTTTTACCATTTTGGTTACCGGATCATCCGTGTGGCCTATGATTTGCGATGGTGTGGATCGGTATCAAGATCTATGTTAAACCTTTTGGGGTTTTCGAACTACATGTCGATGATGACGATTTGTTTTTTGAGACACACACATCGTGGTTGACGGTTGTTGTGGTGTGTTTTGTGGTTTTTGATTTGTGATGTCAATGAAGGTAGTTCTTCATCTGAGATGTAGATTGAGATATGGATCCTTTAGTTGCATGTTTTTTAGAGACTGATTGTCGTGTTTGAGGTTGTGGATCTGAGATCCGCCGTTGATATGTGGCCAATTTGGTGGCTACTGTGGTTTTAGTATATGTTTGTTGTGTTTGTGGCCACTTTGGTGGCTGTTGTATTCATGGTGGTGCGAGATGGTCTGTGAAATACATGTGTTTCAGTTGTGGGGTTCCTTTAAAAAGGCGATGATGATGTGGTTCCAATGTCTCCATGGCGGGGCATTTACTACAGTCATGTGGTGATGTTGTTTGACACCCTCTGAGCGTATTTTGTGTTTTCTACTATCTTTGGTGTTCATTTTTGGTTCAAAACTTTTGATGATACATTTACCATGTTCAGTTTAATCCTGTGTTTGTGGTCTCAAGTAGAAAAGATAGGATGAAGGAATGAATAAGTTAGACGGTTTAGGTTTTTAGTGAAACGATTTGATGGTTTTGTGAAACCGTTTGATGGTTTTATGTTTTTGTGAAACCTTTTGATGGTTTTTTGTTTTTTTGAAACCGTTTGATAGTTTTTGTGAAACCCATTTATGGTTTTGGGTTTTGGTCAAATGGTTTGATGGTTTTGGTAAAACCGTCTGATGATTTTGATGTTTAAATGACTTTAAAACCACTAGCCTCAAAGTTTGATTTGGTTATATTGCTTTATATTTTAGAGATCTTCAATAATATGATTTAAATAAAAAAAAATTGATATAGGTTTATAATTTGAGACGAGATTTATTTGAACATAAAAAGAAAAAAAAGTCCGCGCAAGGACCTCGTATAATACTAGTTTAGTTAAAACAAAAAGATAAAAACATATACGTGTCCCTGGTTCCTCACAGTCAACAACTAGTGACCAAACCACTTAAACCAGCCGCGCTATCTTCTGCTTTTGTTTCAAAACCGAACAGAATTGATTTTAACATATTTAATACAACCAACCCAATTTTCTATAAACCCTAGAATACGAAATCCATGAATTTGAACAGAATTTCGATAGAGATTCAATAATTAAGCATAGGGCATTTGATCAGGGCATGATAACGAGCATTTTAACATGAAGAACTTACTTGATGACTGCCAAATTCGATCAAAGAAAAAGAAGAACAGAGAAATGACGGCTTTAGAATCAAAGTTGTATCTAGAGGTTGTTAAAATTCGATTGCACTTGCAGATTTACTCCTTATGATGCGTCAAACGAAAGCGCTAACAAAATTTCAGATAGAACCAATGATTTGATGAAGATTGGAGATAGAATAAGCTTGAAATAAAAGAGAATCACTTACTGGGTTTTAGTAATTTTTTCTTGAAATTAGAAATTCAGAGTGAGAAGGAGAGCAATAGAGTGAATTGGTCGAATGAATTGTGTTGTTTTAATCAGAAATTAGTCAAATAGGCTAAGCTTAATTACGAGTTAAGTGATATTAATTGGGTGTTAATTAATTGATTAAATTTCAATTAATTGTCATTGGCACGCTCTAATCACTGCAATGATCGTTTTGGATGATTTAACTTTGATTAAAGTTTGCGTTTTGGTCAAGTGGGTTTTATGGGTTTAAGTAACGTTTTGATTTTATAAAAAACCACAGATTCGAGTGACGATATGTTGATTAGAGTGGTAACGGGTTCAAATAATGGCTAGGAACATTTTACCGCAATTGAATCGAGTCGAAACAAGTTAAAATGGGACTTTTGATGCTTGCCGAAGATGGCCATATTTCGGCCAAACTGGCTAGAGACCTTTCAGCCGGAAACACGGGCTGCGAGTAGGGGGAATTTAGTTTGGGAAATTATAGAAACGGTCCCTAATGTTTCATTTATTATTAGTTTGTTAACATTAGTTTTAATTCAAGTTTAAAACTTGACTATTTTAGCCCCGTTTTAAGTAATTACTTATTTTAACTAACTAACTTTACTACGTTAACTTGTAATGTTTATATAATTGTCATTTTTATATTGTTACGTTATTTGACGGTGAATGATTAGATTTAACTTAATAGTAATCAACTTTACAAATATTCATAAAATCTCTTTTATAAATTACAAATTTTATATTTTTGAGATTTATTAAATGTAAATAGTAATTAAATAGTAGACTTTAGATAATAGTTCGGTTGCTTTATTAAAGATGGGATAACATAAAATCCGACATATTTATTCATATTACTAACAAACGTTACATCTTTGAGAAAATAAATAAGAATACAAATAAAATAGATAGACGGATTAGGGTTCGAGTCGGACATTCGTGTTCAGGTTTGGGTCAGATTTCACAAATGTTTTAATTAGATAAATGTTTTATGAAATGTTTTATGATGTGTATTACTATATACGAGGCTTCTTGGAAACAGGGCCTTATAGTTCATGTTTAAAAGATGAAACCAGTTTCTCCATTTCTCTTACCTTTTCCTTTTGAGATTGATCAATCTTGTTGAAATAAGATTTAAGAGTTTGTTTTATTTCAACTTCTTGCAATAATTCCCAAATTTGGTTTCTAAAATGTTAACTTTAGCAATGCTTTCAGGAGTGCAAAAGGTTCAGTAGATACCTGACTTGAAGAATCTAAATCTAAGCAGCTAGCCATGAGAGCATTTGCCTTGGTGTAACATCTTCAACCTGAAAGCTCCAGTCAATGTTGTTATCATCAACATCTACAACAACATTATACTTTGAATAAGCAGTAGGTGGGTGTGTCATGTGATTAGCATGAGAGGATGAAGCCGGTGCAGGTGCTGAATTGGCTTTAGGTGCTTTGCATTCTCTAGCAAAATGTCCTAGCTGATTGTAGTTGTAACAAGTTAGCTTGATTTTATCAAGACCAATACCTCTGCTTCTCTACTTCTAGAATTGGCTTCTTGTTCTCTGCTAAATTTGCTAATTGACAGTTGATATCCATTTCTTCAAGATCATCAAGGTGTATGCATTTGAATTCTTCTTCAGATAGTTGGAAGAAACTTACTTGGTTAGGAGATACATATAGAAAAGTTTTATTTGTGAAGTGTGATGATGAAGATGACCTTGAGGATGATGTGTATGAATATCATGTGTTGAATGTCGTATTTGAGGTTTCAGCAGTTGGAGATCAAGATATGTAATTAGTGGCAATTGATGGCTAATAATAGGCGATTGATAGCTTGGTTCATGAGTAAGAACTCCAAGGAATCTAACTGGATTAGATCCACTCACTAATCTACCTAATGCTTCCTGTTCTGCGTCAATTACTATCTAATATGCACCCAACTTCCCATAAAGTTCCTCAAGGTTAATTAATGGTTCTCAGATTTCCAGTTCTTCATGGCCGTAGTGCACATAGTCCTTGATTTTGAAAGAGACCATATGAAAATTTTGAGCTCATCATTGTTATCAAAGGTGATTTGGTCTTCTTGATTTGCATCCATTTACTTCACATATCTAAAGAAATGTACCAGTCATGATTTCATCAGTAAGGTGATTAAAGTTCTCAAGTATTTGCTTGACAACATACCTTTTATTCTCTTTGGGTTCTTTATTTCCTTTATATCTTAATTTTAGAGCATCCGAAAGACCCTTGGCTGACTTATAGTTCTTGAAGCCATGGATTATGGTATTTGGTATACTCATTCTTAGAAAAAATAAAGCCTTTGAGTCAGTCTCTGGTTTCTTGTTGTCTTCATAATACTTTGAGGGTTCTTTAGGTACCATTTTGTTTGCTTCACCAATAACAGCTACCATGGGAGCAAATGGACCTTGCTCAACAGAATCCTAATTTTTTCTATCTAAATTTCTTAAGAATCTTCCATCCTAATCTTTCATGTACCATAAACAATGTTTGAGAACATGAGAGGCTTTGTTGTGTGTCATTTTCCAAATCATGTTCGGAAACAACAAGAGTTGGAGTTGTTACAGTATTAGAACTAGCCAGTTGTAAGATTTTGGATGAATAAGGTGTAAGATCTTTAATTTACAGAAAACAATATGTTTTGTTGAAGATAATCAAACAAACCAAGTGCCAAAGCTCCATTACCACTTGTTGGATCTTACTAAACAGGTTATGATAAATCATAATAAGCACATGTGCGAAATCCTTACGATATTATTAGATCAACACACAATACAATGAAAGATTAATAAAACACTGTAAACACAATAAGATAGATTTCGAAGTATTCTTCACTTTTATTGCAATAGTGCACAAATTACAATACAAACGGTTAACCACAAATCTTATATTGCAATTATGCACAAACTACAGATCCTAGCCATATATTCTAGACACAAGGATCAATGGCAAACTACGGCCATTGATATATTCATAACATTGTATACCATGAATATGATATCCTATTGGATAGTACACAAAACGAAAACTTGCAGCAGATCTTTAGCGGGTGCTGATTGTTGCGGTTTCTCCACTAATAGTCAGCTCTGACAAGCTCTTCTCTACTAAAGGTCTTCAGCATGTGGAACTGTCTACTGAAAATTCTCTTTCACCAGCTATAGTGCTTCAGCAAGTGGAACTTGATCGCACAGAATTCGATAGTTGTTTTGTTTAATCGGTTTGGACTTCAAACATGAGCTTGATCTTGTTCAATCGTCACATGAGTAATGTAGGTAGCTTCATCCTTATATCGTAACAAATCTAAAATTCACAAAAAACAATTTGATTTGTTTAAAGGAATTAAGAAAATAAGAAAGCCAAATCTCCCATACCAATTGTTTGATCCTGGTCTACACTTATACCTTTACAAATTTATGACCTTTACAAGTTTCTATAAATCACAATCAGCATATGCGGAACCTATAGTGAATGTTTTAGATAACTACGGCCATTGATATATTCATAACATTGTATACCATGAATATGAATTCCTATTGGATAGTACACAAAAGGAAAACTTGTAGCAGATCTTTAGCAGGTGCTGATTGTTGCGGTGTCTCCACTAATAGTCAGCTCTGACAAGCTCTTCTCTACTAAAGATCTTCAGCATGTGGAACTGTCTACTGAAAATTCTCTTTCAACAGCTATAGTGCTTCAGCAAGTGGAACTTGATCGCACAGAATTCGATAGTTGTTTTGTTTAATCGGTTTGGACTTCAAACATGAGCTTGATCTTGTTCAATCATCACATGAGTAATGTAGGTAGCTTCATCCTTATATCGTAACAAATCTAAAATTCACAAAAAAACAATTTGATTTGTTTAAAGGAATTAAGAAAATAAGAAAGCCAAATCTCCCATACCAATTGTTTGATCCTGGTCTACACTTATACCTTTACAAATTTCTAACCTTTACAAGTTTCTATAAATCACAATCAGCATATGCGGAACCTATAGTGAATGTTTAAGATAACTAACACTGAAATACAATGAATTAAAATATTCTTCAAGGTATCCTCATTATATTCATTATATTGCAAATATGACGTATTACATTATAATAGTTAACCTCAAAACTATACTATATTAATTTTGAAATGATCTTAACCATCATCTATTTTAAACAAATTATCAATGGCAAACCACAACCATTAATCATACATATTATGGCATATCGTAAATGTCTAATACTATTGGCTACCAAGAAACATACAAACAAGCAAGATAAATCAAATAAACATCCGTTGTAGATCTTCAACATGTACTAAGTTTTGGAATCTCTACTACTAATCTACACTAACACTCTATCTTCTGAAAACCCAACAAGTGAGATATCTACTCAAAGAAGTGTTATTCAGTAGATTTAGGCATTAAGCATACACACTCTTCAGCAGGTAGACTTTTGTATTCAACAATTGTGCTAGTTTTAATAAGAGTTTGATCAAGGCCATCTTCAAGTGTTTTAGGTTGCTTCATCCTTTAATATCCTAACACTTAAGTCTATCGTGTCAACAGTAAAAAGTATCTCATCTCTAGGAGATTAGCTTACTATCCTTATTAGGGTTGGAGCTTTAAAGGATTGTAATTCATGTAACAACGGTTCGACCTAAGGTTCGTTTGTTGTTGGAGAGTTACCGTTAATTATATCTATTTATGTACGGCTAGAAGCTGGTTGGTTAGTGTTTATATATGATCGAACTCTAAAGGAGTGTCACCTCTAGCCATGAGAAGTGAAAACTTAGAAACAAGATCAATACTACAAAAATTTTGTTTCATCCATGGTGGGCACCACTTATTGCTTCAATAAGACATGGCTAAATGGTACCTTCTAAGAACACAAAGAACCACCATTGGCCTTACCTCACAAGGGGAGTGCGAGGTATTTTGCAATCAACCTTCAATGTGAGAATAAGATAGCAGTTCTCTTAGACGTGAATATAAGTAAATGAAATATAGAGTGAGAGTATCAGAATATTAGGGAATAAGAATGTTAATTTACACAATTACCAAGAGTCCCGGGCAACGGTGCCAAAAACTTGATGCGTGCAATACTATACATAAAAATAAATAAACAAAAACACCTAGTTTTAATATTTATAAAGCCTAGACAAACTACTAAATCACACACAACCGACAGTGAACCGATCAGATATAATATAGTGAAACGTAAGTCCGGGTGTCGACCCACAGACTCTATATATTACGTTTAATTAACTAAATAGGACTCAACTAACTAGACATGACTTAAATGGAAAGATTATGTAGAAGGGGAGTTTTTTGCTAAAAATAGAAACTTACTAAAAATGTAAATTTTCTAAAAATAGTAACTTACCAAAAATAGAAACTGACAAATTTAAAAGACGGATGTAAGACAGAAGAATGAAGGCAAACCACCTAGGCTAGAATCATTGCCAACTTTAGTTATTATTCATGTTTGGATTAATGTTTATGGAACCGGGATCTAAAAGTATTCACTTAAATGCGACGCTAACTAGGACTCTCGACCCTTTTCGAGAAGAAACCTAAGTATCACTATTAAGTTATTATCACACCAGTTACAGGATTAAGTTTCCTCACAGTTACCTAATCTGATTATGCTTGATTGACTTAAATAAAAGACCTATCTCACGATACGGACTCTATAGCCAATTCAACCCAGTTAATAAATTTAACAAGCAAAGTTGATAATTAATACTAAGACGGACTTTTCACAAAGACCTAAACCTAGCAAATCATTCAACCACGACTTATTAATAACCTATCACCTCACGGTTTTCTAGATTAGCTACATGCTTTTTACTCGTTTAACTAATAATATTAATCCTATGGTTTCACTGCAGGTTAATCATAAAAAACCACAACGCAAGTTAATGACTAAAACGCACCCTATTACATGACATAGACAATCACCAAGAACACGTGGACTAATAATATTAATCAAAACAAATATAAACATGTAATACGCATCAATCAACCATAAAGATTAAAACTTTAATCACGCATAACAATCCATAAGCAAAAATTAACCAAACATGAAATCCAACGTATCGTTAACAAATCATCACAACGCCTAGGTAGTTCTAAACGATTAGCCTACCATTATCAAAGCAATAAAAACAAGTTTTAAAGTACTGAACATGATATAAATAAAGAGAAAACAAGAAAACGATGAAACCTGGAAGAACCAAGACCTTCCCGTTGATCCTACGCGTCCCCGTTGCCTTTGTTTCGTCTTCCTAGCCGTCCCGAAGCTTCAATTCTACTAAAATTCGCCTCTTTTCCGTCTCCAGTGATGTCTAGGAGGCTAGGGTTTTATCTGATATGTTTATATAGCGAACCGGGCCAAAAAATCACGAAACTTTCTGCCGAAAACGCGTTGAAACATCTGATATGTTTATATAGCGATCTTTCCGTTTCTTTATCAACATGGGACCTACGAACCATAAAAGGTTGTGTCGAAAATGCTATAAAACCTTAACCGAAACGACACAAAACGTAAACAAACACAACTAGGGGTTTATGTATATTTATCACATTATCACTAATTCCACAATTTAAGAAAGGGATTCCCGCTCAAGGTACTGGTCTGCAAGTACACACCTACTTCTAGCTAATCTTGTCCCTTAGGTTACCTGCTACAACTTGACCTTACATGTTTGGTATCAGAATTATCAATGTTTTTTTTTTCTTTCTAGAATATAATACAACTTCCTAGGCTAATCTTGTCCCTTCGGTTTCATGCACAGAATCATGGTCTGACTCATGTCCTGATCCGTGTCTCCAACCATGACTCAACCCATGGCCTGTTCTAGGACCCAACCCATGAACCGACCCATGACTCGACTGTGCACGAACTCATGACCCGATCCATGAATTGTCACATAACCTGAGCCATGAACCAAATCACGATAGGAACCATGCACCAACTCATGTGTAGTCGCGTTATTATATGAACGACTTGGCCTATATATATGCATTATTATTATGGCTAATATTTTGTCTTTGTTTTTTGGACGTCTTTTATAATAAATTCTTCCTACTTACTAGTCATCATTATATATCTGTCAAGCTTCCGCTAGATAATCTATGGGCTAGAGACGAATTTGCAAGAGTGGTTTGAACCACTATAAGCCTGCATTTTAGGTATGTATTGTGTTCAGGGGCGTACCCACCTTACAAGGGTGGGGGCGCCAGCTCCCCATGCGAAATATATTTTTTTGTTTTTATATCTTAAATTCATGATCGAACCTCATAAAATTTAACTCTCGACTCCATGTGGAGTCTTGAAAACTCAGTTTGATGCTCAGTCCACAACTCATATGAGACACATAATATTTAACTAGTGATTGTGGTTATAAGGATACTAATATATATTTATTTATATTGTCATGTATATTCAAGCATTGAAGTGATTCACCATTGCACAAAACCATCAATATAATTGATGATTCGGATGATCATGAGTACAAAAAAGAAAATACATATATTAATTAAGTAATCAAGTAAGAACTGAAGAATGATGGAAAGTTTAGTTGTAAACAAAGGTCCTCAACATCATCATTTTTATACCATAACACATGTCTTCCAACATAGTCTTGTTTGAAAACATAGTTTGGTTCAATTAACTTCTTATTTGTAGATTATTTAATGACTTAAAATAGATGTAGAATGAAGACATATGAGATTTAATAAACAAAATAAATAATCATTTATAAGGTTATAAGAAAAAACAATCCTAATTCGAATCTCAAAATTTTTATGGTGATTTACCAAACTTTATTTACCTTTTGTAAATGTATGGTAATTCCTAGAGGATGTTTCAATTATTTAGGAAGAAAAATAATGTCAAATATGAAAGAAAAAAGAAAAAGATGAAAGAAAGAAAAAAAACTCACAAGTTTCTATTGAAAATTTGTTGCAAAATATAGAGTTTTTTGATAAATTGAGAGAGTTTGAGAAAAAGTTTAGAGTGATAAAAGTGATTAGAGATATTTTGGGTTAGTATGTATAGATAAAAATTAGGTGACATTAAAAAAGTTAGTTAAGTGGAGGAAAATTAAGATTTTTCAATTTTAAATATATGTGAAGGGAAAATGAAAAAAATTCAATTTTAACCCCTTAAATTTAGTTTTTTATCATTTTGTAATTTGACCTGATCCAGTTCAACTCGAACCGAGTCAAACCGGATTGAAAAAAATATTATATATTGATACTCAAAAAATTACTACCAAATTTCCGACTCACGTGATCAAAATTTATGGTACGCCACTGCTTGTGTTTTTGTTGGCCGGTTATTTTTAGAACGACTAAATTTTTTTGGCATTTTGTTACACAAACAATCAGAAAGGTCATTTTCGAGATTTTCACTAAATTAAAGGAGACAAAAAGTAAATTCTTAACAACTTTGATGCATACACGTTAATAAATGAAAACTGGATTTTAATAATCTGAATTTTACTATATTGACCGATATTAATTTTGATTTAAAAAAATTCTTTGTGGCAATCTCAACTTGTAACTTATTTTTCTAAAATAATCCGCCGTTAAAGTTAACTTAACATTGGTAAGTTTTTTTTTCGAATTTTAGACCAATGTTTTAGGGTTTTGATCGGGAGTAGGAAACAAATCTATTGATGTAAAACTTACCTTGAATCGGTCCTCCAAACGACCAAACAATGTTTAATCGGGTCTTTAAACCTAACGGTGCTTAAATCGGATGTTTTCTTCATTTGGAGCATCTGTTCAAGGTATGTTTTTCATCAATAGACTTGCATTCTTCTTCCGATTAAAATCCCTAAAACATTGGTATAAAATAAAAAAACTTAACGACGTTAAGTTAACTTTAATGGCGGATTATTGTAGGAAAATAAGTTACAAGTTTGAATTGTGCCACATGCAATTTTTTAAGTTTTATTTTAATATCGGCCAATATACCAAAGTTCAGATTATTAAAATCTAATTTCCCTTATTCAATTGAGTAATTTAATATTAACAATGAGTACATTAAGCTTACCTCTAAACACCCTCTAGAGTATTCACAATGGATTATCTCTATGTTCACGTTCGTGAGACGGTTTTGTATATATTTTGCGAGGTGATTGTCGGTTGTTATGAGTGGAGATTAAAGAAAACGTTTGGGGAATCCGTGTTTATTAGTATATTTTAGTAATCCACTATTCCTCCTATATATTTTTAACATTGTTTTAAAATGATTCTTAATGGAGAAGATAATAAAACTAATAATAAAGGTATAAAAGAGTATGAGCGCCTTCATGCTTCATTTGAAACCTCATTTTCTAAAAAGAACCGATTGAGAACCAGTTTAATTGAAAAATAATTTCATCAAAATTAGCCGAAATGATTGTAAACTTACTAATTTTAAGTTTAAATATAAAAAATATGACTTAGTGTTGTTTTTTTTAAATATAAACTAGGTGTATTCATCGACTCGCGCTTTGCGCGAGCCTTTTTTCATTCTCGATTACGCACGTTCAATAAAAGCAATCATGTTTAAAAGTGTTGTTAACAAACTTTGTTACTAACTAATTTTTCTTGGCTCAGATTAAAAAACCGAATCATCAAGATAATCAATGTTAACACATGGGTTGCAAGTATGAAAAACTTACCTACCATCCACATGTACACAACCAAGAGACCGGTTTTTCAAAATATCATTATAGCCGGACATATAATTCATTCGAGGTCCACCCAAGTTTAATATCCTAAAGCGTACCAAATCAAACCCATTTTTACAACAATTGTACCAAATTGTACCAACTTTCTTCGTAATTTGTAGTTCATGACTTCCCAAAAAAAAACAATTTTTGAGAATTCTAATAATGCAATATAGGTAATGAGTTTGAGATATTCAAAATCATGACCAAACCTCATATCAATATGAATGTTGTAGATGCATGTATGGTGGGGGTTTCTGGTTTACAGTTCAAAATTCAAATCCAATTACAACACTAAACATATCAACCCACCAACATAGTTTTCCCATAAGCAAATACCATACTACTAAAATCACCTGGAGGCAAACAAAAGTATCTCACATAAACCCATCAATATTTTTAGACGGGTCACAGGTAAAACTAGTTTTTATATCTTTTCTGGATCACAATGAACTGGTCAACATTAACACCGACTTTGATTTCTTTTCGACTAACAACGAAAATAAACCCAACAAACAAAGCCTCACGAAATCAACCAACACAACACAAACAAATTCATTGTAAAAGTTAAAATCCATGCCAAATGTAGTTGTGGGATAAAAACAGTAGCTGTAACATCTTGAAACCCCAACAACAACAAAAAATAAAAAATGGTATTAACACCAAGATAATCAACAAACTCATTAGGCTCAGGGGGTGTCAAGAATCAAATCACCAGGACTGCAATGAATGCCACGTCATGGTGAGATTTATACCCCATCATCATAGCCTTGGAACAAAAAAAACCCAAAACACAATCACTACAACATCAACCCAAGTTACAGCCAACAAAAAATTTCAACCAAACTAAACAAACATAGCAACAGTAGCTGCTGTCGAACCCAAAGCCACATATATCCAAAGATCTGTAGCGATCAACAATCTCAACACCATGAACAACCACTTGCAACAATAAGTCAGATCTAAGGACCGGCAACCATCATCGGGAAAACCCTAGGCCACACAGATCCAAGATGAGTAACAATCATAGATGTGTAACATCATCAACAAACATCACTGAAGCATAACCACTGGATCACAGATCCGCGAGGTGGAGGCAACAGAGAAACAAAGCAACAAAACACCACCGGAAAACGGCAGAGGCAATAAAGATAGAGACGTTGCTACATCTCCATCCCGTTCACCCACTTTCTCACTCTAAAAATTGCACCGAGCAGAGAGATTGTTGCTTTATTTCTCTCTCTAACATGAAACTTGAATGAGAGATAAGACATAATATATTGCTGGTAATCAAGAACATAGCAATTAATATCAATCCTACATCTGGCCATGTGATGTTGGAATGAATTTATAAATGTGGCCCTTATTATCATTTAACTAACTAACTAATTGATCAAGGAATAATAAATCTATAATTATTAACATACAATTACTTGATGGGAGTAATATGTAATTATTGTTAATAGGGTTTCCCATGGGATTTGCTATAAATATAAACCTAGGGAGGCTAATACAGGTGGCTCACTTTTACCTAACATCACTTACGTACCAACCTGTCCTCCCCTAATCTATTCGGTTGCCCCTTACACCGAATACACCATCCTAACGAGCATCCCAACGGGAACCGATCATGTCATCGTCTAAGTCTCCAACTATCATGACCGGATTACCAGGTACACATAACTTTAGACATGTTTTTCCCTTATGCCCTAACGGATCTAATCAACATGTGGTATCAGAGCGATGTTGCTCAATTAGATCCATTAGTTTCCCTAAGATTTGAAACTAAAACTTGGAAAAACCTTATTATTTGATTATTAGGAATCCGTTTTCGTAAAATAAAATCGTTTTAGTTTTACAATCAGTAACGATTTGTTTTTGATAACTTTACGAAATCAATCAAAGTCATTATAATATAATGGTTCATGTGGAAATAAATCATTAGTTTTGTTGGTACTCTACGCTACATGACGAAAATTGATAAAGGATGATAATTGATACAACTGAAAAGGTCGAAATATCAAAATTATGCATGATCCGCAAAACTTTATTTTGATAATACAATATATAATATTTATTTAATTCGATTTATAAACTGTGTTGTGTTCTTGATTAAAATTTTTTAATTTAATAAATTTATAAATTGATTCAATGTGATTACATGAATTCATCCTTTCTCAAATATGGATAAAACTATGCAATTTTATTTGGTTCGTAGTTTACTTTTTAAAATCCCTTTATTTTAGGATGAACTTTGATTCTGATTGTTTACTTATTGAATCATGCCATCTTTATCTAATTCATTAATATAAATAATAAAAACGTGCTTCCTAAAATAATGTGGATGCATCCCTAAGTTTTGCAAGTATAATATGTTTAAAATCGCAAACTAATCTTGGATATAAATAATATCCCATCATTCGAAATTTAATACATTTATCCCTACAAAATTTTAAATCGACGGATATCTTAAAATAATATCCCTACTATTAACTCCTAAATTATTTACATATACATCAATTTAAATTTATATCATTGCAAATACTCAAGTATTCATTATTTATTATAAGTACCTAAATACAAGTAACTCTCTTACGAGTACTTGATAACGAGTACCTAAACTAAGCACATAAAATGAGGATGCTCTTATACGAGTGCTCACACGCATAGACCTTAATGTTACCTTAAAAAAATCGGTTTTGATGAACCTTAAATATTATGTTTCTAAAAACCTAACTATTTGCTTAACTTGAACAAGACAATAAATAACACTTCTGGCCAACGCTGATGTGTTACTCAAGTCAAAGTTGTTTAAGTCTAACTAAGCATTGTCAATAAATGTCTCTTAGCTAATATGACATTCTCATGACGCTCGCCTAAAATGGATGAACATCTCACTTCTGGCCAAAGCTGATGTGAAATGATCATGTGTTGCGAAACTAAACATGTGATTTTGAGTGTCATACTTCTGGCCAACGCTGACGTCACACTTAAGATCACATACTAAAAACTAATTTCCATAATGCTTAAATGATTGCTAGTAACCAACGCGAAACCAACCATTTAAGTAGGACTTACTTAGTCTGTTATTTTGGTGTTATAACAGACGATATCACATCTTTAATTAAAATATTGTCTGCCTAACTTGATTACCCCTTAAAATTAATCACTCTAAGTTCTAATTAACTCATCTCAATAAATTATCCACTCTAAATTTAAACATAATATCACTGAGTACTATGAACTTTGCTTTAGATAAATTTTATATAAAATTTCCATTTATTAATCTTGATTATCTCTTAAGACATTATCACTGCCCTTCCTGATACGTGTATAGCTAGAGCATTATAAGTGATTGAATTTTAGTAACATGTCTCTTTTGATAATCAAGACTCCATTATTATTGTTCGGGGAGTTGGATAAAAATCAAATAAACTTCTTATATGCATGTAAAAGAAAAGGATAATGATAATAGTGCACAAATCATAACAATGAAATACATTGTCCTTGTCCTCAAGGCTTAACATGTTATACATTGAAAGTCTTCTAGTGCATCTCATAATAATTCCTAAATTAACATAATCTAATGCTCTTCAAAATCAGTCACCACACTCTTATTCACTAGTGAAAAATGAGTCGACTGATAACATTACGAGTAAAGGAAGCTAGTAGGATGCCTAAAACTAGAAAACTAGATTTGTTCACCTTAATACACTATCCTTGATAAACACGAAGGAAAAATCATAACATGATGGATAGTTCTAAGGTCCAATAACAAAATGCAAGAAAATGTTTCCATCTCTTTGTCCTCGAAGAAAAAAAAAATTCAGTAATGATACTTGAATCCATTAGTATTCCAAATAACACACTACAAGTTGGATTTAGTTTTAAAAATTGCTTAAAATTCATTCTCTAGAAACAAACCAAACTACAACTATAATGAGAGTTAGTGACAAGCTTAAGGCGGTAAACACCATGAAGACTGTTCTTGTATCAAAACTTTATGATACCTAGCACGTTCCAAAATCACTCGGAACTTAGTATCAGTACTAAAGTTAGACATTTACAGTTATGGGGACTTGCGCCATAACATAATCACTCTTACTTAGACCTCTCAAAGTTGTCGGTTATAACTATTTCGTTGTAATGGAAACTTCAATTACTTAAAACTAGATGATACATCTAACATTGTGTTAAGGGAATAAACAAGATATCACTAAGAGTTCTAAACTTTTATACACTCTAATGTTAGTGGATCTTATCCCAAAGTGAAATATTTGGGCTCAAGCAATTTATCACTTACATAAACGATTATCCTCCTTATATATTCTTGCATTCAACATAAGGAAACTGTTAATCACCTGAAACTTTTAAGATCAACTCGATCATAAATTAAAAGTTGTGAGACAATAGTAGGTATTCAGATTAACACACAAACATTGGTAACACTCCAGTCCACCTCATGAAATCTATAAGGATTATAAGTTTGTTAACCAATAAACCATGTCTGGTACCACTTAACATAATCATTTAGTTGAGAGGATAAAAGTATCCTTAACGACATGATAAGAAGTATGTTAGTCATCAAGTTTTATCGTTATTTCTGTGGACCAAGGCTTTACAATGACAACAATTCGTATACTGAACAAGGTTCATATAAATAAGTCCCTAAATTTCATTTCGAAAATCTGGACATGAAGGAAACTAAGTATAAATCACACGATAACCTTAGTTGTTAGCTGCATATTGAACCTCAAAATCCTGAACGTAAGAAACTTGACTTGGCAATCTTAAGTTCTAAGATTTTACTAACTTTCCCTTTAAGCATGCTAAGTTTCTATGAGAATTATAAGATCAGTGGAAGTAGTAAAAGTCTTTATTATGACTTGCATGATGTACAAGAAGCGGGGGGAGAGACAAGTTAAATTTCACTCCGTACTTAACTCCGGTTACACTTCTTGCACACCAAACTGCACTTAATGACACTACACCACTTCCACCTTATTTAGAAAATATACAACTCTCAATACTCCTGACTTAATGAACAAGAAGAAATATATGAAATTATTAATGCATCTACAAAACCCTAAAATCCAGCTTATTAGGTCATCATGGCATTACTTGCCTATTACTTTTGATGAGTATACAACCTACCTCAATAAAGCTAATATGGATATTGGAAAGCTTACTGATCCGACCTCTTATGAAAAAGTCATTATCAACGATCAATCTTTTGAATGGAATAAAGCTATTAAGCTCAAATTCCCTTAGTCAGAATAATATTTGTAATTTAGTTGAATTATCCAATGGGTCTCAACAACTAGTTAAATGTTACAAAAGCATGATTGAATCTTATAAACTAATCAAATAAGAGGATCAAGAGTTCTTTTCCTAAAGAATTTTTTGTCTCACTAAAGAATCATTATGTCCTAATTACTCATTTATGATTTTGAGTTGCAAATTGTGGACATTAAAATCTCTTTCCCTTAATGCTAGTCTGCATAAGACATGTTCATAAATCAATCTGAAGGTTTTAAGCCTGAAGAACAAGAACACTTAGTCTATAAGATGAGCAAATACATATAAAGGGTTTAAAACAAGCAAACATATCAGTGACTTAAAGAATTAAGTGGATTAAATAACCTACCTCAAGAAGAGTGGGAGCAACTAATACAATACTTGTCCTTATACAAATAACATTCTTTTAGACAAGAATAATTTATTGTTGTTGCATGAGTCAAAGCGGTAACTCTCGCATAATTTGACATAAAGAATCTTGGAGATGCTTCTTACACAATAAGCATCAAAGTACACTAAGATTGACCAAATGAGACATTAGATTGTCTCGTAAGGCTTACATTAACTATGTGTTCACACGTTATAACATGCAACATTGCTCTTAGTCAATAACTCCAGAAACTAAAGGAGATTAATAACAGAAGGTTAAACTAACTAAATAAGATTGGTACCTTATGCTTCATAAATTAGAAGCCTTACACACGTTTAAGTTTGTGATCGTTCAGATATTGCCTACAATGCTAAACAACTAGACTGGTAAACGTAATTCCAGTCTAGATCATCATAAAGCGCCTGAGAAATTATTGCAATATCTATAAGAATTGAAAGGTTATAATTTAAACGGTAGAAGAAGTGAAAGAACATAAAAGTAGTTGACTGTCTTATTCTAACTTTGTTGCACTCAAAGAAAACAAAAGGTCAACTATAGGGTATATCTTTATGGCAGACAAATTTATATCATGGAAGAGTCATAAGATATTGTTAACAACAACCTAAGTTATAATGACATAATATGTTGCTGACTACAATGCAATGTCACTAAATGTTGTTGGAAAATTTACTAGTAGACTCACAATTCTAGTTCCGTTTGAACATCATATTGAAGACTTATTGTGATAAAGCCAGCTACCCTGTTTCTCGATCAGTAACAGTTCGAGAGGAGCTGCATCAATGTTCGATACAGAATTATTATTGTTCATTGATGAACAAGTAGAGGAAACTAAATCTTTGTATCGAATACATTCATGATATGCTTATGGATCCAATAACTGAAGGTCTCTCACCCATAAGTCTTTTCTAAGGGCCCATAATAAAGACGGGTTAACTAATGACCATGTACAACCGCATATCGTACTATGAATGATTAACTATTAATTTCTAACTTTCCTCATTCGTTTAAGATTTGTTTGTCTCTAAGTACGACCATGCATGCCTAAAGGACGTATAGACAAATAAATGTGCAAATCAACGTCAAGGGCTAATTTGCCTCTTTGGTCCTAATGTTTAATTAAGTCTTAAATTGGGGTTGTAGTATGATTAATGGGGGTCTTGAATTTGACTATCGGTTCAATGACTGTATTTCTATGCTGCTATTCTGATCTAAGGCTAAAATGAATATTAATCCCTGATCAGGCTAATCTAATATTCATATTAAATGATAACTTGGCCAAGTGGGAGAATGTTGGAATGAATTTATAAATGTGGCCCTTATTATCATTTAACTAACTAACTAATTGATCAAGGAATAATAAATCCATAAATATTAACATACAATTACTTGATGGGAGTAATATGTAATTATTGTTAATAGGGTTTCCCATGGGATTTGCTATAAATATAAACCTAGGGAGGCTAATACAGGTGGCTCACTTTTACCTAACATCACTTACGTACCAACCTGTCCTCCCCTAATCTATTCGGTTGCCCCTTACACCGAATACACCATCCTAACGAGCATCCCAACGGGAACCGATCATGTCATCGTCTAAGTCTCCAACTATCATGACCGGATTACCAGGTACACATAACTTTAGTCATGTTTTTCCCTTATGCCCTAACGGATCTAATCAACATGTGACACATCAAAAAACCAAACTGAAATTACCAAAATACCCTTACAACTGTTCATTACCTTTTTACTTTCAATATAGTTTAATATGTACCCACGTTATATGTTCAAATACGCACATCTTTTAGTTAAAAAAACGAGTGATACAATCAAAGATTCAATAGCAATTAGAAATAAAACATCTTTTCATTTTATCATTGTTAACGAAGCACCAAATACACGGTTTATATTGTTCTCACTAATTCCTTTTAAAAAGTTGATTCTCGTTTAAAGATGCTTACTAAAAAAATAATATTTTTAATATAATTATAAGAATGGATCAGATGCGTCGGATCCCGTGTAAAAAATAAGCTCTTTAGCTAGCCTCAAATTCAAACATGGAGACGAAGAATATAACTTAAATCCTCTAATTCATTTTGTCGGAATGTGTTTATTTTATTTCTACTTAAAGTTAATGAAGTCTATAGAAGCAAGACATAGCTTTAAGAAAAGATGAAAGGGACCAGCTACCGATTTGAATCGGTGTCAAAATGTTTGGTCTAACATTCTACCCACTATAAATACCACCACTTTTCCCCTTTCTATAATAATTATCATCACATCTTTAAAATCCAAAGTGTTTATTAATTAATTTGTTTATTCAAACTATTGATTAATCATGAGTTGCTTCAAGATGATTGGCATGATGATAGCCATCTCCTTAGCTTCATTCATCTCTGCTGATCCTGAACTGCTTCAAGATGTTTGTGTTGCTGATCTTGCTTCAGGTACTTGATCATGTTCTTGCATGTATCTACTAACTTAAACTTACGATTTGAACTGATCGTATTAAAGTTTTTTTTAACTCAACCGATTTTCGTTTCCTTTGAATCATTCGTCAAAAGTAGATTCGAAGGTAAAATAAAGATAGGTCAATGTACGTATCTTTTAGTAGGTTGCCGGTTTTCTGATAGCGGGTTCAAACCAGCCGGTTAGACTGAGAACCGGGCATTGCGCTGATCTTATTCGAGGGTTAAGTTTGAACCGTTTTAAGCCTAACTGGCCGGCCATACTTGAAATTAGTGGTTGAAGCGTAAATAAAGTGGTCGGACCGAAAGTTTTTCATATATCTTATTATCTTATGTATTTATATTTAAAATATTTATAACATTATCATCCGGTAACTAAATTCGATTCGACCGATATGATCGGTAGACTTGTAATTAAAGAAACCTGCCATTTCGGTTCTTAAAAGATTGGTGGTTGCACACAGTGGCGTACCCAGAAATGTTTTTCAAGGGGGTCGAAAATTTGTTAGGTATCGTTTGAGTATCAATATCTAATATTTTTTCCAACCCGGTTCGATTCGGTTCGGGTCGGATCAAATTAAAAAATGACAAAAAACTAAATTTCATATATAAAATCACATAAACCATGATTAAACACAATTTATGGTGCAAAACAATAAATAAAATAAGTTTGAGGGATCAAAATTGAAATTTGTTATTTTGCCTCCACTTAAATTTAAAATTGAAAATTTTTAATTTCCCTCCACTTAATTAACTTCTTTAATGTCAAACTCTAATTTTTTTTATCTATAAATATCAACTCAAATCTCTCTAATCACTTTCATCACTCTAAACTCTTTCTCAAACTCTCTCAATCTATTTAGAACTTCAATTTTTTAAACAAATTTTCAACCACTTCTAAGTTTTTTTTCGTCTTTTTTTCATTTTTTCTTTCATTTTTTTTACATTATTTTTCTTCCTAAATACTTCAAACATCCTCTAGTAATTTATCGTATATTTACCAAGGTAAATAAAGTTTGGTAAATTACCATTTTGAGGTTCGAGTTAGGATTTTTTTTTAAACCTTATAAAATGAATCCTTTATTTTTTTTCTTAAACAACATATGTCTCCAAATAAGAAGTGAATGAAACAAAACCATGTTTCCAAACAAGAGTATGTTGGTGAACTTGTGTTATGGTATTAAAATGGTGATGCTTAGAACTTTGGTTCGACAACTAAGCTTTCTACCATTTCACACTTTCTCATTTGATTACTTAGCAAAAATAGTTAGTTTTTTATGTATTTTCTTGTTGTCTACTCATGACCATCCGAATCATCAACTATGTTGATGGTTTTGTGCAATGGTGAAACATTTGAGGTTATAATATCTCAATGCTTGACTATACATGACAATATAAATAAATATATAGTATTATCTTCTAATCATAACTTAACTCAATCCATGGTTAAATATTATGTCTCCTATTGGTTATAGACTGGGCATTAAACTGAGTTTTCAAGACTGGATAGGGGGTCGAGGGTTAAATTTTACGGGGGTCGATCGAGAATTTAACATATAAATACTATAAAAAATAAAATTCGCAGGGGGAGCGGGCGCACCCCCACCCTTCAAGGTGGGTACGCCCCTGGTTGCACATGACCTAAAAGAACAAGCGATCTTGTCACCTTTTGTTGTATATTATTAGTAAGTTTGGTAAACCGACATTTGTTATCTCGCATCGGATGTCTTAAAAGTTAAAAGAATAAGCGATATTGTCACGTCTTGTCACCTTTTGTTGCATATTATTAGTAAGATTGGTAAACCGTATGGAAACATGATAGAATATAATATGATTTAGTTTAGAGAATTAGTAGAAAATAAAGAGTAGAAATGTTGTTAAGATGAGGTTAAAATTTGTCGTATTTATAGGTTATAAATTTTAAAGTAAAAAAAACCGTTGAAATGTTGAATGTACGTTGTTAAAAAACAGTAATATTTCTTGGAATTCAAAATGGGCAAGGCGTTTTCAAAAAAAAAAAAAAAAAAAAAAAAAAAAAAAAAAAAAAAAAGCCCATGGATTTTTTTAAACATAACACCCCTACGTAGTGGGACGTGGGGCATTATTAGACGTTTTTGTATGCTAGTTTGAGGATAAAACGCCTACTACAGTAGCCTTATGTTCTTGCCTTTCACAACGGTTTGGCACTTATTTTTAGACCAAAATCATGGCTTTTGAATTGGCACGATATGTAGTAGACATGTAAGAGTTACATGTTAACATTAAAGAAAACCAAAATGAACATTTTATATATAGCCCCTATCTTCCATTTCCAATTACAACTAGATTTAAACCGGACCACGTGATGTAATGGCCGGGTCACATGTTCGGGTCTCACGTATGTGATTTCGTCAAATACGTTGATAAAAAAAGTTCCATGTCTCCTACATCACAATACAAAGCCATAATGTGTGTCACGTATTAAAAGACAAAGAAATATAAAAAATTAGAGGTCAAAACGATAACTAAGTCAAAACCGGAGGATTCAAGTCGTATATATGTCAAATTAAATAGTGGGTCAAAGTTGTAAATCGGTTAAGTCAACAGGGGTCAAAGTTGTAATAAGTCAAAATTAAAGGGTCAAACTTGTAATTATATCAAAATCAAGTTGGGGTCAAATTGTAAAATTGGCAAACTTGGGGGACTAATATGCAAGGTCTAACGGACCTTACATATTAGTATATAAATAGGAAAGTTTTCGCACGCTATGAGGCTTGAGGGTATTTAATATGATGTTATTGCATGAAAATGTAATGGGAGCAACAAAAAAAAATTATTTTGGTTTTATTTAGAGTTTAACTTGTTTATCGTGACTGTTATCCTTATATTAGTTATAAAATGTTTCTAGATTGAATATAACAAATTTAATCTTAGAAATGTTTTTTTTTACATAAAATAGGTGTAAAGCTGAATGGATTTGCTTGCAAAAGCAACATATCAGCAGATGATTTTTTCTTCGCCGGATTAGCGAAGCCAGGGCTCACCAACAACACCTTTGGTGCAACTGTTACACCAGCTTCTGTCCAACAAATCACAGGACTAAACACCTTGGGTGTGTCCATGGCGCGCATTGATTATGCACCAGGTGGGTTGAACCCACCACACACCCACCCTAGAGCCACTGAGATCGTGTTTGTGCTTGAAGGAGAATTGGACGTTGGATTTATCACCACGGAAAATAAACTCTTTTCTAAAACCATCAAGAAAGGTGAAATCTTTACGTTCCCTCGAGGCTTAATTCACTTCCAGATAAATAAAGGTAAAGTTCCTGCTGCTGTTATTGCTAGCTTCAACAGCCAGTTGCCAGGCACCCAACGGGTGGCTAATGCCGTGTTTGCCTCGTCTCCAACGGTGGAAGATATTGTGTTGACTAAATCGTTCCAAGTTGGAACCAAAGAGGTGGAGAAAATTAAATCTAGACTTGCTCCTAAGAAATAAAATTACAAGTTCCAAGTGGTCATCAGGCCATTTATGGTTTTCAAAGGGTAATTATGACTATGTTCTTTTTTAATAAAGGTTTTGGGAGCAGGTGTTACTCATCTATATGTATCATGGTTTTTAGGTTTGTATATTATAATAAAAGGATGTGATTTTCTAATTGTACTTATTCTTTTAAGTTTCATTGAAATTTACGAACTTTATTTGTGTTTACTCCTCAACATACTCTTCTTGTTTTTTAAAGACAATGAGACATCTTTTTGATACAAGATTATAACAGTAATACAACTCTATTATATATGTGTATATCAGTATAAATATATATAGGGTAATGCGGGCTCTGTACAATTCCAGTAATATGGACTATATCACTGTCGGGTTCCTTTCATTGAAAATCCATCAGTAAGGTTTTTTTAAGATCATTTCAGAACCACTTCTTATTGTGAGAACAAAAAGAATCATTGATTTACATAAATGTAAATAAAGCGTTTTGATATTTAGGTTGTTTTATATATGTGTATATTTGACAAAACTAAAAAATTGATTCTGATTCTATTGTAAAATACTTATGTTTAATTTACACATATGTAAAAGAGGTTAATATCATCAAATTAATTTACATGCATGTAAATCATTGGTTGTAGTTCATATTACAAGCCCAAATATAATTCCCCAACCTACTAACACATTATATATAAAAGGGTTCTAGTTAATAGTCGTACATTGGTCATTCATGTTACTCATCAACTTTAGATACTTTTTAAGAAATGATTTATCATTTCAACTTAACGACATGTTGGTGATTTCATCTATGACCCATTCACAATAAATATTTATATAAGTAATCTCTTTATATAAATATGTTTTCAAGACTACCCTTGTTCCTTTATTCATTGTCATACTTTGACAAATTTTTCACATAAATGATTTATCACCTCTAATATGTCAGATTATCATGATCATCATACTTTCATCTATATATATAGGCGAGAGTTCATTTGAGAATAATAAATATTGCGAGAAGAAAAAGATTTAACTAAATTATTCTTTTTTTCAACCAAAAACGTTTTTAACATGCAAAAAATGATAAAAATGCAATATTTATTCATTAACTTTGATATTCAATAAATCAAATTGAATAAATTTCGTTTACTTGTTAAACCTACACATCTGGAAGTCGCGTGTAGGTTATGTTACTTACGCATAACCTACACATATATAGGTAAATATAAAATGATAAAAATACATACGTAAAAAATATTTTAAAGATATTTTTTAATTTATACCTTACACATTTGTATATAGGAAGTGAATTGATTTAAAAACTTAACCATTGATAAGTTATTTTTATTGGTTTAGGCTTCTTTTTTTTTCTCGCAATATATGAGTCTTCTCAAATTAACTTAACCGTATATATATATATATATATATATATATATATATATAGAGTGAGGTTCACCTACATAGTGTTATAAATCTAAGAAGGCTAAGAAGCAATAAGAGATTGACATGTGGCATCTAGGAAAATTAGAAGAGGGGGTATTTTAGTCATGCCCACTTTTTTAAATATTCTCTCTCCACATGCAAGTCACATGTCAATTCCCCCACTTTTTTAAAACGTTTATAACTTTTACATACGACATTATTTTTTTAAACAAATTACACCATAAAAACGAGAATTTTTTTCTCTTTAAAACGCGTATAATATTGATATATAAAAAATGAACTTTTTTTTCACAATTTTTCAGCTCATTGTGTCTAACGTCAGGTCATTGTGTCTTCCGTCAGGTCATTGTGTCTTTCATCAGGTCATTGTGTGATTGTGTCATCCGTAAGGTTGTTGTGTCATTCATCGGGTCATTGTGTAATCTTATTTGACAAGTATTACACAATGATCTAATAATAATTACACAATAACACAAAAAGTATTTCAAAGATCTTGCTCTCACATCATCCTCCTTAAAAAATAAATAAACAAAACTTAAAAAAACTACTATTTTCTCATTGTGTCTTTTTTCATTGTGTCTAATTTAAAAAATAAAAAAACGGTAATTTTTTTAATTTTTTTAATTTTTTTTAATTTTTCGTTTATTTATTTTCTGAAAGAGGAATACATGGGGAACAAGGTCTCCGAACCACTTTTTTCAAATTTGATTTATATTGTGAGTTAATTTTTTTTTTAAAAGTGTCATTGTGTCTTTGTTTACCATTGTGTCATTCTCACACTTTGTAACAAAAAATGACGTTGTCTTTGAACATTTCTCAAACACATATTAACAATTTGTGACACGGTGATAATTTCTAAACATATAATATGACACAACAAATATTTATAATAAGATGATATTATATAATGACTTAAGAATGAACCGATAAAAGTGATATTTCACTAGTTATAATAAAACACAATCACATGATATTACACAAGGACTAGACAAGTGCCGAAATTTTTTTTTATTTTTTATATATCAATATTATACGCGTTTTAAAGATAACAAAACGCTTGTTTTTTTGGTGTAATTTTTTTTAAAAAATAATATCGTATTCAAAAGTTATGAAAGTTTTAAAAAAAGTGGGGGAATTGGCATGTGGCTTGCATGTGGAGAGAGAAAGTCAACAAAAGTGGCTATGACTAATGTACCCTTCCACCAATTTCTTTTTCTACAAATTGATCTCAACCATTAAAAAAGAGATCTAAAGATCATAAATCATTCTTAGCCTTCTTAGATTTCTAACACTATGTAGGATAACTCTCCTCTATATATATATATATATATATATATATATATATATAGGGAGGGGTAATTTGAGAACACCCACTAGTTGTGAGAACTCGTGAGAACCTTACTTCCCGAGCTTTTTCGTAATATTTTTTTGGCTCAAATGTTGCGTATGTTTAAAACTAGAACTTGGAAAAAAGAAAATTTAAAAAAAAAATCGTCGTTAAAAAACGTATATGTTAGTAAAAAAATATTTACGTCGTATTACATAGGTGTAATAAATTACACAAGCGTTTTTTCGCAGTAAATATTTTTTAGTTACATATACGTTTTTAACGACGAAAACCTTTTTTTTTTAATTTCCTTTTTTCCAGGTTCTAATTTTTAATATACGCAACATTTGAGCACAAAAATTCTATAAAAAAACTCGGGAAGTAAGGTTCTCACGAATTCTCAAAACTAGAGGGTGTTCTCAAAATATCACATTATATATATATATATATATATATATATATATATATATATATATATATATATATATATATATATATATATATATATATATATATATATATATATATATATATATATATAGGGGAGGGTTCATTTGAGAAGAGCAAATATTGCGAGAAGAAAAAGAAATTGCTAAATTCTTCATTTTTTCAACCAAAAACGTTTTTAACTTACAAAACAATGATAGAAATGTAACATTTATTCATTAACTTTAATATTCAATAAATAAAATTTAATAAATTTCGTTTATTTGTTAAACCTACACATGTGGAAGGCATGGGTAGGTTAGGTTACTTACAGATAACCTACACGTGTGTAGGTAAATTTAAAACGCTAAAAATACATACGTAAAAAATATTTTAATGATTTTTTTTAGTTTATACCTTACACATTTGCATGTAGGAAGTGAATTTATTCAAAAAAATTAAACAAATGAAAAGTTTTTTTAGTGACTTAGGTTTCTTCTTTTTCTTCTCGCAATATATGAGTCTTCTCAAATGAACCTCCACCTATATATATATATATATATATATATATATATATATATATATATATATATATATATATATATATATGAGGGATTTCCTACAAATGGAATAAACTCTACAAAGGCTAAGAAGGAATTTGGTGCGTCAGATTATGGTGTTTACGGCCCTGGGGGAAGCATATGGACGCAATGACATTTTTGTAATTATTATGATGTTTTCCTGATGCGCAAGATTTAACAAGGGATAGATTTGTAATTGTGCGTTTTCAACACCATGCATATAAAAACACCATGCATAAACCGACTCTATAAAATAACACCATGCATATGAAAAATTAACTAATAAAAATGCCATAACTTACTTGCAATTAAATAACACCAAACTTGATATGAAAACGTCATAACAATGATTAATACGCCAAAAAAACGCCATACACAATGAGTATATACTAAATTACCTGCAATCACCATACACTATCATCATTGTAGAATGATTTAGACTGTAAATAAGAATTAATTACATTGATCGGATGTTCGTAAAACATCAAAATTAAAAACGAAAACGTCCAAAACAAACAAAAACATCACCGCTTTCAGTAATCACCATTGATGAATGATTATAGATAACATAATGAGAGTTATTATGAAATACAACACGATCATCGCCAGCATTATCCACGAATTATTATGAAATAACAGATCAACGTCGCTTTACGAAACCCTAGCGCAACGTAAAATGTAATCGAAAGAATAACGAAAACAGCCCTACTCCTGTTTTTAGCCTAATTGACACATGTTAGATTGTGATCGCTTCCTACACTTTTAGGCTTTTGTCTATAAATATATATATATATATATATATATATATATATATATATATATATATATATATATATATATATATATATATATATATATATATATATATATATATATAGTATTGATGTCAAATATAAACCATGCCTTAAAATGTTAACCATTAAACCAATTCTTAGCCACTCATTATTTTTATTAATATTATATTGTTAAAGGGCAACAAAGTAATTTAACATGTTTCACCTCCTTTTACATTATTAATAAAAATAATTAAATAAAATGTTGATTTGATATTGAACTGACTTATATTTTCACAAATTCCCACATATGTATACACATTGTACAAATCGTTATACACATTGTACAAGTATTCATACACACTGTACAAATAACTAGTTTCTATTTAAATCTTTATTTTATGTGTATAATAAAATATCACTTGATCTACAACTTATTTATGCATTGTACAGGTGTTCATACACATTGTACAAGTGAGTAGTTTCATATTACATCTTCATTTTTCATGTGTATAGTAAAATATTTCTTAATGTATAATTTTTTTATGCATTTTATACAACTAATTATACATTTTGTACAACTAACTATGTCTATTATACAGCTATTTATACACATTGCACCACTAGTTATGCACGTTAGTTAATTTACATACTCAAACTCAAACCAAATTTAATTCATAATACACATCTGTTTTTAATTATTTCAACCGCACTTGAAAGAAATACACATTTGTTTCATAATACACATTTGTTTTTAAAAACGAAAACCTAGCCACTCATTTGTTTTTAATTATTTCTTTCAAGTGAAGACAATTTCACTAAAACTTGCATTCCCTCCAATTTTTTTCATTTTCTCATTTCAAACCAATTTCATTCTCTCTATTTTTTTCACACACACACATATATATATATATATATATACATCTTTGTTCATTTTTTCAATCCATAATTCATCTTTGTTTTTTTTCATCTACTTCTTTCATCTGATTACCATCACCATCGACACTTTCATCGTTGTTCACAACCACACGCACCAACGCACCATTTTGATTTTTGGTCATTAGTTTGTGTTAATTTACAAAGTGTCGTATTCTCTGTTACGTTTGGGTGAAATAATTCGTTGGAAGGATGAAGTATTCGAATGAGATAAGAAAGAAATAGATTTTGTATAAATGTGTTCCTTCAAGCTCTTAATTATTTATATTTGGTTTTGAGTGGATGTACTAAGTGCACAAAAAGTTGTAAGTAAATTTGCTTTTGATTATACGCATGTGTAAACTGAGTTCGTACACAAATGTAAATTTTCTTTTTCATCTATGTTGTTGAACCAAATGTATAAAAAGTTATACTTAAACTGGTTTTGGAATATACAAACGCGTAACTAAGTTTGTACACATGTGTTAGTTTAGTTTTGCTTTTAAGTGGTTATACCAAGTGCATAAATAGTTGTACTGAAGTTCACTTTTTAATATACACATGTGTAAATGACTTTTACTCGGGTTTTTATAGTAGATTGTGCACATGTCTATTTAATGTTAAATTTCATTTTTACACAATTATTTATGTTAAATTTACAACTGGTTTATTTTAATTTATAAGTGTATATTTGAATATCATTTAATGTACAACAAATTATGCACTTGGTACAACTAGTCAAATGCAAAAAAACAAGAAAAATATTTTTTTTATCTATTACCCAATGGTACAAAAGATGGTAGGTACTGCAGTACTGTACTATGACAATTATGGTACAAAAGTCTTGTCTTTTGTACCATAATGTACCAAACATCATACATCTTTCTTGCCTACTAGACAAAAGTATAAACTTGTACTATGAAAATATTTTGACAGCTTATTTTCCCTCCATTTATTATGCATGACCTATAAAGTATATACATAGTTTCTTATCACTTGTTTGCCCTTTAAAAACACATGTGTTATATGACATGACACATGTGTACGTTAGCTGAACAATTCAAGACGATGCAAAACCCAGATCTTGGTACAACGGTGTTTCAAGGATATGTTTAAAAATTACACTTTTTACTGGGTATGTAAACGGTTTAGGACGATGATTCATGGATATGTAAACTGCACTTTTTACTAGGTTTCTTTTTTAATATACACATGTGTAACATGAGTTTATACACATGTTGTGAATTCACCATTACGTTGCGCACCCGTAATCGTCAATTTACCTTACACAATCACCCAAGTTCGTCTCCCACCGGGTACATTAATCTTACGTTTAGTTATGTTCTTGGATTTACATTTATCCGCATGATAATGCTACCCCATGTCAGGTATTGAATGTGTATAAGTGTATGACAATCCTATAAGTAGGAGACAACTACACTAGATGTATAAGACACTAACAGTCTATCAGTGTGATGTATCAATGGGTCGCATGTATCAGGTATGGTGTAAGTTCATACTAAGTGTAAGACTACTAGTCTAAGCACAACCTGAGTGTACAATGTGTATAAGCGGTGGTAATATCAAATCAAGCTGATAACATGTAGCGGATCACACCATAAATGATTTGTTACCACCATTAATATGTCTCATAATAAGTAACATGTTATAGCACACGAATGTGGCGCATAATTGATGATGTGTAATAGCACGTAGTAGGTCACATAAGTATTAAGTCAAGACCTCACTAGGAATAAGTTTATGGACAAAATCCATTACTGTTGTTCATGTACCCCTATACCTTAGGCATCGGTCTCTGCCGGTTGATTGTCATAATGAGGTAATTCAATGAGGTAGGTAATTCAAAACTGAATTGTCTAGGCTTCATACGAAACCAGTTTGTTGCCATAGTTATGTAAGTTCCAGGTTATAATGAAATGTAAATATTTCTTAACTAAGGCCCCTGAAAAAAAATTTGGTCTAAAAAAACGGGATACTTTTGAACAATGTCGTTGTCAAATATTTCTCATGTATACTTCAGTGAACAACTCAAAACTAGCAGATACATACCTAGTTTAAGCTTCACTAGCAGAGCAAGTCACTAAAAAAAACTTTTGCTCTAAAGTGTTACATAATACAAACTAGTCACTTCATGTAATGCTAGTGTAGGTGTGTGTATGTGTATATCACATGTATGTGGGTCATAAATAAATTTTCACAAGTCCAACTAATGTCATTTCTGAAATCACGCGTGTACAAGTCACTAACCAATACTAAGTTCATAAATAATTCACTCGGTGCAACTAATGTAGTGTGCAGTTATAGTCTAGAATGCAATGCAATGCAAACCTAGTTCGCTATAACCAATGGCTCTGATACCAATCTGTCACACCCCCAAAATCCACAAACGGAGTTTTACCGTTAAGTGAGTGACAAACCAGGATCCCAGTCATTAGTTACACCAAACGACACTATATGAATTTAAAACATACGTGTCTCATTAAATGAGAAAATTTATTACAGAGTTAACGTTTAAAAGTTTGCGGAAGCGTAATCGAAATGTAATGCCAAAATATTAAATGGAAACTAAATGCGCAGTACACGCGCCCAATACAAGATACAAAGTTTAAATAGACATTAAACTCAAAACATGGTTTGTAATGCATGAAAATGTTTAAATGAAAAGCCGTGACTCCATGCCATGTCCTAAGTGCGTGGTACCTCAGTGACCTGTAAAAGTGAAAGACTAACAAGTGTCAACACGACGGTTGGTGAGTTCACAAAGTAAGTATGAAATCAAGTAGTCTAGTTGCAAGCAGAAATATAAATTAAGTATGTCATTGTAGGTAGCTAGTCTACAGCACATGTCCTTAGAGGCGTATGTATCTGACCGAAGCTGACGTATGTACACATTAAGTGCATTTTGCCCGTTCGTACATCCCAGCAGGATGCACTGTAAGTATGTTAGGTCATTCAACACCCGTTCGACAGGTCCTTCTGTCGTGCTAGCGTGACTAGCCCGGGTGGGGTTTGTCAAACCCAGTAGTACTACTCAAAATTTCCCCGCTATTTCACAAATACTAACGGTCAACTAGGTATTCATGGGGTCTTTCATGAACAAAATAAAAGTTGGTCTAATCCAGACATGCGACATACAGAATTTGTAAATCCGTAAAAGTATTCGTCCGAGTTCCAGCCCAAAAAGGGTAGAATAGTAAATAGTTTAGTTCAGTGAACTCACCTTAAGTTGCGCAGCAATTCAGTTTCTAAAAGCACACAGTAATACAACAACCTAAATAACAGTAGGTCTATTAATGTGTGTTCATGTAGGGTCATAGTACCCTATGCATCCAAATGGTCATACAGATTGTGCGAGTCTGGAATAGTTTGACTTTTTGACCAAGTTTGACTTTTAGTTGACTTTTTGTCCAAGTTTGACTTTTAGTTGACTTTTGGTCCAAGTTTGACTTTTAGTTGACTTTTGGTCCAAGTTTGACTTTTAGTTGACCCGAGTTGACCCACGACCCGTTGGTGATTTATTAAGTGTAAACACGCTACAAATGATGTATTTAACTATATTACATTCGCATACCACACTACACGTCACACAACCAACAAACTGGATTTCAAATTCCACAAAAGTTTCCTTTATAGGAAGGTCGGATTTGTAAAGTATACTTGCATATTCCAACATCCTAAGCATGTCAACTATTACACAAATACCATAGCACACTACACAAGTCAACAACACATACTAACACTTTGCGGTTCCTACATGAAGCATACTAGCATGTGTGGTCATTTCTAAGCAATACATAATGTTCACATGTTTTGTACAACTAGCATAATAACCCTTTCATCATACATTCTAGTTAATCTTGCATATACAACCTAGACTTCAATTAACCAATTTCAAGTACTCACTTTCAATTCAACTTGTACCTATAAATGTCAACGCATGATCAAAGCACGTTTACCAATCATCACATGTCTACAATCACTCACATGCAACCCCAAGTCACGTTTGTGCGTCCAAAATCATAACACATGCATCCTAGTCGATTTTCATGTCAAAAAGTTTCTACATTTAGCAAGTATTCCAAACCAAGTCGAATTCGTATGTTCAAATAACCAAAATTCGTCTAACATATCTTACAAACATGCTAGCAAGTCCATAATGATCATTATATGTCCATAACATGCGATTTCACACGATCTCTAACACAAAAGTTACTATTTTTAGTAATCTATCATAACAATCATGAAATTTCACAAACAAGTAGCCAATCTTCATCCCATTCATCATCTAAATACATATTCAATCCTATTTTCACAATATCGATCATGCAACATCAAGTTTCAATGATTCCATATCAAACCCTAATTCCATAAACACACTTTTTGCACCAATTTCATCATCTAACTATCCAAATAACCAATAACACATAACTAATATCCCAATTCCACAACACAATCATCAATTGGCCATTTTGGATGAACTAGGGTTTCATTCCTATAATTTTCGTAACATATATATAATGTTAAGAATGAAACTTACTTGTTATGTGTTTGTAACTTCAATCAACAACCAAAAACACCACCTAAGACCCAACACAACCGAACATCATCAATGGACAAACCAAGCAGCCGAATCTTCAAATTGCCATAACTTTTTAATCGCTACGAGTTAGAAGACGTATTTACTATCATTGGAACCGTCTCGTCGAGACGAAGATTTTGTTATATAATAGGCCCCGTGACGACGTCGGAGATGGCCGGAATCTGGCCGGAAAGGGTGACGGCTTAAGATCAAAAGGAAAAGGCTTTGTGCCGTTTTTTGTTTAAAATATTTAGGTTTAGGTTAGTTAATTTTTGATTAATTTGTTAATTGTTGAGTTGGGTTGGGCCTTGGGCCACCCATGGGTCACATGGATGATTCATGGGCCCCGTTTTGTTTCGGTTTTGCAAACACACTGAAAATCTTTCTCAAATATTCATTTTTGTTTCGTAAGGGTTACCGAAATCCGCAAACAGTTAAAACCGGTAAAATACGCGGTTACACGAAATTTCAACAATTAAACACACATAACAGTTAAAATGTATTATTATTGTATTCGCATTCATTTAAGATCACCAACGCCCGGGTATTAACTCGTGTGGTCGTTTCGTGTGAATATTTATATAACGGTTTGCACATTTAATTCATCAAATTAAATGAAAAGTATAATTGCGTTAACGTGACTAACAGAGTTTAACTAACGAAGTTAACCTGAATTTGTCGGGTGTCACACAAATCTAGGCCATTGGATCATCAAGGGTAGAGAACACCTACACCCTCCAATCCTATGCATTGCACTTATTAAAAGAAGGAAAAAAACACGCTCACGCAAGGATTCGTACTCGCAACCGCACGCGTCATTTTCCAACGTTTTACCACCATTCTAAATTAAAGCTTTTGCTATATATACCGATTATTAAATAATTAACCGTTAATATTTTTCGCAATTTTTTGTTTGTTGTTTTTATTTTTATTTTATGTCAAACTGTAAATGTTAGTTATTATAAGATGTTTATTTTTCCTAAATTGGTGTTTAATTTATTTTCACTAAACGTTTTTGTCATAAATTTTTTTTAATACTTTTGTATTAATTTTATTATTTTTGTTTTACCTATTATTGTTTAGCTTTAAGGGTTAGTTTTGGGTATAATTTTAAGATTTAGATTTTAGCTAGAGGTGTAACTGAGTCAAGCCGGCTCGCGAGCTACTCGAGATCGAATTAGTAAAAAACTCTTTTGAGCCGAGCCTTAACGAGCTCAAGCCCGATCTATAGCCTAAAATAATGTTCGTTTTGTTATCAAGCTTGAACTTTCAATTCAAAACTCGCCGACCCTTAACGAGCTTTTTGTTTATATTTTTTATTTAGTTTTATAAATACATATTCATAAATATAAGTAAAATTTTGATAAAAAAATTTTGATAAAAAAGATTAAATAATATGTATTTATAAAAATTTTGATAAAGTGCTAAAAATTTTCATAAATACATATTTATAAAATTTTGATAAAAAAGATTAAATAATATGTATTTGTTATATATAAGATGTATGATTATAAATATGTATAAATTTAAATATAAAATTGACAAATAAAATAACTAAACACTAAACGAGCCGAGCTCGAGCTCTGTTTATACTTGCTTGTTTTTTTTATTAATTTTACGTTTTACCTTTTAGAGTTTAACTTTAGGGTATAGTTTTTGAGTTTAGTTCTACGGTTAACCTTCTTGGGTTTAGGTTTCTCGGCTAGGTTTTTAGATTTGGATTTCTATGTTAGGTTTTTGGGTTTAAGTTTCTCATTTATGTTTTAGGGGTGTGGTGGTTTAGGTTTTAGGGGCTTGTGTGTTGGATTAGGTCCATACGACGTGAAATCACATAACACGCACGAATACTTACATTTCAAACACGTTCATTCATTAAATTAGTCGAAGATGTTAATAACTGGATGGATTAGGGTTGACGAACATTATAAAACGTGTCAGATTAAATTGAAAAGTACAATTTATCACGTTAAATTCAATTTTAAAGAATCTAATTATATTAAAAAAAACTATAGGGTTCCGCTTTTTATTAATTTCAATCGAACTCTACCACATTAGATTCAATTTTAAAGCATTCGATAATATATATATATATATATATATATATATATTATATTTTCATTTCAGGTTAGCACATGTGATTTTCGTAAGATAAAAACTAGAATCACATATATAAAAATAATCACATGTGCTAAGCATATAGGAAAAAAAAAACTCGAATCACATATGCAAAACACTAATATCACACGTGCTAAAAAATGAAATTATATGTTATCTTTAACCGACTTACACAGCAACCAACTTACACAGCAACCAACTTACAACCCTTAAATTATTTGATTCATTTTGATTAATGGGTTAAATAAGTCATATCACACGTGTTAAGTTTCCACCCAAGACAATTAATAGTTTACTAACTTTAAATACATGTGCTAAAAATTAAAAATCATATATGCTAAAACTAGAATCACATGTGCTAAACCTCAAATCAAATGTGCTAAAGTTTCAACCAAAGACAAATAATACCTTTATAAAACCTTAAATAATTGTGCTAAACTTCAAATTACATATGCTAAACGACAAATCACTTGTGCTACAACTTAAATCACATGTGTTAAAACTAGAATCACATGTGATAAATCTCAAATCACATGTGCTAAACTAGAATCACATGTGCTTAACCTCAAATTAAATGTGCTAAAACTAGAATCTCATTTGCTAAACCTCAAATCACACGTGCTAAACTTTCAACCAAAGACAATTAAAAATTTACATAACTTCAAATAAATATGCTAAAAATAAAAAATCACATGTACTAAAACTAGAATTGTGTGTGGTAACATCAAATACATGTGCTAATAACAAAAAAAAAATTCATGTGCTAAATTAGAATCAAATTTGCTAAAACTAGAATCACATGTGCTAAACCTCAAATCAATGTGCTAAAACTAGAATCACATGTGCTAAACCACAAATCACATGTGCTAAAACTATAATAACATGTGCTAAATCTCAAATCACATTTGCTAAAACTAGAATCACATGTGCTAAAACTAAAATCACATGTGCTAAAACTAGAATCACATGTGCTAAACCTCATATCACATGTGCTAAAACTCAAATCACATGTGCTAAAACTAGAATCACATGTGCTAAATCTAAAATCATATGTGCTAGAACTAGAATCACATGTGCTAAACCTAGAAGCACATGTGCTAAAACTCAAATCACATGTGCTAAATGCCTAAAACTAGAATCACATATGTTAAACCTCAAATCACATGTGCTAAAACTAGAATCACATGTGCTACCTCAAATCACATGTGTGCTAAAAGCCTAGAACTAGATCACATGTACTAAAAATAGAATCGCATATGTTAAACCTCAAATCACATGTGTTAAAACTAGAATCACATGTGATAAACCTACAATCACATGTGCTAAACCTAAATCACATGTGCTAGAACTAGAATCACATGTGCTAAACCTAGAAGCACATGTGCTAAACCTCAAATCACATGTGCTAAAACTCAAATCACTTGAGCTAAAACTAGAATCACATGTGCTAACCTCAAATCACATTTGCTAAAACTAGAATCACATGTGCTAAACCTCATATCACATGTGCTAAAACTCAAATAACATATGCTAAAAATAAAATCACATGTGGTAAAACTAGAATCACATGTGCTAAACCTCAAATCACATGTGCTAAAACTCAAATCACTTGAGCTAAAACTAGAATCACATGTGCTAACCTCAAATCACATGTGCTAAAACTAGAATCACATGTGCTAAACCTCATATCACATGTGCTAAAACTCAAATAACATATGCTAAAAAAAATCACATGTGCTAAAACTAGAATCACATATGCTAAGCCTAGAAGCACATGTGCTAAACCTCAAATCACATGTGCTAAACGCCTAAAACTAGAATCATATGGGCTAAAACTAGAATCACATATGTTAAACCTCAAATCACATGTGTTAAAAGCCTAGAACTAGAATCACATGTGCTAAAACTAGAATCACATATGTTAAACCTCAAATCACATGTGCTAAACCTATAATCACATGTGCTAAACCTAGAATCACATGTGCCAAACTAGAATCACATGTGCTAAACCTCAAATCACATGTGCTAAAAGCCTAGAACTAGAATCACATGTGACTTTCGCTTTAGTACATGTTATTTGAGATCTAGCACATGTGATTCTAGGTTTAGCACATGTGCTTTGAGGTTTGACACATGCGATTCTAGTTTTAGCACATGTATTTAAGGATTATCACACATGTGATTCTAGATTTAGCACATTTGATTTAAGGTATAACATGTGTAATTGAAGTTTAGCATATGTGATTTAACTTTTAGCACATGCGATTTATAATTTTAGCACATTTATTTGGGGTTTTGTAAAATTGTTAGTTGTCTTTGATTGTTTAGTTTTAGCATATGTGATTTAAGGTTTAGCACATGTGATTTGAGGTTTAACACATGCGATTTTAGTTTGAGCACATGTATTTGAGGTTTAGCACATATTATTATAGTTTTAACACATGTGATTTGAGGTTTAGTACATTTGATTCTAGTTTAACACATGTGATTTGAGGTTTAACAAATGCGATTCTAGTGATTTTAGCTTTATCACATGTGATTCTAGGATTAGCACGTGTCTTAAAACTAAAATCACTTGTGGTAAACCTTAAATCACATGTGCTAAAACTAGAATCATTTGTGTTAAACCTCAAATCACATGTGATTTTAGCTTTATCACATCTGATATAAGATTTGGCACATGCGATTTGAGGTTTGTCACATTTGATTTAAGATTTAGCACATGTGATTCTAGTTTCATCACATGTGATTCTAGTTTTATCACATGTGATTCTAGTTTTATAACATTTGATTCTAGTTTTAGCACATGTGACTGTTTCTTTTCCGTGTATGGTTATGACGGAGAAATTGAGCAACCGAATGCTAAAAATCATCAAAATCCGTCAATTACTTAACTAGTTAACTATAGTTTCTAGATAAAGTTTATTTTTTATGAAAGTAATGGAGATTGATGATGGATCGTCTACAACGGAGAGTGGATCTGACCTCTAGTTTCTAGTAAAGAATACGCCAGAGTAGTGATGGTTTGAGGTGGTAGTAGTGGTGGCCATAGATCGTGCTACGTAGTAGTGGTTCAAGGCGATCATAATACTGGTAATTTATCAACGAAGGAGGAGCCAATGGTGTCTTTTGAATCAATTACTACAAATAATTCATCAGCGAAGGACAAGGAATTCTTCTATTAACGGAAGTGTTACTTGATAAACAGAAGACTAAAAAGAATTTTAATTCTACCTACCCCCAAGCCAAAAAATAAAACTAAACCCAACCCATCCCAAAAACCTAAGCTCCCCACCAAAAAAACCTAACCCTAAAAGCTAAATAAAAATATATACCAATAAACTGAACTCTAAAATCTAAATTATACTCTAAGTAAATGATCTAAGCCTCTCGCGAGCTACTTGAGATCGGGTTGATAAAAAGCTCGGGACAAGCCGAACTTTACTAGAGCTGAACCCGAGCTTCAAATAAAACACATTAAGTTATCAAGTCCGAGTTTCACTTGTCCAGCTCAAGCAGGCTCGGAAGCCTTAACGAGCTTTTTTACTTATATGTTTTTTAATTGATTTATAAAGATTCATTTATACGAATACGTAAATATATACAAAGTTATGATACAAAAAGTTTAAATAATATGTATTTTGTTATATATAAAACTTATAACTATTTAAATACTCAAAGTTAATTATAAAAATTAATAAATAAAATAATCAACAAGTTGATCTCGAGCTTTGGAAAGAAATCTCGAAATAAGCTAAGCTCTATTAAACTAAAATGAGTTAAGCTCGTGTCTATACGAGCTAGATCTCGACATGTTTACGCTCCCACATAATGAATGCAATTAAAAAAAAAGAACAAATAAAAATAAAATTAAGGAAAAAAGACAGTGCTGATATGAATATATATTTAGCTAATTAAATTTGAAATCAAATCCATCTTTGGTACAATGGTTTAGTCTATGAATTTCGTTGTCGCAAGGTCACGCGTTCGAAACAAGGCTCCATCTCTTGTTTCGTGTTTTTTTATTTAATGCATCTTAGAGGATAGGAGGGTGTAGGTGTTCCCCGTCCAAAATTGATTTAAGATGATCCAATGGACAAGAAGTGTTCCCTAGTTCCCGTAAAAAAAGGGTTCCCCATTGAACTGTTCGCTATATATATATATATAACACTTAGTCATATAGGGGAGGGTTCAAGAGAGAACTCATTTTAAGTTGAGAACTAGAGAACTAATTTTTAACCATAGATCTTGATGATCAAGGGCTGAGATTAGAAGATGAAGATTAAAAAAAAGGTGGAGATTTTAAAGAAAGGGGTATATTGGGAATACAAATTTCTTTCATTCCCATGACAATTGCACCCGTTCAACTTCTCGTCATTTCAAATTCTCGGCAGACAAGTTCATCTTCATCACAAACTCAAGCATAATAACAATACCTAGGGTTTAAATTCCAGCAAAAATCGAGAGAAATGGAAGAAGAATCAGTTAAAACGATGGAAAACGATGCTGTTCAAACGATGATTGAAAACGAAGCATGTAAAAAATCGTTGATAGAAGGTAAACAATCGTCTACAAATGCATGTGATTTGATACATATCATGCGCGATGATCTGTATTACACATATCTAGTCTCACAAATTGTTAGGTTTTGAAAACACATTGCTACGCTTTAAAATATAAATCTGAAAGTGTATATGTCTATTGCATATGTGTAGTATGTTAATAGATGCTAATGCTGATGTTGTTTAATCCAATAGCTTCAGGTGCTTATGTGTACTACATATGTGTAGTATCTGAATAGTATGTTGTTCAATCCATTAGTTTCATGTGTTTGTGTGTATTACTTATGTGTAGTATCTGAATAGATGTTAATGTTGATGTTGTTTGTTAAAGTGTTTATGTGTACTGCATATGTGTAGTATCTGAATAGATGTTAACGTTGATGTTGAAAAAGTGTATATATCTACTGCATATGTGTAGTATGTTAATAGATGCTAATGCTGATGCTGATGTTGTTTAATCCAATAGTTTCAGGTGCTTATGTGTACTACATATGAGTAGTATCTGAATAGTATGTTGTTCAATCCATTAGTTTCATGTGTTTGTGTGTATTACTTATGTGTAGTATCTGAATAGATGTTAATGTTGATGTTGTTTGTTAAAGTGTTTATGTGTACTGCATATGTGTAGTATCTGAATAGATGTTAATGTTGTTGTTGTTGTTAAAGTGTATATGTCTACTGCATATGTGTAGTATGTTAATAGATACTGATGCTGATGTTGTTTAATCCAATAGCTTCAGGTGCTTATGTGTACTACATATGTGTAGTATCTGAATAGTATGTTGCTCAATCCATTAGTTTCATGTGTTTGTGTGTATTACTTATGTATAGTATCTGAATAGATGTTAATGTTGATGTTGTTTGTTAAAGTGTTTATGTGTACTGCATATGTGTAGTATCTGAATAGATGTTAATGTTGTTGTTGTTGTTAAAGTGTATATGTCTACTGCATATGTGTAGTATGTTAATAGATACTGATGTTGATGTTGTTTAATCCAATAGCTTCAGGTGCTTATGTGTACTACATATGTGTAGTATCTGAATAGTATGTTGTTCAATCCATTAGTTTCATGTGTTTGTGTGTATTACTTATGTGTAGTATCTGAATAGATGCTAATGTTGATGTTGTTTGTTAAAGTGTTTATGTGTACTGCATATGTGTAGTATCTGAATAGATGTTAATGTTGTTGTTGTTGTTAAAGTGTATATGTGTATTGCATATGTATAGTATGTTAATAGATGATGATGCTGATGTTGTATATTCTAATAGTTTCAGGAAAGATGGAAATGTTGATAATTTATTCTTGTTTATGTGTTTATACATATTGCATATCTGTAGTATTATAAAACATGTTAATGTTAATGTGTTTTACAAGTGTTCACAATATACTGCATATTTGTAGGATCCGATGCTGAATTATTGCTCAAAACAAAGAAAACACAGGTTTGAAAAAATTAAAAGTTGTTTTCTTCAATCAACAAGTGAAAGACAAACAAAAGTGTAGTAAAGAAAACAAGAAAATTACAGAAGCAAAAGAAGATGAAGAATTTGGTGAGTTATATTTCTCAATAGTGCTTTATGCTTCACATTAACTTAACCTCATTAACATTTATTGTGAAAACAGATATTGAGATGAAAAGGAAACTGGCAAAAAAAACAAAAAAAAGAAAACAAAAAGAGGATGAAATACCAAAGCTGGATTCTGATACTAAAGGTATGTTTGATATATAAATGTATTTCTGATACTACATATATGTAGTAATGCTACTTCATATATGTATTGGTGTGATTATAAATTTTAACAGCAAATTGATCAACAAGATTCATATACTATTACAGATTCTGGACCTAA
This sequence comes from Tagetes erecta, assembly GCA_030867185.1. Taxonomy (NCBI): domain Eukaryota; kingdom Viridiplantae; phylum Streptophyta; class Magnoliopsida; order Asterales; family Asteraceae; genus Tagetes; species Tagetes erecta. The sequence continues at coordinate 22,265,845 of CM061491.1, forward strand.
AAGGAAGTCCAGAAGACTTCAAAAACTAAAACAGAAAAAGGTGCAAGATTCTGATGATGAGACAGACAAAAATGAAGATTCTGATGATAGCCTTAAAGGTATTTAGTTTTTTATAAGTAAAATTATGTAGTAATGTTAGTGCACATGTAATACTAGCTAATATTTGACTATTTTGTTAGAATTAGTGCATGAAAAAAAAGAAGAGGAAGAAAGGTGCAAGGGCAAAATAAGAAAGTCAACTGGTTTGGCTTAAGGCCACGTACAACACCTCGTCAACTTAATCTGGCACTTCAAACACTATCAAAGAAACAAAGGGATGCTGTTAGAAGCATGGGATTTGGAAAAATATTGTCAATGGCTGTAGATGGAATTCCAGCAAAACTTGGTCATTTTGTAGTTGATAGCTTTAAGCCTGATTTGATGGCCATAGACTTAGGAAGGGTTAAAATAAATGTGGATTGTGAATCATTGAATCAATTACTTGGAGTACCATATGGTGGAATAAACTTGGAATCGTTAGAATATAATACTAGTTTTGAAGGAATTGTGAAGCAATGGAGGGGTTTGTATAGAAAAAAATATGTGGGACCTTCTGAGATAGTGCACAGAATAGAAACAAATGCTGATGATGATAGTATTCTATTCAAGTTGGATTTCTTGGTACTTTTTATGAGCACAATGGTGGAGTGCCGAAAACATGGAAAATGCGCCCTTGATTTTCTACGATACTTTTCAAATGATACCAAAATTGAAGAGATAGACTGGTGCAGTTTTATTTTGAATAAACTTGAACAGTCTAAAGTTGGATGGGTTAGATGTAATTACGATTCTAAATTCACAGGCCCGTTGACAATACTTACGGTATGTGTTTAATTTTATATATTTGTTGTAAATTAAAATATGATGATATTTATGGCTACATGGTTGCATATATGTAGCCTCTATGAATGTTGAAATGTTAATGTTTATGCAACTGCTTCTGTATGATGCATATATGTAGTTAGGAATGTTGCATATATGTAGATAGGAATGATATATATATATATATATGTATGTAGTCATGAATGCTGCATATAGGTAGTCTGTTGATTAGAATAGTAAAAAACTATATTTGTATCTTTAACATATATACTAATAGATTGTAAAAAATGCAGCTTCTGTATGTCGACAGAATTATTTGCCCAGCAATTAACGTAGCACGGAAAGTGAGCCCGCTAAAGTTCTGGACAATGAAAAAATTGTCTATAAGAGAAAAATATGAGATAGAAAATGGAGGTTTTGGTCTAGGGGAATTAAGGGATTTGTACTTGGATTATGATCGTGACGAAAGTGAAGAAGAAGAAGAAGAAGAAGAAGAAGAAGAAGGGAAGGAAGAAAAAAGAGATGCAAAAGACAAAAACATTTCTAGTAACATGCTTAAGCCAGAAAACTTGAAGGTATGTTATATATCTGAATTTGTTTTAATAATGCTGTTTTCCATCATGTACTTAGATATTATGCATATATGAAGTCTTTTAAAAATGTTAATGATGTTTTAAATATTAAGGTATGCTGCATATATGTAGTATAATGGTATGTAATTAAATTTTTGCAAATTTGTTAACAGGATCATGTTTCCAAAATGAATGATATGCTTGACTTAATCGTGAAAGATAAAAAGGCGGTTGAAAAAGAATTATGTGAAGCATTTTTACTTTACCCAAAAGATGAAGAGGTAAAAGAATTGGTGGAGAAATACAAGCAAGTATACACAGAAGTGATAAATGTTGAGGAAAGTGTGGCAGCTATGATTTGTGAGAAAGAGTTAGAAGAAATTGAAAATCCAGAAATGGATAAGAAAGAAAGTGATAAGAAGACAGAAGTTGCTGATCACCAACTTCCAGATTTCAGCCTTGGGTTGACAGATAGTTCACAAGAAAAGGGAGAAGATGAGATGAAGAATGATACACTGAATGCAGAAAAACCTTGTGACGATCAACGAATTAGAAGGAAGGAAGAACGATTGAAGAATGTAAGTGACCAATTGAAATCGCCATGGTACTTACGAGAAGTTGATATGAGCAAACCATTGACTCAGGAAGAAAATGTTGTTTGGAATTACATAGTAAACACTTGGCAAGAAAATGAAAAGTAAGTTTCTTTTGCATTCTTATTTAAATGTATATATGATTGTGTATATAGTTTAATTTATACCACTTCTAAAATCTCAACTCACAGGACATTAACAATTAGTAATCCTGAAAGTGAAGAGGCTGAAAAAAAGGAAATCGAGAACAGTTTTTCGTAAGTGATCCATATTTCATATATGTAGAGTTGTAAAAATTATTATACTACACATAGGTAGTCTTTTGTATTACTTGCAACTTAGTTATAATACATGTATGTGACACCTGAATGATGTTTTTTTGTGCAGGAATGATGTTTTCGGAACATCTTATGGCTTAGAAACAAAATTATTTATTTTGTGGACATTAATTCCTGGGTTTGAGTTGTATGAAAATGTCGTTGACTGTTGGGCTGCAGTTTTGAATCATGATGAAAACTTAAAAAGCATAGAATCACCAAGTTGTTTGTTTTGCTATACAACAACAATTGTAAGTATTGTATATAATACTAACGTAGAAATAGTTTTTATAAATAATGTTCACTTACATCTGTTATTTTTCTACCTTAATAGCTTGATTGGATGCTTAATAAAAGTTCAACAAATGCAAACGATTGGAGGCTTTGGAAAGAAACATGATGTATGTTGTCGAAGGAAAAGAAGAAAAATTGGATCTCCGAAATTTGAATTGGTCTTCTTTCCTATGTTAGAGAAGCGACACTTCTATTTGATCGTTTTTTATTTGAAAAATCCTTCTATTTCCGTAATAGACAACATGCATCAATCTACAAGCTTGGTTTCAATGAAAGACAATGCGAGATATATATCAAAGTGGACACCATATAAAGTGGTATGTTAAATCTTTATTTAAGTTCAAAAGTAATTCATTAGTAAAACAACATATATGCAGTAATTTACTGCACATATACAGTAAAACAACATATATGCAGTAGTTTACTGCATATATGCAGTAAAACAACATATATGCAGTAGTTTACTGCACATATACAGTAAAACAACATATATATATATATACATATGTTGATATATATATTATTTATGCATATTGCATATATGCAGTTTGTTTAATAATGTTAAATATCTGAAATACTGATCATATGTAATCTATTACAAAATGAAATATTAATGTTTAGACATGTTTATTTATGTTATAATGTTTGTTTTCCTACAGAAACAAATGTTTTTTGATTATTTGATGAGTGTACAACACCCAAAAGCAATGGCTATCAAAGCTACAAAGCCATTAAGGATAAAGATTGATTGGGCCACAAAAGAAAATTTTACAGATTGTGGTGTCTATGCTATGAGGCATATGGAACTTTTCAAAGGAAAAGCAATGAAATTTGATTGTGGCTTTAGTGATATACAAAGCAAGAGTAGCAAGCAAATAAAACAACTTAGAATGAAATATGCCACCAAGATTCTATTGTCTAATGCCAATTGTTTTAAGAAGAAAATGTTGGATGAGGCAAAAGAATGGGATAAAGTCTTGAAAGAAACCGGTGAAGAACAAAATCTTTTTAAAGACCAAATGACTAAGGAAGTGGTGGTGAATATGGAAAGCAAAAAAGAAGAAGTGGTGAATGCGGAAAGGAAAAGTGAAGAGGTGATGAATTGAAAAATACCAAAGGAATGAATGATTAGAATGTGTAATTGTCTATAGTTTTGTTAAGTATGTGTAGACACGAATATTATGATGCTTTTATGGAGTTGCTTTTAGGATATGTCTTTGAATATTTGTAGACAAGAATATTATGATGGTTTTATTATGTTACTTTTTAAATATATGTATCTGGATAAATTTGTTACTTAAAAAGAATCATATGTTAAGGATAACATACTGCATATATGTAACATGCAATACTTCATATATGTAACATGTCAAACTGCATATGTGTAACATGGCATATCTTGAAAAGTTGGTGAATGAAGAAAACAAAGGAATGACATAAATGGGTAAAAAATACCAAGGAATAGATTTATGGTGTTGCTTTTAAATATGTTTTTGAATATGTGTATCTAAATTAATTGGTTAGTTAATAAGAACTATATGTAATTTGTCATACTACATGTTTGTAACAAGTCATACTACATATGTGTAACATGTCACACTGTATATATGTAACTTGTCATAGTACATATAACATGTCATATGCTGAAAAGTTGGTGAATGAGAAAACAAGGGAAAGATATAACCGGGTAAAAAAAATACCAAAGGAATTGTTTTATGGTGTTGCTTTTTGAATCTATGTTTGAATATGTGTATCTGAATTAATTGGTTAGTTAATAAGAATCACATGAAACTTGTCATACTACGTATGTGTAACATGTGATACTGCATATATGTAACTTATCATACTACATAAATGCACACAGAACATATGGATACTATATTGAATTGAATACTCAGAAGTATATTATTATTGAAATGAAAGTACATATAACATCAGGAAACGATATTATATAATCAAATTGAAATGAGTACTTTGAAAGGATAGTCTAAACAAATGATATTAAAAGACATATATGAAATTCATGAATCATAAGACAGTCATAGGAACAACAGCCTAAGGACCAGCAATCGAAGGACCAGGATCAACACTATTAGAACCATCAGTCGAAGGACCATGATCAACACCATTAGCACCAGCAGCAAGACGTTTCATCTTCTCGCAGTTACGCGAATCATGATCCACATATTTCTTACACTTACCGCATAACCTTAAATTTCCCTTTCTCTTTTTAGCGTTCTCAATAGCCTTTTCACCTGGACCAATAAGCCTTGGTGCAGTCCCACATCCTTTATTCCTTATACCTTGAGGTGGAACATATGAAACATCCACAGATTGTGATTTTCCAAGCAAGTCACCTAGCAAAAATACACATGCAAAATTTATAAAACACTACAAATAATGAATACTGTAATGACATAAAAAACTACAATACATATATGTAACACTGACGTAACTGTAAAAATTTGAAAAACAGTAACATACCTATAACAGCAGATGTACTGTTATAATCTGGATTGGATGGGACTTCTACAAATATATCATTCTTAATTTTCCTAAGTTGCTTCGCAAATGTAGAAAGTCTGTTTGTGTCGCATCGTAAACGATCCGCACATGAAGAAACTATTTCCATAATTTCATTCCTAAGTACTGAATTCTCACTGTTGTCAACACAATACCTATTTTCAAGACTATAAACATGATTTGGTAAGGCATCTCGTTTCCATCGTCTAGGCATGTATTGGTTTGGTATATGATCAATTTTATTGTATCTGAACACAGAAAAAACATGCCTACAAAGGTAGCCAATGCGCGTGAAGCCCATGCATGAACATGACACTGAATTATCACCCAATTCAAGGGTGACCTACACATATTGAATACAAAAAATATTAAAACAAATATAACATAAAAATACTAAATATATGTAATAAAAGTATATATTATATGCAGTGGTAATACTACATATATGTAGTAGGCATATTACATATATGTTTTACCTGAAATTCGTTGACAATGTTGCCGTGTCTGTCTGTGTGGGCAACCGTATAAGTTTTAGTCCCATCAACAACTCCAGAATTAACCATAAAACAATATAACATGCCTTTACGTATCTCCTTTTGTACCTCTAAAAATATTGTCCGGGAATATATTTCTGATGCATGCTTTTCTATAGGTAGAACAGTGAGCATCAATGGAGTTGTTGTTACAATTTCAAATTCCATTAGACGTTGATTGTATCGCTGCCCATCAATTGCATTGTCAAAGCATAACAAGAACTGAACCAATGTATTGGCTCCACTAGAATTGACTTTAAAAAGGGCATTAGAACTCTCACACCTTGATGTAGTCTTCATCAAACAACACATTTGTAATTCTCTAAAATAACAAGGAACCCACTGCTCCCTAATAGCATACATATCACTCAACCAAGGATGATCATCCAAGTGGTATTCATCCATTAGCAATTGCCATTTTTCTTCAAAAACAGAGGGTGTGATAAATAAATTCCACACCAACTTATGAATACAAGCCCTCAAATTTGTATTCTCTAACAAATCACCAGAAATCTAAAAATATAAAAAATACCACTTAGAAAATGATACATAATAGAAAAAAAAAGTAATATAAGTAATACTCTTATAAAAGTGAATATACCTTGACAGGTAGCTTCCTCATAATGTGCCACATACAAAGTCGATGAATGGATTCGTTAAAAACAGTAGCAACAGCTTGCTTCATTGCGGCATCTTGATCAGTTAACACTAACAAAGGCTGCTTCTTATGGGCATCAAGAAATCTGCTCAAGAGCCATTTGTAGGATTCAATAGTTTCATCACATAGTAGCCCAGCAGCAAATGTTACACACCTTTTATGATGATCAACCCCAATAAAAGGGACGAATATCATTTTATACCTGAAAAGAAAAATATAAAACATAAACATAGAATTGAATAAGATATAACATATGTAATACTGTAGTCACAGTAGACATGTATAAAACAGTACTACATATGTGTAGTAAACAATAAAAGTGATAAAGCATATAAAATACAAACATAAAATTGTTTGACATATAACAAGTGAAATATTATGGTCACAGTAAACATATATTAAACAAAACTACATATGTGTAGTACAAAGTAACTTACATGTTGGTGCCATATGTTGCATCGAAAGCTAAAACGTCTCCAAATGCTTCATAATTGCACTTCATAACATCATCAACCCAAAACAACGATCTCAATTCAGTACCAACTACAGTAAACTCAAAAGAGAAATTTTGCCTATTCATGACGCGTTCTTCCAAACTATCCACAATCATTTGTGCATCCCTATCACCTATAAACAACTGTATATCCCTAACAAAGTTCTTATAATCTGTTTTGGTGCCCCGAACCTTGTGATGCCCTCCTTTCAGTGAAACTTGCAACCTATGTGCAACATTTGCCCCAATATTATTCAAACTCAGCTTATGGATAAACTCTTGGTCTGAAAAACCAAGCTTCCTTTGGTTTTTAGATAAATCCATGTTTGCCTTATCAATAAGTCGATGATTATGAGCTTCCACAAATTCATATAGAACATAATTTGTTGTTCCTGGAATCCCTTTCAACCTAATACGAGCCTTACAATCCGTAACCTTAAATTTGCTGCGACGAGAACGAGAAATGCTACTGCTACCAGCTCTTGAACACAATATATACCTATGAGTGGTAAAGCCTTTAACTACCTTTAAAGTGCTCAAACGAGGAGAAAAGCCAGATTGGACAGCATAAGACTAATACATATTGACAACATCATCCCATTTATCAAAAACCATTCCCAAAACAGGTATATACTCAGCACTCACATCAGGCTTCCAATATGTTGTTCCATTTGTTGATAGGAAAACGTTACTTGAAATACATCCTTCATTAAAGAAAAATGACGTGACATAATAAGAACAGGCAATAAGCAGATGACAGATACTATCATTACACACATGTATAAAGATCATTAATATAAAACTATGACATCATCAAAGTTATACAGTTCCTTCAGTCATATTACATATATGTAGCATCCACAATAAGATTTTAGATTGTTCATTGTACAATTCAATCATACTATACATTTGTAATAGTCTTAATTTCAGTTGTAATATACGCAATAAGATTTTACCTACTTCATTGTACATATCAGTCGTATTACATAATGTGATATTATCAATTTCAGTCATATTATATATCCAGATCTATATAACATATATGTAGCATAAACAATAAGAATTTACCTTCTCCATCAACACCAGCAAATTGCAAAGAAGGAACGTCGGATGATGAAGAAACATCACTAGATGAACTCGTTTCAATATTCTGATCCGCTGAACTTTGCTCTTTCAACTGATTTGGATCGAATTCTGTACTAGAAGGATCATCGCAGCTTTCATTAGCATTATTCGCACCAGCGTTAGTTATATAACTCTCAGAAGAAGCAATCTCTAAATCAATAGAACATCAATAAAGCATAAGTTAATAGAAATCAATATGTACAATTTCACGATTGAAGGACTGAAAAAACAAAAAAAACCTTGAATTAACGTCATGAAGGTTTGATTTTTCAGTTTTGTAGTTGTAATCGATGAACTATGAGCGATAAAGAGATCGTGAATCAGAAATTCGATTGATGATGAAGAATCGTTTGATGAGGATGAATGATGAAGAATGGATTGATGAGGATGAACAAGAGAATCGAGTTTGATGACGAGATATATTTTGAGAAGATATTTTGAGAAGATATGATGATAATTTGATTTATATGAGGAGAATTTGGTTTGAAAGGAATAGAGTGGTAAAATGACAAATATACCCTAATTCTCTAGTTCTCAACTTAATATGGAGTTCTCTCTTGATCCCTCCCCTAGTCATATAACCATTACCATCATCGTCATTCGTTCATCTTCATCTTCGTCATGATCATTATCATATTTCATGACATCTAACATATTTATACACTTTATTATCCAAATAACAAAATCTTTAAATCATTTTTTATCAAGAATTAATATATATTAAACACCAAAGAATTTACAATAAGATGGCAGGTAAACGGACAACAAGTTGCGACGCCGCCCCCTTTTGAATAGCAAAATCTAGCCTACTGAACACAAAACCTTGACCCTTAGGGGTCGAAACATTGCTATGAATGACCCGTTGAACCTGGTCAAGAAGTTTACTGCCCTAGTGGTTAGGAAGCCAAGCGTATCATAGGCTAATGGAATAAAAACATGTTGGTATCCAAACATGCTTTCTCGTGTTTAAAAATCTTGCATGATTCTGCCTTTGACGCCGCTTGTCATACAACAAATCCATTGTCCCTGATCCCAACCAAGGCGAACACTCTAGTAAGGTCCACACAAGCGTGTTTCCCCCTATCCAACCAAACACTAGAATATCATCCGACCTTAAAGTAGACCTCCCCTCAAGCGGATCTGTCAAAAAGTTCACATGAGCCTCATTTTTATCCGAACTTTCTGCTCGCTTAAGGATATCATAAAAGACATCCCTAACCGAATCATGTCTGTATTTGAAGTCGGGTAACTTCTTGCAATGGGTTGTATGATCACCAAAAGCATCTAAACAAACCTTGCGGCAAACGGGACAAGGCTCATCAATCGGGAACAAAGGAATCATTAACCGGCACTTAAAGATAGCCCGCTATTCCAATGACGACATATGCTGCCCTAGTCCTTCAATGGGGATGGCAGTCAGAAAATCTTGAGCCCGAGGAGCCTGGAGACATGCAACCACTGCTTTCTGACGTGGTGATAAATCAAACCTCATTTCCAAACTTTGACTGATCCTACTTAATAAAGCACTCGCCAAACCTCATTTTTAAATCATCATATTCATCTTCATAGGTTCATTATCATCATCACTCATATATATATATATATATATATATATATATATATATATATATATATATATATATATATATATATAGGAGGGATTTTCTACAAAGGGAAAAAACTCTTAAATTGCTAAGAAGGATTCTGGGGCGTTGGATCTGGTTGTTTACGACCAAGATTTAGGCGGTGGCATTTTTGTAAATATTTTGATGTTTTGCTGACGCGTGATGGAACCAGTGGTAGATTTGTCATTGCGTGTTTTCAACACCATGTATATTAAAAACACTGTCACGCCCCCAAATCCACTAACAGAGTTTTACCGTTAGAGGCGTGACAAACCAGGATCCAGTTATTAATTACACCGAACGACTCTATATGAGTTTTGAAATCCAAACTCTATCTCATTAAATGTGGTAATTGAAACATCAAATCAGAGTAAATAGTTTTTAGTTATGAGGATGCGTAATAATCAAGTAATAAAAGCAAATCCAAACCATGCAGTCAGTAAATGCACAAAACACGCGCCCAACACAAGAAACACATGATAAATAGTTGTTAAATCCAAAACACAGTTTTTAATGCAAGAAAGTGTTTAAATGAAATGTTGAGACGCCATGCCATGTCCTACGTGCATTGTACCTCAGTGACCTGTAAAAGTGAAAGGCTAACAAGTGTCAACACGACGGTTAGGGAGTTCACATACTAAGTATAAAATCAAGTGAGTTCATTTGCAATCAGAAATATAAACAAAGTATGTTGGTGTAGGTAGCTAGTCTACAGAACATGTCCTTAGAGTCTAGTGTATCTGACCAAAGCTAACGTGTGTACACATGACGTGTATAGTTTTCATGTCGTACATCCCAGCAGGATGCACATGTAAGTATTTTAGGCCAATTTAACACCCGTTCGACAAGTCCATCTGTCGTGCTAGCGCGACTAGCCCTGGTGGGGTTTGCCAAACCCAGTAGTACTACTCAAAATTCCCCAGCTATTTCCCCAAATACTAATGGTCAACTAGGTATCCATGAGGTCTTTCATGAACAATAAAAGTAACTCTAACTAGACATGCGACATACCAAATTTCTAAATTTGTAAAAGTATTTGTTCGTGTTTCCATCCCATAAAGGGGTAGAATAATAGTAAGTACGATTCAGTGAACTCACCTTAGGTTGCACAACAATTCAGTTTAAAAGCACACAGTGTAATACAACAACCTAAATAATAGTATGTCTATTAATATGTGTTCATGTAGGGTCATAGAACCCTATGCATCCAAATAGTCATACGGTTTGTGCGAGACTAGCAAGTTTGACTCGTTGACCAAGTTTGACCAAAGTTGACTTTTGTTGACCCGAGTTGACCCACGACCCGTTGGTGATTTATTAAGTGTAAGTATGTTTCATTTAACGCACTTGTTCACATTACGTTCACAAATCACATCACAAGACACGTATTCAAAGAATTCGATTCCTACTTTCATTAAAGTATCCTTTATAGGAAAGTAGGGTTTTTAGAACATGCTTTCACGATTCAACATCCTAAAGATTTCCAAACTTCTCTATGCATATCAACTAATACACACTAGTCATACCATGATGCACAACACAATAGCACACGCCACATTTACAGTTTCCAGTTTAAGACAAAGTAGCATGTGTAATCATTTCAAGACACATATCATTGTCCATATGTTTTGTTTCAAAAAACATAACAACACTTTCACCATAGCATCCTAGTTAACAAGAACACACATTCTAGATTCTCCACAACCAATTTCATACAAACGGGTTATTAACCAAATAGCACTTTTAAATAACATTTCCATGTCAAGAGCTAGTTTACCATTCACAAGGTTGCCTACAATCTTCCATATGCAATTCATTTATGTTTGTATGTCCACAACTACTAATCATGCACCCTAGTGAACGTTCATGACAAAAAAAATCCATATTTAGAAAGTCATTCCAAACCAAGTCGGATTTCCACGTTCAAATAACCAAAATTCGTCTAATACATCGTACAAACATACTAGTATCATCACAACAATCCTTAGATGTCCACAACATGCAATTTCACATGAGCCCTAATGAAAAAGTTACTATTTTTAGTAATATGGCAAAACGAGCATGGAATTCCAAAACCAACTAATCAATCTTCATCCAATTCATCATATAAAAACATATTTCATCATATTCTATCATGATCATGCATACAAGTTCATGTTCTATTGACTTCCTATCAACCCTAGTTTCATAAAAATACTAATATTTGATCACCAAAACATCAAATAAACCTATAATCAATATCCAATTCCACAACAAATCACCAATTAACAAATTTGGATGAACTAGGGATTCATTTCTTACAATTTTCGAAACATATATGAAATTTAGGGATGAAACTTACTTGTAATGTGTTTGTAACTTCAATTAACAACCAATAACACCACCAATTGAATCAAAATTGCAAGAAAATCAAAGATTGAATGTATGGAGAAGTGGCCGTAGGTTTTGGATGAAGAAAAGGGGTGTGTTGCCGTTTTTTTTAATAAAAATTAGGTTTAGGGTTTTAGGTTTTTGTTAAAATATTAAGTTGGGTTAAAATGGTGGGCTTTAGGCCATCCATGGATCACATGGATGATCCATGGGCAACGTTTTATTTCGGTTAGTAAACACCATGAAAATCTTTCTTAAACATAAATTTTTGTTTCATAAAATTTACCGAAATCCGCAAAAGGTTAAAACCGGTAAAATACGCAATTACTCGGAAGTTCAACAATTAAGCACACATGTTACTTAAGATATATATTTGTTGTATATGTATCAATTAAATTCACCAACGCCCGAGTATTAACTCGTGTGATCGTTTCATGTGTACGTTTGTGTAACAGTTTGTACATTTAATTCACCAAATTAAATGAAAGTATAATTGTGTTAACGTGATTAACATAGTTTTGGCTAACGAGGTTAACCTGAATTTGTCGGGTGTGTTTATTGGATTGTGTATAAAATCATTCTAAGTGTTAATGCGTAGGATCAATACCTAATATTAGGATTATGGTGGTTGTGATTGTTTTTGGTGATGATGGTAGTGTATTAGGATTGTGGTGTGATAATTATTATGTTGAGTGGTATTAAAATTGGAGTGTAATTTTGTATGTTGTAGTTTTTAAGTTTTGTATGTTGGAGTGGTATTAAATTTAGTAGAAGTAATATTTATTGAGTTTTAACTAGTATAAAGAAAATGTTATTAGTCACTGCAGAATCATTATTTGTCAGCACGTTATAACCTTCTCTCTTCTATTTCGCGACATTATGCAAAAAGAAGAGGAGAAATAACTAAAACATCAAATAACAAATACAAGATACCGCCTCACACAATTTAACTCATAACTGAGTTCCAAAACAAACACATCAAAAGCACGCCAAGTTCCTTGACCCTAGTTACCTTGTCCCAACATGTGTATGACCTGTATCACGAGTTAAACACATCAACAACTGAGTCACTCTAAAATATAATACTCAACAAAGTAATGCGTGCAAGTAAATTTTTTATCAATTCAAGCCTTACTAATATCATCCAATCAAAGCGAGTGTCAGCTAACATAAATGCCATTCTACGTTCCTGAGAAAGTTTACATGGATGGTTAAAGTCCCTTCAACCGAATGAAGCCCAAAGCCAATAATCCAGCTCAACCTAGACAGTTCATGCTAACCAACATAACTCAGCCATATCTGCGAGATATGCCAGTGACCTAAAGTTAGCTCTATTTACCCAATAACGACAAATGTCTGACGTATCTAGACTATGGTTTGTTAACCCGCAAGGGACAATATAACTTACAACACACATCATAAATATTTATAACAAATACAATCAACGCTACTTTGAAACAACCCTGAAACATGTAATGAAAATGGGTTGTTAAACTTCCCGAAATGTGTAAATGATGATCAACTAGCGATATTTTGCATAGTGCAACCCTGAAACAAGCAAGGCCATACACGTCATGACTTAGTAACCTTAAGCATGTAACCCATATGTTTCAACACCATAGCCGACCAAACAAGCCTGCCTTAGTCACGTAAGTGACCTTAATTTAGTGTCTACACAAGCCAGGTGAATACCTTGTCCTGAAACGATGTTTGGCCTAGTCTCTAGTCATGCTAGTAACCACAAGTTAGGGTTACCACGACCCTTGGTGATTCTTGACCATAATCGACATTGCCCTAATCATTAGTCTAGCTAATGACCTCGAGATTGAGTCTCCATGACTACTGTCGGTACCCAAAACATACAATTAAGACCGCCACACATCGATGAGCTAAGGTTCACACATGTCCTAAAGCCCATGGATCAAGCCAATTGTTCTACAAATAAACATAAAGTAGGTTGTTTTTTTATGAGTACATTTAAGCTTTAAAGTTATAAATAAGTATATAGGAGATGTATAATTTGAAAACTTGTTATTATTGAAAAAACCCAAGACACCTTGTGTGTGGACCACAATGAGCCACATATACAACTATCTCATCATTTGTGTTTTACTCCATTGAGGGCAGTATGGACATTTTGCTCACCCACCATTTTTTCCATACATCTGACAACTCTCTCTTTACTCTTTCATATCCTAATTTCAAAATTTTCAGAATCAACTTTCTCTTTGCAAATCACCTAACTTTCTCTCTATTATCATCTTCGTCATCGAGCTCTTAAAATCATCATACGGATTCATAAATTTCGTTGTCTTCTAGATCCCGAAAAAAGAGTATTTGCCATATCTGCGACCAGAGCTGCAACATTAAGCTTGTTTCGATATGTTGTCGTTGTCGTTGAGCTTGTTTTGACATGTTGTTCATGGAGATTGTTTGAGATGAGGACGATCAGTTTCGATGGAAAATGTCGTCACCACCGTCACCCGATTAATTAAGGTGAAAGAAGTTCCAGTAGAAAATTAATTGATTCCGAGTCAGCTCGTTTGGAGTTTAATTTGATGTTGTTAAGGTACGGGATGTTAGTTTTTTGCACTTTTTGTTAAATAATACTTGAAGTAATTGGTGCTGCTGCAGTTCAAAAGTATATCCAGTTGTTATATATATAGTTTTGAAATGAAGTTACAGTTGATTAATTTGATTAATTGAGATGAATGAAATTCCTGTTATAGTTTTGAAATGTTATAGTTTTGAATTGGTATGTTGAAAATAAATTAAATATATTTGGTTGATTAAAAGGTAGCATGCTACTCGTTATAGTTTTGAATTTTTTTTATATTTAGATTTATCAAAACATGAGGATTCGTAAAAACTTGGGTAACTAATTTGAATAAGTTTTAATTTCAACATGGGCAACTAATTTTTTAACTATTGTAGTTCTGAAATGGGTTTTTTATTTATGAGAAAGGTTCATATACAAAGTTTGATTTTGGTACAAAGTGTAAGAAGGATTTATAGTCATTAGATCTACTTTTAAAGATTAAGATAAATCAATTGGTGGAGGGGTATTTTTGTCATAACCACTTTTGTTGACTTTTTCTCTCTCCACATGCAAGGCACATGCCAATTCCTCTACTTTTTTTAAACGTTAATAACTTTTACATACGACATTATTTTTTAATAAAAATTACACCAAAAAAACAAGCGTTTTTTATCTTCGAAACACGTATAGTATTGATATATAAAAAAAGAAAAAAAATTTCAAAATTTCCAACTCATTGTGTAATATCATTGTGTTATATTATAAGTTGTGTAATATCATTGTGTTATTAAGGGTGTTAATCGTGTCGGGTTGATGGGTTAACGGGTTGAAAGACCGTGGGTTGGCGGGTTGATGGGTTGAATTATGCAACCCTAACCCGACCCATATTTCTATTCGTGTCAAAAATGTCAACCCTAACCCGGATAACATAAATTCGGGTCAACCCAAATATGACCCGTTTAACTCATTTATCAAAATGAACCTAATAAATTTGCGAGTTATAAGTGAGTTGTTGTGTAAGTTTGTAAATAGTAGCATGTTTAATATGTGATTTTGCGTATAACAAATAGGTATATTGGGTTTTATTTAAAAAAATATTATAAGTAACCATATATTTACTTAAAATCTTATTCAAATCAAATTTATTTATAATAAACAAAAACAATAATAAATAATTAGCTTTGAAAATGTGAAGGTAAAAACTTAAGTGGTAATGAATTTTTTTATTGTGAGTACAAATACTAAAGATAAAAGTAACTTAACACTAATTTTTAGAAAAGAAAAAAAATAGATAAACTAATTTTGAAACCTAAACGGGTTGGCGGGTCAACCAGTTTTTAAATTCTTCAACCCGAAATGACCCGTTTTTATACGAGTCAACCCTAACATGACTAATATTTTTAAACGGGTTATATTTGCCAACCCAAAACCTGATTACTTTCGTGTCGTGTTCGGGTCGTCTTTCGTGTCGTGTCGAGAATTGACACCCCTATGTGTTATATTATAAGTTATGTAATATCATTGTGTTATATTATTATATCATTGTGACGTATAAAAAAAGAAATTTTTTTTAGATTTTTCAGCTCATTGTGTAATATCATTGTGTTATATTATAAGTTGTGTAAAACCATGTTTTTTAATAACTTTTTTTAAACGTTAATAACTTTTACATACGACATTATTTTTTAATAAAAATTACACCAAAAAAACAAGCGTTTTTTATCTTCGAAACGCGTATAGTATTGATATATAAAAAAAGAAAAAAAATCAAAATTTTCAGCTCATTGTGTAATATCATTGTGTTATATTATAAGTTGTGTAATATCATTGTGTTATATTATAAGTTGTGTAATATCATTGTGTTATATTATAATATCATTGTGACGTATAAAAAAAGAAATTTTTTTTAGATTTTTCAGCTCATTGTGTAATATCATTGTGTTATATTATAAGTTGTGTAAAACCATGTTTTTCAGCTCATTGTCTCATAATATAACACAATGATATTACACAATGAGCTGAAAAAACATGGTTTTACACAACTTATAATATAACACAATGATATTATACAATGAGCTGAAAAATCGGAAAAAAAAATTTCTTTTTTTATATATTAATATTATACGCGTTTCGAAGATAAAAAAACACTTGTTTTTTTGGTGTTTTTTGGTGTATTTTTTATCAAAAAATAACGTCGTATGTAAAAGTTATTAACGTTTCAAAAAAGTGGGGGAATTGACATGTGCCTTCATGTGGAGAGAGAAAGTCAACAAATATGGCTATGACAAAAATACCCCTCCACCAACATGTATTACCACAAATTGATCTCAACCATTAAAAATTAACCTAATAGTTGAAAATCCTTCTTACACTTTGTACCATTTTTATCCTTTGTAGAATTACCTAACTCTTTTATTTATTTACGTATGAGTAAATTACATTTTTTGGCCTTTATAATAAGCCAAATTACGGATCGTGGCCTTTATTTTAAATTTTTGCACTGGTTGGCCTTTATATAAATTTTTCTCACGGTTTTGGGCCTTTAACCTAACCGACGTTAAATTTTTCCGTTAACTCCCCTCATGTGCAATGCACATGAGGGTATTTTGGTCATTTTACATCTATTATTATTATTATTAAATATCATCATCTTCACTATTATTAAACTCGATTCCACTGTATATTTCCCCAAAATCAAATCACATTAAAGTTTTCAAACCTTCAAAACATACACTACATCACAGGTTACAAACAAACGTGTACCTTCTCCACTTCATCTTCATCATCATCTTCAATGGCGGATCAAAACCAATCAAATCAACCTCAACCTAAACCTGCAATCCCGGCATACGTTAAGGCCAAAAAGTGTAGTGTTTGCAAGGTTCACACGTTATTCTTTTCTTTGCTAGAGTACACGCACCGGCAAAGTAGAACATTGTTTTCCGGCGAGGTTTATTTGGCAACGTACTTGGTTCATTGGACTATTACTTGTTATAAATCGGATCTAGATTTGCTAGTGTAACGAAGCTGAACTTACCTAAAACACTCTGTTCATCGTCACCGGAAGATGACGTAAGCATAACATTTCTCGGTGTAACGAAGCTGAACTTACCTATCGGTATCTGATTTCCGATCATCATTTCCAACAACACACCGGAAGCTTGAGACGCATCGGAACATTCATCGGTTACCGGAAGTTTGGCGTACGCCGGCAAGCACTTTATATTCAACCACATCTCCTCTTTCATCTTCATCTTCATCATTGGTTGTTATCACCACACAATTCTCCTAAAAAGGTTCACTATCTTAATTTCTCTAACTATATTTAGATGCTGTAAATAGCAAAAGTTTTTACATAATTTGTGAAGAAATTGTTAGAAATTTAAATTTGGAAAACCATATGTTAACCATACAAGTAAAACTGAATGTTGTGATTTACTGATTCTTATTTCTTCAGGAGCATGTCATGAAAGGAACCAACCACGAATGTGGTTGAATGAAAGAGTGTGTATGCATTGTATTGTATGTATATATATGAACTGTGTGTCTGATATATATGAACTTTGTATGACTGTATGTAATGTATATATAATAATGTTACGTACACTCATGGTCCTTTAATGGTGAAATGACTAAAATAATGCACATGAGGGGAGTTAACGGAAAAACTTAACGTCAGTTAGATTAAAGGCCCAAAACCGTGAGAAAAATTTATATAAAGGCCAACCAGTGCAAAAATTTAAAATAAAGGCCACGATCCGTAATTTGGCTTATTATAAAGGCCAAAAAATGTAATTTACTCTTTATGTATTGTAGAGTTGCATAAAGTAATTAGTTGCATAATCTCTTTTCTTTTTTTATGAATTGTATTGTAAGTTTGTTAGTTGCATAATCTCGTGAAACATATCGAGTGTTTCGATAAATATAGTTTGATGTAAAAAGAATATGTAACATGTATATGTAAAAAGAATATGTAACATCTTTATTGCTTTATTGTTATTTTGAAAATTTGTTATTCATGCCAATGATTAAAAGAGTTAGAATAAAAATACGTATCATTATGTAACATACATAACACTACATCTGAACTGATATTTAATTTCTTTATTTTTAGTTTTTTATTAATGTAACACGATGTAACATATGTAACACTATTTGAGATCATTAGGAATAAGACATTAGTAAATATGTGGTTTTATGTGGTTAGTTTTGTTAGAGGAGATGTTAAATGTTATGCACGGTTTTATGTGGATCAATTTGATTCAAGCATTTACTATGTTTTCTAGTAGAACTTTATAATAAATTGAAATTGTGACGTATATATTATATGTTTATATATTTATGTAACACAATGTAACATATGTAATATGTATGGATTTGGAGATTATGAGGTGACATTTTCTTAGTTTTTTATATGTAACTTATGTAAAACATGTTCTTGATCGGTATTGATTGTTTACATTCATAGTGTAATTTGGAGTGATTTTGACTTTAGATCTGACTAATAATTGAATGGTTTTTAATAATGTTACACAATGTTACACAAGTATCAGTCAGTCTCCATTAAATTTAAGTTTTTTTAATAATGTTACACAATGTGAGCTGACATGTAATTTGTTTTAGTTTTTTTTTAAAAAAAACTATGTAACTTTGCTTTTAATGTTACACAATGTGAGCTGACACGACTTAACATATGTAATGTTCTTTAGTTTTTAATAAAATATGTAATACGATGTAACATGTCTGACTGAAGCTTAACCATCTAGTTTTGTTTTTAATAAAATATGTAACACGATGTAACAAATGTACTACTTATTTTTTCAAGTGTTTTTAACCATCTAGTTTTGTTTTTCCTGTTCGAGTGCTTGACATATATACCGGTTAGTTTTCAACAGGTTGTTCAAATTTCAGTTAAATATGTAACAATATGTAACTTATGTAATTTTGCTTTATTGATTTTTTAAATTCAAGTTAAATATGTAACAATATGTAACTTTGATTTTTTTTATTCATGTATCGGATTTTATAACAACTTTCTATAAGTATGTAGTTCCAATTAAAATATGTTACACAATGTAACATATGTAATACTATGTCAGAATTGACATGTAATGTTTTTCATTTTTTTAATAAAATATGTAACACGATGTAACATGTATGACTGAAGCTTAACCATCTAGTTTTGATTTTAATAAACTATGTAACATGACGTAACAAATGGATTAGTTATTTTTTCAAGTGTTTTTAACTATTTAGTTTTGTCTTTGCTATTCGAGTGCTTGACATACGTACCGATTAGTTTTCAACAAGTTATTCAAATTTCAGTTAAATATGTAACAATATGTAACTTATGTGATTTTGCTTTATTGTTTTTTTTAATTTAAGTTAAATATGTAACAATATGTAACTTTGATTTTTTTTATTCAAATATGTATACGATGTAACATATGTAACTTTGATTTTTTTCAAATCCAAATATGTAACACGCTGTAATAAAATATGTAACACGATGTAACATATGTAACTTGTCGGATTGGCACTTAATCCATCTAGTTCTTTTTTGTAGGTAAAGGAACTTTTGTATCAAAGATGAAGAGATTATCAAGAAACGAAGCATGTATAAAGCATGATCGGAACTATGTAACACTATGTAACAAACGTAATCCATACAGTTTTGTTTCTTAAAATATATGTAACACGATATAACAAACGTAATCCTTCAGTTTTTAATAAAATATGTATCACGTTGTAACATATGTAACACGATGTAACAAACGTAATCCATGAAATTTTGTTTTTATATAATTTGTATCACGTTGTAACATATGTAACATGATGTAACAAACGTAACATGTCTGGAGTGACACGTAGTCCATTCATTTTTGTTAATATGTAACAAGATGTAAAAACCTATCAGCCAGTATAACAAGGTGTAACAAACGTATCAGATAGTGTCAATGAAATAAAAAAAGTAGGAGAGAGAAATTATAAAGTATGTGAGAGAAATTATATTAAATAAAAAAAATATGAGAGAGAAATTATATTATATTAAAAAGTAGGAGAGAGATTGTACTTTTGTACTTGAGAGATGAAAAAGAATGTGATGTGTTAAATTACCAAACAACCCTTTTGGTATTTTTTTTATTAATAAAAAAATACATAAAATACAAGAGTTAATGAGAGCCATTGATCTAGTAAGATCAATGGTTATGGTGAGGTTTTTAGGGTTTTTCCAATATAGGTGGGTTTTTATTATAATCATCCCTTAAGTATATATGAAATTTTAAAGTTTAAGATACATAAGGGATGTTAAATTGTTTTTAATGAAACGGATTTGCTTCTTTATATTTTTGGTGTTAAATTATAGATTTGTACTACATTGACATACCTATAGTGCACTTACATTTTTATTGTTTGATAGCATTAGTTGTTATTTAAAAAATATGACTTGATTTTAGCCAAAAGAAATCCAAATCGAAGCAAAAACAAAGTATGAAAACATAAATTGGTAAATATAAAAAGGATATTTAACAAATAATAAAACATGAATCGACAACGAAAAAAATTGAAATAATAAAAAAAATTACATATACGTTTGTAAGTTGTAAATTAATGTACCATTGTTTATCTATCATTATATAATGTAATACGTCAAATGTACTTTTATTAAATAAAACTAGATACATATCTGGGTCGCGCGATGTAGCGTCTGGGTCTTGTGTTTTTTACCTCGCCACAAGCATTGCAATGGTGACATTAGAATTTTGACAATTTACCGCACGTTGCGGTGGCAACACTTTTGAGTTTAATATGTGCGGTGTTTTAGTTTCACAAGCGCCGCACGTTGCTACGACATAGTTTTTTTTCACTTCGTTACATGCGTTAACAATATTTTCGATGCTAGGGTGCAATGCGTCGATGGATTGTACAAATGTAAAAAAAAGTCAATTGTTATGATATAACATGTAAAAATGACATGTCGAAGGTCAAAGTTGTAAACTAACCAAAATTAGGGGATTAATAGGCAATGTCAATTAACTTATGTGTCAAAATGATAATTAAGTCAAGGTCGATGAATCGTATGTGTAAATAAGTAAATGTAAAAAAAATTATTGTGTGCCTGCCAATACGGTGGTGATACGTGGCCGCTGCTGATTGGTCTGTGTTATCACCAACATTCTAAAATAGTAGTATAGTTAATAATATTGGTTTATTTTTCTGTCTTGTTCTTGTAAATGCTGATTTTTTTTTTTTGCTAAGTGAAACCCAGAGAAAGTTGTTCAAATATTAAATTAACCGTGATGGTTGAAAATCTACATCTATACATTATAATAAAATAAGGTTTTAAAGGACACGTATCATTCATTGGAGAGGGTGTTCGAGTATTTTTCTTGCTCAAAACTAAAAATATTATCTTCTAAACTATGTATGGAAAGAAATCGATAACTGTTACATCTGCCCCAAACCCGAACCCGAATGTCCGGCTCGAACCCGAAGTTGATTATCTTTTAAATTGTAATCATATTTATTTTTTCAAAATGTAACGTTCATTATAATTATGAATAAATATGTCGAATTATTCTCATCTTATTTAATTCGATCGTATTCACACCGCAGAATATTCACGTGTATCAAATAACTACTATTTGTAATAATAAATCTCAATATATATATATATATATATATATATATATATAGTGTATAAAAGGTAATCTTATAAAAATTGTTAAAAGAAAATGGTTCTAAGTCTCGAAATAGTCAATTAACATCATAAGCAAGCTAAAAATATAAAAACGTCACTTATATAAACGTTACAATTTATTTAGTTAAGTTTGTTAGTTAATATAACTTATAACCTAACTTTGGGCCAAACTTTTAGTTTTTAAACCTTAAATTAAAGCTATTAAACCAAAAATAAACAAACACAAAACCACATGGACTAAAGATGTAAAATTTGTAAAACCCAACACCCCCCTGCAACTTGCCCGCAAATCCGGCCACGAGCTTCGGCGCTTTTTTCCGGCCACTTGCGCTTTTACGGCGAGCCATTTCGACGCGTTTTGACCAACTTCCAATCACCAAAACTTTCCAAAATCCTTTACCAATCAATCTCGAACCCCCTTAATGCTCCAAAACGCGGTTTTCACAGCATTTAACTCGATTGATTCGGCTTTTTAAAATTAAAAATTCTCATTACCAAAATTATACCCGTAATCGTCGATTAAGCCATTCCATATTACTCTAAATCACTCGACTAACACACTATCATTACCAAATCACTTCGTTCTTCACTACAATCACCAAAACAAGGTTCCAAAATATATTTTCTGGCGACTCTATCGATCTCGACCTTCGGAGCATCATTTATGGTAATTCTTGTATCCATTTCAATTCTCTTGATCAGCTAAGACTCCTCAACTCATTAATTTCATCTCATATCTGTTTCAGATTCATAATTTCTTCAAAGATCAGTCGACTTTTTCTTCTACCCGAATCCGTATCAAACTTTCACCAACAAGTAAGTTTAATATATCAAAATGCTCGTGATTAGATGGGGATTAAAAGCCCTATATCCGTTGTTGATTTGATTAACAGGATTGAACGAATTTGATGGTTCTTGATTCTAGGGCTTGAATATGAAATGAGTTTTGTTAGTTATTAATGGTTAAAAGAATTAAAAATCGGGTTTAATAACAAAAATGGATTCTGGTCTAGTGGTATGGTATGTAGGGGTGTTCATTCGAATCGAATGCGAATTGGGCGAATTGAGCGAATCGAATTGGTCGAATTGGGAATTTTAAAAACTCTATTCGTATTCGATCCACATTCGAAAAAAAATCTATGTAT
Source organism: Tagetes erecta (assembly GCA_030867185.1). Classification (NCBI taxonomy): domain Eukaryota; kingdom Viridiplantae; phylum Streptophyta; class Magnoliopsida; order Asterales; family Asteraceae; genus Tagetes; species Tagetes erecta. The sequence continues at coordinate 22,289,195 of CM061491.1, forward strand.
TCGATTCGATTAAGTTATTCGAATTCGAATCGAATTCGAATAGATTCGAATGTATTCGCTCAAAAAAATATAAATAAACAAACATATCAAGCAACAATACAAATGTAGCACCAACATAACATAAGTCTACAACATCATCCAAAAAATGTGCAAAACATCACCCAAACAATATGTAAAATACTAGCACATCAACAAGTCTAAAACATGTTAACAAAAGGTTTAAAACTGCATAATCAAACACAAAAAAAAAACTATAAACAATTTTAAAACCCGTAGAAACAACAATTAAGTAGTTGTCACAGCACCAAATCATGTTCATATGCATAAACAACAATTAAGATTAGAGAATTGGTTGGGTTTGGGTATTTTTAACTTTACTTCAAGCTCATTAAATCATATTCATATATAAATAATTAATTAGATATATTAAAAAAATATATTAAAAAATATATAAATTTCTTATTCGAATTGGGCGAATCGAATGCGAATACAGAAAATCATATTCGTATTCGATCCACATTCGACAAAATTATTCGAATCGAATGCGAATCGAATTCGAATGACTGAAAGTCGATTTCGAATGGCCTTAATCGAATTCGATTCGAATCGAATTTCGAATAATTCGAATGGTATTCGAATAATGAACACCCCTAATGGTATGTGTTGGTTGGACTTTGAGGCCATGGGTTCGAGTCCCTAAATAACATTTAAACTATATTTTCTAATAACCTAAATAACATAATTAAGTTAATACATTTTTAAAACATAAAAATTTATAATTTCAAATATATATATATATAGGGAAGGGATAATTTGAGAACACCATCTAGTTTTGAGAACTCGTGAGAACCTTACTTCCCGAGTTTTTTCATAGTATTTTTTTTGCTCAAATGTTGCGTATACTAAAAACTAGAACCTGGAAAAAAGGAAATTAAAAAAAAAACGTTTTCGTCGTTAAAAAACGTATATGTTAGTAAAAAATATTTACGTCATATTACATGGGTGTAATAAGTTACACCAGCGTTTTTTCGCTATAAATATTTTTTAGTTACATATACGTTTTTTAACGACGAAAACGTTTTTTTTTTTAATTTCCTTTTTTCCAGGTTCAAGTTTTTAATATACGCAACATTTGAGCAAAAAAAATTCTATAAAAAAACTCGGGAAGTAAGGTTCTCACGAGTTCTCAAAACTAGAGGGTGTTCTCAAAATATCCCATTTATATATATATATATATATATATATATATATATATATATAAATGATGTTCATGGTTATAAGTATTTATACAAATAATATTCCAAGAAAACTAAAATGGATTTGTATAAAATATACATAATACGAAAATACAATAACGTTTCGTATAAATTCCCAATTTATAATCTAAAACCCTAAATCCCAAATCCGAAACCCTAGATCTCGGATTTATGATTTTGTTACTATTGCTTTGTTTCTAAGTTAGGGGTTTTCTCAATTAATTAGGTGGTACCAATATTTGGAAAACCCTCGGTTCGTTATAGTTGCGTTTCTTTTTCAGTTATCTTTGCATTTCGAGGTGAGTAAACTCACCCCGTGTTTACTGTTTATGTTTTTGGGGCTGAAATATGTGTTCCTATAATACTACGGTTTCTTTTCTTTTGTTCTATTTTTAAAATGAGATCATTAGGTGTGTTAATCTTGTTTGGCCGCATATGCAAAATTATATGATAGACAATAGTAGTTATATTATCTTGTAATTTCCATTGGTACGATATTAACGCTAATGGCTTGACAAGCCCACCTACACTTAATGGCCTGATAGGTCATTTTAACCGAACGATTCTTTGGTTGATTCGATATGTGGGTTACTATTTACTAAATGTGATGCTTGTTGCTATGTTGCTATGTCCCTTTAGATGCTTAAACATTTATTGATAACTTGTATATCGAGACGGTTAAATGACGGTTAAACGATAGCTATCAGTATTTGTAACATGAGTGGTTCTCATAACTTGTTGCTAAAGTTACCCTACGGGGTTCAAGGTTCTTGGATTCGATGTATGTTTCGTTGGTCATGGTTGAGTGATATAATGAAATTGCTATACACATAAGATTGCGAAACATATTTATAATAATCTCGGATTTCATATTACATACTATTAAATGTGTTTTTACTCAGTAGCTAATTCTTTAGCTAACTTATTTTACTCGTATTTCAGGTGGTGTTTAAGTGTTTTATGCTTTCGAGACATAGGATGCTATTTGGACATACAATAATTGAACAATAAATTTCTTTGATTGCCGGTCTTTATTTCTGAATTTATGACTATTTATGTCTCATTTACGTCACAACAGTTATGCTTTAATAATATTAAAAATACGCATTTAGTATGCCATGTGATTTGTACTATTGATATCCAATTCACTTGACAGCCTGGTGTTTCCGCCGCCGGGCGGGGTGTCACAATAACATTAAATCACTCATAATTTTCTATTCCAAAGTTTCAATCTACCTTATTTAAATCCCTGAAATCACTGTAAAAACGGAAAACAATCAGCCTAACAAATAACGCATCACAATTTACGACATAGACCCATGCATGCCGACCCGTACGCTCGGTGCGGTACATTTGAGTTTCACCGTGAATTTTGCCGGATATCTATCATCTGGATTATTTGTTTTTTAACCTTTCTTTAAGTTAATTGGTAGGATTTTTAAGGCACTCATTTTAAAAGCGTCGATATGTAATTTGATACAAAGAGTGTATCTGTAATTTAAATCTATTTGTTCAAGGCTCATATTGGAGTTTGAATGCAATTTGTGTTTCTATTTTCATATATATCTTCATGTATTGTGTAGTTTATTTTCAAATGTTAATTATTTTTTTGTGAAGTTTAGAATTGTTTTTTTATGTTTCCACCTGTGTAGCACACGAGATATAATCTAGTTTTTAGTATATAAAACATTAGCACTTTATTATTCAGTCGCCAACCTATACTTTGTACCACTGGGAAACCAACATAGACGATGGCACCTCCGCCTTTTCCCACAACGACTATGTTTAACAAAGTAAGATGTGCTAGGAAAGATCCAAAGGTTAAGGTACAGGTTAATGGGAACCCAACGTGTTTGAAAATTTTAATAGAAATTACATAGAAATTTTTTTATGTGAAAGTATATATAATTTTTGGAGTTAACCCATATAGATATTTATAAGTAAATCCTTTTAATAAAAGTTGTCCTAGATGAGTGGTAAATTGCAGATTTAAACTTCAAAGGACCTAGCTTTGATTTTCATGCTTTACTTTTTGTATATGATTTGTTTAGATTCTAGGAAAGTGCATAATGTTGATGCTAGCATTCATAGATTATTAAGTTGGGTTTCAATCTTCATCACACACTCGTGAGAACTTCCTGTTAGTTTTAATCTAAATGTTATTATGTGATGAACCTAATCCAGTAACCTGATCTGAACCGTCAAACCGACCCGAATTATTTATGTCCGGTTCTATTAAAATTGGAGCGCCGGAAAATAGTGAACCTACTGATAAAGTTCCCGAATCTCTCACTGAATATTTGCCTTCTAATGCTTGTGTCATAATCACTGATGCCTATGTTTGTTTTTGTTAAAGTTAATAGAAGAGGCGAACATATGTTAGTTGTAGAGGTGCTTCATCTACACAACATGGGTGAGGGTATGTTCAAAAGCAAATAAATGATTCAAACAATTCCAATGTTAAAACATTCGATTTCATGTGTAACATGTTTAGAATGAATGATTTTAGGTAAGAAATGTTGTGCATTTAATGAATTCAAATGTTGACTTTTCACACAACTGAAAGTTCGATGAGAAATTATTCAAGTCAACTGGCCAAACGGACAAACAATGTCCATACGTCCAACAGAAAAAAGAAATTCCCAAGTCTCAAACGTTCTATGGTCATCAAACGGCCAAACTGTTGATTTGAAAGTGAAGGTTAGAGCATTCACATTGGAGTAATCAAATGTTTGTGAGTGAGATTTTTATATTTTAGAGGGTTGTTATGTGTTGTTGTGAGTGGAGGAATGAGAAAATTTAATGATGGAGGAGAAAAATTTTATATTTGAAGAGCTGCTGCTCACCCCCTATAATTTTTTAATGATTTTAAAAAATGGTTGTGAGTGGAGGAGAGATAAACTATAATGAAAAAGGTAAAATAAATTATTATTTAATAAGGAGATAGAAAAGATACTTGTTTTTAGTGTAATTAAAGGGATGAAGATAGTTCCTCCACTGTGAATGCTCTAACATTTCATAATTTGATGAAAACTAGTGTTAGATGTGTTTCCCATACAGCTTTTAGATAAAAACTAAGTTTTTAGACGTTTTGAAAACCTAAAACGGCTGCACAGTGGTCAAAAGGCTAGAAGTTTCATCATAATTCTAAGTTTTTGGGCGTTTTGGCAAATCCAAACGGCTAAACAGTTGTCAAATGACTATAGAGTGCCCATATGCCTAAATTCTTTTTGTAAAAAAAATTAAAAAAAATAAAGTGTTTGCCATGCGACTATGAGTTAAACGACTGAATAAGTTTGATAATCAAGTCAGTGAAAGTTCCGAAGATGCTGAAACTAATGATGATCATGATGATGAAGCAGAAACTGAAGCTCAACACATCAAAGTTGAAAATGTTGATGTAATTGAGATTGCTCATCAATTTGAAATTCCTTAAGCTGAATCCGAAGCATAGTCAGATAATGATGTTTTTATTCAAGAAGTTCAACCATCCCCTGTCGTTAATTCACCGAATATACGAGATGATACTAAGTTAAATGTCAAGGAGTCTTCCTTTGAGCTTATTAGATTTATCGAAAATTCTCTGGTCAAGAATGATGAATGAGAAATTTCTTTAAAAATGCAGAAGCCCAATATCAAAATGAGGCAAAATCCAAAGAGTTGGAAGAATTAAAAAAGTTTAACAAAGCTATAAAAAACCCTCAAAAAACAAGAGATGTATAAAGAAAAACCCATTTTCTGTTTGACTCAATTAGAATTGTTCACCGCATCATAACTCAAACAGATCTAAATTAAGCGTATCATAAAGTCAAGAGACTAAGGTGTAAAGTTTGAAACTTGAGGGTGTAAGGTGTAAGATGGCCAAAATTAGTTAAAAACCCACCCCCCACATCCCCGTGGTGTTTTGTTTTTCTGTTGAGGAAGACGCACACACACAAACATCAAACCATTGTTTCCCTCCGTTGGTCCTCGTCAAAGCAAACCAGAAGCTTGCATCTAAATCTCGCAGATGCAGCCTCTAGAAGTTGGGACTCGCGTTCTCTGCCGTTGGAGGGACGGTAAACATCATCCCGTGAAGGTCATCGAGCGTCGTAGACTTCACTCCAATGAGTACGAGTACTATGTTCATTATACCGAGTGTAAGTAACATACCGCTTCTTCTCTCATCCAACTTATCTCTCTAATTTGCCTCCCTTATCACTGTTACGAATTATGAATAGTAGCCTAGGGCTTTAAAAGAATAAATAATAGCAATTGATCTTTGTTAGGTTTTAATTCTTAATATATTAATTTTAAACAAACGTACGATTTACATGGAAATAGAAGGTAAACGGGCAACAAGCTGCGCCGCTAACCCTTTTTGGATAGCAAAACCAAGTCTTTTAAACACTACATTAATTGCGCAAGTTTCTAATCTCTTGGGATATAGCGTAATTTTAATTTTGGATTAACATAAAATTTGTAGCTTAGCAGTTTGAGAAGAAAGGTGCAATTGAGTATTTTATTGTACTGAAATTGTTCAATCATGTATCTTTGACTCTTGTGTTCTAACTATCCAAAGATATACAATATGCTATTTGTGTTTGTCAATCTCTGAACTTACAAGTGGTATGAGAATGTTGTAACTTTTGTTATGGATATTTGCACAAGTGCTGAAAGGTGAATGTGATTTTGAATTGTTAAGAGATATTCTTGAAAACTGAATACCGAGACATTGTTTGGAAACAACTAGAATGTTTTGTTTTTAGGTATGTTTAAACAGAAAACTGATGATGAAACGCAAGAGGACAAGGACTGCAAATTTCAAAAGACTAGTTTGATGTGTGGTTTTTCGTAATGTGGGTGATTGTTTTAGCATAGTTACTGATTCGGATTGTTTAAAACTACCCCAATGTAAATGCGTCGAATGTACAAAACCGACTAGCATGGTTGCTTCATCAAATGTACATTTTGCTATAGTCTGAAAGCACACTTCTGTTGGCATAAATTATACTTATTTCAAGTCTTGGTGTGTGTTTCAAGTATTGGTTGTTGAGATATTTCAAGTTTTCAACAGACATCGAAGAGATTCTAGCAAATTTTTCTTGTTTTTGACAAATGGACATGGCCTATTTGTCTGCTAGTTTATTTGTTAAAAGATGGTGGTAAAGGATCCACACTCTGAATTTCTGGTCCTATGTTTTACAATTTTACTACGATACATAAATTACCATGTATGTAGCAAGTGATACTACAACTATAAAAACATGATATCAACTATTGATTCTTGTAATTTGTAACTATCTTTTTATTTTATCCTTTGGATCTTTTTCTAATCTCTTTTGTATTTTCTACTATATTATTATGATTGAAGATAAAGCGTGTTCATGGTTAACGTTTTACTGTATTGATGATGTATGCGTGCATCATGTCTTTTTTGTTGTTATTTTGGGTATGTCATCAGTTCTGTGAATTTTATTGACAGTCAACAGGAGGCTTGATGAATGGGTTAGACTTGAACAACTTGACCTTGATTCAGTAGAAAATGATGTAGATGAAAAGGTCGAAGACAAGGTAATATATGGTCTACTATTTTCTTTTTAATGCTTCTTTTAGTATCTTGTAAACTATAATGTTTTTCTTACATATTGATTCTTGTGCCAAAGTTTGAAAAAGACTACCTGCGTAATTTCTTATCTTACATAATGTTTTTGTAGGTAACAGGTTTAAAAATGACACGTCACCAGAAACGCAAGATTGATGAAACTCATGTTGAGGTTTATGTTTCTTTCCTTTGAAGTTATGCGAATTATGGGTGTTTTCAAAGTTGACTGTGAATGATAAATAGAGAATTTAGTAAATTACAAAATATTGTCCCCTGGACCACATTTAACAACTTCAATTTTTGCACTGCTCACCAACAATTGGAATCTCTCAACAATGTGGCCCTCTCTCTTTGTGTTAAATATATATCTCGTGTATAACAAAGTCACTTTATGAATTGGTGAACTTGTCAAATATTACTGTCATTTCTTTTTGTTCCACCTTCTGTTTTCTTTCAATTTTGTGTTGATCTTTCATCTCTCCACTAAAATGATTCCATTTCTCTTGACTGTTGTATTATTTTGCACACGGTACTTGATATAAATGGAATTCATAATGACTTATAGTTTTAAGATAAGATTACCAGCAAATATATATGAAACAACAACATTTCTTAGGTAAGAGCGGACATATTAATTTGGTTACACCATTACATAAGAAGAGGTTGATTGTATTTTTAGGACATTATTACTATATCAAGACAATACTTCATAGTTCTCTTGAAGTTTTACTACACAAATTCGTAACCGTGTTTTTAATTGGATTTTATAGGGGCATGAAGAGCTTGATGCTGCCAGCTTACGTGAACATGAAGAGTTCACCAAAGTTAAAAATATTGCAACTATAGAACTTGGAAGGTATGAGATAGAGACGTGGTATTTCTCTCCTTTTCCACCAGAATACAATGACTGCCTCAATCTCTACTTTTGTGAGTTTTGTCTCACTTTCATGAAGCGCAAACAACAACTTCAGAGACATATGGTGAGTTATGCTACTTTTTTCTTCTACTTCTACCAATTTGTGAAGTCTATTACCTATATACTAATAAACTAGATTATAACCCTTGTGTTATGCGGATTAAAATATCTATTTAGTATAGAGCAAAACATATGATGTCTAAACATTACAAATGAGAGTAAATCACAAAAATATACGGTAACATGCATAGGTCACATTGGACAGTAAGTTTATGTCATGAGTTTTTAGTTATTTAACCCAAACAGTAGGAAACAAATAATTATTTATAATATAGTTATTTATTTTGATAGTATTAACAAATACGACAAAACACCAATACTGCTCCACGAATTCATCACTTGTTTTTATAAATATACTTGAAATCATCACTTGTTCTTTATTTGGGAGGGAAAATGAGTATATCTAGGTGGTCTAGAAAAGTGCCATGTGGCACCTAGGTACTCCTTTATTAGTTTTTAGATTAGATTTAGATTTAGATTTAGGTGGATAAATCTTTGCCACATGTCCTTCCGTGCCACCTAGGTACTCCTTTATTAGTATTTAGATTAGATTAGATTTAGATTTAGATGGGTAAATCTTTGCCATATGTCCTTCTCTTAAGCCATCCAGTTCATTGCCACGTCAATAATATTATGTGTCACTCTATTAAACCTCCTCACTTTGAAATTCATTTTTAATAAATATTAATTAAAATTAAATCTTGTCCAACTTTCAAAATTTTATAATCATTTATGACATTTAAATATATCATCATTTAATGTTGTTATTTATTTTTTATAATGAAACTTACTCCTTAATTCCGATCACTTAGTATTTGGTATACTAGATTATTCCGATCACTTAGTATTTGGTATATTAGAAAAGAAAATTTTTGCTTTGATATTTATTTGTTTCTTGAGCCAGTTGATTGCATATGTAACTGCATCAAATAGAATATAAGAAACTGATATCTTGATGTTGTAGAAAGAATACATGGTGATACAAAGTATATGTAGACACGTAACCCTCATTCATCCATGTGAAGCTCTACGGGTCCATTAATTTGGTTTTTCCCCTCTGATGCTATTTCGTTAAACATGGTTTTGCAAGCACTCATGTTTGAGCGGATAATATGTTTAATTTATTAAAAAATTTCTATTTGCAAATTAGACCTAGAACACTCCCCCTCCTTCCTGTATATATAATTTGCATAAACAACTTACAATGTCCTTGTTTGGTTTTTGTTCTTGCAGAAAAAATGTGACCTCAAGCATCCCCCTGGTGATGAGATATATCGTAGTGGTACCTTGTCAATGTTTGAGGTATAATATTGACATTTTAACACATGATAACATTCCAACAAACATGTATACAACATGGTTGCATCACAAAGCTGTATTGATGATTTATTTATCTGGGTTGTTGAAGGAGTTCTACTGCACCATTTTATATTTGTTTACTCATTAGTTATCTTGTCAATCATCTAAAAACTTGCACATGTAAATTATTAGGCCATCCTTTAAACCAGTTAACGTGTAATTTAAAAGTTTGTAAAAAAAGTTAAATGGCTAATTATGTATTAAGTTTGCATATATACTATTGCATAGCTTATTGCACTTTAGGGGTGCATGTGGTAGAAGTTCTTAAATGGAACTAGGGCATAATGAGTGTAAAGAAGTCATGGCATTCGTGTAGGCCATATTTGCTTTATTATTCAAGTAACAATGACATATAAAAGTTAAACAACCAATGAAAATCAATAGTAGAAAATATGCCCATTACATACATGTGAAGTCCTGATTCAAGTAATTGCATATGCCTCCTTTCTGTCAACTATCAACACTAGTTAATTAATATTACTTCATTGAGCAATATGTAAGTGAGGTGAATTTCAGGTATAACTTACCAAATCAGCTACAACATGACTGTAAAGTTGTGGTCTCTCTTGACACTGACTACTTGAATCGGCTTTGTATATTATTATTATTTAGGGTATGGTGTTTGTCATCACTTGCTTAAGCTTTCTGTTGGAAAAAATGCATTCAATGATAAATTATTATGTTTTGACAGGTTGATGGGAAAAAGAACAAGGTGTATGGCCAAAATCTTTGTTATCTAGCAAAATTGTTTCTTGATCACAAGACCCTTTACTATGATGTTGACTTGTTTCTATTTTATGTGTTGTGTGAGTGTGATGATCGGGGGTGCCACATGGTTGGCTATTTCTCCAAGGTAATCTATTTAAGTTTTGTTGATTGAGTGATAGCAAAGTCATAAATTTTGTTTTGTTATGTTGATAATATCTTGCAGGAGAAACATTCAGAGGAGTCGTACAATCTAGCTTGCATTCTAACTCTTCCCCCCTATCAGAGGAAAGGCTATGGAAAATTCCTAATTGCATTTTGTGAGTTTTCTTATTTTTGTTTGGTCTTTTCCCACTCCTTTTAGGTCTGTTCTGTTTGTTAGTTTGTTATTGTAATATCCAAAATATTGGGGACTTGCTAGTTGTAGCTTTCTTAAAAATATCAGCTTCTAAGTCCTGTAACTATGACGTATTTTTGGATGAACAATTGATAGTTATTGTTCTGACATCTAAGCTATCTTTTAATAAAGAAGTTGTTACTAGAATTCCCACAACAATAACACACCATGGAGATCATAGCATTTTATGGTTTCTTAATCTATGGAAACACACTACACTTTTTTTTGTTTTTAAATTTATAGGATGTGACCTAGCCACCTAGGTACTCTAGGTTTCAGTTATTTGATGATTGAACTCCCTGTAAGTGATGAAACTAGTTACATGAAATGATAAATAACCCATATTGATATGTAATCTTTGGATATGAAAAACATAGGAACCATTCAAGTGTAGTGCTCACAAATCACAATGATGTTAGCATGTTTTCTAGTTTGTTATATTTTTTTAGAACAACGGTTGGTGCAACGGCCTATGTCCATTTCACTCAGAGGTGCAAGGACCGATATCGAAACCCCTACCAATACCGGGCTTAACGGTTCAGTTTATAGTTTGGAACTTGGAACTGGCCCATATACGTGTATTATTTTTTTCTTCTCATTTTTAGAATATGCAATTGTGTATGCATATTATTCAGGCCCTACATTTATCATTTGTAAATGATTAATACAATATACAAACTGACGATTTTGTTTAATTTGAAAGAGCCGGTTTAGACCACCAAACTGAACCCTTTTGGCCGGTTTGATTTACTTTTTGAATCTCTACTACTAAGGGGCTGTTTGTTTGGCTCTGAATGAGCTCTGAATGGAATGGGCTCTGAATCGGTCAGAGGTTTGATGGTGTTTGGCGGAGGCGCTGAACTGAACGAGCGCTGAATCGGTCAGAGGTTCACCTCTGAACCGTTCAGAGTTGCTGAGATGCTGAACGGTTCAGAGGAAGGGGGAGAAAGCAGCAGACGAGAAGGATGAAGGCGAGGAAGCACCGGTGACGATCTCGGAAGAAGACGACTGGTAGGGAAGGTCTGTCCAGATGAGAATGAAGAAGACGATTGCTGGTGAAGAAGATGACTGCTAGGGCTAGACTGATTGGGCTTGGGCTTTATTACATAAAAAAATCTTGGGCTGGACACACAAAAAAACACAGCAGCAAAATCAAAGGCTACTCTCGCAAACAGCTGTCCAAGTGAAAAAAAAAATATCTATTCAGATGTCCAACCAAACAGCTCCTCTTAATCATTCAACACTTAACCATTCAGACCTCTTAACCATTCAGACCTCTTAACCATTCAGCACTTAACCAACCAAACAGCCCCTAAGTGGTTCAGGCCAAAAAAAGTTTCACCAAACCCGACCCTCAAAAAACCCTAGAAACTTAGAAATCATTGACTGTTTTTAGTCAATTTTAGAACATGAAATAACTACATGTAGCACTTATGTCTGTATCTGCTATTAATAATATGGAGTAACATCACAACATAATATTGCATTACCTCAAATGACACTATCCTTCATAAAATGTAAAGGGAAAAGAGGTTGGTTTGTAAAAACACTCTGTGATTTGCACTTTAGTTAAGCACAGTTCTTTGTTGATCATCTTACTAACAAATTCGTATCTTAATCCTTTTTTTATAACAAAGTGAGATTTTCTGAATTTATGTTCATATAGTTTAATAAATTTTGCATTTATCTTTTATTTATAATATTTAATGATGGGATGGCTCTTTGCACACGATGCAGCTTATGAACTTTCAAAGAAAGAAGGTAAAGTTGGGACACCTGAAAGGCCTCTTTCTGACCTGGGATTGCTTAGCTACAGGGGATATTGGACGCGGGTTCTTTTAGACATTTTGAAAAAGCACAAAGGCAACATATCTATCAAGGTTTGTTACTAACTTTAGTTGAGCTCTGACTTTTAGACATTTTGAAAAAGCACAAAGGCAGCATATCCTTTAATGTATGTTTGAATTGTGAATATTTAAGGTTACATTGAGCATGTTATTACTAAGGAGGGGAACTTGGGTATATACATTCGATGGGGGTTGTGGACACTTGTGGTAACAATGCGTTTAAAAATGAGTATTCTTGATATGCATATAAGATTCAATATATGTAGAATGAAAAGTGCAATTGGGAGTGTACTGAGTACAAAGGCATCCATGCACGTGAAGAATAGGTGGCAATGTCAGAGCCGTTAATAGGTATTTATGGGTCGAATTTGGATACAATCTGTTTGTAAACGGTTGATTGACCGGAAGTTGCCTAAGGCGGTGTATTTAAATGCTTAAAGCCTCCTAAATCACTATATTATCCCAAAAAAGATTATTTTTTCATGTTACTATAGTTATTTGTAATTATGTGTATCACATTAGTTGTATATAAACATCAAAAAGGGGGCAAACTTTTTGTTCAGGTCAACATATTAAGTAGTGAAATAGCATGTTTTGACCCGTTACCCAACCTTCACCCGTTTTGCCACCTCTAGAGGTCTGTATTGAACAGGACCATTTTATAGTAGGTTTTAGAGAGTCCCACAAATATCTTTTTAAAACATTTTATAGTTACTAAATTTGTTAGTTATGATAGTATGTACAATCATTTTACTCTAACATCAAGTTCTTCGAATAAAGCAATAGATGTATGCATTAGAAATTAACTTCTGAGGGTGGGCTTTGGAGCAACCGGCAAGGTTGCCGCTTTGTGACCTTCAGGTTATGGGTTCAAGCGGTGGAAACAGCCTCTTGTACAAACTGTAGGACAAGGCGATCCGGCCCCTCCACGGACCCTGCACAAGCGGGAGCTAAGTCAAGTGTTCCTCTTTTAGCAAACTCTTTGAGGTTACCCATTTGACCCACGACACAACCCAACTAGACCCATTCGTAATAAAGTTGGTCAAAATTGCCACCTTTAATATTATGTTGACCTGTTAGTTGGCGTGTTAATTGGCGTGTCCATATTGTCACCCTTTAATTAATTTTAATGTCAAAAACTTTGCCCAATCTGCAGGAGCTTAGTGACATGACCGCCATCAGGGCAGAAGACATATTGGCGACTCTTCAGGCACTAGAATTGATACAGTACCGAAAAGGGCAGCATGTGATTTGTGCAGATCCCAAGGTGCTAGATCGTCATCTAAAAGCTGCGGGTCGTGGTGGTCTTGAGGTCGATGTTAGCAAATTGATTTGGACTCCTTACAAAGAACAAGGCTAATTGCAGTTATGATTTTAAGTTGCTCAGATAAACCAGACGCATTTTGCTTTTGATGTTTGCTTAAAACAACAGTGATGAGAATTGTTGTTATTATGTCTTCTCATGTTCTGGTGTTAAAACATGCATAGTTTTTCACACATACCATTACTTTAAATGGTAAAGAATTAAAAAAAGGCCCAAGATGTTAAATTATAAGACATCTAGATTTGTGGCCGGCGCTGTTTCACGTCTGTGGTTTCATCACATGCGTTACAATAGTGACTTTAGAATTGGCAGTTGACACGCGTTGTGGTTGTAACGTTTTTGAATTCAGCATGTGCGGTGCGTTAGTTTGACACATGTCGTGTGTTGCGGTGACATAGTTTTTTCACTTTGTTACAAGCGTTAACAACGTTTTTGACTTAGACCTGTGTGGTGCATTGCGGTGGTAGACATATGGAGGTTGCATATATATATATTCGAAGTTGGGGTTAAAATGTGAATGTCAAAAAAATGAGAAAAGATTGTCATAATATAACTTGTAAAAATAATAATTAAGTCAAAGTCGTAAATTGGCTAAAATTGAGTGACTAATAGACAATGTCAGCTAACTTAAAGTTTAAAATGATAATTAAGTTAAAGTTGGAGGGTTAAGTTATGAATTTGTTAAGAAAAAAATAATTTGATTGAACCAATTATGTGGTGACATTGACCGACAATAAGTGGTTGGTGCCATCATCCAGCTCACAAAACATAATATATAAATCAGGGTCATATACATAGAGGAAAGATCAAATACAAAATTGATTTTGCTTAAAAAGTGTGAGAAGTGACTTAAATCACATCAAAATTGGGTCAAACGAACTCCGTTTGAGCTCATTCAAGCGGCGTTGGAACCGTCTCGTCGAGCTTTATCATCTTAGCTTCTAGGGTTTAACTTTTAGGGTTTAGCTTTAAAATTTAGTTTTTACCTTAAGGTTTAGCCTTAGGGTTTAGCATTGGGATTAGCTTTTAGGGTTTAGTTTTTAGATTTTAGGCTTTTATATGGATGGGGTGAGGAATTTAGGTTTTTAGGGGGTGGGTGGGTTGGGTTTGGGTTTTTGGGGGGTAGGGGTGGGGGTTTTAGGTTTTTTGGGTGGTGGGTGGGTGGTTTTTAGGTTTTTAGAATGTGCGGGTCGGGTGATTTAGGTTTTTGGGGGGTGGGGTGGGGGGTTTTAGGTTTTTTGGGTGGTGGGGGCGAGGGTTTGACGACACGGTTCTAACGCCGTAAAAATGAGTTCAATCGGAGTTCGTTTGACCCGGTTTTGATGTGTCTAAATATCACTTCTCACGTTTCTTAGGCAAAATCCATTTTGTACGGTAACCTTCCCCCATATACATATATCTTCTTCATAAGTTTTTTTATTACATATTTATCCAACCCTAAAAATCAATTACATATTTCTCCTTCCTTAAGCACATATATTACACATTTACCCATTTCATTAGAATTAATTAATTGAATTACTATTTTATCCTTGAACTAATTAAATGATTATTTACATATTCCCTTAATTTTAATCTAAATCGAATCCATTAGGCCATTATGTTTACGAATCATTTACATTATTTTATTTTTTGAACGGCGTTACATATCACTTGTTTAATAAAGCTTGTCATGGATCTAGCTTTGTTATTTGAAATAATAATATAATTTTTTGTCTAAATTTCATTCACACATATATATTTATTTATGAGAATTGATAGAAAGGGTAATTTTGTCAAATTTTAATGGAAGGGGAAATATGTAATAAAAATTAAAGGTTGGGGGTATATGTAATTAAGAAGGTTATGAAGGGGAAATATGTAAAAATCCCTATAAATTATATGATGATTCACCTTTTTCTATAGCAAGTAGACATGCAAAAAAATCCTGGTTATGTACCCAACCGGCGGGTTGTAACCGTACCTGATGGTTCCTAACCGGGTTCACCATCCATGGTTCTGTTATTGTTGGTGATAATAATGTAGATTGTGAAATTTAGTCTATTAAATGAGTGGAAACTTGATACATTTAACACTCTAATGTTATAAATCTGTTGTTGACTTTTCTTATAAAAGTTTGTTGGGAAATTAATTGTTGATTATCAAGTTATGTAGTTTTGGATTACTTTTTAAGTTGAAGTTGTATTTTCATGTCACTAGGTTTATATGCCTCTCGTGCTTTGTGTGAGAGTTGTATTGGACAACGTTTATATATCGTTCTTTTCTATTTATTTATAACCATATGAAAAATGTAACTTCTACTTTTTAGACAACTTGGTACCAATAGAAGGTTACCTAATCGTTGCCAAGGGTTTGAGAACGTTGGATGGCCATCACCCAAAACCTGACGACGAAATCAGTTATAAACCGACGCTGCTAAAGGCAACCACCAGAGACGGTGAAAAAGACCGCTAACATAAACTTGAAGGAAGAAGACGAGGAATGTAGTAAGACGGAGAAGGCTCTCTATAAATGAACATAATATATTATCTTATATTAGGATAGAATAAAACACATGACCGAGATCAAAGTTGTAAACCAACAAACAATTTAGTGGCAAAAGTTAAAAAAAAATATTTGGAAAACACTTGACAATGACCAAAATTATTGCCTAAAAAACTTAGTGGCAAAAGTCAAAAGAAAAAAAGTAAACTATGAAACAAGTTTGTGTTTTAATATATAGTAACTAGTATGATACCTGCACGATGTTGTCAGGGCGACAATTTGCATTATGGTAATCGTTTTGAGTGTTTTTGTTACCTGCATAATGTTTTTACAATATATTATGTTTTTTTTATTTTAAAGTTCCAAGATTAGTAGCGTAATTATTGTGGATATACGTTGTAAGTGTTGCTATATGACAGATGGATTGTTACATCATATATTACATCATATATATATGATACATATTAAGAAACCAAAAATAAATATCATGTTTTGGTACATATACAATCATGCATCACGTAAAACTTCTTCTCTAAATTTTCTTGCATGATGTCCTAAGACTTTTTGTATTTTCTCTTGATATCTCTCTCGATAAAGCCACATATAAATGCCCATGCGAAAATACAGATTCCGGAATAAACTCCAACAATGTGGAATTGTTTGACCTTGAGCTTTGTTGATTGTCTTGGAGAAGCTTAATCTAACGGGAACCGTGTCATTTTTAGTGGATTGTATTGATCTACAGATTATATAATCATAAAAGTGTACATGGTTTTAAAGTGAAGGAAAAACAACATTGATCAACTCTTTTATAGAGTTTTCTTTATCAGTGTAGGAAATTTCCATGTCATCGAGTATCTGAATGTAGCTTCCTTCTATCGATTCTTCAATTCCATCACCAACTCTCAAGAGAAATCAGAATACCATGGATCAAGCAATGCTCTCATATTTATTGTCAACCATTTTTTTCGTTACAGACCAACTTCCGTAGGCTGGAATCAACCGTTTTTGCTCTAGTTCCGTGTTTGATAACAAACAATACCTGTCTAAAATCACCTCCCATTACCATTATCTTGCCATCAAACAGGAGATTAACACCTATAATGTCATGCAATGTTCGATCAACTGCCTCCATCTTTTGTCGTTTTATCATTAATGCTTCATCTTATATGATTAATTTGCAGGACCTAAATACTTCAGCTACCCCACTTTGTGTTTTTATGTTGCACATCAAAATTTATCAAGACAAATATCAATCTTAAATATTGAGTGAGATGTTCTTCCCCCTGACATATTATTAGCGGTTGCACCTCATAAAGCAGTCACGATAGCAATAATACCGCGTGATCGAACTTAAGCTAGCAAAGCTTTGTACAGAAACGTTTTTCCCGTTCCACTCGGACCATCTATGAAGAAAACACTTGCATGATCATTATCCATGTGCGTCATGATCTCATCAAAAACTCTTTTTTGTCCGCATTAAGCTCATATTTGACACGTAAGTGTTCCGCTTTCACAACTATCATGTACTCCTCTGCTTACTCACGGTGAATTGCATGTTGTAAGTTGTATGTTGTGATTCTTGGAAGATCAAAATCACCTATATTTTTACCCATAGACGATAGGATGACCTTTATGTCAGTAAGAACCATATCTTGAACGCGTTCCACACTTTGATGTGATTGATGATCTTCAGATAATGCATCAAAATGATCATGCCAAAGCTTACAAATAACTCATGCCTCACAGAAAATCATAATGGTGGCGACTGGCGAACAATCTTTTAAGACTGGAAAACTAAAACAGATTTGCTTCTATGAGCATCGAGATAAACTATCATCTTTCACTATAGAGTGCCCACTCTGATCCGATTTTAAAAACACTAATTTCAAACATATACAGAACTTAGGCATAAAAAAACTTAAGACAATTTCATATTTTCTTTTAACTTAGATATACATATATAGTTTTAATTTAGGTATCAAATACAAAACATAAGATAATTTCATATTTTCTTTTAAGTTAGAAATACATATATAGTTTTAATTTTATAATTTTTATAATGTCACATGGTTAGAAGAAACGCTTTGACCAATTTGACCGGTCCGAACAGTTGCCCGGTAAAGTGATCGGTTTGACGTTCGGTCTAGTAAAAAAAATTGATATAGAGAGGTGCCGACAACACGTAAAAAACAATCTTATCTTATAAGTAATTGCATTAAAAATTGTATCATAAGCATAAAAGATTGTAATAGCATAAGTCATGTTAAAAAAAATTAAATAAAAATATATAGTAATACTATACTAAAGTTAAAGAGAACACAATGCCCGTTTATACAATGTAATTGTTTTAGAAAATATTAACGTATAAGAAAGTTATAAATATAAAAAAAGATAGGGGAAAATTGAGAGAAAGTGTAACTATCTATAAAATATTAGCTTAATTAAATAATTAAAGATGAAGGAGGAAGTGTAAATATCACATAAGAAGGTAAAGTGTAAATAATGTTAAAAAAACTATTTTACCCTTAATTTATGTTGTATTTATTGCTTCTAAAGCTTGTACATATCTTAATGTTGTGAAACACTACTCTTTTAATCTATATTATACTATATATGATTTAGAAAGTTCATGAATAGTGAACTTTAAAGTTTTAGACTTTTGGCACAAATTTTTGTTACTTTTTATCTTTTGTCCTTTTTTGTTTTAAGACTAAGACTATATGTGTAATTGTTGTGTTGAACATTCGTAGGTTTATGAGTACATGATTATTTGTAATGTGGGAATCAATGGTTTTTCATTTTTATGGGTTTTGTAACGGAGAAGAAACGGAGTCACTATTGCCTCTGTACAGGAACCACAGTATATTCCAGTTTCCGGCCGATTATGTTGCCTTTGCCTTCGTCTTTTTCCAGATTTTCTTTTGATGATGTTCAGTGGTCGTTACGAGGGTGGATGGCGGTGTTGTCGGCTGTTTCATCTGCGATTCCCATCTTGCGATGGTGTTCGTAGATGGTTGCGTGGTTTAATTGTTAGATATGCTTGGCTGTGAATGTTGTGGCTTTGTTTTTTTATTTTTATTTTGTTGTTGGGTTATGAAGATTAATATTGAGCTGTGACACAATACAATCACTAATTATGAGCCGCTTATGATTGTTTTTTTATGTGTTTGCGAGACCGTCAAATAAAATGCTTGCGCAACGCGCGAGCATGCGCATATAACTAGTTATATATAATATAAATATAGATAATCATATATGGGTGACAAGGTTAATGTGTCAATCTAGTTAAATCTCCCTATACAACCGGTAGGTTACAACAAAAAAAATGGTTTTTAAAACATTGGTTATTAAGATGAGTAGTTGCTAAAGGCTCGAGGCCAAACCTATATTTGATCGATCGAATAAAAAAATAACTAATTTGAGCCATGAATCATTAAAGACAACCATGCAAATATCCTAGCTTTTTTATTTCATGTATAACGAATCGTAAAATCACAATTAAAAAACCTCATAATAATATTTTAATATGCCTCAACGATGTGGTAAAATTTGAACAACACGGATACTTGTTTTTTGCTTCAGGAGTTGTCAAATTGAAGATAAAAAGTTGTTGAATACAAAACTAAAGTAAAAAAGAGGAAGATAAACAAATATAATTTAGCATCTAGTGATGAGGTTTAGAAACATACGAGACATTTACCGTACCGGTACCGAAATACTGATACCAAATTTAGAAGTGGGAACCAAATACCGTACATAAATTATCGGTTCGGTACTGGTACAAGTATGGTATTGGTACGACATCGATACGTGTATTCGGGACAAAAATCTCATTCTTGTGTGAAACTGTTCATATAGGTGCTGCAGCACCGTCATCGCCGCTTTAGAGAAAATGGACATTTTGTGACGGCGGCGCCACCACCTAATGGGAAAAGAGAGAAGTTCATATACAAAGTCATTTTTTGATACAAAGTGTGAGAATGACATAATGGCAAAAAAAGACACAATGACAAATTAAACAAATTATAACTCACAATACAAATCTAATTTCAAAAAAGTTCTTCGGAGACCTTGTTTCCCACGCTGTCTCCTCTTTCGTAAAAAAACGTAAAAAAGAAAAAAAATTAAAAAAAATCAGCGTTTTCATTGTCTTTTTTTTTTTAATTTCGTTGTGTCTTTTATTGTGTCAAAAATTTACAAAAGATATAATGAAAGTTAAAAAGTACACAATAGAACGCTGATTTTTATTTTAATTTTCCGTTTATTCATTTTAAGGAGGCGATGTGAGGAACAAGGTCTCCAAAACATTTTTTTAAATTCGATTTAAATTGCGAGTTATGAATTTTTTAACACTATTATATCTTTTTTATACTATTATGTTATTTTCTTACACTTTTTATATTTTTACGTTTTATAGAATCATCCATAAGGAAAATTGATGTTTTGAGAAAGTGGGTAAAACGCATATTTTGAAAATTTTCCATTGCATATAATATCTTCATGTGAGAATATATAAATCATAAATATATTCAAATAACAAAATAAGTTATCTTTTATAAAACAACATGTTAGATCATATGTAAATTCTGTAGATTAATATTTTCACCATAATTTTGTAGTTTCCCAACCAAAATCGAATAATTTCCCAAATTGACCCCACTTGTCTTGTAACATAAAATAAGCCCATAGAAGCAACACAAAACTTTCAAAAGAAAATAAAGGGACTAACTACCAATCTATTTTCTTCCACCCATCTTAAATACCACATAACTCACCATCTCTTTTCCCACTCAAACTGCTTTCAAATACAAAGTGTACATTTGTTTATTCAAAGATTTGTTATGGCTACTAGTGATTATGGCTTAATGATTGTCTTGATGGTAGCCATTTTCTTGGCTTTTGAAAATGTCTTTGCAGATCCTGAATTGCTTCAAGATGTTTGTGTTGCTGATCTTTCTTCAGGTACTTCAAGTTTTTTATATCTATCAATTACTTGATCCAAACCATACGAGCTATACAAACCAATCGTATTAGGGGTTTTGATGTCAGAGGCGGACATAAGAAGTGCCAAGTCGTAGTCTGGGATACGGCTCAACTTTTCATGTGTAGAGTAAAATTTGATCTTTTTTTGTTGTTTTATGTTTAAGGCATACCTAAGCAATTAAAAGGATACCCTTAAAAAATAAAAATAAAATTATTTAAAATTTTTTAAATAAAAGATGCTAAGAAAATCATGATATTTTTTAAAATAGTCCAAATATTATTGATAATTTTCAAGAAAATAATGATAAAACTATGAATATTTCTATTGATATTAAGAAACTGGTGATAAAAGTTTGAATTTTGTTAATGGATATGCAATAAATTGATAATTCGTATGAGTGTACGCCAATATTGTGCGAATGTAGCAAATTTTTTTAAAAAATACCCTTGAATTTATGGGCCGGTTCCGTCACTGTTTGTCTGTTTCACGTCATCCGATACAATCATATGTCATAAGATTTATAACAATCAAATTTATGAATAGATTTTTGCAAAAATCCAACATGTTTTGTGTTCTTCTATGTCTATAGCTCATTAAATTATTGGTGAATGGTGATCAAATAGGCATGAATTGGTAGAATAGTAATGTTGTTTGGAAATGTGGTAATCTTTCATTACTTGCAGATGGCTTAAAGATTGAGCAGCAATATCTTCTTGCCTTGTCCTTTATTATTTAAACATTGATGAATCATTTTACGTAAAACAGGTGTAAAGTTAAGTGGTTTCCCTTGCAAAAGCAACATATCCGCGGACGATTTCTTCTTTGCGGGGTTAGCGGACCCAGGGCTCACCAACAACACCTTTGGTGCAACGGTTACACCAGCCTCAGTCCAACAAATCACAGGGCTAAACACCTTGGGTGTGTCTATGGCTCGCATTGATTATGCTCCAGGTGGTCTAAACCCACCACACACACACCCAAGAGCCACTGAGATCGTGTTTGTGCTTGAAGGCGAATTGGACGTTGGATTCATCACTTCGGAAAATAAACTCTTCTCCAAGACCATTAAGAAAGGTGAGATCTTCACATTTCCAAGAGGCTTAATTCACTTTCAGATAAATAATGGTAACGTTCCTGCTGCTGTTATCGCTGGCTTCAATAGCCAGTTGCCGGGCACCCAAAGGGTTGCAAACGCTTTGTTTGCCTCGTCTCCAACCGTGGAAGATGTTGTTTTGACTAAATCATTCCAAGTTGGAACCAAAATGGTGGACAAAATTAAATCTAGACTTGCTCCCAAAAAGTAAAATCATTTCAAAACTTTTATTTGTTTTGTTTTTAATGTTCCCGTTAAAGGTCTGTCATACAAAGATGTTATGGGTGCATGTGTTTTATGACTTCTACTTGTTTTAAAGTTCTACTGAATATATTTGTTTCAACATTTGAACTTTTGTATCAGTTTCATCTATGAACCGCATAGAGCATAACGGCTAAATGGCTAATTAAGCAGCAAAAATAAAATATAAAAAATAAATTAACTTATATATGACTACGAGGTTGTTTGACAATGCTGAATGGTTAAGATGTCTGAATGGTTAAGAGGTTCCGTTTGTTTGGATATCTGAATGAGATTTCTAAAAATTTGTGTCATTCACTTTGTCCCACATTAGAGTGAAGACACAAACACTGTTAGTATATATATGTAAGTATTTATGACATGTTATGTTCTCGTGTCATGTTTTACTCTAGCACCTGCAATTTGATTCGAATTCCTTGACACAATACAACGCTCGCGAGACCTGCGGAATCGATCAGATTCAGAAGCTTGACAAAAGTAAACAAACAGCCCCTACGTATTTTCACATTCGTACAATGTTAAAGAATTATAATATCAAGATGCCACTCCTCTATGTAAAAGTATGACCGCATCTCATGAAATTACGTTCCTATCTGTTTCCGCCTATTTGTACAACTCTACATCGAAAGATAGGTTTATCTTAATCGAGTCCGTCTATCAGTTTCCAGCAAAGATTGCCCTCCAAACATCCGTCTTAAGTAAGAAAACCCCATGGGCCAATCATAATTTGAGTTAAGATGTTTAACTAGTGCTAGTGTTATATACACATTCTAATTAAGCTCAACTATGACTTTGACCCATGTCATGAGATGCGACATCAACATCGCGTTTATGACTTCGTTACACGTGCTACGATGATGATATTAATGTGTGCCGGTCGCGCGTGACATTCTTTGGTTTTTTGAATTTGTTACTTAGTTACGTTTGTGGCATTAACGTCATCAATCATAGAGTATAATGTGTTAGATGTTACAATGTAAAGTCGTAAAGCTAAATTAGTTTAAGTCATAAAAGGTAATTTAGACATAACTTGGTTAGGTACAAATAAAAAAATATAAGGTGTAAGATGTTACGGTGTAAAATCGTAAAAGTACTTTAAACAAAATGAGGTGACAACTTATTAAGTAAAAAAAGTTTAAGGGTCAAAGTTGTCAGTTACTAAAGGTTAAGAGTCATTGTGTAACTTACTAAAAGATAGTGTTTGCAAGTGTAAAATATCAAAGTTAATCATTAGTTTAGAAACTTTATGATATATGTCGTTTTTGTGTAACAACTTAAATGAGTTTGGGTATTAGGTAAGTGCTTATGTGACACCAGAGGGTGCAGGTTTCATTTCTTTAGAATTTAACTATAGGGATAGAGTTAATAAATGGATGTGACTCATGTGAATACTCTAAGGTAAATTTAGAAAATAACGATCTTTCCGGTAAATTATGAGTATGAGGTTGAAAACCAACTATGACAGCTTAGGGCTTTAGCTGCCCACGGATATTAGGAGTGTTTATTTTTAAACTCTAAATTCCACCTAACTAGAAACTGACCCTACTTTTAACTTGAACTACCTTAAATCGATGTGGACACAACCAGGTTTTTTTAAAAAGTTCATTACTAAAATCTGGTTGTATAAATGTAAATAGTTGGATTTTAAATGATAGACTAATGATATTTTAGTCTTTTTTAAATTTGTGATTTTTTATCTTACATGCAAGACACATGTCAAGTCTTTAACTTTTTTTAACGTTCATCACTTTTATATACGTTATTATGTCTTTCTGCTTGTCATTGTGACTTTTGTTTATTATTATATCTTTTTACTTGTTATTATATCTTTTTACACATCATTGTGATTTAGTCATCATGTATTACGATCAATAGCTATTTTTTGTTCGGTTTGTTAACATATGACATTAAGCTAATTTTAGAATAAGAGTATTATGTTCATTGTGTATTACGCTCATGTCATTGTCAGTATTACACACGGTTAAAAAACGTAAATGATATTTAAAAATAACTTTTCTATCAATCGATTTATATTATTATTCCGATCAAAATACTTATAACTTCGGTATTGAATTTGGAAAAAACTTAACGGCGTTAAAAAAATTTAACAACGGGACCAGTGGTTACCAAAATGATAAAAGTTGGGACCGGCCAATTCAATAGTTGGGACCGGTAGCAAACAATATGTGATAGTTGGGACCAATGAAAACCAATATACCTTATATAAATTATGACCGCAAAGCAAGTTGTGGGTCAAAACCCACCATCCACTCCACACCATCGTCATTAATTAGCTACCATCTACGACAAGCAAGGCATGTTTAACTCAATACAAGGCAGGTTTAACTTATCACATCAAACCAACAAAAGAAACCTTTGAACACATCACAGTGTGCCAACAAAACACAATTCAAACAAAAACGGTAGCCACACGTACACAATTCATCATAGAAAAACCCAACATATGTTACAACACTATAACACAGACCAAGAAATCACATGCATATCACCTACCACCGATGACATGCAAGCTAATAATGGTTTCTAATGACATTAATTAGTGACCGCCACCACCATCGAAGTAAAATCCCTGTGGTTAGGGCCAAATCAAGAACCACAGTCATAACCCAAAACCATCGCCGGCATTTGTCGCTGGCTAGCATCGTTGGGTACGAGTACCGTACGACCATAACAAAGACAATGAAAGAGGTGACAAAGGGTACCTACATCTGGCCAAACCAGAACCAACACCATCAAATCACTACCAACCACTGTAGATTAGCCACTATGACGACCATCACCACCATCCACAAGAAAACCCACCAAGGGTTTAATACTTATCGTCTCACTATCACAACCATAAAAATCCAACAAAAACGACCATGAACACCACCCACAAACGAAAGGCCACCATCTAACGTGTATCCGCGAAGGCGACTTAAACCAGTCAGAGAATAGGATCATGACTAAAGAGAAAACAAAAATATGGCGGTCATGGTGTTGAAGACGGAACAATACAAGAAAGGGTGAGGTGAGAGAGAGTTTTAACCAATAAGCACGCCAACAAATACTTCAAATTACCCTTTCTCCACATTAGAAATTACAAACATACCTCAAAACGCTATTCATAAAGTTTCTCTTTCAATATATTGTAAATTGTAATGTAATGTAATGTAATGTAATTGAGTAGATTATTAATTAAATATGAGATTGACATGCATTCATGTGGCAATGATATGTCTGCTTGAGAGAACGATATGTGATAAAAATTTATCTTTGTATTAGTGTAGGTAGATTCAGCATTGTGTTTTACGTTTCAACTCATTGTATAATATGCATTCACCATTGTATTTTAATTTTCAAATCAATTTGTAATATGTATTCATCATTGTGTTTAATGTATTATATAAAGTTGTTGCTATTTTGTCATTATATACATATCAGAAGTACACAACGGTGTTATTTCACTATCATAACTTTAAGATTTCATCACTTTTGAAACATAGAAAGACACAATGACAACCTGGAAAAACGCAATGAAGAAAAAAAGACATAATGAAGAGCTGAAAAACGTAAAAAAATTATTTTTATATAACGACAATGATACTCATTTTAAAGATATTAAAACGCTTGTTCCTATGATGTAATGTAAAAAAATAATCTCGTATAAAAGTTATGAACGTTTAAAAAAACGTGGGATTTAACACGTGTCTTACATGTGGATAGAAAAATGGTATCCACTAACTTAGAACTATTAAATATATATCTAAAAACATTAATTAATAAATTAAAATGACTAAAAGTGATATATTTAAAAAAGTAAGAAACATTAAACATTTTTTATTAAATAAAAATAATTACATAGTAATAATTAATATTGAATAACAATAAACAAAAAAATAAATATATTATAGTTTTAGTTACTAAGACTATCCACTATGATGAATATAACAACCCAACCTAACATTAAAAAAATAATTTCTCTTTTCGACTTACACAACCCAACCCAACCCAACCCAACCTAACTTAATTTTTCACCCACTATCCCAACCCAACCCGACCCAACTTTTCAACCAATGAATAAATAGCATGTAGCATGAGACCCCATATCTTTTGGGTTGTGAACCCCTTCTTCAAAATAACCCCAAACTCACTAGCTAGGTTGTGAACTTTATACCATATTTTTTTTATTATTTAATAAATATCACAACCCAACCACCTAAAAGTTCACCATAGTGGATAGTCTAACTGGTTTTGTTATTATTAACGGCTTAAGTCTCGATCTTAACATAACATCCCTAACATTTTTATGTTTTAACAAAAATAGTCCTTAATCTTCTTACAAATTAAGAAGAGGTAAAATTTTATTTCTACATGTCTTTAATTTTTGGTCTAACAACTTTTTGTTTCAAGTTCAATTATGTTTTCAAGGGTATTAAACTTTGTTTCCTGCACCCTTGCTTCTATGAATTAATTTTTTCCTAGCCCTGTCACTCCACAAACACTTGAATCAATATGACAACAAGATCCATTATAACCCTTCAAAAACACAACATATAAAATGTTATTCCCAAAGGAGGCAACTAAACCCCTTATTACACAAGACACTCAAGCACAAAACTAGAATGTAAAGTTTGATTCCTTGAAAATGATAGTCTGTTCATGTCTTGCTTGTACCGGCCGAGGCAAGTTCAACCGAAATTATGAAGGTAGACTTTGTGGCTTCCCTCAAATATTGCACGTCTCCGCTCATTAACTTTAATAGATTTCGGCTAATCACAAAGCTTATTCCTTCTTCAGTTGCTTCCACACTGTTACCAAACATCTGCCTTAACAGGTCTTCCGGTACACCACCTCCCGTGTGCGTTATCCTACAAAAACATGTTTAAACATAACTCCACAAAAACAAATCAATATTTTAAGTTTTAGTCAAGATATATCATATACATACCTGAGTTCAAGATTCACAAGCTGAACCAACTTGTCTAGATGATCTTTTGTCATTTTGGCTGCAATTGTAAGGACGCCACCGGGTGGTGTGCACGAGACTGATAGTGACAAAAAATCTGCAACAACTTGCTGAAGCCTTACGCTATCGCCATATAGCTTCTCCACCAACATATCTTCTGCTATATTGTTCCCTATTTGAATGCCCATTATGTTGCTTTTCGACATTATTTGACTTAGAGAGGCACCCAAGATTTGCTTGAGATTAAACTCGCTCATTTCAAGATCCAAACACCTGCATAAAGTTCAAACGTTACATTATTCAAAAAATGATTTCATATATAATCAACCATACCCGTCTACGATGCTATCAAGATCAGTGTCATCAAGCACTTTGTTGAGTTGTTTTTGACACAAGGCACTAGTGTGAAGAAGCTCTCTTTGTTCATCTCCCAAATCGGTCCCCTCCAGCATTTTTCTTGAAAATATAATCCCGGAGAGCGGATTTTTTATCTGTCTTCTTACATATGCTAACGCTTTAAGCCGTTTGGCTGCAATTTGCTCAGATATTCTCTGAAAATGGAGAGCTTGTTGAAGATCTTTACTTGCTAACTGCAAGAAACAGAAAAGCCCGGTAACAGTTCCTTCGTTATCCACTCTTTTACTAGCACATAGCACGCAATCTACATACTTCCCATTTTTACCAATAAACCCGAATGAAATTTTTTCCGACTCTTCGCTAGTCATAGCTTTGTTTAGAACAATGCTAAGGTTTACAAACGCCTCTTGATTACTGAGGCGACAGCAGGCGGCGTGGGTCCCAAAAACCTCGCCCAAAAGCATTTTATCCATGACTTGTTCTCTAGACACTCCTGATAATTCAGTCATGGCTTGGTTCCACTCCGAACACCAACCAAATTCATCGGTTCCAAAGATGGGGGGAATCAATGGGTTTGGGTTGTGCACGATTGCTTTGTAGTCGCCTTCTATTCGAGTAAACTTGTCCATTATAGTCTTTTGGTGAGTTATATCTTGTGCAATACAACACACACCTACAACGTTATCGTGTACATCCCTGCTTGCACATGCATTAACCACTAGCGTGATTGGTTTAGAGACGCTTGTTGATCCATGTGTTTTGATTTCAAATTGAATTCCACTCTCCTCTTTTCCTAATCAAAGTAGAAAACACGACAATGAGCATCATATATACGTATGCATTTATAGATAGTAGCGGTTGAAAGATGGACGGGTCGGACAGGTTATGAACAGACCAAAACTGTATCATATTTTATGGATCTTTGGTAAGCATCGGTTCAGGTTGACCGCCCAACACTTTTCTCTATAATTTTAAATTTTCAAAAATACATAACTGATGCACTAGTTTTATCAAACAAACAAAATATCAGTCATAACTAATTTTCTAAATAAAACAAATGTTGCATGCCTTTGAACTAGACTTGGTGCCATTTCTAATTCTTTTACTGGTTTGACCCATTTCACATTTTTCTGTTTAGTAAAATAAAAATATGATCTGACTTATTTGAAACATGACACGAAATCAAAATCTTGAAATTGACCACCAAAACTTAGTTTTAAGAAAGATGATACCTTCCAATGCAAGATTCAGCATCTTTTGAACTGTGTTGACTGATGAATCTTCAACTAGTGTTAGCAAATGAGTACCGATAGCTTCTTCCACGGTCAAACCAGTCAACTCAGCTATTTTAGTATTCCAACCATTAATTAAACCATCAACATCAACTGCGAGTATAGGAACCGAAGCAGTTTCAATCAACCTAACCATCTCACTTGTAACAGCTTCCAGTTCCTGTATCCCTTCAAGTTTAAGGTCGTTAATCCCCGCCTGAATCACATTCGAGTTCAGATCACCAGCTTCACTCTCTTTCAAAGCATTCCTCAGTATAATTTGCAACGAGTGGATCGCATCCATCTCAAAATCCCTCCATGGGAAACTCCTCCTTTTCACAACTTCCAAAAACGCTTTGAAAGAAGACCTCGGGTGCATCCGCCTACCATCATCTTTTTCACCCTTTTCGTGTTTTGCACCACCCCATTTAATCTCAGAAGCCGTACTCGATCTAAACCAGAAAAGAATATCTTTATCGGTTAACCTTACTGATGCCATCCCACACACTACATCACCAAGATCAAGAGCCCCAGGATAACCCGCATCATATAAACTATCAGTACTCAATCCCGTAGAATCCATATGGTATTCATACAGCCACGAGACTATATCATGAACCTGAGACTCAGTCGGGCTAACACCCATTCGGTACACTTTGTTTTTATACAACAGCACCGCCCCATCACACTTCACGAGATCCATAACATTCGGGCTTTGTGACACTATGCCTAAAGGAGCATCCCGCAATAACAGATCACATAAAAGTGTTTGTGTCCTTAGGATATTCTTTTCAAGAATCTGGTTTTCCAATTCTAATTCTTTATTAATGTGGATGGCGAAAACTTGAGCTAAAAACTCGCACGCATAACGCAGTGGAAACGGCACGAATCTTGGAGTCGTGTGATGACACACCACTAAACCCCAAAGCTTCTTTCTCTTCTGTGGATCAGAGGTTTCACCTTCATCATCCATGTCATTTATCACAACTGACATCACTAAAGAGGCAATGGAGGTCATGTTTTCCATATATTGTGAATGACAACTATGTGGGGCTCGAAGGGTTGACCCGCATAGTGTCAAGTCAAATTGTAGTTTCTTATCTTGAACTACTTTTACATGTTTAGCTCGACAATCACAAATCATTCGAACCTTGTTCTTCATAAACAAGAATCTTGCAGCCTGAGGGATGTCAGTGGCAGGGTAATGTAACCCAAGGTAGGGATCGAGCCCAGGTTTAGTGATCTCAGCTATCACCTCACCATGATCATCATCATGAAACTTATAAGCCATGACCCGGTCATAACCCGTGAGCTCAAAAACCTCTTGGACCATTGTGTCACATAACCGGTCAATACTGCCACTAGGCAAAGACTGCAACCTAGCTATGGCTTTGGCTGCATGTTTGTAAGATTGTAAAGCACCAGCAGCAGTCATGGGGACTTCATTAGGCATAACCGGCTCAAAATCTATTATTAAGCTACCCGTGACCCGATGAATAATGGCATAAAACGGCTTCCCAGACGTTTTACAATGGACCAAAATGGGATTCAATAAAGAAACCTCCCCAAAGCCTAAAGCCTTAAACAAAGCAGACGCGCTAGGCCCCGCAAATAAAGTTCTAACATCAGTTCCAATACCTAAAGCGGAGTTTTCCCCGACAGTTGGTACAGCATGGCTCACCATTGTGAGCATTTCGGGGGCGTTTTCACTATAGGCAATTACTTTAAAAGTTTTCTCATCTAGAGCTAATAAGCATCCAAAAGGTTGTATTAACTTACCCTTTTGGATGTGGTGGAGGTACGCGGTGGTTACCTTATCGGGGCGAGGCTGAGGCTGTTCCCCGTTAACCACCGCGGTGCTAACATTCACAGAACTCGAGTAATCAAACGAGTCCCCAGATTCCTCAAAATCAGCATGGAGTCTTGCATCTACAGTGGTTTGGTGAATGATTCTAGCACTGTGTTTTGATCTAGCAGAGTTGGTTGAAGACTCATTTGGTCTTGAACTAGACATAGTGATCAGATCTGAATACAAAAACAAGAAACAAAAGTACAAGAATTTATATCATAAGATTGTGAAACAACTACCATTTTGACCATCAAAAACAAATCACTTTCTTTAAAAAGTTTCAAAAAGCAGCATCCAAGAAAAAAGGTCACAGTCATCATAGAAACTAAACTAAACTAAAAAAAACCCAAGTAAAGAATCAAACTCAAACATACATATCAATCACTTTGCATATTTTTGTTAACACAAATGGCCCACAAAATCATTGTGATGTTTTTCTTGATACAAACTCAGGAGCTGAGTATAGAACAGTGACATGATGAGATTATGATGAGATTTTGATGCATTAATTAACAAAAACAAACAAACACACACAGGCAACAAATCAAAAGTACGGATGCAAGAGAGAAATTAAACCTGCTGACAAACTTCAAAAAGGTTCAAGTGGTTGGATCATCAAGTTGAATTGAGTGGGTTAGTTAGGGAGGTGAAATGAGTGTTGCAGACAATCAATCAGCTCCAATTTCTGCTCTACTGATGGGTACCCTGTGGGTGCAGTGATGAATATATATATGATAAAAGAAAATTTTATTATTTTTTATTCAGGGTAAGTGGAGAGAGACCCACTTGCACAAAGTCGCAAAGATTGGCGGTTTGCTTACTAAAGATGGAAAATAATGGCAGTTGATGATAAACTCAAAACTATGGAAACATGCTATTAAGTTCTTGTCACATTTAGAAATTTAAATCGTCGATTTATATAAAAGTAAAAGTAAATAAGTTTCAAGACGTGTATATTTTAGACTTTTTAATGAAGTTATTTCTTTTTAAAATTTTGTTTTAAAATGATGTTTAATTAAAAATTTAAACTTTATAGAAATAAAAATTAAGAAGGCGTTTAGACCGTTAGACATAATATTAAATAAATATTAAATGCTTATAAACACAATGTCATATAACAGTAAAAGTTAAAAAATAAAAATGAGAGGTTTTAGGTTGAGTCAGAAGGTTTCTCACCAATTATGGGTTTCCTCTTGTGAGGGTTGGGGGTGCGGTCTCGGCTGAGAAACAGATAAGTGGACCCGATTAAAATATCATCTATTTCCGAAGCAGGGTCGCACATTTGTCGTTCAAAAAAAGTTAAAACTTTAAATGGTAGACAAATGATATATTAATCTTTGCCCTCTTTTCAAATCCACCATCTTCTTTAAACGCCAATAACTTTTACATACGAAATTAGTTTTTTTAATAAAAATTACACTAAAAAATTGAGTGTATTCTATGTTCAAAAGACATATAGTGTTGACGTATAAAAATGAACTTTTTTTCACGTTTCAGTTCATTGTGCTATTTCTTCAGGTTATTGTGTTATTTAGTCAGATCATTGTGTAATAACACGATATGTCAAATCTTATAATTTGTTTTCATTGTTAACATAACTATATACCACATACCATCTCAAATATATTACTTGTTTTTGCTTGTAATATTTGTGAAATCCTTATCGGGTCATTGTGTAATCTTCGTCAGCTCAGAAACTTACTCACTGACCTGATGAAATAACATTATGACCTAATGAAATACTGAAAAACGTGAAAAAAGTTTGTTTTTTATATATCAATATTATATTTGTTTTAAAGATAAGAAAATGCCTGTTTTTATGGTGCAATTTTAAAAAAATAAAAGCTTATGTAAAAGTTATAGACATTTAAAAAAATAGGATGCGAGTTGAAATATGATAATATTACTAATATTATCATTTCTTTTAGTTTTAAGGGAGTGACACATATCTCATAACTTTTTAAACTTTCTATAAAATTTTATCTTTCTAATATAATTTCACTCTTCTAGTATATGAACAAAATCAATATTTTTTTTAGTTTAGAGAACACATTTATGAGCTTTAGTAAACTAAAATATGAACTTACAACATAAAATTTGTAAAATTAAAATAAAAGCTATAAGACATAATATTGTCTTTAAAATAAAACTTTTATTTAATTAGAATAATTGCAATGAAAATCTTAAAACATAAATATGTCATTATAGACCCTTGAACATTTAATATTGTCTTTAAAAAATCATAGATTCTTAAATCGGATGTCAGTCTTCAACTTCTGAGTAGCAATTGCCATCAATGGCATCCTTTTGATTCATTAGTTCACCTACCAAACTAATATGCATACACAAGTCAGCTTGACTGAGTGAGTTCTAATTTTAAATCAATATAATAAAACCCTTCTTTAGGAAACAACATTCATTTACTAGGCAAAATAGCATATATATTCACAAACATCACACATAGGTAGGTTAAACATTTCATCTTTACTCGTCTTTTACTTTCTTTATGTTTGTTATACTTTACATACTCTTTTTTTTATTTGTCAATTCCATATTTATCGAAAAATCTAGAGTTTGCACAAGGCATGACTGATTTTTACCT
Source organism: Tagetes erecta (assembly GCA_030867185.1). NCBI lineage: Eukaryota > Viridiplantae > Streptophyta > Magnoliopsida > Asterales > Asteraceae > Tagetes > Tagetes erecta. The sequence continues at coordinate 22,322,516 of CM061491.1, forward strand.
TCAATTATGTAGCATTTCCCTAGGCAAAGGAAATCTTAGGTATGCCCAAGGTAATGCCATGTAGTGGGTCCACCCCACAGGTAGGTCTTAAATGCACAAAGGCAATGCCAGGTAGCAGGTTAAACCTATAGATAGGTCTAATATGCATAAAGCAGCGCATAAAACTTTCCTCTTTCTCTTTATGGTCTCATTAAGTGTTCTTTAATTTCTCTCTTATCTTTTATGTTATACATAATTAATAGAATGCAACATGTTGCAAAATATAATACACATCTAACTCATTGATCACACATAAGTAACCCGAACATTAACATCAACATAATTTAAGAAAAACATGTCTCAAAGTCCATAACAGTAGTGGGGTCCAGAGGGCGGCAGCCCCTGGCTGGGGTCGCGTTGATTATGATAATAAGTCTATAAAGGAAAGGTCATCAAGAAATCTTTATTTTCTTATAAGTTTGCGATAAAATCTTTATCTGAAATCTTGTCATTTGGTATGCATATCGCCCCAAAACAGTAGAAATAAAGGATTTAGAACTCACCTGATTATGATAATAAAATTCAAGTCTAATAAATCTAGACTTGGAACCCCACATGCCCTGCATAACGAAACACAAATTTAGCCATCAATTTCGCATGCAATTTCGTAAGCCTCATGCCCAAATTTCGTTAGGACTTATCCTAATTTCGCTAGCACACTCAGACACACGGCTTCAAATTTCAGACACCAGCAAATTTACAATTTTGCTGGAAGAACACTAATTTCGCACAGCGGGGTTTCAACTCACTTCTTACCATATAATCATCATTTTTCACCCAAAATCTAACCTTTTTGCATCCAAGTCCTTCGATTGTCACCTGAGATGTTAAACATGTGCTTTTTGTACCATTTTCAACTTAAAAATGTGACCCTTTTATGATTCTTTATAACTTTTCAAAAACCCAAAACCCTAGATCCGATTATGATCTAAAAGATGTATTCTTACCTGGATTTCATACTTTTTTTATGATAAGATGCACCAACACTCAAATCTTGATACCTTGAATCCAAAATTCACAAATTTTCAATTATACACTTTCTCTATCTATGGCTTGAAATGAAATTGATGGAATGATGAAGGTGGAGGTTGGTTAGGGTTTCTTAACGCGGTTTTATGAGCCCTTAAACCCATAATTTTTAGGCCCATGGACTCCTTAAGTTCATAATCTATCGTTTTCTTTTACTACAATACCCAGAACTAAAGCCTATTTATATTAAATGTTCGATTCGACTTATGAGTTGTTAAAAACGATAAATTAATGTTAAAACTACTTGAAAAGTAAATGCGCTAGAGACATGCGCCCAAATACCAATAAAAAGTAAATTAGTAAACCAAAACAATTGTTCAAATGTTTCATGCGACCCATGCATGCATGCCATAACGTGCGGCTAACGTTGTTGACATGTGAATGAAAAACATGCTCAAGTGGTAACATAAAGTTTGTGAGTTCACAAGTAGGCCAAACTAATCCTAAGTTTGTAAGCAGATAAAGTAAAAAATGTATCTCGGCATAGATAGCTAGTCTACAGTGTCATGACAAAGTAATGGAAGTATCTTGCGATCAAAGCTAACAAAGTCTATATTTTTGCCTCTAACTGGTCAATACCAAGACAATGACAATGCATAGGACAACTCAATCACCGATTAGACCCCAAGTCATGGCTAGCACGACAAGCCCGGATGGGGGTTTGTCAAACCCACTAGTACAACTAATAATTTCCCTACTGAATAACCTTGAGTTAATTATCCAAATCATAAGGACTTTAGAATAGTACTAGGTACTCATGAGATCACACAGTTTTATTAAATCCAAAAAATAAGTTTGAAACAATGTGAAGTAAAAAGAGTAATGACATTCACCTTAAGGTACACATCTACTATAATTCAACAAAATAAAAGCAAAAACAACAAAACCTGAATGTATATAATTGGTCTATGAGTGGGTGTTCTGGTAGGTTGATGCGTGCTAAACAAATAATTATTTAACTAACTATTTAAACACTAATCTTTAAATATATAAACTTAGACTCCTAAAACTAACATAAACACACAACCGGCAATGAACCGATCGAGTGCAATATAGTTTAAGTAAGTCCGAGATCGAACCCACAGACTCTATATATTACATTAATTAACTTATTAGAAACTCAACTAAAAGACTGACACGACTATTTAAATATTTAATGTGTTGAAGGGGGTTTGACTAATAAACTAATTTAGAAATTAAAGTTAACTAGACAAAAGACGGATTGAGAATTCAAATGAAGAAATGTAAACTTAAATGGCAATGCTAGTTATGGAACGAGATCTTAATTTGCTCACCTAAAAGAACCACAAAATATTACCCTCGACCCTTCTCAAGGAAATACCTACGAGTTTCTATTAAGTTAATATTAAAACCAGTTAAAGATTAAACTTCTTCACAGTTGCCTAATCAAATTATGACTAAGTATCTTTAAACGAAATCCTAGCTCATAACATGGAAATCAAAGACAGTTCAAAACATCAAATAGAAACGACAAAAGTATTAAAACCGAAATAGTAAATGCAATTTTCTTTATTACTTTAACTAGGTCCAAGACAATCCTATGTCATGGTAAAAGCAACAAAATAACATCAACATCACTTGAAATATGTGAAAATAAAGTTAGCTAATGAAAGCTAGTGAGTAAAAACACAGTTAAGAGTACATAGAAACGTACATAGAAACAAAAACCATAGACCCCGTAGGGTAAACTTCAGCAACAAGTCATGAGGAACACTCATGTTACAATTAGTTATAACTGTCATTTAATCGTCTCAATGTATACGCTATCAATACTTGTTTTAGCATCTAATAGACATAGCAGCATAGCAACAAACATCATAGTATAGTAACTAGTAACCAACGTATAGAATCAAACATATAGAATCGCCGGATTTAAATCACCTATCGATTATGTCCAGGCAGGTGGGTTTGTCAAACCATTAGCGCTAACATTGTACTAGTGGAAATTACATAATAATATAACTACTATTGATTAACACAAAATTTTGCATCAAGCGGCCGACAAGACTAACACATTTTATGATCTCATTTGAAAATGGAAATGAAAAATAGAAAAATGTTGCATTGTAATAGAACACATATTTTGGCCCCAAAACGTAAAAGTAAAAAAGGGGAGTGAGTTTACTCACATTTAAAATCGGGCTCGAAACAAATAGACAATAGTCTAAATAGAACTTAGAAACGTCCCAATATTATAATCACCTAATTAAATGACAATCCTAACTTAGTACAACATATTGTATAGAAAATTAGAATTGAAACAATAGGATTCAAATGGAATTGGAATTCTAGGGTTTCGAATTGGGATTTGGGGGTTTCTCGTTAAACATCTAAAAATATATAAACTCGTTTATTCGAAACGATGACAATAGTAATAATAATTATTTTGATAAACGATAGAAACATTAATAACATATTTTTAATAAAAACTTATATAATGTTAAAAATATATTATATATTTATTAGAAATACTTTAAAACGTTTAACACAATTTTAAAGTATACAAGATCAATATAAAAGTATTATTTGTATAATCTATTATTTATAAAACTTTGTATGTATTTAAAAAGTACTAGAAATACATTTTATAGTATTATTAAAGAATTCAAAGTATTTGTAATAACTGAATTTATAAAACTAATCTTATATAAAATAATGATTTTACTATAATTTATAAGGTTAAAGTATTTTGTAATATAAATGGTATAGTATTAGTATTTAGATTTAAGATTTTTGATAAAAATGATTGGTAATATGATAAAAATATGCAGGCCCTTGGATTTGAACCTTGGTATTCAGGTTCATAACCCACACAACAAACCAGTAATCCAGCAACTATCTTTTGAACAAAACTTGAAACAAAAAGTTTTATGCATATAGCCACAAAATTCTCAATTCCATTTAAGAACCCTAACCCTACTTCCTAAATTAGTTCCAACTGAATCAAAGAATCATGAAATTTGATTTATGGCTTTTGATCAGGACAAAATAAGGAGCATTTTATATGAAATATCTTACCTGATTTCATACGAATTGAAGGAAAAGAAACAAAGAACAAGATGACGGCTGCAAGGAATTCGAATCAGATGATTGAAGCAATTAAAATGAAATTCAATTTCCAGGTTGTCTCTTGGTAATGAGTGGAGAGAAAGCCCCAAAGAAATTGTTGGTATTATCAAAGTTTTGGTGTTCGATTTGAAGGTTGTAGGTTCTAACAGAATGAGAATCAATACCGAGTTCTTGGTGTTTTTTAGCAGCAATTGGATTATTAGAGAGTGAAAGCAAGGTCGTGGGAGTGTTTTAAAGTAATTGATTGAGGTTAATTGGGTTGGAGAATCGACGAACGGTTTTGGGTTTGATTAGGTGTAAATTGGGATTAATTGAGGATTATTTTGACGATTAAAGCTCGCTTAAACATCATTGGCAGATTCAAATCACCAAGATATCTCGCGGATAGCTTGTTTGTCCCGACCCGAATCAAATCTTCAACCCAAAAAATATAACTCGAAACATAGTGATAAGAAAAAAGTACGGGTCCTGTGATTTTTAGCCCTCATGCTTTAAGAGTTCTGGGTCCGCCACTAATATCAAAAACCTATACCAGTACTGATTTTGTTCAGTTGGTACGTTACCGATACTCAGCACCAAACAATCAACCTAATTAGTGAAGCGATAAAAAGTAGGGGTGTACACGGTCCGGTTTTTACGATTTTTGAATAAAACCGTAACCAAACCGTTACTTGCGGTTTTTTATCATTAAAAACCAAAACCGAACCGTTTAAAGTAAAAAACCAAACCTAAACCGAACCATACGAGCGGTTTGGTTCGGTTTGGTTTCGCGGTTTGAGATTTATAGTCCAAGATTAAAAGCTCTAAAAAACATCCCAAAATTTTGTCAAAATCTAATAAACTTTCAAAAGTACCGGTATTGAAAATTGATTATATATATGAATATTACAAGATTACGTGTGTTGTAACAATATAATGATATATACTAATATTATACGGAGTATTATTTATATATATATATATATAATGATAGATATAATGATATTATATATATATGATCGATATTCTAGTATGATCTATTTTATCACCAACAAACTAATAGATGTTTTAATAATTTACCTGCAAGAACTCATATATGAGATCTAATATATATATATACACACACACATGTGCGCGTACGGTCCGGTCCGGTTTTTTACAAACGGTTTTTGGTATAAACCGTAAACCAAACCGTTCATAACGGTCCGGTCCGGTTTTTTACGAACGGTTTTTGGCATAAACATAAACCGACCGTGAAACCAAACCGATGAGCGGTTTGGGCGGTTTCGCGGTTTGAAACCGAACCGTGTACACCCCTAATAAAAAGAAATGATGGATGAACTTGACCACTACCCCTAGACCAAATCCACTCTTGTTATTTGTAAAGTCAGGCGAGGGGTGGTGTTTTAATAAACTCACTTAAAGAGTTAATATCATGCATATTGGACCTGCATTAACTTTTATTTATAGACATACTTTTTTAATAGATATGAAATTTCGGGCTCAACTACACACATCTTCATAGCTCATGTATGTCCAAATCTTAAATATGATTTTAACCGTTATTCGTTAGTTTGACATTAGAAAACATCAAATTAGTAAATTCGTGTAATCTAATGACCTATATGGGTCAATATGTCGGGTAATACACTTACAAGTCATAAATGAATTACAGGTCAGATCGTAACATGCGGGCTCATGTCCACGAATTCGGTTCTCCTTTTCAATTTGAGTTTAGATCTTTTTGTTTTCTTTAGTTGTATAACATGACGCATTATTCTTCGATGTGGGTTAGTGCTTGTTATTGTGATCATAGTAACAGTGCAAATGATATATAAGATCCATCAATAACAACCTACAAATTATCAACTGATTTGATAATCCGCCGAAAAATGGATCAAAAGTATGAAAAGAACAATTCATTGCTATTATAATAATCTCCTGAACACACTGATCTGACTACAATTAAATAGAGTTTTACTGCATCAAAAGTTACCACCTAAATAAGAAAAACAAACAATACTTATAAATAGAACTAACAATTGGATAACCTGTTTAGACACAATAAGAAATATTAAGAAAAAAAACTATGTAATTTTATGAATTTTTAAAATATTTGAAAATCGAAGCCTAGAGTTTATCATTTCTCATTTTTATACATAAAACACATAACTGTCACGCTCTGATCATCAAAGTCACTTGTTTAGCGAGTCATTCTTATGTTTTATACTTGTGTTAGTCGCGTTGTCTTTAACATATTAAACACGTTAAGACAGATTTGTCAGCCTTACTTATAAAAAATCAATCTCGTTTGTTAGAAAAAAAAGTACATAAAACTAACTTGTTAGAAGTGTCTTAATTTGAAAAACATAAAGTTTTAGGTACATTAAATGATTGCTTGTTTTGTTTGTCATTTGACAATAATACACTTGACAATAAATATTATGTAGGTCCATCACATTGTTTGTTTTATGTTATTAAGGGTAAATTTAGAAATTTACCAATAAACTTTAAAAGTGGACACTTTGAATGAGACAACTAAAAAAAGAAATATGGACACTTATAATGAGACGGAGAGAGTAGTTTTTTTTGTTGGTCATCAATGTGTCTTTTTTAATTATCTAAACGTATTATTTCACAATATTTATTTAACGTGACGTATGATTCAACAGAAAATTACTGTATATGAACCGTGATATTTTCATTCGATCATTTCACTGTTCAATTCTTTGCATCAACATTCCACCAAATAAATTAAAATGTCGTCTACCGAGAGAGACAGTGATTCACCATTGCCGGCACAAGATTAGGTGTGTATTATTGTGATGATGTTGTGTACATATACTTCATTATGTTTGTTTGTAGTTGAATGTCATTTGCTCTTTGTTTATTTTAGCCTATGTATGGTTTTAACCGTTATGTTAACGAAAATTAACAGTATACAAATAGCTCGCTTAACGCGTGAGCATCATATAATCGTAGTTAATATTTATAGAGATAAATATCACTATGGAGATAAATATATAACAAATTGATTTATGACTTGAATAAGATTCAAATTATATTAAAATAAAAATAAATCTAACTTATGCAAAAAGTTAGGGTTTATTATAAACTAGATTTAACACCAGCTCGCGCGTTGCAGTGGCCGAGTCACGCAGTCGGGACTTGTGTATTTGAATTCGTCATACGTGTTGAAAAAAAAGTCTCATGCCCCGTACGTCACGACGAAAAAACGTAATGTGTCACATGTTAAAAAACGATGAAAGTCTTACTATATGTCAAAGTAGAGTAAGATAGCAAAGTCGAAAACTTACCAGGGGCTAAAATGACAAATAGTAAAAGTCGTACTATGTGTCAAAGTGGAGTAAGAGATCAAAGTCAAAAACTCATCAGGAGCACAAATGACAATTAGTAAAAGTCGGAGACTAAAACCGTTAATGCGTTAAAATTCGGGGATTAAAACCGTTAATACATTAAACGTTAAAGTATGAAAAGGTTAAAACACGGCGCGGCGGGACGTGAGAGGCCGGTGCAAAGCACCGACCTTCCCATTTAGTAGTATATAAATATTGATGAAATCTTATTAAACCTGATAAGAGAGCTGTAACAAAACCATAATCACCACAATCCTAGTCGCTGACACCTCCTCTTTGTACGACCCAATACCACCATCACAACATCAAACCACCACCGTTGTTCATGTTTCTAGTTCAATTGGATGGCTCTGGATCTGGTTTTCAGGATCAAGTCTTCTAGCAGGACGTTCGTTAAACCAACGTGTTCAATTTTTGGTTATTCGTCACAACTTGTGACTCACAAGGTAACTTTAATGATTAATGTTCTATTTTATGTAATTCGTTTAATCGATTGTAACTAGACTCTGATGAGATTGGATCGATCTTATCCAAATCATGTACGTACTTCCGCTATTAAAACTATTTTTAAGTTTTAACCGGTACATGAAATCTTAAGATAAAAAGCTCCTAATGCAAGCCGGGTTGGTTAAAAAAATATGGGATAAAATGTAGCCTACAATGAGTCAATGAGAAAGACTCTACTAATAAACTATTGCCTTTATACTTTACATGTGGAGTGATGTTATTGGGTTGTTATTATTTTTCCTTTTCAAAAGTTCAGAAAAATAGAGGACGAATTCAGGAAGACATATATGTTAGTTTTAACTCTTTTAAGTAGGAGGTGTCAGTTAATTTCTCTCAATGAATTATTTGCTCTTTCTTGTATGATATATTTGTTTGTTTATTATTTAATAATTCATAACAACCTAACAGAGTAACAGGTCTACCTACAATAGTACGATCCATTTACAATTTATTTTTAAATACAAGTTTACACACGATAAATATAATCATGATCTACGTTACATCTGAGTTCATCAATTCATTATAGAAAGAACTCGAATCCTTAACCTCAAGAAAAATATCATCACTAACTCTAGTATTTTATCATTTGACCCAACCTCATATGCAAATATTCGCATCAATTTACTTACACCAAAACAGTTAGGTGGATTAAACTATTACGCAAGAAAATAAGAATATAAGCATGCCTCTCCAAAGAAAATCAAAACTCTTCAAACCAAAAAAATGAAGAATATATACTTATGTAACTGAAATGATGGAGCCAAGCAGCCCCCACCCCACACAGAGGTAATTAGTGATGAGATCGGTACCATATTGATATAGATATCGCCTTGTACAAGTATCGATTTTGAAGAAAAGTGGGTATTGAGTAGTAAGTACCATATCAAATTTACCGGTACGATACCGGTATTATGGTACTAGTACTACGTTGATACCGATTTCATATTTAATTCTATACCTATCAAGATAACTATATCTAGATGATTATATTGATTAATATAATATACATGAAAATATAATAAAAGAAGAATGTTGGTATAAATTAATTAAAAATAAATAAAACTCATTTGATTGAAAGAAAACCCATCTGTAACCTAAAACAATTAATACACAATATTCATTGACAACATCCAAGTTAATTCAAATAGATAAAAAGAAAAACTATTTATTTTGGGTAATTGGTGACATAAAGTACTAAGTGCAACCGGAGTGGACTCTGGGTGGGCGCGGCCCCGAAGCGGCCCCGAGCGGGAACACCGCGCTATCCACCCGCGGCCCCGAACTTTAGGGTGGGATTTGGGGTGACTTCTCTGTCCGTTTCCCCGACTTTTTCGACCGTTTAAATGTGGGGGCCCACCCTCAACGGCTACTTTTTTTTTAAATACAACCCTTTTTTCAACCTCACAAATCACAATTTTATTTACACATCACTCTCAAACCACACTCTCTTCATCAATCTCTCAATGACATCTAATCGTCAACCATGGACGAGTGCTCAAGAAGTGAACTTGTCAAAAGCATGGTTATATGCTTCATTTGACGATAACGAAAGTAGAGGTGATTTTTGGAATCTAGTTCTTGAACATTACAATCAACTAGAGTATGCCAACCGAACGATTGACCAACTTCATTCAAAGTGGAGGCATGATTTCAATCTAATCACCAACTTCAATCGTCTTTATCTTCATGAGCATATTGGAGGAGTCGCCGAAGCCGATGCCATAAATAAAGCCTCGAATGAATACCAAGAGATATATAAACGTCATTTTACCAAAATTGAATCGTGGCAACTTGTTAGGGCACGTGGGGTGTTACCCAATTGATTTATGTTAAGTTATTTAATTATGTACGTCATTTATGTTTTTCTATTTAAGTTGTGTTTTTATTAGTTATAATTTGTGTTTTATATTTAATGAAATATTAAAAGTTTTAAATAATTGAGAAATAAAAAATTAAAAAAGGATGTGGGGTCGTGTGGGGTGGATACCAGGTGATTTGGGGTGAATATGGGGTGAATGTGGGTGGAGTAAAAAGTGTGGGGTGATGTGGGGTGGTGAGGGGTGGACTCCCCTCACCCTAACTGGTAAAGTAATGGTACCGACACCGCCTAGTATCGATCCTAAATTTTAAGAATATCAAGTATCGGTATTGATTTTGTTTGGTCGGTACGGTATCGGTATCGATATGATACCGATACTCGGTATCAAACGCTCACCCTTAGATGTAATCATTGAAGCAATAAATATAAATGATGCATGAACTTGACCAGGACCACTGGACCAGATCCACTCTTGTAATGTGTAAAGTCAGGTGATGGGTGGTGTTATAATTAACTCAAAAGAGTTAACAACATGCATATTGGACCTCTATAAACTTTCTATTTGTAGAGATAGACATACTTTTCTTATAATGGAGAAGAAATTTGGGGCTCAACCATATACATCTTCGTAACTTATGTATGTTTAAATTTTAGACAAGATTTCAACCATTAATCGTTAGTTTGACACTAAAAACATAAAACTAGTAAAGTTCTATAATCTGATGACCTATATGGGTCAATACGTCTCGTAATACACTTACGAGTCATAAATGAATTAGGGGTCAAATATTAACATAAGGGCTCATGTCCACGAATACTTTTGAGTATAGTGGTTTTTGTTTTATTTAATTATTTAACATGATGCATTATTCTTCAATGTCTATTAGTGCTTGTTATGTTATTGTGATTGTAGTAACCGTGTAAATGATATATAAGATCCATCAATAACAACCTACAAATTAGCAACATATTTGATAATCCGCCCAAAAATGGGTCAAAAGTATGAAAAGAACAATTCATTGCTATTATAATAATTTCCTGAACACAGTGACCTGACTACAATTGAATAGAGTTTTGCTGCATCAAAAGTTACCACCTAAAATAAGAAAAACAAACCGTGCTTATAAATAGAATCGACAATTGGGTAACCTATTTAGACATGATTTAAGTAAAAAAATATACTATGTAATTTTATGAGTTTTTAAAATAATTGAAAATAAAAGCCTAGAGTTTATCATTTCCCATTCTTGATACATAAAACACATAACTGTCACACTTAACAATCAAAGTCACTTGTTAAACGAGTTATTCTTATATTTGATATTTGTGTTATTCGCGTTGTCTTTAACATGTTAAACACGATAAGATACGATTTGTCAGCTCTACTTATAAGCAAACAATCTCGCTTGTTAAAAAAAAAACATAAAACTAACTTTTAGTGAATATCAGCTTTTTGTTGGTTATCAATGTGCCTTTTTTTAGTTATCTGACAATGACGTATTATTTCACGATATTTATTTGACATGGCGTAAGATTCTGTGAAAAATTGCTATATAAACCGTCATATCTTCATTCATTTATGTGTTCAATTCTTTCATTACAACGCATCAACATTCCACCAAATAAAACTAAAATGCGTCTAATGAAAGAATTAGTGTTAGAACGGTTCATCTACTAATACAACTGTTATGACTAACATCATTCCAACACACGTACGTAAAAAATCGAGTTTTTGACCATTTAAGTCCATAATTTATAATTTATAATTTATAAATTACGTACGTGTGTTGGAGAAAACTGATTGACATCACACGTACGTAATTTATAGTTCTCTTCCTCATTTAAGTCCACAGCACTTCACATTTTATTGCAGTTAATCAAATTGCATTTTTAATATACAATTCAAAATATATGAACTTCTGGTATATATATCTTTTTATTTTTAAAATAAAAATGTCAAAACACTATTTTGGTAAGACTATCCCCATTGGTGATCTTGTAAAGGGTTGTCACACTATTTAAAAAAGAAAAAGAAAAGAAAAGAAAAAAGTACCCCAATCTGGTTGCTCAAAGCAATCAAAATTGGGCTCATGTTTGGTGACACATGTCATATTTCCATTGGTTGCTTTTTCATTTTCATTATTTCTTTATATTTCATTGTAATTAGTTTTAGCTATAATCTAGTTTATTAATAATATATTTTACTAATTACCATTTTTAAACAATCTAATAATATCATCTTAATCAGTTTTTTTTATTACGAACGTGCCGGTATAAATATTATTAAAAACGGAGTTCGTTTAAAAAAATATATTTTTTAATACATGATAAATATTATTATCTAAAAATCAAATATTATCTGTTTAAATAAACTTTATGCAGGCTGATTCTGATAGTAGTGTTGAAATTATCTACCATGGATTAATGTTCAGTCCATACAAATCCGATCTTGAACGAGAATGGAGTGAAGAGGTAAGCAACATTTACATTTTATTTTATCTATTACTATGTATAGACATTTCTATACATGTTTACATAGAAGTTAACATAAAAATTAATACATTACAGGATCGGATTTTTAAACAACAAGATAAGATCTATGAAAACAGAATGAAAAGGGTCAAAAGGCTTGATGAGGAGTGGAACTGGAGTGAAGTTATAGAGCTTGACGGTTCAGATGAAGAAGAAAAAAATCTTTTCAAGGACACTACAAATTCAGTTAAAAAGAAGAAAAGTCCACTAAAGATCCCGAGAGTTTCGATTCAAAAACGAACTAGGCCTCATTTAATTTGATGCAATATATCTTAACAAGCGTTCTAGATTTAGTTCTAGGCTAAGTTTTGTTCCGTGACTTTAGAATTTTTATTTGCTTTTCAATTTCTATGAACTAATAAAAAATGTTAGATTTGGTTTCAAATAAAAAGTGAGTTTGTGGTTTCCAACAGTAAGCTTTTAATTTTTTATAAAAATATAATATTTTTATCAACTATTTAATTCTACATATCGGTTCAAAAAATTAATATCAACAAAAGTATATATGAAAATATATGTTAACTGTTTTATATCCAATTAAACACAAACAAATGTATGCTTACAAAATACACATAATTATTTAAACAAAAAATTATACAATTTTAATCAGGTTTTAGTATAAAAATATGAAATAGCCATAAACACATTGTTTAAATCAATTAATATAGTACTTAAAAAACGATATATGTGTTATGAATTAACGATTAATATGACATAGCAGTTTTATATAAAGTATAGATATCTATGTATAGACACATATTGTTATAAGACACATTATAGAAAAAGCAAATGTGAATCCAACTGTCAACCAACTCATTATAATTATAAAACACATTTTAAATAGAATCAAATTCATTATAAATCTAAAAACATTTAAAAACCATGTAAACAGTTTCTACAACCTTTTTAAATAGCAATACATTGAATTTGAATACCTTATTCGAATAAACAATGTTTAGTAATAAAACTAAATAAGTAAAATAAGAGTTAAACAAATAATATATCTATTAATAATCCTTCGGAAAAAATTGTTACTAAAAAATATTAATAATCGTTTATTGAGCTAAGTGTTTGCAGTTTTTTAGGGATATACAACTTGTGTTTTTTTAAGTGGTTTAGCTTTGTACTTTCATATTTCATAAAAAGTTTTTATTTAAAATATAATAAACTTTTAACTATTTTTATTACTCTCGAAAATAAAAATGTGAATCCAATTAGACACAAACAAATGTATTTTTAAAAAACATATAATTTTAATATTTCATAATAACACATCAGCAATAAAAAACATAATTTTAATCGGTTTTTAGTCACTAAAATAAAAAAAGTAAAATAGCCATAAATCCAATGTTTAAATCATATTAGGACTTAAAAAACGATATATGTTAATAATTAAAAATTAATATGACATTAATAATCTATTAAAAAGATTTAAACAAAGAATATATCTATTAATAATCAGTTGAAAAAAACTGTTAATAATATTTATTAATAATCGGTTAGTAAGGTACCAGTTTTGCAGCTTTTTAGGGACACAGCAACTAGAACATTTTCAAGATAATACCTAAATTATATGTAAAACTGTAATGCAGAATTTTAGGGATAGACAGTAGTTTTTTAATTTTTTATATATAGTTTAGCATTGCATTTCTTATTTCATAATAGCAAGTCACACAAACACAGGTACGTTTACAATTTCAGTGAACACTAATATATATTTTTAACCTAATTTTACAAGCTCCTAACACTAATCGTTTTCACTGAACAGGAGTTTTGCTTGATTAAACGAAGATAAGGTTCAGGTATGATTAGAAGTTCATGTTTTCATTTTTAGGCTGCAAACAGTTTTTCACTCTGTTTTTATACTGAATAGCAGGTTTGCTTGATTACCCAGAAAATTGTTCAAGTGCTTTCACAAAGATTTCAACTTCTCAAACAGGTAAGTATTGTTTTTAAGATTAAAAATGACAATTTTGTTACATGTTTTTTCTTATATTTAGTTTACATGGTGTTAGTTATATTGTTTTTATGCTTAATATTGCAACTACAATTGCTTTTAGCTACTTGTAGGTTTTTTTATTTATTAAATGCATAACATAAGAATTTAGTTGATTCAAGAAAGAGTATAGATTGTTTCTTCTACTGTGTAAATTAACTAATTAAGTATCCATCATCCTAATCACATTAGCAGGAGTATTTTGGTAATAACTCTGACTTTCATGAAACAATTATCGGATATACCACATCCAAAAACCAGCTAAACGATACCAGATTATACATACTTGTATTAATTAACAATTTCAATGCCAAAAACAATATAAACACCTACCAAATATCAAAACCTAGAAAAATCTATTTCAACAAAAGTTAATATCATCAGCATAAAATCATATACAATGTGTTAAATACGAAAATCAGAAACAATATCGTAAGACAACAATCTGTACTAATAAGTTTAGGATCTGATGAAGTTTAAAACTTATACTACATAACTGAAAAAAAAACCAAAATAAGTTTTTAAATATGTTGACTATTTTTAAAATAAGCAAGTTTTGTGTTGTAACAAAAAAACCAGAAGACAACCTATAAAGTTTATTCTGGAAAGCAAATCAAGATAGTCTAAATGTGAAAGTTTAAAACAAGTAAAATTCCACACAATTATAAATCAATCATTAACCCATGCTAACAAAGCCTAGATGGAGGCCAGATTCCTAAACCTCTCTATTGAAGGTCGGACAAGCATATCTAGGGAGTTACACATTTCGTATGATTGATTTCAGTAATGTTAGAACATATAACCAAGTAGCCAAGTTACATTTAACACAAAAAATCACAAATTTAAGACAAATATGATGGTTACATGTAAAACTAAAAAATGAATTTTGAATGCAATAAAAAAAGTTAATAGAACCCCGCCTATAGTCCAAGTTTTAACACCAGTGGGCAGTTAATTCCCGATTCCAATCGGAAACTCAATGGTGAAGGTACTTGCTACCGGTCGAGGTTTATAGATGACTTACAGTGCTGTTTCAAAAGGTTTAATGCCTTACACCAATTTGGCAGCTTGTTCCGGTCTTTTATAATGCAGCACACATGCCAGTTTATTCTGGTCTTACAATTCATGCCCCCCGGGTTAAGAGACCAACTAAATTATTTAACACAAAACAAACCTTTAATTACATATCCTTAGTAGTTGGTTTATAAGTGAAATTATAAAACAAACTTACAAGTTTAGTAAATGGTTAATTACATACCCTTAGTTGTTTAACCATAACCATGTTCTGAACATCATTGGTATGCTGAATCAAATCCATACAAAAAGTTGCATAACACATAAAACACATGTTTAGTATTTACATATCTTCATTTAATAAAAATGTAAAACTTAATTGTCATGTACGAAACCTAACCATTGTACAAAGCTGGAAAGTAATCTCATAAGGCCAACAGCATCCTGCATATGCAACATCATTAAATATTAAAAAGTAATAAAGTAAACAAATGAGCTAAATGACGTTAGAATATGTCTTTAGATTTTATATGTTAAAACACATATATGAACTACTTGGAATAAAAATAAATTTAAGAGTGTTAATGATTAAGTAAATGGTTAATCACTTACACTTATAGTTCAACTAACACCATGTTCCTCACAATAATCTTCAATTTGCACCATTTTATAAATCAAAAGACTCAAGGGAAGGTTTATATAAAAAATGTAGTATAATAGATTGAGCTAAAACGTTATTTATTACAAAGTTATATACTAAAGGCTCAAGATTGAACATCTGACCCAAACAAAACCATTGACAAAACTCATAATGAAGTGACAGATTAAAAGATCTACTGATTTTTACCGCTCGCATTAAGCAATCTAAGTATTAGTTGACTACGTGTCCTTTCAGTCTTTGGGCCATTTCTTGGGTACACCTACTCCTATGTTTGACAATTGAAGATAAAAGCTATTTGATCATTATAAGAAAAACACCTAGGTATGCACATGGTTGAAATTGACAAACAGTATGTAGAAAAAATATCAAACAAAATGCTCTCTGTCTCACTCTTAAAAGTAAATGCTTGCTGGTGCATTTACAAAAATTGCATGCATTATCCAAAGATTCAGTTATATATGCTATGATGAACCTTGTTGAAACAGCAAGACAGAGAAAACTATAATATCGACTAAATTTGCATGAACTTACAGGATGTCTGAAAGCACAATCAGGATTGTAACAGCAATCTCCCAACCAATACCAGCAATCTCTAGGGTTCAGCCTAGCAATCTCACTGTGCCTGAAATTACATTCAATTCCCTAAAAACACAACAATCGACACGGTTACATTCCACAGTAGAATTCATCAGATGTTAGCTTAGAAAAAAAAGACAAAAACGAGAAATAAAGAACAGAATATAACTGCAAATATGCACAATTCAGATAGAAAAAAACCTATCACAAAACTCTGTATCTCACCATCTAACTGCACTTATAAACGCATGCATAACATTATGCCACAATCATCACTATATCAACCACAAATTAACAATAGCAATGAAGTCAAAGATAACTACACACATACATTAATGTGCTACTAAAAGAGAACGAAAACACTAGAACATTAATGCGCCTAAGTAGATAGATATATATAAAAAAAAAGTTAAATTGAGAACGAACCTTTGCTTATAACTTTTTGACAGATCAGAACCGATAAAAACGAATCCACGTCATAACCATAACTAGAAAAAAAAACCCTAATCGATCTTAACCCTCATAGCAAAACCATTATCAACGAACTTAACCCTAGGTTAGATACTCGTGTGTTACACGGGGTTAAATGAATATTATATTAAGTATATATAGTAAACACGTGTAAACTAATAAAGCAAATTAAAAAGAAAAAAATACTTTTAATTCTCAAATCTCTTAAGCCTATTTGTATAAACATTTGACATTCCATTTGTAGCCATCTTCATAAAATATTAATAGTTTTAGCTCTTGTTTAGTTTATCTAAATAAGTTAATTAATATACAATTGACAAATTAATAAACACTTTCTAAACAAATATTGTCAAAATCAATTCATTTGCAACAAGTTGAAAACCGAGTGATACAAAATCTGATTCCAACAGTACTTACTAAATGATTTTGCATCTAAATTTTATATCAAAGTAAAGTGTACATGAAAGTTTGTTACAGGTTTCAAACATAAAATTCAGCTTTGTTAAACAACAAATTTGGGTTTGAAGTTAGCAGCAAAATTAATCCTGTTAATTTACTTCAAAACTGAACTGATAGTACATTGGATATTCAGTTAAATTCCAGGCTAGATACCTATAGTTTTATCGTTAAATTTGAAGACACGCAACCAGCTCTTACAACACCTTTGCAGCTCGAAGCTTGGCTAAAAACACATATTTCAAAACATTTGTTAGATTGAAAAAAAAAAACTAACCCAATAATGCAGCAAATAACTGTCCCTCTGATTCGAAAATGAATTCAAACAAACCCATCACAAAAGTCAAAAACTAACAGGTCAACCTATACACACGTACGTAACACATATAGCAAACCCTATAATACTCAGATGCAGGATGCTAGAAGGATTAGGTTTGAAATCATCTGCCCTCTGTCACCTTTACACCTTCTAAACAAAGATCATTAAAACCACAATATAAGAGTTCATAGCTTCTGAATAAATATAAAAAATGCTAATTACATGCATTCTCCTTTCAGCAGCAGCAACTGTAAGTAAATCAAATAAAACAATAAATCACAATGCATCAAGTGTAATGTATAAATCATAGTTAATAAAAGAAACAATATTCATACCTGCAAAATCGTTGGATGCCATATCATCATCACAATTTTTGACACTTTTATTAAATAATAACTGATTTAACGCAGACACATAGTGTTGTAGATTAATACACAGTTCAAATCAATTCAGGAATCCATATAACAAATCAGTGATGGATGAAAATCCAAAGTTATGGATTAAATGCTTGAACATAACACTAAAATAACCAATGAAGCAGTATCATATATGTATTATGATCCTCTGTTTTTTATTGACTTAATTAACATAATCAAATTTCTCAACTTTAATCTTAATCACTCTCAGGTGCTGCTAATACATGTAAAATTATGCCACAATCATCACTATATCAACCACAAATTAACAATAGCAATGAAGTCAAAGATAACTACACACATACATTAATGTGCTACTAAAAGAGAACGAAAACACTAGAACATTAATGCGCCTAAGTAGATAGATATATATAAAAAAAAGTTAAATTGAGAACGAACCTTTGCTTATAACTTTTTGACAGATCAGAACCGATAAAAACGAATCCACGTCATAACCATAACTAGAAAAAAAACCCTAATCGATCTTAACCCTAATAGCAAAACCATTATCAACGAACTTAACCCTAATCGATCTTTACCCGTGCAACAAAACCATTAACCCTACACAGCAAAACCATTATCAAACGAACTTAAACCTAATCGATCTTAACCCGTACAACAACACCATTAGCCCTAACAACAAAACCAATATCAATGAACTTAACCCTAATCGATCTTAACTCGTACAACAACACCTTTATAACCTTTGAAACCCTTAAGCCAAAACAACCTAACCCTAACACAGTTGAACGATCTGCTACATATCATCGAATATATTCAACACGCGGAATAGATTCATAGCAACGAACGATCTGCTACAACATAACCCTAACACAGTCGAACGATCTGCTACTGGTGGTGAATTTGGTGTGTTTGAGTGAGCGGCTGATGATGATTTGTGTAAGAAACTAGGGTTTGTCTGAACATCACGTTATATAGCATAAAAATAGGGTTTGAACTTTGAACCATCTCCAATCATTTCTTAACCCGACCCAATAACTCTTTAAAGCCCAACTCAGTTTTTTTTTTGTTTTCTTAACATTTTAAAGCCTAACCCATGTAAACAATATTGACCAATTTGACTTCGGGTTTAAAATACATAAGAACATTAAATATAAAAAAACATCACGAGACTACTTATTAACATAAGATAACTTTTTCCATCATTACGTCTCATTTAACTAAAATCCGGTCCACTAGACCAGACCCCAAAATAACATTTATGTTATTTGTTCTACAAATTTAATCCCCAAAATAATTTTTAATTATCTTTTTATCAAAATTATAAGTTTGTTTATACTTTAACTATAAAACACACATTACAAACTTATTTACTAACACTATTTATTAAAATTAGCTAACTATTTCGACCATTACGTCATATTTTATTCTGGCAATTCATTTTAATTAAACTTATTACCGTTTTGTCTTACAGTTACAACCCAAATTAACCGTTATGAATCCATCAACTAAGATAGTACGGATTAATGTCAATGTTCGTCTTACTACTTCAATCGATGATCTTCCTACAGACATACTATCTTCTGAGATATTAGTAAGGCTTCCTGCAAAGTGTATCGGTGTGTATAGGACCGTGTCTAAGCAATGGTTGTCATTGTTAAGTTCTAAAAAATTTATCTTGCTGCATTGTCGTCACATCTCCACATCCTATAAACAAATGTTTTTTTCTGTTGCTCTGTTTCAGTCATCTGTCTTTCCCGTTACTTTTGATCCATCTGATTATTTGCCAAAAACACTAATTCCACTACCAACAAATACTTATTGGTATGATGTTCTCGTCCTAACAAGCTTCGATGGTCTTGTATGCCTTTCTTTTCGCGAAACCCAAAAAATGATCCTCTGGAACCCATTAACCCACGCAACTAAATTCGTTTCCAGCACTCTAAGTCGAGGTAGATTCAAACAAAAAACAGATGCTGTCGGTTTGTATGTTTCTCCTTCGAATGAGTACATGCTTCTACATGCAAAACGCAGAAATGGCTCGATGAAGCTTTACAAATATTCATCTAGGTGTGACTCATGGCGCAAGATGGGGTTCGTCGACGAACGAAAGTACCATAACTACAAAATGTCTTGGTCTAACGGAACTTTCTTCCAAGGAGTTGTTTATTTTATTGTTAAAGTGGATGCTGCTGGTATGGGAAATTACTTATTTGGTTTTCACGTGGATTCCGATGAGTTAAAGTCTAAGCCAAAACCAGCAACCACAAATCACGACGGCGATGTGAGTTTAGTTGTGGTTCGTAACCAGCTTCACATGTTTGTTGCTAACAGTTTACCTAATTGGTCTCTTCACTTGTGGAGGATGAACGGTGAAAACTGGACGAAAATATGGGTTCGCCAAAACATTCTTCCACCGTCACTTTTTGGTCGCACCATTACGTACGTCGTTAGTACAGGCAAGTTTCTTGTGGTAAGCAGATCTGGAACTGTTTTTGAAATAGATACTACTAAGAATGGTATAGAGTGTTACTATCCAGTGTTTTCGGAGAGCAGTATACAAGGAGCTGTTTATACCGAGACTCTTATGTCGCCGGATTTTTAGTACCTGAAATCATATTTTTTCATATGTTTTTTTAATGTTATGTCTTTCATTTATTTCAACAAGATGATAAATCCAGTATTGTAATGTTGGTATGAATTTTTTGGTGTTTTGTATGTTTATGTAAGACGATAGATCATATCTTTTTTTACGTTTGTTTGAATGTTTTTTTGAATGTTTGTTTTTTATTCTGTTTTGCTATGTGATGGAAATGACTTTTAACCTAGATTTCGTCATGTTTATGTCTTTGTCTTTTGGTATAAATAAATTATACACGCTCATTACCAGTAGCTATACTATAGAATTAAAAAAATATATATTTTACTTCTTTTGGACTATTTATATTACTTAAAGTTAATTTAATGCAAACTTTTAATATTTGTGCCAACTTTTTTAAACTTATGTTTCTTTAAAGACCAGATTGTAAAGGTTTTTGTTTGGTGTTAATACTGAAGGTATAATTGGTCATGGATTCGCATATCATTGTTGATGACTTTACGTCGGTCACGCAAGAGTGCGTTTGGTATACTTTGTCCTTTGTTTGGGTCGACTTCGTATTGCTCAGCGCGTCTGGGGACAAAATTTTGATAGTTTTTCTTGACCAACACGTAAGATCCATTGCTTACTCTTATAAAGTTATAAAATAACATTACGTGCATGATTTTTACCAACAATAGATTCGTTTTTTTAGAGACAAAGGGTCGTCGGTTTTATCTCGAAAGATTTCATGCAAACGTACAAAGACATGGATCTGGTTGGAAACATGTTTGTTCTAAATCGTTTTCGAAGGGAGAGGTTCGAATTCAAGGAGTGGCCCAAATACAAAAACTACCTATTGGTTTGGAGTGACTTCAAGGTTAATTTTAATGAGCGTACTAAACTTATACGGTTCTCAACTCATCATCCAAAAGGGTTACGCGTGTTTCCATTAGTACCTAACATTAAATTTCTTTTGGAGAACAGTAGCAGGGTTAAAAGAATATATGGTACGTATAATTTTTTCTTTAATAAAGATAACTTTTGAGCCCATGCTACATAATTTTTTTTACAAAATATAAAGAGCATTTATGGTTTTAGATGTTGTTGGGAAGATTGTCAAAGGAGTACGGCTATGTGGAGAGAGTCGAATGTTTCTTAAAGATAATACGTAAGACATTTGAAGTATCTATACTATATAAATTTAAATCCTTTATTCATACAATATATTTTGTTCATAATGTAATATATGATTTAGCAGTGGTGGATGTATACAATTGTCTTTATACGACCCGCCGGAGATTCATATGGTTAACACCTTTCGTGCCATCATAGAAAAAGCAATTGTCTTTGTATCTCGGGTCAAGTTAATTCGTTTGCCGGAGGGTATGTTAGCCTCTGAACTTTTTAAATATTCAAAGATTCACATATATTTTTCGGTCCATGTCGTTCTCTATAACTTATACATCTCATTTTTCACTTATAGGGAATATTTTACGGTCAACTAAGTTCACTAAGGTTGTCGTTGAACCAAACATGTCGGAGGCTCGTTCTATTTCAGAGAATAGTTTGTTCTTTTAGTTTATGTAGTTTGTTACCAACATTTGTTACGCATTTATATAAGTTTATTTATTGAACTCTTTCCTTTTGCATCAGAAACCAAATTGATCGAACAAAACATCGATGTTCACAATCACGATAATATTTAGTCGTTTACTGACTTGAATATAATTAGACAATCAATAAGAGCATTGCAGAATGAAACATAAAAATAAGTACCAGCGATTTAGTCACATGATCATACATTCAACAGAACTCACACGGTAGACATAAAAATAATATAAAATAATATATTCTTTTGTTACTATTTATACGTTATATATTATGTTGCTTTTCATACAAAGTTACATATAAATCTTATAAACAAAAAACTAACAACAAACTATAAAGATCAATATACACCATGAAACTTAGATGACGAAAAAAAATCACAATTCTGATTAATTAAAGACAACGAAACCAAGATACTTCGTACTATACATGATTTGATGGATATGACCCAAATATTTTGCTTTGTTTTTTTGATTATGTCTGCCATACATGAATTGTAATAGATTACTTTACTTTAAATCTGTTCCAAGTTTGTTCGATCACATAGATATCTTAGTTAATTTTATTACCTGCAAATATATGTATTGGTAAATCTACTATGTAACCGTACTGACAACGTAGTTTTTCGTCCTAAAAGGTATTCTTAATTTTAATATGACCAACGGGCAACCAATGGATCATAATGTCGTTTCCTCCTCAACTCCATCTACCTCACGAGGTCGCAAGAGAAAAGAGTATCAAAGACAACGTTATTTAGACAAAGAGAACAAGAAAGTGGCAAACGACGCCAGCGTCGGTGTCTCTCAACGCGCGCCTCTTGTATCACGTTCGACTAATCAGTCGTGTGAAAGGATTCCTTTAGGAGTCTTACACCCTAATAGCTCGACCAATCAAATAGGGGAGCGGGATAGAAGATTGTATGTTGCACGTAAAGATAAAGGAAAACAGATTTCAAATGATGCTGAGGTTTCACTAATTATATCGGACGATCAACCACTGGTGCGAGACATGAACATAGCAGAGGATCCATATAACTTTGTTTACAACGGTGTACCGACGGAGTCTCTCGTCTTAAAGGATCGGAGTTCCTGTTTGAAATGTTTTGCAAAACTATTCAAATATGAATTCCCAACCTTTTGTTGCATGAATGGCCAGACTGAATTAGCCCATTTAGATATCCCACGTGAGCTATACCTACTTTTCACGTTGCAAAATGAAATTGGAGTATTGTTTAGGTCCAACATACGAGCTTATAACACCAATTTTAGTTTCGCCTCGATGGGAGTCACGTTGGATGAAACACTGAACAATATGAGGGACGGGGTATATACCTTTCGCGCACATAAAGGAATCTATCACAGGATTGACCAGTTAGTCTCCAGGGATGGAACTCCTAGATACTTACAGTTGTACTTTTATGACCCCGAAACCGAGCTAGAACACAGGCTCCGATGGCCAAACCTTGATCGGAGTATTACTGATAAGTTGACACGTGTTCTTTCTACAAATCCTTACGTAATGACATTTCGTAGACTTTCCGAACTGGGTCCTCTAGACGAATATAGAGTCACCCTTAACGCTTCTGTTGAGGTTGACCAGAGGGTGTACAACCGACCAACGACTTCCGAGGTATATGATTAACATAAATTTGGATTTAGCCCTATGATTATTATTATTCTTAAAACACGTATTCTTTAGGTTGCCGGTATATGGGTTGAAGGCAATGACAATATTTCAACATATAAAAGAAGTATTGTCGTGTACGGAAGGTCAGATCGTTCTCAAACTATTCAGCCGTACTTTGGATGTTACGATCCGTTATGCTATCCTTTGTTTTTTCCGCGTGGTGAGTCAGGATGGCATCCTAACATACCACGAAAAGGGGTGTCAATCAGTGAAGTTAATAACCAGTCGGAGATCATCGACGAAGAGCCAGGAGGTACATAAAAAATTGTGGTTTTTAAAAGATGAGTTATATTTTATAGTAATGAGTTGATCTTTTATTTACATCCAGGTGCTAACCAAAAAAGTGGTAGGACAACAGTAGCGATGCGAGAGTATTATTGTTACAAGTTTCAGATTCGCCCGATCGAGAACTTAGTATTGTTAGGTGGTCGGCTGCTACAACAGTTTGTCGTTGATATTTACATAAAGATTGAGACATCCCGATTACAGTATATTGAGTACCACCAAAATGAGATACGAGCTGATCTATACCAAGGTATTGTTGATTGTGTGCATGCTGGGGAGGTTCAGCCAAACAGGGTCGGACAACGGATTGTATTGCCTGCAAGTTTCGTTGGAGGGCCTCGCGATATGCGGCGACGTTTTTTAGATGCCATGACTTTAGTTCAGGATGACGGACGTCCCGATTTTTTCCTGACAATGACTTGTAATCCTCAGTGGCCTGAGATATGTGATAACTTAAAACCTGGCCAAACTGCACAAGATCGTCCAGATCTTGTTTCCAGAGTGTTTCGTGCCCGATTAGAAGAGCTGAAGCATCAGTTGTTCAAGAAACGTATACTCGGTCATGTGAAGTCATACGTTTACGTCATCGAGTTTCAGAAGCGTGGTTTGCCTCATGCGCATTTCCTCCTTATCATGCACGCGGAAGACAAAATGGGTAACCCTGATCATTATGATAAGGTTGTGTGTGCAGAGATTCCTGACCCAGTACGACATCCGAAGCTGCACGAAGTTGTTGTTAAGCACATGATGCATGGTCCCTGCGGTGCTTTGCGGAAAAGCAGTCCATGTATGCAGGGTGATCCACCGGTATGTCGGTTTCATTATCCTAGAGGGTTTAATGAACAGACGACGCAAGGAGAGGATTCATATCCTTTATATAGAAGGAGAGACAATAATATTAGTGTTGATGTGCGAGGATCAAATCTTGATAACAGATGGGTGGTCCCTTATAACCCAAGGCTTCTTATGATGTTTAACTGTCATATGAATGTCGAGGTTTGTTCAAGTATAAAATCAGTTAAGTATCTGTTTAAATATGTTTACAAAGGCCACGACAAGCAAGTTATTCACGTCGATGAAGACGGCCAAGGTGTTATTAACGAGATAAAAAGATATCAGGATGCGCGTTACGTGTCTCCGCCAGAGGCCATGTGGCGTATTTTTCAATTCGACCTTTCAAAAATCCATCCTTCGGTGTTGGCCTTACAGCTTCATCTTCCAAATATGCAAATGGTTAGATTTAGGGAGAGTGATACGCTGGAAAACATTGTTGATAGGGAGTCAAACAAGGATTCCATGCTTACTGCATTTTTTAAAACAAACCGATCGCTCCCTAATGCTAGACAATATCTTTATAAAGATTTTCCTAAACACTTCACTTGGAATGCAAGCGCCCGTAAATGGAACGAACGTAAAGCTCAGGGACAACGAGGCCGTATTGTTGCTGCTAATCCCGCTGAAGGCGAAAGGTACTACTTGCGCTTGCTTTTGTTAAATGTAAGAGGACCTACTTCTTTTGAAAATCTTCGCACGATTGATGGTGTAACACACCCAACATTTCGAAAAGCGGCTCTAGAGCTTGGGTTAATAGAGAACGATGACAGTTTATCACAATGTCTTACAGAAGCCTCTTTCTTTCAGTTTCCCGGTTCACTAAGAAGGTTGTTCGCTACAATAATGGTATTTTGCGAACCTGGTGACATTCGTAGGCTGTGGAATGAACACTTCGAATCGCTCTCTGAAGATTATCGTTTGCATTGCCAGAACGCGGAACGAGTACAGAATATGGTTCTTACCGACATTAGGGTTTTCCTACAATCTATGGGTAAACATATTTGTGACTTCGATCTTCCTGATATAACACAAGAAAACGTACAACATGCAAGTTCCCGTGAGGTGCAGGAGGAGTATGAGATAGTTGTGGATCCTGAACACTTGCGTTATCATAACGACCTAAATTCAGACCAGAAAAGTGTGTTTGACGAGATCATGTCACATGTGAATCATGATCGTCCGGGTGTATTCTTTGTAGATGGACCTGGTGGGACGGGGAAAACGTTTTTGTATAAAGCTTTGTTGGCTCAAGTTCGTTCGCGCGGTCTTATTGCTCTAGCGACCGCCTCATCTGGTGCTGCCGCGAATAATATGCCAGGAGGTAGAACGGCTCACTCGAGGTTCAAAATTCCTATCACTCTTGACAAAAACTCGATGTGCGCGATAAAAAAACAAAGCGGTGCGGCTGAAATACTTAAGTTGGCCACATTAATCATATGGGACGAGGCATCTATGGCAAAACGTCAGGGGATAGAGGCCGTTGATCGAACATTGCAGGATATTATAGGCGTTAGTCTCCCATTTGGTGGAAAGATAATGGTAATGGGAGGGGATTTCAGGCAGGTGTTGCCAGTCATCAAACGTGGCACTCGCGCACAGATTGTGGACGCCAGTCTACGGATGTCACCTTTGTGGTCTGTGATGAAGAAGATGCGTCTGACCATAAACATGAGAGCGCGTACAGATCCGTGGTTTTCTGATTTCCTCCTGAGAGTGGGTGATGGAACCGAAGAGTCAATCGAAGGTACCTTTATCCGTATACCAGACGACATGACGGTTCCGTGCATAGATAAAAAAGAATCGGTAAAAGATTTGATAAAAGTTGTATTTCCTGCGATACAAGAAAACGTACGCTCTTCGGAATACATAATCAACAGAGCCATATTATCCACAAAAAATGAAAGTGTTGATGAAATAAATGATCAAATGATTGACGTGTTCCAAGGGGAGGAAAAGGTTTATTATAGTTTTGATGTGGTAGAAGATGATCACCACAACTTTTATCCTGTCGAGTTCTTGAACGCGCTAACTGTTAGTGGACTCCCGCCTCATAAGCTTCGCCTAAAGATTGGGTGTCCCATTATACTGTTACGGAATATCGACCCTTCACACGGTCTATGTAATGGCACACGGTTGATATGTAGAGCCTTCCAACGCAATGTTATTGATGCCGAGATAGCAGTGGGTCAACATGCAGGAAAACGAGTGTTTTTGCCTAGAATCCCTCTAAGTCTTTCTGAGGACGAAATGTTTCCGTTCAAGCTTAAAAGAAAACAATTTCCCATTCGACTTAGCTTTTCAATGACCATCAATAAAGCTCAAGGTCAAACAATCCCTCATGTTGGCGTTTATCTTCCGGATTCTGTTTTTTCTCACGGCCAGCTTTATGTGGCGTTATCAAGAGGGATATCACGGGGGAATACAAAAGTTTTAGTACACCCTGCTAGAGACTTCAAACAAAATGGAGTGTACACCTCAAATGTCGTGTATCGCGAGGTTTTGCATGATATGTGAAATGTATGTGTGCTATAACTTAATAATATGCTTTCATATGTTAACGTTTGTGTTTTTTATTATAACCTCAATGTCGTTTTTCATTTGATATATTTTCATTTTTTCAAACTATTATTATGATGTGCATACAAACTTATTTTATTTTGTTTTCTCAGGGTTAAAAAATCTAATATGGAGCAGATTAATGTTAACTTGAATGATGTGCCAGGTATTCTTAAAATTAAGGTTATATAAAACACATGATTTTTTGAAAACTTATGTCAACAACTAAACATTATAATTTCAGAGAACAACGTTGCTCCAGCTCCAACGAATGAGGTGACAGTCAAAGAGGAGATACTTGTCAACGTCCAACAACAAAAGGATGTAAGAGGTGAAGCAAAAGAAAAGCCTGAAATCCCTGGTTTTTCTGAAGATGATACTTGGTGGTGGGAAAATAGGGATCTAATCGAAGAGCTGTGTAGGAAGTACGATTAATTTTCGTTCCATCTTCATGAACTCACGTGGATCATTTGTTTTCAGCTCGTATGTTAAGATTTGAATGTTACGTATTTAACTCATGGTTATTTGAATATTATCGTCTTCGGTTTTCATCTTCAATTGTTAACTACATTATATACATGTTAAGCTCCATCACCTAAGTCCATACTATAAAAAATTGTCGCCAAAAATATCGACCCCGCTGCAACGCGCGGGTACCTACTAGTTTTAATAAAAAACCAAATTCATAAATTATATTTTTTATGTAATAAATATAGTGAAGATAGTGAAAAATTGGGTTTGGTTGGATTGTGTAGGTGGAAGAGAGAGAGAAATTAGTTTTTTATTAAAAAGTTGGGTTGGATTGAGTTGTGAATGGGAATAGTCTAATTATATTTAAACAAACACCATTTTGATAAATAATTTCTAATAAACACTATTTTGGTCAAAAACTAGAAAATCATGGTGGCATTTGCACAATGGTCAAAATAGTCTGGAAATGTTGTCGAGTTCTTATACAACTACGGTGTATTATATGGACCTTACGTGAAAACGGCTATATAGCTTTAATTGTACCCTTTTATATCATAAACAAGTCTTATTAACGTAATTCAAATGCTAACAATTGAAATTTTTATAAAGACCAATGCTTGACGTCTCATTGTCTTAACATCCTGTTGGTTGTAGGTATAACAAACCCATAGTAAATAGACTAAATAGTCACAAAATATGATGATGCATATTTCTCAAAACATTATATTTTCTAGTATATTTATTGTTACATTAATGGTAGAATAATTTTTTTATTTCATTGACATGTATGTGTAACCGGGTCACATGGAGATTAAAGAAAACAACAAAATGTTAGAACTCTTGAAGATTTCCGTCATACACGTGTCTAAATAGGTAGGTTTCGGTAGAAATGTTGATATGTACAACTAGACAGTCTCTCAGACCGACTCTTGTTTACTTCATATACCCACTTTTTCAGATCTTCTGATTATAATATTTGGAGCCGTTTAAAAAAATAAAAAAAAAATGGGTGAGAATATGGGGAAAAGGAAAGGGGCATGGCGTTCACGTGGGAGGGTTGGTTAATGTGTCAGATTATTTGGGAAAAGATAGATAGATGACGAGGAACATATATTTGGTTACCAGTTCCCATGGTTTTTGTTGGGTGTGGAGGGGCACCATGAAGTGGCTTGTGGGCACACCTCAACATTATCCTCCAACTCTTCCCATAACGGTTTCCATAATTTTCGATATTTGGTTATCTTTTGTTTTTAAATTCTTAAAGTTTCTTGGCATTTGTAGTTCATAATTCACCAAGTGTGCTTTGTAATCATAGCGAGGGCATTGGATCTAGCCGTTAACGTGGATTTATAACCATTCGTTTCTTCATGAACAGATTAACGGGGATTTGTATAAAAATAGAGTATCGAACGATGACGAGTCATGAGGTTCGTGGCCCGTTGTTAATAGGTTTGTGTTTGTAAAACTGAGTCTTTGGTTTCAAGCCAATGAGTATTAGACTATTATTAGATTATGGTTTATTAGTATGCTTCTACGAGATGAGTTAGGTTTCTAGGGTTTATTTATAAACTATATCTATTGTAACATAACTTTCAATAATCTAACTATTTTAATAATTGATTAACTCATCTACATGTTAACAATTTAACTATTACAACATACGAATTTGCTTAGGTGTCATGCTCTCATTTAATTTGATGTATGATTAAAAGAGGGTCATGGTATGCTCCATATTCGAAATAACCCGATATGTTCAAATAAAAAAAATACCAGTTATCATAAATTATCTATTAACTTGATATGTTCAAATAAAAAATTGACCAATTATCATGATTTATCCCTTAGAATTAGGTTCAACTACAAAGTCTAAATTTTCTAGAAAGTCTAAGAAGGAATTTGGATCATTAGATCTAATATTAAATGAAGATCAATGGCTCATAAGCACAAGGTGACATAATGGTAAATAGTTAAAACTTATAAATGATAGGCCAAGGGTATACTAGTCTTGTCTCACTTTCAAATTCCACCCTCTTTTTTAAACGTCCATAACTTTTACATACGACAATATTTTTTAATAAAAATTACACGAAAACAACGAGCGTTTTTTTTATCTTCAAAACTTATAAAAAATGAATTTTTTTTTGAAGTTTCAGCTTATATTCGTTAGGTCATTGTGTTATATTTTTCAGCTCATTGTGTTATATTAGTCAAGACATTGTGTTAAATTTTTCAGATTGTGTTATATTTGTCAAGTCGTTGTGTTATATTTTCATCAGGTCGTTGTGTTATATTTTCATCAGGTCGTTGTGTTATAATTTAATCAGGTCGTTGTGTTATGTTTTCATCAGGTCGTTGTGTTATGTTTTCATCAGGTCGTTGTGTTATATTTTCATCAGGCCGTTGTGTTATATTTTCATCAGGTCGTTGTGTTATATTTTCATCAGGTCGTTGTGTTATATTTTCATCAGGTCGTTGTGTTATATTTTCATCAGGTCGTTGTGTTATATTTTCATCAGGTCGTTGTGTTATATTTTCATCAGGTCATTGTGTTATTTCATATCATTGTGTTATTTCATTAGGTTATTGTGTTATTTCAGATCATTGTGTTATTTCATTAGGTTATTGTGTTATAACACAATGATCTGAAGAAATAACACAATGAGTTGACAAATAACACAACAAGCGAAAAACGTGAAAAAAATTGTTTTTATATATGAATATTATACGCGTTTTAAAGATAAGAAAATGCTCGTTTTTATGGTACAATTTTTTTTAAAAAAATAATATCGTATGTAAAAGTTATAGACATTTAAAAAAATGGGGTGAAACTTAAAATATAGAGACATTACCATCTTTACCATTCCTTCTAATTTTAAGGGAGTGCCACATGTCATCATCTCATGGCTTCTTAGACTTTCTAGGAAAATTGGACTTTCTAGTATAACTCCACTCTTATCCCTTAACCCGATATGTTCAAATAAAATATTTACCAAATATCATTAATTATCTTATAACCCGATATGCTCAAATAAACAGTTTACCAATTATCATAAATTATCTTCTAACATGATCCTATATAATATAACAAAACAAAACAAAGAAAAGCTTATGTGGCATCTTTTCAAACGCTTTAGCTTATGTGGGATTATTTTAGAGTTTATCTCACCATAATGATTTTTTATTTAAAATATGTATATAAAATGTATTATAATAAAACTAATTACATTTTTTGTCCCCTAATATTTTGGAGAATTCTAAAACACTTAAGAGTATTTTTATTTTTAACCCTTTACTACAAGGGGTGTACATAAGTCGTTTTTATATTTAATAGGTTTAAAAATGAAACTTATGGATAAATTTAATAATAACATATAATTAAAAACCTCAGTGTTTGGTCCCCTAATATTTTGGAGAATTCTGAAACATTTAAGAGTATTTATATTTTTAACCCTTTACTACAAGGGGTGTACATGAATCGTTTTATATTTAATAGAGTTTAAAAATGAAACTTATGGATAAAATTAATAATAACATACAATTCAATACCTTAGTGTTTTATAAATATACATATCATTTTTATATGATTTTTTAAAAATATAAACTACACCATAAAAATAAGCACTTTATTCTCTTTAATTTGAGTATAATATTGCTATACTAAAAATCTAATTTTTTAAAATATATCTTGTGTTCCGGTTTACCACGGTTTTGTCTCAAAACTGAATGGAACATTCATGAGCATCATTAAAAGCATCACTTGAATGTTGTATTCCCGGGCGTAGCGCGAACACTAAACTAGTATATTCATATAGAAAAATTATCGGTTATTATAAATCATGTCCTTTATTTTAGTATATGATTTTTGTTAGGAAAATATTTGTAAATATCCAAACCGATTTAATAAAGATATGTTATAAATAAATTTAACTAACACATATAAAATCAAAATCCCGTGTAATGCACGGTTGCTTATCTAGTATTCATTAAGTATTTTATTATCTTATATGGTGTCAAAGCCACCTTAGACTCTTTACCACCAGTGTTGCCCAACACACAAAAATAAATCCTAGCCGTTGTCATCAATTTCAAACCCTAGACAGGGCGTCGTGACAACATGCCACCACCTCCCTGTCTCACCTTTGTTTTATTGTCTCGTTCAGTCTCTATTTTGCATTGTCCGTTGAATAAAGCTAGCTTCGTTCGAATCAAAACTCCACCAGCAATCCTACATTTTCTTCCATCTTCGTCTTACATGTTTTTTTTTAAAAATATTTTTAACCTCAATTTCTTCTAGAGAATTACAATTCCATTTAATATGTTTGGTGACAATATCCAAAGTTTGTATCCACTTGAAAAAAAAAATTATTTTAACCAGAGTTGGGTTACAATATTTTCACCATCATTAGATCATTCATGGGTTTTTATTTATGTTTTTTTTTTATTATTTTATCAGTGTTTACGGTCACCATTCTCAAATTATGATTTTATTAGATTAGTTTTGTCTCCTTTTCGATCTATGGATCTCGTTTCTTGATCTACGGATATAAGAGATCGCCATCGGGTAGTTTTGACACAACGCCATACGATTATGGTCTCCAGTTGGTCCATATAGCATATCGTGTTTATCATTCCAAGAAACCATGAACCAATGACCCTCAACTACGTAATTGTTAGGGAGTAAATTTTATATAATCATCGATATGGTATCTTGGTCGTGCTCGATCAAGCATCCTTAGTATAGTTGGTCTTCGATGGGTTGAGGATCCTTAATACTTACTTTTATCTACTTAATAGTAATTGTTCTCCAGGCGTTTTTATTATTCGAATGCAGGTAAACAACTAGAAAACATGTTCAACCACATAGCTGACCGTGGGGATATTGGGTCAGTTGGAAAAACGGTCAAATACGGTTGAAAGCACATGGCTAAATGATAGGGAAGTTAGTTAGGCTCTAGGGTTTGACTTAAAACAATAAAAAAGATGTTATGGCATGGTTGAAACACACAATATTTCACTCTCTTCGATCTCTTAGCTCTCTTACACGTTCTTGTAATCACTTCCATAGTTCTTATGTTGTATTCAATATTTTTCTTAATATAATTGATGGAAGACGATTTTCAACATATGAGGTTTTATGCCAATGATTATATATTGATCAATGGTTTTTCCTCGTATAATTCTCTGTGTTCATTTCATTTTTCAGCATTACAATCATTATAAATATCAAAACACTCAACCTCATATTATCTAATTTGGTTTTTAATAATTTTTTTATCAAAACAGTAATCTCAACTAATTTTATGATTTTTTTTAAAGATCAAATTCTGCCACACCACTTGCTTGTGAATGCTTTTGAAGAATTAAGGCTATGGAGGACAACATCAAGCGTATATGAACTTGTTGGCAAGAGTATTGGATAACTGAACCAACATGTTTATTTTATATTTATTGTTTCTATGTTATTTTATGGTCTTAACTTTTAGTTTTTATATTTTTCTAAAAGTTTGATGATTCATTTTTATTTATAATCATGGTTGGCCGCGCTACGCGACTAGAAGTTCTTTCCTTGTCATGCAAGTTTTTTGGTGGCTGGGCAAGCCACGCGACACGACTAGAAGTTCTTTCCTCATCACACGGCGCGGGGAGGTCGTTTCGGTAGAAAGATTTGATGTTTTTTGAAAGTTTTCACCATATAAACTTGCCACGAGATAAAACCAAGGGGACGAGACGGACAAGGGATGAATTTGAG
The DNA here is from genome assembly GCA_030867185.1 of Tagetes erecta. Classification (NCBI taxonomy): domain Eukaryota; kingdom Viridiplantae; phylum Streptophyta; class Magnoliopsida; order Asterales; family Asteraceae; genus Tagetes; species Tagetes erecta. The sequence goes on from CM061491.1 coordinate 22,356,528, forward strand.
GCCAAACGAAGTGTTTCGAAAGCTAAAGTGAAGCTACAAAGGCAAGAGAAAAACACGGGATCAAGGGTCGTTGATTTGCATAATCGGGTTCCTCAAATCCATTGTTTCTTTGTTCATTTTATCATGTTTAGTGGTTTCAAACTAGTGTTTATTGTCATTACTAATATGCTAGGCTAAACTTTATAGATTGCCTAGGCGTTATGGTGAACCGTTGATTCTTGTTTGAACTTGTTTGGTTTTGCTTTTTGTTATAGATTTTATGATTGAGTAAAGGTTAAATTTCATATGTTTGATGCATATTGTACGTTGGAATTGGTTTGGTTATTATTATTTTTTCACGTTATCCTTGTTGAATGTCTTTCATAGTATAGGATTTCGTTAGGTTGATTTCCGTGTGTACTTGACTTTTATGGTTGTTTTACAATAAAACCATAGGAACATCAGTATTAGTTAAACAAATGAAAACGTGCAGCTAATCTAGATATCCGTGAGGTGATAGGTTATTGATAAGTCTTGTTTGGTTGGTTTGCTAGATTTAGTTCTTTGTGAGAAGCCCGTCTAAGTGTTATTTGTCAAACTTGTTTATTGAGTCAAATTAATGTTTTGAATTGTCTTTGATTTCCGTGCTATGAGGTAGGATTTCGTTTAAACATACTTAGTCATAATTTGATTAGATAACTATGAGGAAGTTTAATCTTTAAAACTGGTTTTAATATTAACTTAATATAAACCCGTAGGTATCTCCTTTAGATGGGTCGAGAGTCCTATTTTGTGGTTCTTTTAGGTGAACAAATTAAGATCCTAGTTCCATAACTATCATTGTCATTAAATTGATAATTTAATCAACGAGAATTCTAGCCTAGGTGTCATTTGAATTCTCAATCCGTCTATTGTCCTGTTAACTTGAATTTCTAAATTAGTTTATTAGTCAAACCCCTCTTCAACAAACTAAATATTTAAATAGATGTGTCAGTCTTTTAGTTGAGTTTTTAATAAGTTAATTAGCGTAATATATAGAGTATGTGAGTTCGATCTCTGACTTACTTAAACTATATTGCATGCGATCTGTTCATTGTCGGTTGTGTTTTTAGCTTAGAGTGTTTTAATAGTTAGTTAAATATATGTATTTTTAGCACACATCAAGCTTTTGTCGTCGTTGTCGGGGACTCTTGGTAATTGCGTTATTTAACTTTGAAGATTTAGTTGTACATATGTGCTATTTGCTAATATTATTATGTCATAGGAGTCTTAGGAGTGGTTTTTATTTCTCTGTTTTTATCCCCCATCGAGTCTTTCTTGTTATTTTAGTATGTGTGACATTTGCGGAGGACCTCATTTTACTCGTTTTTGTCCACAATATGCAAAGTCCTCTGCATCACTTGTTTTGTTAACTCCTTTATGCATGTGCAGTCATATTATTCACAGGAGTATCTAATTGACCCGTATTATCCACAGCCATATCATTGTGGTCAATTTTCTGCTAGCAACTCTGTTAGGGGTAGTGATGGTTACCGGAGAAAGATAGAAGAGTTGTTGACTCAGTTAGTTGCTAAGTGCTACCACTCAGTGGAAGTTGGCAGAGCATGATATCCTCTTGGAGAGAAACAAGTTGATGCTGGATGATATTGATAGAGCTACAAGGGATATTATGAGGAGCTTGGATGAAGAAGACGAGGTTCATCGTGAGCATCTGCAACATGAATCAGGTAACGATCCATACTTTTGTCTTGAGTTTATTTGCTCACATATGATGCGAAAGAGATTATGCACATTCAGCCCACTCCTTGCTTGCCAGGGAACGTTAAATTAATTTCTACTTTTTCTTCTGATTCTTCTAGCATATTAAACGAGCTACAAGATATTGCACACTTATCTTGTGAGGAGAATATTTTGCAGGAATCACATGTAGAGCCAGAGAGGCAGAGAATACGATGGACACCCCAGTCCCACCTCTGCTTCAGCAGGAAGAACTAGTAGAAAATAAGGGTCGTTCGGTTATTGATTATTCGTTAAGTAAGGAGGAATATATGTTTAGTTGAAAGAGTACATGAGAGCCAAGTTAGAGGAGTACAATCAAATGATTCAAGCAGAAGATGACATTATCAGCCTAGAATTAGAGACGAAAATGGACGATGAAGTCCCACCTCTAGTTAACACGAACCACATCTATGATTTTGGGAGTGATTCCAATGATGGGATAGATGAAGAACAGTTGGTTGAATATAAAGAATCATTGTTTAATGGAGTAGTGTCTAAGGAAGAAGTAGAATTAAGAGACTTAGTAGGATTTCTATTTGGGATAGATGAGGAGATAGAGGTTAGTTTTCTCAGGAGGACGAATTTTTTAGTTTAGAGTTGGAAATTTTACCCGAGTATAGTGAATTAGGTATTTTTTTATGCCAAGGGTGACTTAGATTACTTAGATGGCCTTCTAGAAGATGAATCAGTTGAGATGATCAACCTTATAATGTATGAAAACACTAAGTGTGGGGATCATCAAGTAGGTGTGGTGGTAGAGGAAGAACACCACAGTTGGCTCATGAAAAAAGTAAGAGGATGAAGCTTTACCTAGTTCACAAAAATCACAAGAGAAGGCAAGGAAGGAAAATAGGAAGGATTGGGATCGGGAAAAAATGATTGTAAGTTGAAGCCACCAAAATCTGAACATGATCATTCATCAAGTTACATGCCACACATCTTGTTCTTTCTAGGTAAGTATAAATATTGGTGGTCTGACCCGTTCAAAGTTCTTAAAATAATTTTTCTAATCATTTTCAATTTCACTTGTAACTTTTTAAGTATTTATGTAGACCGAGTGGAATTGAACGGGTTGGACAAGGTCTAAATCAAAGAGAAACTTCTGATTAAAGTTAAGTGTGGGGAGGTTTTGGATTACTTTGTAGAGTGTATATTGAGTCAATAATCTTAGTTTTGTATTTATTTTCGTCGAGTCAGTTTTATGCTCGGGTATTTGTGTTTTCATTTTTGTAGGTTTAGGCGATCACCACTCGTACTCAATCTCCATTTGGGTGAGTTTGGATTTGTGAAGAAGATGCAAGCTCGAGAGTGTCGGTAAGGGGGTTAAAAAAAAAATTTGGATGATGGTTTCCACTATCTGAATCCGAACTTTCAAATATCCGGATTTCGGATACACGAAAGTTCGGATAAGGATTCAGATAGTATCCAAATATCCAAAAAAAAAATGATTTTTTTATTTGCATTTCATTCAATCCAACGTTAGCCTTAATGTTAACTAACCAAAAAAGTCTTAAGACAATTAAAGTCAACGTACAAATATCTAAATAACTAGTTGTTTTAATCAAACATCAACTCTAAACGTCTCAAGACATACATATAATCCTCCCTTCTTCACATCCGACGGCCAAGGGACGAGTTTGTAGTGTTTCAGAAGCTAAAGTGAAGCTACGAAGGCAAGAGGAAAACACGGGATCAAGGGTCGTTGATTTACGTCATTGGGTTCTTGAAATCCTTTGTTTCTTTCTTCCTTTTATCATGTTTAGTGGTTTCAAACTATTGTTTATTGTCATTACTAATATTCTAGGCTAAACTTTATAGATTGCCTAGACGTTATGGTGAACCGTTGATTCTAGTTTGAACTTGTTTGGTTTAATTTGCTTTTTGTTATAGATTTTATGATTGAGTAACGGTTAAATTTCATATGTTTGATGCATATTGTATGTTGGAATTGGTTTGGTTATTATTATTTTTTCACGTTATCCTTGTTGAATGTCTTTCATAGAATAGGATTTCGTTAGGTCGATTTCCGTGTGTACTTGACTTTTATGGTTGTTTTTACAATAAAATCATATGAACATCAGTATTAGTTAAACAAATGAAAACGTGCAGCTAATCTAGATATCCGTGAGGTGATAGGTTATTGATAAGTCTTGTTTGGTTGGTTTGCTAGATTTAGTTCTTCGTGAGAAGCCCGTCTAAGTGTTATCTGTCAAACTTGTTATGAGGTAGGATTTAGTTTAAACATACTTAGTCATAATTTGATTATAGAACCATGAGGAAGTTTAATCTTTAAAACTGGTTTTAATATTAACTTAATAGAAACCCGTAGGTATCTCCTTTAGAAGGGTCGAGGATTCTATTTTGCGGCTCTTTTATGTGAATAAATTTAGATCACAGTTCCATAACTAGCATTGCCATTTAAGTGATAATTAATCAAAGAGGATGCTAGCCTAGGTAGTTTATATTTCTTGATTTGAATTCTCAATCTGTATTTTGTCTAGTTAACTTTAATTTCTAAATTAGTTTAATATTTCAATACATTAAATATTTAAATAGTCGTTTCAGTCTTTTAGTTGAATTTTTAATAAGTTAATTAACGTAATATATAGAGTTTGTGCGTTCGATCTTGGACTTAACTAAACTATATTACACTCGATTGGTTCATTGTCGGTTGTGAGTTTAGGTTAGTTTTAGGAGTCTTAGTTTATAAATTTAAAGTTTAGTGTTTAAATAGTTTGTTAAATAATTGTTTTTTTAGCACGCATCAACCTACCATAACCCCCATTCATAGACCAATTATATACATTTAGGTTTTGTTGTGTTTGCTTTTATTTTTTTGAATTATAGTAGATGAGCACCCTAAGGTGAATGTTATTATACTCTTTAGTTTACATTGTTTCAAACTTATTTTTATGGATTTAATAAGACTGTGTGATCTCATGAGTACCTAGTACTATTCTAAGGTCCTTATAATTCGGATAATTAACTAAGGGTTATGTAGCAGGGAAATTATTAGTTGTACTAGTGGGTTTGACAAACCCCCATCTGGGCTAGTCGTGCTAGCCATGACTTGAAGTCTAATCGGTGATTGAATTGTCCTATGTATTGTCGTTGTCTTGGTATTGAACCGTTAGAGGCAAAACATAGACTTTGTCAGCTTTGATCGTGAGATACTTCCACTAGTGTAGCATGACACTGTAGACTAGCTATCTATGCTGATATACATTTTTACTTTATCTGTTACAAAACTAGGATTAGTTTGGCCTACTTGTGAACTCACAAACTTTATGTTAACACTTGAGCATGTTTTTATTCACATGGTAACAAGGTTAGCCGCACGTTATGGGATGCATGCCTGGGTCGCTGAAACATTTAAACAATTGTTTTGCTTTACTAGTTTGCTATTTATTTGGGTATTTGGGCGCATGTCTCTAGCACATTTACTTTTCAAGTAGTTTTGACATTAACTTGTCGTTTTTAACAACTCAAAAGTCGAATTGAGCATTTAATATAAATAGGCTTTAGTTTCGGGTATTTTAGTAAAAGAAAACGATAAATTATGGACTTAAGGAGTCCATGAGCCTAAACAATTATGGTTTAAGGGCCCATAAAGCCCCCTTAAGCAACCCTAACCAACCTGCACCTTCATCATTCCATCCATTTCATTTCAAGCCATAGACATAGAAAGTAGAGAGAGAAAGTGTAGAATTGAACATTTGTGAATTTTGGATTCAAGGTATCAAGACCTGAGTGTTGGTGCATCTTATCATCAAGAAAAAAAAAAAAGAAATCCAGGAAAGAATCATCTTCCAAGCACCACTTTTAGATCATGATTGGATCTAGGATTTTGTGTTTTTGAAAAGTTGCAAAGAATCACAAAAAGATCACATTTTCTAGTTGACAATGGTACAAAAAGGATATGCTAGCCTCTCGGGGGACAATCGAAGGTATTGGACGTAGAAAGGTAAAATTTTGGGTAAAAATGATGATTTTGGGGCAAAGAGCAAGTCAAAACTCCGCTGGGTGAAATTAGTGTTCTTCCAACGAAATTGTAAATTTGCTTGCTCTGAAATTTGAAGCCGTTTGTCTAAGTGTGCTAGCGAAATTAGGATAAGTCCTTGATAGGTTCAATTGGATCGTTAATATTACTCACAATGATCAGAATAATTCGCACAAACAAACAGTTCAATCACAAACACAATTCATACTAATAATTCTCTTTGTATATTGATGATCAAAGCAAATCTGTAGTACAAGTGCAGGAGAAATAAATCACACACAGTTAATTCTCTCTCTAACGTGTAATAGTGATCTAGCCTCTCTCCTCACACTCTCTCACTACATGCTTTAAAGCAAACAAATACAAGTTTAAGGAATATAACAAAATAGACCCTAAACTATATACAAACATATAAACAAAATACAAAGTAAATCTTAACTAGGAAATAACCCTAACAGTACTCCCCCTAAGATTTATCTTTGAATCTTCAGCAAAATCTTCTATCTTTTTCTTCTTTGTTCAGCATCAATCTCTTTCTACCAATCTTCCGGTTCATCTTTGACATTCAGCAGCTCTTTTCCTTTGAACTCTTCTTGTTCCTTTAATGCTTCTTCTATACAGGACTTGAACTTTTCAGCAATTTTGGCTTGTCTCGGCTTGGACTCATTTGTCAAAATTGGGCAGGCATTCATGCGTCTAAGTGAATCCAGATTTAAACCTGCAAAGTCAATATTAGCATAAAATTCAAACGGCATCTCTTGTCCTTTGACTTGCACCTCCAAAGTTCCTCTTCTAGATATTCTCATATACTCTATCTCTGGTAAATCAACCCTCACGAGATTAGAGTTCAGCAATGCCTTTCTCACTCGTATCTTTTCAGTTGCCGCAGCTATTACTTCAATCATCACAACAAACAACTTCCTATCAGCTTCAGCAAGTGCATCTTTACACTTCTCCATTCTGTAGCTTCTCAAAAAGTCTATGTATGACGGATGTAGCAGCTTCAACTCAAAAGTACTAAACAGTGTAATCATGTCTTTGTCCCAATCATCCAAATTCCGAACAAGCTTCAACTCAAAGGTTTCTTGATTATAGAAAACTCTAAGTATAGGCTTTGTCATTTGCGAACCATCTATCACCTTCAATCCAGGATTGGTCACTTTGTCAAAGTACTCATCCGAAAACTCTTCCAGATACATATCTTCAGTCACAACCAATCGTTTCTTCTTTCTTTCTTTCTTTGCTTGCACATACGCAGTATCTTCCTGTTGGCCTCTAAAATCAAGATACTTCGGTGGTCTGGCTATCCCGGCATCAAGAAGCATTGCACATTTATCACCACGCTCAGCATGCGTGTGATTTATCAACCTGAGTTTGTGCAGCTCCTTCAAATCCTGAACTTCCAATTTAAAAATGCTCGAGTAATAATGATATACGTCACATAATCCATTAACTCTCTTTATCATAAAAGCATCAAACACTTCATCGTATTTCCATGCAATTATCTTCACCTTCTTATTCTTCTCTGGCACAATCATCGAATCAAGTAATTCAGCGATTGACTGACCTTTACTCAGCAGTGACCTCACCACGTCACCTGCTGTGGCTGACTTATGCCATGATTCCCGAACATCCATCGGTATGTTATAAGATTTAACTTCGCTTGGAAACATATCTATCAATTCGTGCCTTTTCTTGTGAGCATCTTCAGGTAAAGCCATCACCGGAAGTTCTTTTGGTCCAAGAACTTTATATCTCTTTGTCAGCTCGAAATACTGAGGATTGTTGTAGTCCAAATAAAACATCCGGTTGTACATTTTCTCCGTCTTCATAAAGCTAGTAACAATCTTCCTCAATGACTCAGACTTCAACCTCTTCAAAGTTCTATACGGATAATTTCTCGAGCTCAGCCAACTTCGCATATCTGTACTTGACATTTCTTCCGGATTTTGATGATAAAGTTCAGTTGGAGGCAAGTCTTCTATGTTCAGGCTTTCTTGCATTGGAGTCCATTCACCCATCTCAATGACAAACTCTTTCTTATCAGCAACAGCTTTGTCTTGGGCAATCATACACTTTTCATATTCTTCGTTTATCTGGCTCACAGTCAACCCATTCAAGAACACAGCATTGTATTTCATTTTCTCAAGATATGCAAATCTTTGATCCAAATCATCCGGAATCTCTTCAACAACATTAGGTTCTGGTTCAGCTTCATCTTCAGATTCAGTAAAGTCTATATCATCTAAGTCATCCAAAGCTTCAATCATAGGTGCATTGTCAGTTTGAACCGGCTCAAACTGACTTGCAACTTCAGGTACAATTTCAGCAGTTTCAGCAGTTTCAGGTACTTCTTCAATAACAGCAGCTTCAGATTGAATCGGCTCAATCTGAACTGGTTTAGCAATTTCAGCTTCAGTCATATTCACCTCAACTTTCTCAGTCTTAACTACAGCTACAGATTGAATCGGCTCAATCTGCACTGTTTCATCTATCTTCGCCCTTTTTGAACTGCTTTCATCTCCCATAATCTCTGGAACTGCATCTAGCTTCCTTTTTCCCTCAGCTTTGTCAGAGATGACAGTTTCAGCAACAGCTTCATCGGGAATGATGATTGGAGATTCCACCCTTATGCCAACATTCGTAGTACCTCTTGCTCTGGTTAGATAAACTTTTGGAACTTGAGCCGCTTCAGCTATTTCAACCACTTCATCTGAAAAATCTTTATCAGATGACGAACCAGCTTTCTTTGGTTTCGTTTCCTCCAACCATTTTTCTAACATTTCTTTCTCATCCTCCAACGTATTGCATTCAGCTTTCAGTTCCTTGTAATCATATTTCAGATTCTCATGCTCCTCCTTCAGTTTTTCATAATCGTCCTTCAATTTCACATGTTCATCAACAAGCTTGACATGATCCTCATCCAACTTTTTGAAGGTTTTCAAATTCTGATTATGAATATTCCAAAACTCTTCAAATCTTTTCTTTTTCCGTTCATTCGAAGCTTTCAACAAGTCATTCGCTTCTACCAACTTTGCAACCATCTCCTCTAACTCAACAATTCTTTTCTCATTCTCTGTTTGATCAACACTTGGCACAAAATTTGGTGAAGACTTCAAACCTTGTCCAATGTTTTCTTCAGCAGGGGATGATGTGGTTGGTATATCAACAAGAATAGGATCAGCAATGCCAGCATCAGCTTCCTCAACTATCTGTGCCATAGTTTCAGCTTCGGCAATTACTTCCTGAGCAATCTGAATTACATCAATCTCTTCAGGCTCTACAATCACAGGTTTAGATCTTTTTCTTCTAACATACTGAACAGTAACCTCCTTTGGGATTTCAGCAACTACTTCTTCAACAACAGAAGCAACCTCAACAGGTTCTTCTATTTCAGCTTGTTCAATAACTCCAACATTCTCTATATCCAAATCCATTGGTTCGGTCATTTCAACAATCTCTGCCTCCTCTGAATTAGATTCAGATTCAGCACCTTCATTACCACCATCATCATTATCATCATCTTGATCATCATCACTATCATCATCATCTTGACCATCATCACTTTCATTTTCTTCTTCATTCTCAGATTCATTTTCATCCTCTGGATGACGAGTAAAGTACTCATCATCATCTAACAAATCATCAGGCACCTCATCCACTAGGTCCTGTGGATTCACAATCTCACCATGAGAAATGTGATGATAGACAACATCAACATCTTCTTCATTGTTGGCTATGTCTCTCATATAGTCAAACAGCTCCACATTAGGCACATTCCCGATACTCATCTTTCTGTAAGATAGATCGTTCATGTCCTCAGTGTATAAAAGACCTCCAGAATAACTTTCGGCTCTGATGATATGATAGGCAACATTAATCATCAGTTGTAAGAATCTCGGGTACATGAGAAACTTAAACCTCTTGCCTTTCACCAAGTTAAACACAAATCCATTCATAATCCATCTCGACATGTTGAATGGTTTGTTCTCTGCAATGGCAACTATCGGTGAAGCTATGTCAGATGGGAAGTTGTCAAAACCTGCACTCCTCCTGGACATGCACTGTTGGACAACATAACACAGCAACTTATACTTCTTTCCCAACTTCGCCCGATAGAATTGTGACTTTGGAAATACAGGTGGATGTCCCGTACTAACAAAACACGTTTGACATTCTGCCATTGTCAATTCATCATTCATACCAATCTCATCTTCATCTATTCTCAAGGCATTTCTGATGGCTTCTTCAGAAACTGTCAAAACCATATCTCTGGTAATATTGCCTCGAACAATAGTAACACCATTCTCTTCTCTAATGACCTCTGCTGTCCTCCAAAAACTTTTAATCAACCTTGCATATATGACCGGTTTGGCACACATAGCATACACATATTTGGTCCTCTTGATAAATTTGATCATATCTTTGTAACCATCTGTTTCAGGGATAGATTCATCTAGACATGCCACCAAATTGTGTTTAGGTTCAAACTTTAGATTCTCCATCTGTCAAAACAAACACAAAAACATAAACAAGACAAATGTGTTAGATTCTTCATCAAAAACATATCAAATTTTTTTATAAGTGTATGAACAAAAGTTAAGAAGAAAAACATTCATATAATCATTTTAACCCTAAATTGATCTAACAAACTGATTTTCATCATTTTGATCAAAACAACTTTGAATTTTAATGATCATACAACATGTTTCAGTTTTAGCAGTTAATCACTTAAGACAAAATTTTGAAAGTTATAGAGTGAAGTTATTTAACATGTTTTAGTTCAGTTTTAACATGGATTTGTCACTTTTAACACACATTTAATCATTTTGATGTTTAACATTTAAGAGCTTCAAAGTTCATCAATGGCGGTTTTATCAGTTGTGAACAATTTTGACTGATTCAGTTGGTTTTAAGGTGTTTTAGTGCAAATGAGTGATTGATTGTTGATGATCGACAGATTTTATACTTAAAACAACATTCGATTTTGGTTTTAACACACACAATCAAAGTGTCGATTCAATGATCAAAAACACTGTTCATCATCATTTTCATTTTATCGGTCGATTTGCAGGTTTATCAAGGTCAAAACACATAATCACTACCTTATTCAATCGATCAACCTTGTTACAGAGCAAAACGATTGAATATGATAACAAAGAATTTGAGTGTACAGAGTGTTTGCTTGAATGTGAATGTGAAAAATGATAAGTGTTTGTGAAGAGGCGGGTTTATGTATCGTTAAAAATTTAGGTCAAACTTGAGGTGCCGGGTCAACAAAAGGGACGGGTAAACATAAAAGGCCCAATAAGCTTTGCCGGGTCAAGCACTGTTGATCCGTGTCATGCACTGTAGTGACGGGTCAAGTACATGAGACAAGTCACAAACATATGAAAAACACTTGACGGGTCAACCACTGTAGAGACGGGTAAGTCACTGTAGTGACGGGTAAAGGTTAGGAACAACTACACCTGATGGGTTTTATCAATCACCAGACAGAATAGTAGTCTTCAAACATCACCCGGCAACCTTTATTCATCACCCGGCAACACAGTTGCTTTTCTTTCATCCGGCATGCTTTCTTCTTCACACGGCAACATAGTTGTCTTCTATATCACCCGGCATGCTTTTTCTTCATTACCCGGCAACACAGTTGCTTTTACTATTACCCGGCAACACAATGTTATACATTCACACGGCAAGATAAGATTTCTTTTACCCGGCTGTATAATGACAACATATCTTCACCCGGCTATATAGTAACACAACTTGTCACCCGACAGATATCTATGACCTTCACCCGACTATATTTGACATGTTCATTGCCCGGCTGTACAGTGGTCATAATATCTTCCTTTTTCTCAATCACCCGTAGACGTGCACAAACCGGGTTTTTTTTTTGGACCCGGAACCGGGTACAAACCGGGTACGGTGGGCCCAAACCCGTTTGGAACCGGGTACAAGGTGGAACCGGGTCCGGGTAGGGTGGGGGTAAAACCCTACCCTGTGGAACCGGGTAGGGTCGGGTTCGGGTCCGGTTCCTACCCGGGTCGGGTCCAAACCGGGTACTACGTGTAATTTTTTTTTTTTTTTTTTTTTACTTTTTTTTTTGGTTTTGCGTACAATATAAAGTTACTAAATAAATACGATTTATTTCAAGTGAAAAGAGTTAACCAAATACAAGATATTGAAGTTACGATCCAAAAAAACTACTATTTTTAAACAAAGTCAATATATATATTTTTGAAATCTAAGCTTCTTCATTTTTTTCCTCTTCTTCTTTCGTCTTCTTTGAGTTCTTCATCGGATATTCCGGTTGATAGTCCCTCCTCAACCTCTTCATCATGTATTTTTGCCTCCGGTTCGATGTCGTCTTCTAAGCTCGTTAGGTGTTGTTTGCGATCAATCGCGTCCAAGTGATCTTTGAGACAAATGCACATCTCCACAGCCTCCGGAGAAAGTCGGGTCCTCCGTAAAGATATTACCCTGCCACTAGTAGAAAAAGCCGATTCCGAAGCTACCGTAGAAGCTTGGGAGCTTAGTAAATCACGGGCCATGGCGGAAAGAACCGGAAATTCCATTTCCCTTCCTTTCCACCAAGCCAATATATCAAAACTCTCAATGTCATCGGCCGACATAGTGGAAGTATAATCCGTTCCACTATATCTACCGAGCTCGCTACTCGGAGCGGCACCGTTTTGTTTTTTTGCCACGGATTCCCGAACGACATTTAAAAAGTTTTTCTTCGGGTCCTTTATCGGCTTACTTGAGCTAGCCTCCGATTGTGAAAATGGTGTAACCGTTGTTGGCCCGTATCTTAAGTGATAAACATCAAAAAGTCTTTGAAAATCGTGATTAAATTTTGCTTTTGCTTCCGTTGCGTGATTTGGGTTATCCATATGGATATCCAAATTGTCAAAAATTTCTTGAATTAAACATTCGGCTCCCGTAATATTATAAAACGGGTTTAAAGCGGCGGCACAAGTAAAAACCGAAGGGAGCTCTAAAAAATATTTTTAAAATTTTTCTTTCATCGCCGGTGTCATTTCTTTAAAATTTTTTTTATTTTCATGAGTTTTAATATTAAGAGACATTAAATATAATTCGTAAAGCACCAAACTACTAGTCGGGTAATAAACCCCCGATAAGTTTTTAGTTGAATTTTTAAAAACGGCAAGAAATTCAACAAATTTTGGTATAAATTTCCAACACTTTTCCGAAAACTCGTCGGCTAACTCGCCCGATACAAGACTACTATGAAAAACTTTCAACCCATCCCGTTGTTTCAAGGCACTCTCTAACATGTCGCATGTCAAGTTCCAACGGTGAGGTGTATCCCAATTCGCACCTAAATATATCGAATTCGTATCTCTACAAAATTGTTTATAATCTTGACAAATTTGCCTTTTAGCTTTAAAAACCGAATAAAGCATACATTTAAAGTTATATATATATATTTGGAACATAATTCGGACCCTAGCCCGTCTTTCATTACCAAATTAATAATATGTGCGACACATCGACTATGAAAAAAATCACCGTTGCAAATCGGTTTATATTTTACCATAAGTTTATCAACCGCATTAGTATTATTTGAAGCGTTGTCAAAAGCCATTGAAAATATTTTGTTTTGTAAACCATAAGTTTGTATTACGTTATCTAAAAGCTCAAACAAATCATCTCCGCTATGTGGAATCGGAAAAAGATCAAAAGCAATGGTACGTTTCATCATTTGCCACGAATCGGGATCCACCCAATGAGCGGTTACACAAAGATAAGACTCTATGCAACCGTGTGGAGCCGACCAAACATCGGTAGTTAAATTAACACCGGTTTGTAAGTTTTGGAAAAACACAATTAAATCTTTTTTACAAACTCCCCACAATTTCAAACAATATCGTCTAAGGGTCATACGACTTACATGGGTGTAACGAGGTTGAAGTGTTTCCCGAATCAAAGCCGTCAATTGCGGGTTGTCGAAGTGGTTGAATGGCAAACAATTTTGAATCACGAACTTCGCCATACGATCTTGGACCATATCGACGCTATAATGAAATATTTCGCCACCACCACCCATATCGGCTTGATCGGACTCGGGGGCATTTTTCAACACCGGACAAAACTTCTTTGTAATATGCTTGTCCAAAGTCGAGTTTGAAGCCGCCCCCAACAAAGCTCCACAATACTTGCAACGAGCTTTGTGTGACCCGTCACTCATCTCAACTAAATCCCAATGTTGCCACACTCTTTGGCTTCGGTTATGTTGAAGAACTTGAACAACATTGGGGGCTTGAGAAGAACCGGTTGCGGATTGTGATGCCATTTCGAGATTAACGAAAATGAAAGAGATGAAAAGAGAGAGTTTTTTTGCGTTTTTTGCTTGCGTTTTTTGCGTTTTCGAGTGTTGTAATCAACCCAAACATCAAACATATATTTATACTAGCTAAATGGGTGTTAGGGGGCAATAAAACACAAAAAAAAGGTCAAAAAGGACCAAAAAACGGTAATATTGCCGTTGCCAACGGCTAGTTTCGAACCAAGGAAAAAAACAAAAAAAAAACGTTCAAAACCGGTTCCAAACCGGTTCCAACCGGTTCCGGGTTTCGCCGGTTCCAAACCGGTTCCGGTTCCAAACCGGTTCCAGCGACAAAATCAAAAACCGGTCACGAACCGGCGGGTATTAAACCGGGTACACCGGGTTTTGGGCCCACCGGGTACGAACCGGACCCGGTTCCGGGTACAAACCTGCGGGTCGGGTATGGAACCGGTTTTTTTGAGCATGTCTAATCACCCGGCTGTATCAACACACAACATTACCCGGCTAAACAGTTCATTACCCGGCAGAATAGTTGCATCTGATATCTTTTCCCGGCTACAACCCTTGAACGATTTTCTTTACTTTTTCTCGTCTGTTGACTTTTTCAACAGCATTTATTGCACCTGCAAACATTCTCGACACATTAATTAGACAAGATATCCTTAAAAAGAATTTGTCACATTAATTATCAACAACATTTTTAGGGCAACAAATTTAACACAATTTAAATTCATTTTCCTTTTTCTTTTTAAAAAATGTTTTTGCACAACCAATTTTTCTATATCCCGAAGCAATTTCTTAAAAACAATTCACAAGACCTTGGGTTTGTTTTTAACACATCCAATACCTTTGCTTTTCATACCACATAATCTTGTTCATTCAAAACACACTTATTCAAAAATATTTTTGGATTTTTGTAGATATTTTTCTTCTTCAATTTATTCTCCCCCTAAACTTGAAATTTCTTGAAATTTTTAAGTTTAACAAGGATGTTGATGTGTCAATAAAGATTCCATATGCCTGCACACACAAAGCACACACATTAAAATAAAGACATATGCAATGCAATGAATCAAAATATCGCAGTGAGATCATACCACACATTATCTGAACATGTTTTGCAAGTTTTGAATAGACATTTGACTTATGCTTGATTGAGTGATGATATGAAAACATACCAATTAGCTCGAGTTGACACACTTACTTTTTCAGTATCATGATGATATTTAAGGTTCGATTAGAATGACTTATGTGACCCACATGTATACATATGTCAACATATTTCCTTATCAATCACTACCTAAATGCATATTGCACAACAACCTGGTCACTTACAGTCATACACAGTGTGGAATCTGGGTTCTATCCGGATTTGGTCCACTTTGGGACTTCTTTTTAATTCCATCTTTGGGAATTTTTCTTTCCTATCGTTCCCCTTGGGAATCTTCTGAATTCCTTTTTGGAATTTTTGTTTGGTGTTGGTCCACATTTGGGACTCTTTTTGTTCCATTTTGGAATCTTTTGCTGCATCTTGAAGCTCAAAAGAGACTTCGTGTGAGACTTCAGGTCTGTGGGTACCACAACAAAGAAGCTCACGATGCGGTTCATCACACTGAATAGACTACATCGTTACCCGATCATGCACAACTATCATCCCAAGTAATGTATCAAAAGATATATATATCTAGACATGTATAACAATGGAACTTAACACAACGATCATTAAGTTTATGTTTGTCAACAATCAACTTACTTGTTCAGTCTAATTGCCTGAGCTGTCTAGCACATCAATTAACATTCATCAGTCTTTATTTAAAAATAATGTAACAAATAATGTCTAGTGTAACTATCATTTCTCACTTTTTGCAATATAGATTCTTATGACATGATATTTTCTTTTCTTTTTGCTTTTATATTTTGTTTTTGCTTTTCTATTTTCTTTTTCATGCACACACACAATGCAAGACATAAAATAAAAGACAACGGAATCAATATATGACATCAACTTATTATCTTTTTGGCTTTTATATTTTCTGATTTTTGTTTTGTTTTCGAAAATTAGAATCAATCATGATTGATTAATCCTATGGATTGAATTAAGAATTCAAACCGGCCTGACAAAAAAGATTTTGTGAAAAGATCTGCCAGTTGTTTGTCGGTATGAACCTTAATCAAAATTATTAAACCCTTTTCAGAGTTGTCTCTTAAAAAGTGATATCGAATTTCGATATGTTTGGTTTTTGAGTGTTGAACAGGATTAGCAGTAATAAACATAGCAGCAGTATTATCTATGTAAATAGGAGTTTTTAGAAAGTTAAACCCGTAGTCAAGCAACTGATTTTGTAACCACAAAACCTGAGAACATCCTGCAGATGCAGCGATATACTCTGCTTCAGCTGTGGATACAGAAACATTGGTCTGCTTCTTGCATTGCCAAGAGACAAGCCTAGGACCCAGAAATTGACATCCACCAGTTGTCGATTTCCTGTCAAGAGCACAACCACCAAAATCACTGTCAGAATAGCTATATAATTCAAAATTTCCTTCATAAGGATACCATAACCCAAGATTTGGTTTCCCTTTAAGATATCTGAATATACGCTTCACAGCAACAAGATGCGACTCTTTCGGATCAGACTGATATCTGGCGCATACACAAACAGCGTACATGATGTCTGGTCTTGATGCAGTAAGATACATCAGAGAACCGATCATTGATCTGTATAGTGTTTGATCAACTGCTTTGCCCTTTGGATCCGGTTGAATCTTGCAGTTCACATCAGATGGAGTTCGAATTGTTTGACAATCTTGCATCTTGAACTTCTTCAACAACTTCTCAACAAATTTTGATTGATTGATGAAAATTCCGTCAGCTGATTGTTTCACTTGTAATCCAAGAAAGAAGTTAATCTCCCCCATTGAACTCATCTGGAATCTAGACTTCATGATTTCTTCAAATTCTTTGCACATTGACGCACTGGTCGATCCGAAGATAATATCGTCCACATAAACTTGAACGCACAACAAATCGTCATTCTCCCTCTTCATAAACAAAGTTGGATCAATCTGACCTCTTGTAAATCCTTGTTCTAGTAAATGCTTGGATAATGTCTCATACCAGATTCTTGGAGCTTGGTGTAGACCATATAGAGCTTTACTCAACTTGTATACACGATGAGGATAGTCAGGATCTTCAAAACCCGGAGGTTGTCTGACATATACGTCATCTGTAATTGGTCCATACAGAAAAGCACCTTTAACGTCCATTTGGAATACTTTAAACTTCATGAAAGAAGCATATGCAAGAAAAACGCGTATGGCTTCAAGTCTTGCGACCGGAGCAAACACCTCTTCATAATCAATGCCTTCTTCCTGAGTGTATCCCTGTGCAATGAGTCTCGCTTTGTTTCTCACAACAATGCCACGTTCGTCTGGCTTGTTTTTGTACAACCATCTTGTACCTATTGCATTCTCTCCTTCAAGTAAGTCCACTAATTTCCAAACTTCCTGTTTGCGAAACTGAAGTAATTCCTCTTGCATGGCTTCAATCCAACTGTTATCTTGCAACGCCTCTGAAATGTTCTTTGGCACCACTTGAGATAGAAAACACGAATAAAGACAGACATTTGCTTGCTCATTCTGACTTCTTGTAGTTCTCTGATTCAATGGCCCAATAATCTGAGAGACAGGATGTTTCTTGTGAATTCGATGAATTGGTATGTCACCTCCTTGCACTTGACTCTCCAGATTAGAAGTATTCAGATTTGGTAGATCTTGTAGTATGGAAGAAGTATGCGGTGTGAAATTCGGGACTTGATCCGGTGAATTGATGAAGTAATCAAAAGATTCTGGAACAACTTCAACATTCGGATCGGATGATGGTTGATTCTGAACAGATCCACCATCATTAGGAGAAACTTGCTGATTCACATCTTCTTCAATATTGTTCGATTCTTGATCTTCATGAGAACCAGAAGGACCCGGAGCTTGACTAGATTTGACATGATCAGGATTGTGAAATGACATGAACGGATATTCTGAGTTGAGATTTCCATCCTCGTCATTATCAGAATCGTCACTAAAGCATCCCAAGTCGCCTGATTCTTTGTTTGTTTTTCCTGAAAAATCAAATAAGTTAGAATTGAAAGATTTTGATAACGAATCTAAATCAAATAACCATTCGGGACCATGAGCCACTAACGGAAACGAATTTTCTAAAAACTTGACGTTAATAGTTTCAATAACAGTATTTGTTTTGCTATTAAAAACCCGATAAGCTTTAGAAACAGACGAATAACCTAGGAAAAATCCATCGTCAGATTTTGACTCAAACTTCCCGAGATGATCATTCAAATTTAAAATCGATACCGGACAACCAAATGCTTTCAAGTAAGAAATATTTGGTTTTCTTCCAAATAACAACTCATAAGAAGTTTTCTGTTTATCTTGAACCAATAATGTTCTATTTTGTACAAAACACGCAGTAGCAATAGCTTCGTCCCAAAAAGTGATAGGGATTTTGGCATCTGCGAGCATGGATCTTGCTGCTTCAATTAGTGTCCGGTTTTTCCGTTCCGCAACCCCGTTTTGTTGAGGTGTTCTTGGCGCACTAAATTGTCTAGCAATCCCCTTTTCTGCACAAAATAAATCAACATTAGCATTCTTAAATTCAGTTCCATTATCACTTCTTAAAACTTTAACTTTGCATTCCAATTGATTTTCAACTTTGATGATAAATTCTTTTAATAATTTAGCTGTTTCAGATTTAGCATGCAAAAAATAAACCCAAGAAAATCTAGTGAAATCGTCAATAATGACAAAACAGTAAGACTTCTTTCCGATGCTTTGCACATTTGTTGGTCCAAAAAGATCCATATGTAGCATCTGCAAGGGTTTTGAAATGGAGTTTTCTTGCTTGGACTTAAAGACATGCGATGCTGTTTTCCCTTCAAACACGCTGGACAGAGATCAGTTGTGGAGAATTTCTTCGATGGGATTCCCACAGCGTGATTTCCAGTAACCAAACGATTCATGTTTCTGAAGTTTGAATGGCCCAGCCGTCTATGCCAAAGCTGACTCTCATCATTTGAAGCATGTGCAATGAGACAGGTTGTTTCGGTTTCAGCATCAATCTGTGACATATCCAACTTGTATACATCACGATCTCTTGGAGCTTTAACCACTACCCACTCATTGTCAATCTTGAAACCTGGTTTAAGAATATAACAGAAAGAATCATCAAAAAGAGTTGAATAAGATTTATCACAGATTTGAGATACACTTAGTAGGTTAAAGTTCAACTGTGCACAGTAGTTGACTTTATCAAAACTAATGACCCCATTCGAAACAGTTCCTTCTCCTGTGATTTTACCACCCGCATCACCTCCAAATGCGACGTGTGTACCATTTTTCAGCTTGAAATCCTGAAGCAAGGCATGGTTGCCTGTCATGTGCCGGCTACACCCACTATCAATGAACCATGAGTTGATAGGTCTTCTTGGGCGTACCTGCAATTCAACAATCACTTAGTTAGTTTGGTCAACCCAGGCCCACACGGTCTTGGGTTTTCCGAATCTATCTGCAATAGTAACTTGTTGATATTGAACATTTTGAAAATTTGTTTCATTTAAGAGATTTTGATGCTGATAACTATTGTTTCGCCCATTGTCATTCATTGACTGCTTTCTCCTCAAAGCAGTAAACCTTTCCTCTAACTTAGGATCAAGGTTATTTTCAAACTTTTGATTTCTAACCATCAAAGCTCTTGGCTTAAAACCGTTAACCTGCACATTTCTTGATGAAAAGTTAGAAACAGAATTGTTTCGATTGAAATTTCTCAAAACCGGAGAATGACTTTGATTCATATTTTGAAAACCAAATGATTTGTTTCTTTTAAAATCTGAAAACGGAGTCATTTCTCTTGTTGAGTTTGATCGAAAGAAACAATCCTTTGTGTCATGGTTTCTCCTCTCACAAATTTCACAAAATTTGTTATAAAAACATTCTTCTGAAGAATGGTTTCTTTTGTTACAGAAACTGCAGTACCTGTTAAAGAAACATTCAGCAGTAGCATGATTATATCTATCACAAATCTCACAATATTTCTTGCTAATCCTAAAGAGCCGATTGTTAACTCTTGATGTTGAACCAAAACGTGATTCATTATCATGGTTGTTCGGTTTTAGATTAACGTTTTTCTGTGGAGTCTTTGTTTGTGATTTTGATTGCATGGGACTTTGGTTCGATTTTAAACTGTTCTGTTTGGTCACCTTTTTGTTTTCAATTCTCTTATCATTGACAGCGGAAGACTTAGGACCTGAACCTGTTTTCAGACCAGAGTTAGATTTGATTGGAGAATTGATTGGTTTACCATAAGATCCGTTCAAATCAAACGTTCCTACAGACACAAACTTGATGTTTTTTCCTTTTGACACTCTCTTGACAGGTTTAACTTTGTCAGTTTTAACACTTTGAACTTTGGTGTTATCATTCGATTTTAAGACATTTTTGCCTTTCGATTCTTTTGTTTCAGATTGATTGTTCATTACTTTCGATTTCTGCTTCTTTGCAGTTGAAACTTCAGCCTTCTTCACTTCTTGCTTCTTGATCAACTGATCAGCAACTTGCGCCTTTTGTTCTTTCTTCCACCTGATGTATTCAGGATCATTGTATCCTGAAAATTCACCTTCTTCCTTCACCGTTTCTGGCTTCGGATTCAGTTCCGGATACTCAACAAGTTGAATCAGAACAGGCTCTAATTTGTTATCAGATTTGTTGCTTGCTTCATCATCAGCTTCAGTTGTCATTCCATCTTCTTCTTTCAAACTTTCAATCAACACCTCAGATCCTTCGGACTCGGATTTACTTCTTTGAATTTCTTTAAATTTACGTTCATTTTCAGGTGAATGATCAAATTCATTAAAGTTTTCCGGTAAGGTTTGAGTGATTGAATTTGGCATTGGTTCATGAGTAAAACCCAACCCGATTTTGGTTTTGTTACCTCTTTCTTTGATGAGTTGTTTGACCATGGTTTTACAACTTTTAACCTTTGTTAGTTCAACTTGAGTGACAGCATGTGCGACTTTTTCTTGTTCAAAGTTCTTTGTCATTTCTTCAAGTTGTTTGGTTACCAATTCCAGTTCTTTTAAAGTTTTGTTCCATGATTCTTTAAGTGACAAAATCTTCTCATCAGAAATTTTATGATCAATTTTAAGTTGTTCATGAAGTTTTTCATGTTTACTTAATTTGTCACCAATTTTAAATGAATGAGTTCGATAATGTTCTACTTGTTGAATGCATTGTTCAGAACATAACCTTTCTTTCACATCTAGGTGCAATGGAACATAGTTAGGGGGTAAGTCATTACTAACCTTTGGTTGTTCGGTAGAAGATGAAGACTCACTGGATGTAGCCATTAACGCAACTTCAGATTCTGATTCTTCAACAGGATCAGACTTTGCACTCCAGTCATAATCTTCAGACTCTTCACTAACATCTTCAATCACTTTTCCATCCCCTTCTTCAGACCAGTCTTCTTCAATTTCACATACCAGTGCCAGACTTGATGTAAGATCAGACGTAAATTGTTCTGCATATGCGCTCCAATCATAACCATCTTTTACGCTGACCACCAGTGCCTTTGTTTGGTCTTCTGGTTTCTTTCCTTCGTCCTTCAATTCCGGCATGGGAAGACTTTGGTATGGTTTTTGAAAGTAACGTTGATTTCTGCTTTGGTAGCTTGAAGACTGTTGTGAGCTTTGACCTTGACCTTGATTGCTTGAACTAGCTTGGTCATTGAAATTCTGATTCTTGGGAGCTTTTCATTTTCTTGAGAAATGACCATACTGATTACAGTTGAAGCATCTGGCCTTTGATTTGTCAAAACCAACAGTTTTGTTTGCATGAGGCTTGTAACTTCGGTTAACATATGCATGCTTCTGCGTCCGATATGCAACCATAACCATTTGCCAATTAAGATCCATTTCCTCAACGTCAACTGGATCCATCTCAAATAAGTCTTGAAGTACCACGTCCATTTGACTTAAGTGACTTCCTTGGTATGCCTGGAAACTTGCCATAAACGCTGTAAAAGCAGTTTTGGTCTCATCATCTTGCAACAGAATGTTCATTACATCTTTCACCTTAGCTTGAACATTTGAACTTTGATTTTCTGATTGATTCTTCAAATTCTGACTTTGAACTTGATTTCTTGGTGGAGATTGAGGTTGAGAATAAGTTGGTGAATTTGGAAAGTATGCTGAATCAGTATAAAAACTCGCACCAACAAATAAGTCACCCTCTTCTTCAAACTTCATTGCATCTTGTGCAAGAAAAGCATTCTCCACAGTATTGGCAGGATTTACCACATACTTATAGTGAGTTTGTGAGCTTGATCTATCAGTATTTCTTGATCCTTCATCAATCTCAACTTCTTCTATCTTTCCAATAAGCAGATCTAATTCCATTGGAAATTTCTCAGTATGTTTCAACAAAGTAACAGTCTGCTTCCATGATGATGGTAAAGCACATAACAAACGACCATTTAAGTCTTGAAGTTCAGTCTTCACTCCGAGGTTTGACATCTCAGTAGTTAAGTGAACAAACCTGTTCATCATCTGGTGCACTGTTTCTCCATTAATATGCTCGAACAACTCCAATTGCCTTTTTAACTTTGATTTCTTCAAACTTCTCAATTGTTCTCCTCCTTCACATATCGACTTTAATGCCTTGAAACATGTATAACCAGTCTGATATGCATCCAATCTCGACAGAACTTGAAGTGGCAGTCCCTTGCACATTAAAGAATAAGCCTTGCTATCATTCTTTACTTTTCTCAGATCTTCTGCTGACAAATTATCTTCTGGATAAGGTTCAGTAGAGTCTTTGGTGTAGGTACTTGCACTGTCTGGAGCAGTTTGAGTTGGAATATGAGGACCCTTTTCAATTGACTTCCATAAGTCATTGTCAATGGAGCATAAGTGATGTCTCAGTCTGATTGTCCAATTCTTGAAATCTGCACGATTAACAAGTCTAGGAACACGATTATCAGAATCATCATTAGGAGCCATTTTTAACAATTTTTTAAAGAAAATATTTTTGGTTTTTGTTAATTTTTGAAAAGAAATGATTAAAATACTAAAATAAAGACAAGTAATTAATGACAAGATAAGAAAACAAGAATTAAAACAACTAAAAATTGAGTCACACGGCTGAACAGTGAAAATCCTTCTTCACCCGGCTAAACAGTGTCTTTGTTCTTCACCCGGCAGAGAAAAAGTCTTTACACGGCTAAACAGTTACACGGCTCAACAGTTGTTAAATTTTTGTTCTTGACCCGGCTGAACAGTTACCCGGCAACAAGAAAAACTTCACACGGCATATAAACTTGACCCGGCAGAATCTTGACACGGCAAAAAGCTTTGCCCGGCTGAACAGTACTCGATCACACGGCAGTTGTTAATCACCCGGCTACACAGTTGATGATTACCCGGCTGAAATCTCTTAATCACCCGCCGTAACAGTGTATCACCCGGCACAACAGTTGTTGATCCGGCTGAACAGTAACACTTTTTCACGTCAAATTCTTTACCCGTCTAGCACAAATTCCCTTACACGGCTACACAGGACCTAATTGTTCTTCAATCTAAGTCCAAGGAAAATTGTCTAAGTCAAATTAATCACCCGGCAAGTTAATCTTCAACCAAGTTTATACTGTTCATCATCTTCTCCATGAGAATTTTCTGGGTTTTGTCAAAAACTTGTCCAATTTGTCCAAAATTCACACACAAGCTGTGAAATGGTCCGATTATCAATCCCTAATCTCAATCAATCCAAAACATGATCAAATTTGATGAAATTGAGCAAAAATTTGATCGAACAGTAACTTTTTCAATCTTCTTAATTCTTCAGATCTGATGATAATCTGATAGAATTTGCACAATCGTTGAGAATTAGAAGTGATTGCGATGATAAATCACAACTAAAAACAGCAACAATTCATTCAGATCATGATATTTGAGCAATATTGATGTGTTTTGCTTAAGAACAGCGAAGAACACAATACCAACAGCTCTGATACCAATTGATAGGTTCAATTGGATCGTTAATATTACTCACAATGATCAGAATAATTCGCACAAACAAACATACTAATAATTCTCTTTGTATATTGATGATCAAAGCAAATCTGTAGTACAAGTGCAGGAGAAATAAATCACACACAGTTAATTCTCTCTCTAACGTGTAATAGTGATCTAGCCTCTCTCCTCACACTCTCTCACTACATGCTTTAAAGCAAACAAATACAAGTTTAAGGAATATAACAAAATAGACCCTAAACTATATACAAACATATAAACAAAATACAAAGTAAATCTTAACTAGGAAATAACCCTAACAGTCCTAACGAAAATTGGGCATGAGGCTTACGAAACTAGGTGCGAAATTAGCTAAAAATGACCAAATTATATGTTAATCATTATGCAGGTCATGTGGTGTTCCAAGTCTAGATTTCTTAGAATTGAAGTTTATTATCATAATCAGGTGAGTTCTAGATCCTTTATTTCTATTGTTTTAACTGTTTTGAGCGATATGCATACCAAATGACAAGATTTCAGATAAAGATTTTATTCCAGACTTATTAGAAAATATAGATTTCCTGATGACCTTTCCTTTATAGACTTATTATCATAATCAGCGCGGTCCCAGCCATAGGTTGCCGCCCTCTAGACCCCACTACTGCTATGGACTTTGAGACATGTTTTTCTTAAATTGTGTTGATGTTAATGTCTAAGTTACTTATGTGTGATTAATGAGTTAGATGTGTATTATATATTGCATCGTGTTGCATTCTATTAATTATGTATAAAATAAAAGATGAGAGAGAAATTAAAGAACACTTAATGAGACCACAAAGAGAAAAAGGAAAGTTTTACGCGTTCTTTTATGCATATAAGACCTATTTATAGGTTTAACCTGCTACATGGTATTGGGTTTGTGCATTTAAGACCTACCCGTGGGGTGGACTCACTATAGGGTATTACCTTGGGCATACCTAAGATGTGCTTTGCCTAGGGCATTGCTACATAATTGAAGGTAAAGATGAGTCATGCCTTGTGCAAACTCCAGATTTGACGATAAATATGGAATTGACAAATAAAAGAAGAGTATGTAAAGTATAACAAACATAAAGAAAGTAAAAGACGAGTAAAGATGAAATGTTTAACCTACCTATGTGTGATGTTTGTGAATATATATATATATATATGCGATTTTGCCTACTAAATGAATGTTGTATCCTAAAGAAGTGCTTTATAAGAATGATTTAAAATTAGAACTCGCTCAATCAAGCTGACTTTTGTATGCATATAAATTTGGCAGGATAACTAATGAATCAAAAGGATGGCATTGATGGCAATTGCTACTCAGAGGTTGAAGACTGACATCCGATTTAAGAAGACTTTAAGACTCTATGAATTTTTTTTAAAGACAATATTAAATGTTCAAAGGTCTGTAATGACGTATTTAAGTTTTAAGATTTCCGTTGCAGTTATTCTAATTAAATAAAAGTTTTATAATTGTTTTATTTTAAAGACACTATTATGTCTTATAGCTTTTATTTTAATATTATAAATTTTATGTTGTAAGTTCATATTTTAGCTTACTAAAGCTCATAAATGTGTTTTCAAGCTAAAAAAAATAGTGATTTTGTTCATATATTACTATACTAGAAGAAGAGTGGAACAATATTAGAAAGACAAAATTTTATAGAAAATCTAAAAAGTTGTGAGATATGTGTCACTCCTTAAAACTAAATGAAATGATAATATTAATAATGTCATCATAGCTTTTATTTTTTTAAAATTGCACCATAAGAATGAGCATTTTTTATCTTTAAAACACATATAATATTGATATATAAAAACAAACATTTTTTCACGTTTTTCAGTATTTCGTTAGGTCAAAATGTTATTTATCAGGTCAGTGTTTAAGTTTCTGAACTGACGAAGACTACACAATGACCAGATAAGGATTTCACAAATAAAACAAGTAAAAACAAGTAATATATTTGAGATGTTATGCTATTGCATATAGTTATGTTAACAATGAAAACAAATTATAAGATTTGACATATTGTATTGTTACACAATGATCTAACTAAATGACACAATAACCTGAAGAAATAACACAATGAACTGAAACGTGAAAAAAAATTCATTTTTATACTTCGACACTATATGTCTTTTGAACATAGAATACGCTCATTTTTTTATTATAACTTTTATTAAAAAAATAATGTCGTATGTAACAGTTATGGACGTTTAATGAAGATGGTGGATTTGAAAAGAGGGAAAAGATAAATATATCATTTGTCTACCATTTAAAATTTTAACTTTCTTTGAACGACAAATGTGCGACCCTGCTTCGGAGATAGATGTTATCTTAATCGGGTTCACTTATCCGTTTCCTAGCCAGGACCGTACCCCCAACCCCCATAAGAGGAAATCCATAATTGGTGAGAAACCTTCTGACCCAACCTAAAACCTCTCATTTTTATTTTTTTTAACTATTATGTCACATTGTATTTATAAGCATTTAATATTTATTTAATATTATATCTAACGGTCCAGATGCCTTTTTAATTTTTATTTCTATAAAGTTTGAATTTTTAATTGAACATCATTCTATACCGAAAGAAACATCACTATGACTCTTGTAAGTTATAATTTACTTTTGCCGAATATTAAAAAGTAATTACCTAAAACAAAATTTTGGAAAGGAATAACTTAATTAAAGTTTAAAATATACATGTCTTAAAACTTATTTCCTTTTATTTTTATATGAATCGACGATTTAAATTTCTAAATGTGGCAAGAACATCATAGCATGTTTCCGTAGTTTTGAGTTATCATCAACTGCCATTATTTTCCATCTTTACTCTACCAGGTTCGAACCCATGGTCACTTTTAATTGAAGTTTAACGCATCAATGAACTCGTTTGATCCAAATTGGTAACCGACGTCGTTCTTGCCATAACCCATTAATTCCAATCAAGCAAAACGCTAATTTTAATCAAAGAAAATCAACTGGAACGATGATGTTCTCCAAGGAATAATGGAAGAAGAATCTCGTGCTACAGTAACTCAACGTGGAGAAGCTTATTCGGCTTACAACAATTTGCAAACATTTGAGTTTGTCTTTATTCTTCACTTGATAAAGGATATAATGGGAAGAACTGATATACTTGCTCAAGCATTACAAAAGAAATCCCAAGATATTGTTAATGTTATGGAGTTAGTTTCGTCAACCAAAGCAAGTCTAAATAATTTCCGAAACAATGGATGGGATTCTTTTCTTGAACAAGTTACCTTTTTTTGTTCATGCATCAAATAGTAATGCCGGATTTGAGTGCTCCGTACAAGTCTACTAACTATCCGCCTCGTAAAAGAGACGGGCATGTTACACTTGAAAACTATTACCGAGTACATATCTTTACATCCACATTGTACAAACAAGAATATGGGTTACATCTATACTCAACGAGCAATTGATGGAGATGTTAACTCTTAGTTCTGGTCTACTTTCAAAACATATTAATATTGACCAGATTTGTCATCTTGTTGAAAAATATTATCCTGAAGATTTTATGGATCATGAGATGTACTAATTACGATATCAATTAGAGATTTTTAATACTGAAAAGATAATTGATACCATAAAATGGCAAACCATCCTATTTATACTAGTAAGCTAAACATCTAGCCTAATCTAGAATTTTCTTATCTAGACATTTCTACACTAGATATTTATAACAATTACATGATAACTCTAGATCATTCCTTGCTGATATTTTGAAGGATGCTTCTAGGTCCTTGATCTAGAGATTTCGAGCCCCTTTCATGGTTGTTCTAGGCTGGTCTAGGATAGCCTAGAACGTTCCAGAAGTGCAGCAACATTCAGCTGATTTTTCAGCAGATTTTCGGGTAGTTTGAACGGGTCGTGACAATAAGGAGACAAATTATTTTCTCAAGAATGTTTACAATAAAATGCATGAAGATAATTTCGTGTTTTTAAATGTCAAGGATAATCGATATATTGGTTACTCTACAGTGGATAAGGGTGGTGGAGCAACTATTGTTGATGTGAATGATCATCAAGCAGATTTGGTCACTCAAATAAAGGTGCAACAATGTATGGAATATTTGGATTTGATTTTTTTATTAGATAATTCCATTAGTTTAAAAAATAATGCCAAATATTAGAGCTAGGGTTATAATATGTCATTAGTTAGAGGGTGCTGGATGTAATTAGTTTTCTTATTTATAGTCTTTTGTAATCTCTCAATCATTATCAATAATACACAAATCATTATCTCAACTTGGTATCACAGCCAGGCACACAACTGTCGCCACCCTCCCATCGATCAGAACCTTCCACCATTCCCCACCACCTCCTCCTTCTTTGTCATGGCCCTTTTAGCTGCTTTCACATCTCAAGAAAAGACCTCCAACATGAATCATAAATTTCCCTTCACCCTTAAACCCAAAAATTATCACAACTGGAAAACCATGCTCCTGCCATTCCTCGAAACCACCAATATGTTTCTCTACATCGATGGTACAATCCCCTGTCCACCTGCCACCATTACCACTCCTGCCTCCGGTTCCGGCGAAACCGCACGTCCGACAACCACCCAACCCAACCCTAATTATATCACTTCGCATCATAATGATGCCCACATCCAATCGCTTCTTATCTCTACAGTTTCGGATGAGTCATTTCATTATGTTAAGGGAACAATCTCAAAAGAACTATGGGAAAATATTGAACGTGGTCATGCCCCCCGACCCATGCTCGTGAATTCACCATCAAATCCCAACTCATGAGGATTGTCATGAAAGGAGATGAACAACCAACTGCGTACCTCATTAGGGCCATGGCTTTTGTCACTGATCTTCAAAATATTGGTAAACCCATTGATGACAATGATCTTATCATGTTTCTTTTGTCAGGCCTATGTGATGAATATAATGGCCTCAAATTTCAAATCCTTGGTAGAGAAAGTCCCATCTCCCTCAATGAACTACCTGCACTTTTATCTAACCATGACTACATGCATCACAAAAATGACCCCCGTATCCGCTTCCGCGCCCTCCGCCTTCACCACTGTCTCTTCCGATGGTCTTCCCTCACCGTTGGCCACCTAGCAGCCCGCCGCTGACAATCTTTTAGCGGTCCAACAACTTGCATCTCAAATTGGTTATAGTCTTACACCGAATTCACCTTCCCAAGCATTGTTTACAAATAGGTCCAATCGTGGTCGTGGTTCTTCTTATTCTCGAGCATGTGGACGACAATCCAACAGGTCCTCTCCGCATGGTCACGGGTATTTTGAATGGGCATCAATTACTAATTAGGTTCATGGGACTTGCAATCGTTGTGGCATCGGTCATATACCATCTGATTGCACTAGTCGGGATGTTTCTACTCTTCGTACAAGGCCTCAAGCTAATTATGTTGATACTCGATCTCAAGTCTCCAATAATCATTGGTTTCCAGACACTGGAGCAAATAATCATGTCACACCAGATCTTTTAAGCATCGGAACTTCTAAGCCATATCACGGCTACGGCAGTCTTCATGTTGGTAACGGTAAAGGACTCCCCATCCTACACATTGGTTCAACAAACATATATTCACCTTCCAAAACTTTTTCCTTAACCAATATTTTACATGTCCCTCAAATTAAACATAACCTTCTTTCCGTACAAAAATTTGGTCTTGGCAACAATGTTTTCTTTGAATATCACCCTTTTTTTCTTTTGTGTGAAGGACATATCTACACGCACTACCCTACTCACGGGTCCAAGTAAGGACGTTTATACTCACTTGCTCTTCCAAACTTTCATTCAATTCCGAAGACTGCTTTTTCTGCCACACATGCTCCAGCATCTGTTTGGCATCAACGTTTAAGGCATCCCTATAACAGTGTTTTACAATATATGTTATCTTGTTATTTACTTCCTGTTTCAGAAAAGTCTTTTAAGCATGTTTGTTCTTTGTGTCAAAAAGGAAAGTCTTGTAAACTTCCTTTTAATAATTCTTCTTTTCGCAACAATAATATTCTTGATTTAGTTTATTGTGATGTTTGGGGTCCCGCATCATCCTTTTCCTTTGATGGTGATAAATATTTTATACTTTGCGTTGATCATCATTCTAAATATATGTGGATTTTTCATTTAAAACAGAAATCAGATGTGTATTTATTATTCAAACAATTTGTCCTAATGGTTGAACGTCAATTTAATACAAAATTAAAAAGTGTCCAAACTGACTAGGGTGGAGAGTTTCGAAATCTCTCCACCTATTTTACTTCCTTGGCATCATTCATCGTCGATCTTGCCCTGTTGTCGAAAGTATAAATCGCCATGTTGTCTAAACTGGTCTTGCTCTCATGGCTCAATCATTCGTTCCACAAATATTCTGGCATTATGCTTTTGACACTGCTATGTACCTCATTAATCGTATGCCGTCCACCTCCACTTCTCTTACATCTCCCTTTGAACATCTTTTTAAACGCTCTCCGGATTTCTATTTTCTTAAAGTCTTTGGATGCCAGTGTTTTACATACCTACGTCCTTACAATCCTCACAAAATGGATTTCCGTTCAACTGCGTGTATTTTTCTTGGATATAGTCGAGTTCACCATGGGTATCGTTGCTTTGATCCCTCTCATGACAAGCTTTATATAGTTCGTCAAACTCGCAACATTTTCCTTTTGAACCAAAGTCTACAATCCCTACCATACCATCACCCGAACCATACTTTTCTTCCTTGCACAATCCTCCCATGCCTTTTCCTGACCAACCTAACCCATCCGATACTCCTCCCACACCCGTTTTTCAGCTACCCAACAACACCACCACTTCCGCCCCTCAACCCCCACCACCTCGGCCGAGGCCCCCTAACCTACGACAAAACCCGAAACCTACCTCTAGATTTGATCCCTATGCCTTTAACACTACCACCAAACCCGTCTCTCCCACCACCCACCCACCCAATAACGAACCTATAACACCACCTCCTAAAACTAAACCCCTACCACCGAACCCGTCAACTTTACCGCTGCCAACAAGTTTACTAAATGGCGTCGTGCTATGACAGAGGAATTTTCGGCGCTTGTTAATAATGGTACATGGTCTTTTGTTCCCTCGGTAAATGGGGCTAATGTTGTTAATTGCAGGTGGGTTTACAGGATCAAACGAGACAAAACGGGTGCTCCTTCTCATTATAAAGAATGGTTGGTTGCGAAGGGCCATACTCAAACTGCATGTATTGATTATCAGGAGACTTTTAGCCCGGTTGTAAAGGCTACTACTATTCGTGTTGTCGTCTCTTTGGCAGTTACTTGTCAATGGCCGCTTCGCCAACTTGATGTGCAAAATGCATTTTTACACGGGCAACTTGAGGAAACATTTATTTACAACAACCGCAGGGTTTTGTTGACAGCACTAAACCAGATTATGTTTGCAAACTGCATAAATCTCTCTATGGCCTCAAGCAAGCCCCACGGGCTTGGTTAACCCGGTTCTCTTCCACCTTGCAGCATTTGGGATTTGCAGGATCTAAAACCGACCCGTCTCTTTTCATCGACAAGCATGGCCCAACCGTTCTTTATCTTCTGGTTTATGTTGACAATATTATTGTTACCGGGAACAATACGGCTGCCATTGAACATGTTATCTCTGCCCTTAGTTCTACCCTTGCGTTAAAAGATATGAGAGATCTTGATTATTTTTTGGGTCTCGAGATTCTTAGAAGAGGAAAAGACATCATCCTCTCTCAGCAAAAGTATCTCCTTGAATTACTTGACCGATTAGGTTTCTCGGCGACTAAAGCTGTACCATCTCCTATGAGTAGCTCCACTACTTTAGCTGCGAATGACAGCCCCAAATTTTCTGATCCGGCCAAAAATCGTCAAGTTGTTGGTGCATTACAATATGGAACACTTTCTAGACCCGATATCACTTTTGCAGTTAATCGGGTATGTCAGTTTATGCACTTTCCCAATGAAAATCAAAGGAGTGCAGTTAAACGCATCTTGCATTACATACAAGGCACCGTGCAGTATGGATTACTTATCAAACATGATTCCAGTTCCACTCTTCATGCGTTTACTAACACCTCATGGAATCATCTTGCTGCGTTTTCTGATGCTGACTGGGCAGGTTGTCCACTTGATCGACGCTCCACTGGTGGTTTTGCAATCTACTTGGGTTGCAATCTTGTTTCTTGGATGGCTCATAAACAAAATACTGTTTCTCGCTCATCCACGAAATCTGAATATAAAGCGGTTAGTGATACAGTTGTTGAAATCATGTGGCTTGAAGCATTAATGCGAGAACTTGGTTTTGTTTCTGATTCTCCTCTAGTTCTTTGGTGTGATAACTTAGGAGCCACCTATCTCTCCTCCAATCCTGTTTTTCGTGCTCGTACCAAACATGTGGAAATTGATTATCATTTTGTTCGGAGAAGGTGGCTAAGGGGGGTTTACGAGTTAAGTTTATATCTACAGCATATCAGATTGCAGACATCATCACAAAACCACTTCCTACGGATCGTTTCAACTTTCTCAGATCCAAGCTGCAAGTCGTTCCCCGACCTCAGCTTAAGGGGGCGTATTAGAGCTAGGGTTATAACATGTCATTAGTTAGAGGGTGCTGGATGTAATTAGTTTTCTTATTTATAGTCTTTTGTAATCTCTCAATCATTATCAATAATACACAAATCATTATCTCAACTCCAAATTGAAAGCATTAGTGGAGATAGAGGTCGAGTTTTCAAAGAACATTTTATTATATGGTGGTGATAACGATGCAAAGTTCAGGCGTCTCGCACGTTTTTCGTTTCAATGAGGAGGTTGTGTGCTAGTTCAAGACTCACTGATGAGTTTGTTTTAAGAAAGAAAGTATGATGCAGGAGCATTGGACCAAAACCAAACCCTATTCGACCCGATGCTAAAGTTTTGGAGTTTATTTATTTTTATTATTGTTGTTGTTGTTGTTGCTGTTGTTGTTGTTGTTGCTGCTGTTGCTGTTGTTGTTGTTGCTGTTGTTGCTGTTATTGTTGTTAATAATACTAATAATTACTAGATATTGAAACACTATGGATCAAGTTGTAGATGATTGATTTGAATTTCAACTTAATTTTATTGTTTCTCTTGTATTTATCTTTACACTAGTTATCTTTTTAGGGTACACTTTATAAGTATTGTTCTTCTATTGATTAGAAAGTTAGTTTCTGGCTGATTGACAAATATAAAAATATTGTTCTTGGAATTTTTGGTTTAAATTATTGTCTTTGTTAACTGATGACGTTGGTCATATGACCACATGGTTGAGGAGCCAGAAGCCCGGACCCAGAAGCCTAGTACCTGAACAACGTCGCTACAGTCTTCTGACAATGGCTTCCACAACAAGCATTCTCAAACATATCCTATAAAATCTCTTGAAGATATCATGGGGAATATAAACTAAACAAAGTAAAAGCAAATGAAAAGGACTTACACCAAAATAGCTAAAATCATATTTCACTATACACCACTAAGGTGCTGCAGGATGCCAAGAATGAAAGGTGCGATGGTCAAGGGGCAGCCTCGAGCCAGGAGCTCCTGAACACTTCTAGACTTGCTTTCAGATTTGAATGGACAACTCATATATACCTTGTGTATATATGTTGCCACAATTCACTGAAGATAACACATTCATTCAACTTTTGGCTCTTGCACTTCACTCTCAAAATACGCACGTACACACTCCCAACTCTCTCTTCTCTTAATATTTTCTAACCTTGAACACTTAGACTAAAAACCGAAGAATATCCTGGACTTAGAGATATCGTTACTACCATCCTTGCCATAAATCTTGTTGTAGCAACAAGTGGCACCCATCATGGGACAACGCTGCTTAGAACAGATTTCCGGTAGTTCTCAACGCTGTTCCTAAGTATTTTTTCTTTATGGCTGAGGAAAACGATCCTCCTAAGTCCAGGTCATCTCTGACGCTTAATCTGCCAGCCTCTGGCCATACTTCTGCTGAAATGGCTGGACAAACCACTTCCGTAACGGATGGACCTCGGGTCAAACCGTCACTCTAAGATTTGTAATCTTTTCACACTCCATCTCCTATATGAGCGGGTTTATCGTCACCAAGGGACGATATGTTTTCCCATGTGGAAAAGGTAGACTTAACCCCCGAAGGAGTAAGAAGACATTTCTTACAACTTAGAGAGTTAATGAACAGATATGTTAGTGAAGAACTAGCAAAAGGGGTAAGAGTTAGACTCGCATATGGTGATGAGCCAGAAATTACACTTACTCCACCACCACCACCTTTTTGGGTCAACAACTTCCCCATCTACATCTTATTGGGCTCCAAAAGAGGCCCCCAACAGACCGATTGAAAGGGTGAACAATGAAACTTCACCAGGGATGACTCCAAGAAACTTAGAGCTCACTATGGACCAAATATTCTACCAACCTTCGGTATCACTTCCCACAACCACATCTTTTGAAGAGGCTTTAAGGTCACTACCCTTGCTCCAAAGTGTAGTCTCTCCTATACCGGTCCCGGCAAGTTGTTCGAGTCCTTCACCGTTCACACCTCAAGGATTCGCATATATACATCAACAAATGGCAGCTTTCATGAAGGCTTAGGTTGCTCAACAGTGGGGTGGGGCATACCCGTGGCTTCTTACGCCTTCGGGCTCCCCCCTGGCAGGTCCTCAGGCTCCAAATATTCCCATTACTAGCCAGCCCACTCTTAGCCCTCTTGTGGCCACTCAGCATGTATCCCTTCAAGTGGCCACACATGAGGCAGGACCTTCCAGACAAACGGCACCAAGTGAGCCCTCGAAGACTTATAGGTCAAGCTCTTTGTCCTACTTTTCGCAAGAAATAGCTAACTTTGAGTTCCAGACTAAGATCAAGATGCCTTCAACGTGAAAACATACGATGGGACGGAAGATCCAGAGGACCATCTCCAAGTGTTTACCGGAGCAGCCTCCGTAGAACGCTGGACCAATGCAGAGTTTTATCAGATGTTCATGCAAACACTTGTTGGATCTGCACGACATTGGTTCAGTAGCCTCCTAGGAGGAAGTAATTACTCTTTTGATGACTTGTACGAGAGCTCCTTAACGAACTTCACACAGCAACGAAGGTACACCAAAGACGCAACAGTGCTTTACCAGATCCAGCAAAGAGACAACGAAGATTTGAGGAGCTTCATGGAAAGGTACAAAAAAGAAGGGTTGAGCTACAACGGAGCCACGGAAAAAATGCGTGTTTCCGGCTTCATGAATGCCACAAGGCCAAAAAAGCTCCTAAGAAACAGTGGCGAAGCTTGAAGATTTACGCAGGGGGGGTCCGAAAGTCACGAGACTCGAAAATTTTATCCTATCGCTATGTTTCAGGTTATATGTACGGGTCGGATATTCGGTACGGGTCGGGTCAAACAATAAAAACACTAAATATCTAATTTTTATTCATTTATTGAAACAAAGTTTTCTTACCAAATAAAAATAGTGCAATAGTTTTAGAAGCACAAGCCTAATATATTTATAATGATAAGAGAGGAATGGTGAGTACCTGAAAGGCATAAAAATGAATTACAACTCAGCCCGACGACCTTTAAGCTCTTTGAATTCATCGATTATGGATTCCGAATCAAACGTTTCAGCAATTTCCTTTTCTATGTATACCACCAAACTATTCGCCAGATAATCATCTGCCATCTTATTGCGAAGGCGATTCTTGATTATTTTCATTGCCGAGAATCCTCTCTCTGTTGTTGCAGTAGAAACTGGAAGAGTTAATAGTAGTCGAACCACTCTATCAACCAAATAGAAATTTTCACGTTTCTTCGTTTCCGCCAAACGTTTGCATAGATCAGAAATAGTTAAGACACCACATAACTTGGTATTATTTACCATTTCAACATTAAAAATCTCCACCTGATATCGTAATTGAATCATCTCTTGCTCCGTAAAATCATCAAGATAATACCTCTCAACAAGAAGACAAATCTCATCAATATTAATCTCTTTTGAAAGTAAACTAGCACTGAGAGATAACAACTCCCTAGCTTTCTCATTGAATCTATTATCCAGCTCATGCAATTGTTTGTCCAATGTGGATGTAAAGAGATCTTCTCGGTAATAATGTCCAATTGTAACATGAAGATCTTTTTTACGAGGACGATACCGAGTAGAAGTATATGGAGCTTCCATATCTGGGATTTCTATTTCATGCTTGTTACAAAAATAGAAAACTTTTACAAGTAACGAATCCCATTCATTGTTTCTGAAATCATTTAAACTAACCTTTGTTGATGAAACTAACTCCATGGCATTAAGAATATCTTGGGACCTCTTTTGTATTGCTTGAGAAAGTGTCTCAGTTCTTCCCATTACTTCCTTCATCAAGTGAAGGATAAACACAAATTCAAATGATTTCAAGTAACCGTAAACCACATCAGCATCTCCACGTTGAGACACACTAGTATGAGGGTCAACAATTATTCCCTGCAGAACAACACGAGTGACACTAAACATCTTAATCAAACTACAAATGGAGTTAAAATGAGAACCCCAACGTGTATCACCAGCTCTTTTTAATGTCCCAAGTTGATTCTGTTCTGATCCCGATTGAATTTCACCCAATTCTAACAACTTTTTAATCTCAACGACTGTGCCTTTTGTAGCTCATCATTTCGCTTACTAGAAGAACAAACCACATTTATTAAAGAAGTTAAGTTTTTAAAGAATTGGTATACAGGAGTAAGTTCCTTTGAGGTTTGAACCAATGCTAATTGTAACCTGTGAACAAAAAAACAAACAAAAAGTAATAAGGACATTCCTTAAAAACAAACAAAAAGTAATAAGCATAATAGAAGTCAAAACGAATAAAAAAAAAATAATTAACCTGTGAGCAAAGCAGTGAACTTAGTATGCATAAGGACATTCCTTAAGAACAAGTGCTTGTAATCCGTTCCATTCCCCTCTCATATTGCTAGCACCATCATAACCTTGACCACGGATTTTAGTAACATCAAACGGATTGTGCAAAAGTTGTCTCCACAAACTTGTTTTAAGGGTTTCTAACATAGTATCTTTAACATGAACCAAATCCAAAAACCTTTCTCGTATCATCCCTTCTGCATCAACAAACCTCAAAACTATTGCCATTTGCTCTTTTTTTGACTCATCTCTTGACTCGTCAACCATGACACAAAAGTATGAATTTCCCACTTCATTACGAATATGCCTTCGAACTTTATTTGCAATAATACTAAGAATTTCTTTTTGAATATCACTAGAAGTATACTTTGAATTGTAAGGAGCATTATCTAGAATGACCTTTGCAAGTTCATCATTATAAGAAGCAAGAAGTTTTAACAATTCAAGAAAATTACCACGATTCTTAGCACTAGAAGATTCATCATGTCCTCATAAAGCACAAGCTTGGATAGTCAACCAACGAACTACATCAACTGAACTTTTCAATCGTAAACGGTTTTTCAATATTAGCTCATCACTTTGCTTTGAAAATACATTTTCAATGTGTGCTTTTTGGTTCAACAAATTTTCACTATATGCCACAGCATTTCTATGTTGAGAAGGACCAATATGACTCAAGCATGCACATTTCTTTCCATGAACTTTTTTCCAATTGCAAAATCCTTTAACTGTAAATGAATCATAACCGTTGCACACATTTGGTTTATCATTAAATAAATAACAAAGCAGACAATAAGAAGCATTTGTTGTTGGAGACCACTCTAACCAACTACGGAAAATCTTGAACCAAGAATATTGAAATCTGCGAGTATGAATCTTTTTACCTTTAGCATCTTTACCTTTAGCCTCTTTACCTTTAGCTTCTTTACCTTTAGCATCTTTAAGAGTATCATTAGAAGGATACTCTTTAAGATGTAATAGGAAAGGTTCTAAACTCAAATAAGCTCGTCTTACTTGTTCTCTTAAATCGACCGAATAATTCCACATTTGTTTTCGTTTAGCGGGATCTCTTTCTAGATTGTTAAGATCCACTTCATTGGTATTCGATTGTGGTCCTTGTGGAGCTTCACAAACATTAGGATCTTGTTGATTTTCAGGTTCTTGTGTCACATTTTGTTGTTGATTTTCAACTTCTTGTGTCACATGTTGTTGATTTTCAGGTTCTATTATGTCATTTGTGTTACTAGTTGAAGCTTTTTTCCTCTTATTAGCAATGTCATTTTCTTCAACATCCTTTCTTTTGAAAAAAGAATTTATAGTTTTCAACTTGCCCATGATATGATCCTAAAATTACAATTTACAAAATTCATCAACAATTCATCATAATTCACAACATTTACAACACAATTCATCATCACTTACAATCCTAAGCCCTATAATAACAATTCAATACTCGTCAACTTAAAGCCCTAAACCCTAATTGGTGAAACATACTCAACAACCCTCATCAATTCATTAAGGAAATAGAAAAACCTGGATGGAGAAGGAAGAAACAGCAGGTCAGCGGACAGCGGCGGCAGCAAGTCAGCGACGGTAGTAAGTCAGCGGCGACAACAGCAGGCAGCGACAGTGTAAGCAGAAGGAAGCAACAACGAATCTGATGAAGGCTTGGAGCAGCAGAAGAAAGAAACAACGATGGTGACTGGTGAGCCGTGAGCGGCAGCAAGACACAGAGACAACGATTGTTGAGCACAGGCAGAAGGTTGACTAGTTGTTGGGAGTTTGGATTTTGGGTTAAACATATTTGGGCTGGTGGAATGGTGCCATGGTGGACTTTAATTTAGAAGGGGCCCAATTCTATATATAAAATTTATTTAGAGGGGGCCCAATCAAATATATATAAAAATTTAAACTACGAAATCAAATACCCGTTACTTCTAACTGAAAAAACAGTAGGGGCCGGAGCACCCCCGGCTTGCTTAAGCTGCGCCCCTGCTAAGAAACCTCCATGAAAACATACCTCAAACGATGAAAGAGACCTTTGAGCGTGCTGAAGCCTACCTCTAGGGTGAGGAGGCACTTGATAATAGGGAGACCAGGAAGCGGGATTAACAACCCTGGAGGGGAAACTCATCCCCGAACAAGAAGCCACACTTTCAACCCTTCGTGGAACGACGATCTCACCGCCATAATGACCACAAGAGAAGGGATGACAGGTGAGAATCCCCGCGCTCAAATAAAGGTCAAGACAAAGAGAAACATGTGTTTACTATGCTAACAAAAACACCTTTGGAGGTCTTCACAACTGAGGATGCTAGGTACAGCTTCAGGCCTCCTAGACCTCTCACCAAGCCAGTCAGCAAGCGAGATTCTGGAAAGTTTTGAGTCTTTCACAACGACGTTGGTCGCCACACCAACGACTGCTTTCAGTTAATAAAGAGAATCGAAGAAGCCGTTAAGTCAGGGGACTTGGCCCACTTGGTAAAGGAGTTCAAAGAGAAAAAAAGAAAGTAAGTAGGGGGCAGAATGCAACATGGTACATGCAACAACCAGGCTCTTTAAGAGACCCCGCTCAGAAGCATGGACCCGACAGTGTATTGGGTTCCCCCAACTGATCCCCAAACATTCATTACCACACCGATCATCGTAGAAGCTGAATTTGATGGCTCCTTGATAGATCGGGTTTATATGGATTGTGGGGCAGGAGCTGAAATGATGTATGAAAGATGGTTTCTCCAGCTCAATGAAGAGACAAAGGCAAGACTACAACCATCCGAGACACCATTGGTTAGATTTGCAGGGGAGAGGGTCCACCCTTTAGGTGAAATAACTCTTGAAGTCTGCCTTAGGGATGGGGACGTCTCCAAGGTTGAAGAGCTAACATTCACTGTGGTACGACACCCTTCTTATTATAACATCACAATCGCGAGACCGGGTATAAGTGCCTTCCAAGCCATAGTCTTAACAAGTCATGGGATGATGAATTTTTTAACAGAAGGAGAAGTGGCCACCCTGAAGCCTACAACAGAAGCTCTTCTCATAGCCTCCGCTGAAGATGCTTCAAAATCTGAGCAGAAATAAGTCATAGAAGTGAGCCTCAATGCTTCATATCCCGAACAGACAATCAAGGTTAACAACAACCTTTCTAGTCACATTTTGAGAAAAATAATAAAGTTGTTACAGGAAAGCAAGACGTTTTTGCATGGTGCCCGGAAGATATGACAGGAGTCCCCAGGAACACTTCTGAACACTCACTGAACATCTACCCCGGTCAAAAGCCGGTTGTTCAAAAGAAAAGAAGCTTGGCTCCTGAAAGAAGCTTAGTTGTGGATTAGGAGGTAGAGAAGCTTGTACAAGCATGTACCTTCTAGCTTTCAGCTTCCTCCTCCCGGCTCCTAGCTCCCACCCCATCACTTTTAGAAAAATGATTAACATATATTTTGATAACATAATATATGGTTATTGACTTTGCAAACAGGTATTTTGAGAGAAGTCAAGTATCATTCTTGGGTAGCAAACCCTATGTTGGTCAAAAAGCCCAACGGATCGTAGAGAATGTGCATAGATTTTAAAGACCTCAATAAAGCTTCTCCAAAGGACTTTTACCCCCTCCCCAAAATCGATAGGAAGGTCGACTCCCTTGACAGCTTCCCATACCGGTGTTTTTTGGTTACTTACAAGGGATATCTCCAAATTCAGATGAAAAAGAAGGATGAAGAAAAAACTACATTTTACACGGATAAAGGAATCTTTTGCTACATAAAAAAAGCCTGATGCGTGCAATATATATATAAAATAAACGAACAAAAAACACCTAGTTTTAAATTTATAAAACCTAGACAAACTACTAAATCACACACAACTGGCAGTAGACCGGTCAGATGTAATATAGTGAAACGTAAGTCCGTGTGTCGACCCACAGACTCTATATACTACGTTTAATTAACTAAATAAGACTCAACTACCTAGACACGACTTAAATGAAAAGATTGTTAAAAAGGGGGGTTTACTACTAAAAATAGAAACTTACTAAAGATGGAAACTTTCTAAAAATAGTAACTTACTAAAAATAGAAACTGGCGAATTTAAAGACGGATGTAAAACAAAAGAATGAAGACGAACCACCTAGGCTAGAATCATCGTTAACTCCAATTATCACTCACGTTGGACTAATGGTTATGGAACTGGATCTAAATATGTTCGCTTAAAAGCACCCCTAATTAAGACCCTCGAGCCTTTTCGAGAAAAAACCTAAAGGGTTACTATCAAGTTATTAGCACACCGGTTATGGGATTAAGTTTCCTCACAGTTACCTAATCAGAATGCCTAATTGACTCACACTAAAGACCTATCTCACGATACAATCCTTAAAGCCATTTGAACCCAATCATTCGATTTAACAAGCAAAGTTGGTAATTAATACTAAGCCGGAATTTTCAAAAAAACCTAAACCTAGCAAATCAAGCAACCGAGACTTATTAATAACCTATCACCTCACGGATATCTAGGTTAGCTACACATTATTACGATTTTACTAATATAATTAATCCTATGGTTTTATTGCAAATCAACCATAATAATCACAACACAAGTCAATGACTAAATGAATCCTATTACGTGACATAGAGAATCATCAAGAACACGTGGATTAACAACATCAACTATATCAATTCAAACATATATAACGCATCAAACAATTATAAAGTTTCAAACTTTAATCAAACATAAACAACCATAATCCAAATCAATCCAACACAAGTTCAAAATAACGTTAACGAATCATCGTAAAGCCTAGGTAGTTCTAAACGATTAGCCGACCATGTTCATAACAATAAAACCAACATTCAAAGTATATGACATGATAGAATTAAAGAGAAAAAAAAAATGATGAAACCCGGAAGAATCACGATGAAGCCTTTGATCCTACGGGTTCCCGTTCACTTGGTTTCGTCTTCTTGGCCGTCTGAACCCTTTCGATATGCTGAAAACCGCCTCAAATTCTTCCCCAATGATGTCTTGGATGCTAGGGTTTCATAAGGAGTGTTTATATAGCGAACCGTGCCAAAAAACGCGAAAACTTTCTGCCGAAAATGAGTTGCCGCGTCGCGCGGCGACGAATGGATCCGTCACCGCGTGGGGTGGCGTCATCACGTGCCCAGCAACAGAAGATGCCGCGTAGCGCGACCAGAATACCCCTCCTGGTCGCGTGGCGCGGCCAGGACCCTTGGTCGTGCTGCGCGGCTCGGTTTCGTTCGGTTTCTTCGTTTTCGCGTACCGACTCGCTCGTTACTCCATTTCGTGTCCCGCTTTCGCCTACGAATTCGATTTTTCGCAAGATTTCCATTTCTTTATCAACATGGAACCTACGAAACATAAAAACATCAGTTTTATGTAAAACGTGATAAAACCCGGTACGAAACGACACGAAACGTAATTAAACTCAACAAGGGATTTATATATAATTTGCACGTTATCAAACATCCCCACACTTAACCTTTTTCATCCCTGAAAAAGCATGCACCTTGAATCACACACAAGAACCGAATTCGATAAACAACTGTGCGATTAATTAAACACCCTAACACTAGCCAATTAAGTTTCCCCTTATGTTTAATTTAAATTTAATTAAATCATTTATCTACAAGGTCTCACACAAAGGAAATATAAGTCAGCCCGATTAATTTGTTGCTTGACGAGGCACATGATTAAACCACAAAGGTTCTCCTACCAGAATAACCTAAAGAACTTAACTCAATTAAAGACTAGTGCCATATTAGGGTGAATTAGATGGATGATATTTATGGGTATAGACTGTTATTTTTTTTTTCTCATAAAACAAGATCACCTCACCCAGGGGTGTCGTATCCAAGTCGCTATCTCGGAGGTAGAGCACATGAGGTCTTGGATCACTTGCCTTATTTTTTTAATTTTTTTTTGATTTGGCTACTTTGAGCCCTTTTATTTAGCAGCTTCTTTGAGCGTTTTTCAGTCTACACCATGTGGACATTTATTTGCAGAAGCGCCACTTCTTTCACAAGAAGTGTGCTATAAATCCGAAAATGGCACTAACCCTTAACTATTTAAGTTCTAAAGCCTACAATGGTTCCTAGTTTTATTTAGTGTAAGACCTTCCTATTTCTCCTAAGATAACAACCCACGAGATTTACGACAATTAACTTTCAATTATTACA
Source organism: Tagetes erecta (assembly GCA_030867185.1). Lineage (NCBI taxonomy): Eukaryota > Viridiplantae > Streptophyta > Magnoliopsida > Asterales > Asteraceae > Tagetes > Tagetes erecta. The sequence goes on from CM061491.1 coordinate 22,399,810, forward strand.
CTTAGGGAAACTATCTCAGCTAATTGGGTTACCAAAAGTTTATCCAAATTCATCTTTGTTTTAAAAAACACAATTTAATTGAAAACCAAAATCAATTTACTATCATCTTCTATTAAAGTGCATAACTTAACAAAGACATTTTTCAAAAAAATTTTTCAATTATTATTTTTTTTAAGACACTATAAGACTCAAAACAAACCACTAAGACTCAGAAATGACTATTTCCCATCCCCACACTTAAGTTCTACGTTGTCCCTAATGTAGAAATGAAAAATAATTAAAAATAAAAACAAAAATAAAAATGCAAAAATAAAAAGACAGATAGGTAAATTGGACAAGACTTAGTTGATTATTTGTAGAACGCGTAAGCTCCAAGTCTTCATTCCAACTCCAGCTTCGATCGTATAGCATTTCGGTCGCGATCAAGCTTCCACCCACACTCTCGAGCTCCTCCTACATCTTCACAAATACAAACTCACCCGAATGGAGATTGAGTACGGGTGAGAATTATTTAAACCTACAAAAACAAACACAAGATACCCGAGCATAACACTAACTCGACAAAAATAAACGACAAAATAAAAATAAAATAAAAATAAAATCAAAGACAAAGAACTAAACTATACAAACTCTACAAACCAACTTCCCAATCCTAATCAACTCAGCCTGCATCATCTGGGGTATCCTCAAACCTACTAGGATCCCCACACTTAAGCTTAACTAACCGTTTCACTTCAGCCTAATCCTTAGTGAAAAACACATCTCCGTTCTCGTTGCCCTCTACCCACCTATCCTCAGTATCTATCACCTGAACTCTATTATCACAACGCTTAACATTTTCTATCGGTTCAGGAATCTTAAACACAGCTATGTCCTCTCCTACCTGCAAAGAAATCTGTCCCTTAAAGACATCTATGTTCGCGTGAGCAGTGCGAAGGAAAGGATGACCGAGGATTATGGGGACCTTGGAATCAACCTCCATATCTAACACGACAAAATCCACGGGGAAGACAAACTTATCAACCTTCACTAACAGATTTTCCACAATCCCCCCTGGATACTTAACCAATTTGTCGGCTAAGGACAACGACATCCTAGTGGGGGTCAGCTCACCTAGACCTAGCTTTTCGTAAATAGAATAAGGCATCAAATTGATGCTAGCACCTAGATCTGCTAAAGCTCGGCTCTCAAGGTTACTACCGAATAAGCAAGGAATCGTAAAGACTCGTGGATTAGAAAGCTTCTCTGGTAGCGTATTCGTAACAACCACCGAACACTCACCATTCAACGGAACAGACGAGAGTTCTCCCTGCTTGCATTTGTTCTTAAGGATGTCCTTCAAGAACTTAGCATATTTAGGCATATGCTGGAGAACCTCGATAAACAGAAGATTGATCTTGATCTGCTTAAAAAGATCTAAGAAGTGCCCATATTCCCGCGTATATTTCTGCTGCTTAAGACGAGCGGGATATGGGACGCGAGCATGATCAATCAAGGGGGAGGGCCTAACATCCACCGGCTTCCTCCCCACACTTAACTCTAACTCAGGGTCGCTCACGGGTTTTGGTTTACTAAACTGAGCCTCTACACTACCCGGACCCTCTAACACTATCTCCTCATCAACCTCTTCCTCATCCTCACTCACTACTTTCTTACTAACTACAGGTTCACTAAACGACACCCGCTTCTTAACTGGCTCTAATACCCTACCAATACGAGTAGAGATAGCATTCAACTGAGCAGAAGGGTTCGTTTGAGTGGATCCAGAGAACTGACCTTGTGACCTCTGAGTGGGTGACTGCTTAATTAACTCTCCTACAGTCTTCTTGATGTCTAAGATGATAGAATGCCTGTTTTGTAATTGAAGTTCATGTTTCGCTAGGGTTTCCTGTGTAACCTTATCCTTGGCGACTAACTGAACTAACAGTTGCTCAATCCTACCTATACTATCACTAGACCCTGTCCACTAACCTGCTCACCACCATTACCATGACCAAACGAACTACCCACCCCTGATTATTATTATTATTATTATTATTATTATTATTATTATTATTATTATTATTATTATTATTATTGTTATTATTATTATTATTATTATAATTAGATTGATAACCAGGTGGGGCACCTGAGGAACGCCAGTTAGAGTTATTTTTTAAATTTGAATTACTGGTCCAATTAGAATTACTATTACTAGAATTCGGGAACCTACTCTGATTCGCCACAAACTCAACCTGTTCTTCTCTAGACATCAAAGTGCACTCTAAAGTACTGTGATCACCACGACACATCTCACATTTATCTACCTTAGCACTAAGGTCCCTCATCTCACGGGTAAGGTTCTCTAAAGCAGCAGCCACACTGGTTTCCATGCTAACATGGTGCACACCTCGAGTGGAAGAAGAAAGTGTGCCAGTAACAGGACTGGAATTCCTATGATTGGACCGTTGTTCATGTTCGGCCTAGGCAAAACTCTCGAATAACTCATTGCATTGATCTACGTTCATTTTACCCATTAAATGACCCCCGCAGATGTATCAAATCGGGCCCTGGTTTCATACCTAAGCCCATTATAGAATTTCTCAACCAAGGCCCAAGGAGTAAGCCCATGTTGGGAACAACGAGATAACAAATTTTAAAAACGCTCCCAAGCTAGATAGTAGGGCTCATCTGGTTCCATTCTAAAAGAGTGGATCTGATCACGAAGGCAGGAGGCCTTAGCAGGTGGAAAGTACTTCTTCAGAAAGGCTGAGCAAAGTGCTTCCCACGTCGTGAACGTCCTCTCTGCTTGCGAGTCGAGCCAGACGATAGCTCGATCCGCAAGTGAGAATGGAAACAGATGCAAATAAATCGCGTCATCAGATGCACCTTGGAGTTTGAAAGTACTCACAATGCGCGCGAGGCGCGACAAGTGAGCAGGTGCATCTTCATCATCCCGCCCATGGAATTGATTATTAGCGATGGCGGTCATGATATATGACGGTATCTGCCATGAATTCGGATTCGTGATTGCAGGCGTTGCGATGGAGGAACAGTTCCCGGTGAAACCGTCGAACGCCTATTGATGGACAGTACGGTTCATAGCCATCTGTGACCTAGGACTGCTAGGTGGTGTGTTGTGTGGTGTCGGGTACGAGGTGAAATCCAAATTGATGGTACTTACCTTAACCTCCACAGACGAGTCAGCAACAGTCTCTAGCTTTGAATCAATCTCCTCGAGCGTATGCTTCACTGGTCCGTGCGATCTCAAGTGTGGCATATAACTGCACGAAACGAACGAAACAAATCAAACAGCAAGAACAAGGAAATGAAAAATAAGTAAACAGGACAAAACAATTATAAAGACAAAGACTTTATACCCCTATGACTCAAACAAAACAATCAAAGCACGTGTATAGCAGTTTAAGACTCAAAAATTTAAATAACACAATTACCAAGAGTCCCCGGCAACGGCGCCAAAAACTTGATGCGTGCAATATATATATATATATATATATATATATATATATATATATATATATATATATATATATATATATATATATATATATATATATATATATATATATATATATATATATATATATATATATATATATATATATATATATATATATATATATATATATATATATATATATATATATATATATATATATATAAAATAAACGAACAAAAAAACCCTATTTTTAAATTTATAAAACCTAGAGAAACTACTAAATCACACACAACCGGCAGTGGACCGGTCGAATGTAATATAATGAAACGTAAGTTCGGGTGTCGACCCACAGACTGTATATACTACGTTTAATTAACTAAATAAGACTCAACTAACTAGACACGACTTAAATGAATAGATTGTTAAGATAAGGAGTGTTTATATAGCGAACCGACCAAAAAATGCGGCCACAATACCCCTCCTGGTCGCGTGGCGCGGCCAGGAGCCTTGGTCGTGCTGCACGGCTCGGTTTCGTTCGGTTTCTTCGTTTTCGCGTACCGGCTCGCTTGTAACTCCGTTTTGCGCCTCGTTTTCGCCTACGGATTCGATTTCTCGCAAGCTTTCCATTTCTTTATCAATATGGGACCTACGAAACATAAAAAACCTTTTGTATGTAAAACGCGATTAAAACCAGTACGAAAGGACACGAAACGTAATTGAACTCAACAAGGGATTTATATATAATTTGCACGTTATCAATGCCAATTGGCCTGAAAATGTGGGGGCAACATACCAAAGATTGATAGATCAAGCTTTTTCAGAATAAATAGGGAAGAACATGGAAGCCTATGTCGATGACTTGGTGATTAAAAGCAAAACCGAAGACGATATTGTGGGCGATATGGAAGAAACCTTCAAGAACATAAGAGGAATTAACATGAAGCTCAATCCGGCAAAATGTTCTTTTGGTTTCGGAGAAGGTAAGTTCCTTGGACACATTGTAGATAAACAGGGTATCAAAGCTAACCCTAGTCAAATACAAGCTGTGCTCGACATGAAATCACCACAAACCAAAAAGCAAGTGCAAAGTCTCACAGGCAAAATCGCTGCACTTAAGCGCTTTTTAATAAAATCGGCTGAAAAATCACTTTCTTTCTTCAAAACTTTAAAAACTGTGTTGACAAAAAAGATTTCAAGTAGACCATAGAGGCAGAAGCTGCCTTCCAAGATCTCAAAAAACAAATAGCTTTCCTGACGACATTTGGCAACGGCAAAACACCAGTTCTAAATCTAGCAGGTCATTGTGATCCTACATCCACTTGCTCCAGTTTAAGTTCCCAAATACAAGCATGCCAAGCCTAAGGCGTTAAGGTCTTTCTTTCCATAGGAGGTGCCATAGGGAGCTATTCTCCCAACCATTACCACCCCTGTGGCGGAGGAGCTTATCATTGTTGACCTCTCAGTAGGTATTTAAACAGATAAGGTATAAGCTAAGGCCAGGAGCCACAAGCTATAAGCTTACGCTCGTTTACTTTCGTGCAGGTATGGAGGTTGTAAGCGTAGTACTTGTGGTAGAGCGAGCCAAGGTCGAAATGTTAATCTATTTCATTAGGAGGGCTCTTAGGGACGTTGATATCAACTACACCCCCATGGAAAAATTGGTGCTCGCACTGGTACATACCTCAAAGCGGTTGAGAATGTACTTTCAGGCTCATCATATCAGAGTATTGACTAACCAGCCGATCAAATCTGTGCTTGAAAAACCGGAAAATTCAGGAAGATTAGCCAAATGGGTAGTTGGGTTAGGGGAACACAACATCGAATACTCCCCAAGAAAAGCCATCAAAGCTCAAATCTTGGCTGATTTCCTATCAGAAATTCCAGAAAAAACCAAAGAAGTAAACGAGGTGATAGCTGAGGAAGATAAAAAGCTCAAGCCAAGATCAACATGGACTCTATTCAACGATGGAGCGTCTAGTGTAGAAGGTTCCGGAGCTAGGTTGATCATAACTGATCCCTTTAGAACCGAATACACTTACGCGCTTCGTCTCGAGTTCCCATGCACCAACAATGAGGTTGAATATGAAGCACTTCTAGCTGGTATGCGGATAGCTAGAAGCATGAAGGTTGAAGAGCTAGAAGCCTTCAGTGACTCCCGACTAGTAGCTAACCAAGTAAATGATGAGTACACAGAAAAAAGAACCATCCATGAGCAAGTACAAAGCCAAATTCAAAAACTTGATGAAAGAATTCAAAAGCTGTACCCTCCAGCAAGTCTCAGGATAAAAAAAATAAGCAGGCTGATGCCTTAAGTAAACTTGCTTCCTTAACCTTTTCTCATTTAACCTAGAAGGTATTGGTTGAGGTTCAAAAGGCTCCTTCCATCAGCGAGGTTGAAGTACATATGTAATTAGTGAAGATCAAGAGACATGGATGACACCAATTATCAATTTCCTCAAAGAAGGAAAGCTCCCTCCCAACGAAACAGAGGCCTCCAGGCCTCCAGACAAGGTTGAGAATTAAGTCATAGAAGAAAATGTGCTATACAAAAAATCAAAACTCTCCCCTCTTTTGAGGTGTGTAGGTCCAGAACAAAGCAATTATCTTATTCGAGAAGTTCATGAAGGGATATGTGGTGCACATGCTGAACCTCGGTCAGTCGTAACACGACTAATGAATCTGGGTTACTATTGGCCCACAATGCACAAGGATGCTTATGAGGAAATTAGAAAGTGTGAGGGTTGCCAATTGCACGCTCCTGTCAAAACAAACCCAAAGCATGATTTAGTTCCGGTCGTGGCTGCTTGGCCATTCTTCAAATGGGGTATGGATATCGTGGGTCCCTTCCCGAAAACTGTCGAAAGGGTCAAGTTCCTACTTGTAGCTATCGACTACTTCACGAAGTGGCCCAAGGTCAAACCACTTGCATCCATCAGAGTTGTTCTTTAGCCATTTTAATATTCCATGGATTTGATATCATTTCTGTTACATAGTATATATTCTTCATTTTAGCTTGAAGGATTTTAGTTTTCTTTGGAGAGGCATGCTTTATATTCTTATTTTCTTGCGAATGGTTTAGTCCACCTAACTATTTTTGTGTAAGTCAATTGGTGCGAATGTTTACGTGTTGGGTTGGGTCTAATGGCAAAAAAAACATCGGAGTTAATGGTAATACACTAATACTTCCCTTAAGGTTAAAAGATTCGAGTTTTTTTATGATGAATTTATAAACTAAGTTGTAGTGTAGATTATGATAATATTTATAGTGTTTGAATTTGTCATTAAAAATAAATTGTAAATGGAATGTACTATTATGGGTTTGGGAAACACGGGATGAGGGTGTGCTCTCGTTAAGGAGCTTGCGTAAAATCATCGAATTCAATAGGATTCCGATTGATCTGAATTCGATGCAATGGTTTAAATGAGTGCCCTTGAAAGTAAGATGCTTTGTTTGGAAGTCGAGATTTAAAGGATGTTGCATCTAAATTTGAATTCCTTGTAAAAGGGTCTAGCTTCCAGAAATGTGTGCTTTAAAGGATGTTGCATGTGTTTTAATGACTTTGGATGCCCAAACATATACTTCTCATATGTCCATTCACTAACATGGTTTGGAGAAAGATCTTTGATTGGTGTGGGTGGAGAAGAACCATGGGGAAATGATTAGGGATCGTATTGATTCATTCAATGATTTGATCGGGTCGGACAAGAGTAGATCAATGGCATCGGTGATTATTATGGCTATGGTATGGTTCATTTGGCGTGCTAGAAATGATCTTATATTCAACGCTAAGCTAATGTTGATTGAAGAGATAATGGACTTGATAATGGTCCATCTGGTTTTATGGCTTAAACATAGGGCTAATAGAGTCAATATTATGTGGCATAAATGGTGTTATAGCCCTTGGTTGTAGTCTTTTTTTCATTTGTTTGTATGTTTGAAGTCCTAACCTCTTGCTAGTGGCTTGTTTCAATTAAATTTTGCCGTTAAAAAAGACTAGATCTGTTACGAATTATTAGTAAACAAACAAATATATCATACAAGCGAGTAGGATAAGAGATAAGAAAACTAATATATCATACAAGATAAGTAGGATAAGAGCTAACATATCATTGAGAAAGAGAAATTAAGTGACACCTCCATCTTAAAAGTAAGAGATAATCACCGAAAGGCCCTGTTTGATAAACCTATTTGCAAAGTTTTCACTTTCAGATCGGTTCGGTTGATTGAACCGGTTCAACCGGGATTTGGGGATGCATCGAGCCGATCCATATAGGTTTGTTTTTAGTATAAAGGATTCGCCGATTCAAACCAGTCAGTCGTTGAACTGGGATTTGGCCGGTTGAACCGGTTAGATCGGATCAAAAAACTAATATTTTTTTTATAAATTTGGACCATAATTGTTTAAACTCTTTTTTATTTGAATTAGATTTGGTTAAAGTTTAACCTTTAAACTTCAGATCTTTGTTTAATATGGTTAATATTGTGTTTGTGTTGAAGTTTTAGAACTAAAAAAAATTTGTCTGAGTGTTTGACTTATATTTTAAGTTATATTAAAACTTTGGACATGGAGGGTTATCCTACAAAAGATTTTAATCTAAAAATGATAAGAATGATTTATGACCTTTAGATATCTTTTTAATTGTTGAGATAAATTTTTAGAAAAACAATTTGGTAGAATGGTAGTTTAGTCATAGCCATTTTTGTTAACTTTTTCACTCCACATGCAATGCACATGTCAATTCTCCCACTTTTTTAAAAGGTTCATAACTTCTGGATACGATATAAATATTTTAAAAAATTACACCAAAAACCAAACGTTTTATTATCTTTAAAACGCGTATAATATTGATATATAAAAAAGAATTTTTTTCCATCACTTGTCAAGTCATTGTGTAATATCATGTTATTGTGTTATATTATAACTAGTGAAATATCACTTTTATCGGTTCATTCTTGTCACACCAATTTAAGCAGAAAAACACAGGTGCAACAAAGGATGGTTTTAAAACACACTTTTATGTTGAGAATGTTAATGCATTACATATAATACAACTGTCAAGCCTAGAAGACATGTTATAAACTTATTGCTTCAAAAGACACTACATCCTAAACCATATTAGTTACTAGAGTTCAAACAAACACACAAACATAATTAATTATTCTTAATAACATCCATGTATCCAAATCCAAGCACTCATGGCTAAGTTTAAGAATACGGACCTTAAAAGCATGGTAAAAACAGTTAGCTACAAACGCTGGTGAGTTCGCAGGTTTAAGATGAAAACAATAGTTTGATGCACATCCATACAATATAGCTACTAAATTAACTGAGACCACAACAATAACCCTTCAACATTCGTGTCACGCCCCTGCCTTATGTCTATCACTACAATAAGACTTCTGGGTAATATATGCATTCACCAGAGCACAAATAACGTTGGCGCGACTAACCGTGAAAGGGGGTGTCAACCCAAGTAGTACTACCCATATTACCCAGCGGTTATCAATATAACTAAATGGTTGCAGGGGCCAAAAACAAAGTGTGATAGCAAACAAACACGTCTACAATTAATATTAGTACAAACATGTAGGCATCAACAAACATGCTTTCCACCCCGAAATCAAAGATTTTATAAATGGGGCTACGAAACTCATCTGGCATAAAGTAGGCACAAAATCCAACAAATACCTAAGAGGATCCTAGAATAGAATCACAAGTTACACATAAGGATGCATATAAGTTGGGGATTCTAGCCTCGACAACAGGTTTAGGCTGTGCACGTTGCTTTTATATGAACCTGTGTCACCGAGGCAACACAAAATAAGCATGGTGACACCTCAGTGTTGATGTAAAGGAGTTTTTGACAATCCCATATGTTGATTGTAGAGTTTTCGTTATGTAAAAAAATGTTTCGTTAACAAATATATATATATATATATATATACATATATAACATATGCTTACTAAGCTTTTTTATACAAAATTTTGCTTGGTAGTTTTAGTGTTCGAAAATATGTAATAGTCAGTAATTTATGAGTCAAGATAGTAAACCAAGTCAAAATATTATGGACTTTTTAATTTAAATCAACTAATCATATTAAGGTTCCAATAAAAAATATATTAGTATTTAGGTGCAGAACACATTTTTTTTAATAATGTTTTTTAGTATGTGTAGTTGGTTTTTATGGTTTGCGACAACTCAATACTCATATCTATTAAAATTATATGTTTAAGATTCAACACCAACATATGTTATTTAAATTGGTCATTTTAAACTGAGTTTTAGTGATCATATCCAAGCAACTAAGGCAACCAAAGTAAGACTTTAAGCTAAGAAGTCCATAATTGATACCTTTGTTAACTTGAGCGAAAGTGTAGTCTTTGATGTTGTCCTAATACCTATAACCCTTGTATAATACCTATAAATCACAATGGTATATGATTTATACTATATATCCATTCATCAAACCGTAATTTGAGTGTGCTAACGTAGTTTAACAAAAGTTAAAGTGTGTGTGACGATTGTGTCAAAGTAAGAGTTTTAGGCCTTAAGATCATGTTATGTATCCTTGATGATCCACAATCCTTCAAAGCCGTAACTACAATATATCAAATACAATTTATTTATTGTTTTAAACCGATCGTGATGATCTTTAAGTGATATATGACTATATGATGTGAATATGTGGTGATTGGTTATATTTTCATTTCCAATACCATAAATCCTATCATGTACGTAACTTAGGATACTCATAAATAAAAAATACAACTCATATAACATAAAGGTTTTCACCTCAGTAAAATAAAATGAAATAGGAATCCGTGCATATACAGGTCACCAAATTCGGAGTTGTAGAAGAACCTCAAGCTAAATCATCAAGTTTCAAGTTTCTGCACACCATTTGTATTACGAACGTTTGTGGGACCAAAACTCAGAAATAGAAGGTGTATTTATATGGGTTAGAAACTAGACACATAAAGGTTTACTCAGGAAAAAGAATCACTTCAATCCGCAAAGTAATGAGTGAGATATGATTAAATGAATCAGACCCATTTTTGCTGGCAGATTGTTACGGATTTCATCAAAATAACAACAAATCTCAAACAAAACTTCACCAATGGTTTTGGTTTCTTCTCTTGTTCTATATATCTTGAACCTACAATGGTTCAAGAGCATCAAGATCCTTAGAAACACCATGGAAACTATTCATATAAAAACTTGATAAAAATTCGAAGGATCAAAAGTGTGTGTGTAGGTGATTTTTGACTCAAGATCATAATATGATCCATAAATAACTTCAAATATTAAACAAAAATTCACCTTGAATATGCATTTTATGGGTTGTGTTCTTGTAAACAAGAGAGAATTGATGGATAGTTTTGAGAGATTGAGTGTTTTTTTATGATAGAAAAATGAGAAATTGTTTTTTGATGCTAGGTGGTTTTATGGAGTGATTTTAACTAGATATAGATTACGTGATGTGGTAAGTTAGATGTTGTGGTGTCATGTTTAGACATAGGAAGAGTGCAAGTATCATCTAGGTGTTAACTAGGGGTTAAGTATGATTAATTGGTTAGTTAGGTGTATATTAGAGCTTAAATGTTGGTTTAATTAGTTAAGAGTCTTATCTAAAAGATGATCATTGTGTTTATTTATGGTATAACTAGTTACTTAATCATATTATGTATTAGTATTAAACTTTATTTTATTTTATTTATTTATTTTTAACATTTAAAGTATTAGATTCTAAAGTTGTAAGTGGGTATTTGTAGTTATATAAATTTTGTATGTTCATAAGTATTTATTTTAATTTGGTGATGAATCTTTTAACTAGGCAAAATATATATAAACATACGGTTGAGATAGTTTGAACATCATCATCATTTAGTTTAACAAGAGTAGTTCACATACAATAACACATATAATAGTTCAAGTATATAATACATGTACACACTAATATTATGCAGATAATCATATAATGTTTCACATAAAGTCATAAGATTTTGCCCTAATTGTCACGTTATTTATTATAAATTAGCTATCTAATATGCTAGATCATAATTTTATAAGTTTAAATTAGATAACCTAACCTTATTTTTCGAAGGTGTCACAGTCTCTCCCTGTTTAGAGAATTTCGTCCTGAAATTCAGATGGACTTCAATAATGTTGGGTTAGTCTCAAACAGATCAGGGTATTTAAGTTTCATACTATAAACTCGCTCCTAAGTAAATTCTGATCCTCATTTGAGTTCCACCTAACTTTCACACACGGGATATGACTACGCTTGAGCCGCTTGACTTCCTTGTCCATGATCTCAATTGGTTCCTCGATGAAGTGAAGTTTGTGCTCAATCCGAATTTCCTCGAGTGGTACTCTAGTGAGTCGTCAGCCAAACACTTTTTTCAAATTTTACACATGGAATGTGTCATGAATACCACTCTAACTACTAAGGTAACTTTAATTTGTATGCAACTAGACTGACTTTGGCAATAATTTCAAATGGTCCCACATACCTTGGACTAAGTTTACCTCTTTTTCTGAATGGAATTATGCCTTTCCATGGCGAGACCTTTAATAGGACTTTGTCACCAAATTGAAATTCTAAGGGCTTCCTTCGACCATCAGCATAACACTTTTGTCGATCTCTAGCAGCCTTTAATCGATCTTTGATCTTTTAAATTTTTTCGGTTGTTTCTTGAATAATTTGTGGACCAGTTAAATTACTATCAGTGACTTCTGTCCAACATAACGGCGATTGACATTTTCGACCATACAATTCCTCAAAAGGCGCACAATCAAGACTGGTGTGATAACTGTTGTTATAGGAAAAGTCAACTAATGGAAGGTGAGTATCCCAGTTTCCACCAAAATCTACTACGCATGCTCTAAGCATATCCTCCATTGTCTGGATTGTTCTTTCACTCTAGCTGTCTGTTTGAGGATGATACGCATTACTTAGATCTAGACGTGTCCCTAAGGCTTTTTGCAAAGACTTCCAAAATCTTGAGGTAAAACGATTATCTCTATATGAGATGATAGACATAGGCACTCCATGCCTCGCGACGATCTCTTTTACATAAACATTTGCTAATTTCTCCATTTTATATCGTTCCTTGATGGGTAAGAAATGTGCGGATTTTGTCAGTCGATCGACGATAACCCAAATTGAGTAATAACCGCTAGATGTCCTAGGCACTTTGGTCACGAAATCCATGGAGATTTGTTCCCATTTCCATTGTGAATTTCGGGTTGTTGCAATAATCCAGACGGCTTTTGGTGCTCTGCTTTTACTTTCGAACAAGTTAAGCATTTGCCCACATACAATGGGATATCCTTTTTCAAACATGGCCACCAATAATACCCTTGAGGTTTTTGTACATTTTATTGGCTCCGGGATGGATAGAATATCTAGACTTGTGAGCCTCATTCAAAATCAAGTTTCTTAAATTCTGAGAATTTGGATCCATATTCTATTGTTAAAGTGATGAATACCATCAGACTTTAACTCCAATTTCTTTTCTACTCCATACAAAGACTCGTTCTCCAAATCTTCTTTTGCGAGAACTGTTTTCTGCGCATCAAGGATTTGGGTTTTGAGGCTTGGTAGAATGGTCATTTTCATTGCATGTACTCTAACTGGCCTAACCCTTTCCTTCCTACTCAATGCATCGGCTACCACGTTGGCTTACCCTGGGTGGTAACGAATCTCACAGTTGTAATCATTGAGTAATTCAACCCATCTTCTTTGGCGCATGTTCAACATTTTCTGATCAAATATATGTTTCAGGCTTTTATGATCGGTATAGATTACACATCTAGAACCGTATAAATAGCGCCTCCAAATTTTGAGTGCAAAAACCACTGCTCCTAACTCTAGGTCGTGAGTAGTGTAGCCCTTTTTGTGCATTGTGAGCTGTCGAGACGCATACGCTATAAGTTTATCCCCTTGCATCAATACACAACTAGGCCTTGGTGTAATGCATCACAGTACACAACAAAGTTACCTGTGCCATCAGGAAGTGCCAATATTGGCGCATGACATAATTTTTGTGTAAGGGAATGAAATGATGATTCTTGATCTTCTCTCCACAGAAATTCTTTGTCTTTTTGGGTTAATTCAGTTAAAGGTCATGCAAACTTTGAAAAGTTGGCATTCTAGGTGCTTTCTAATTCTTGATTGCCTCGATCATGGTTGGATCAACCTGGATACCCTGCTCATTAAACACATGACCGAGAAAATGAACTTCTCGTAGGCAAAACTCACATTTCGAAAATTAGGCATACAACTTCTCGTTTGTAAGCAATTATAATATCAACTTCAAATGATGCTCATGTTCTTCTTTGCTCTTCGAGTATATTAAGATATCATCGATAAATACTATAAGGAATTTATCTAGATAAGGCTTGCATACTCTATTCATGATGTCCATAAATATTGCGGCGACATTAGTCAGCCGAAATGGCATAACTAAAAACTCATAGTGCCCGTACCTCGTCCTGAACGCAGTTTTTGGCACATCTTCTTCTTGAATTCGTAATTGATAATATCGAGATCTAAGATCAATTTTTAAGAAGTAGCTCGAACCTTGCAATTGATCAAACAGATCGTCTATTCTTCGGAGTGGATATCGGTTCTTAATTGTTAACTTATTCAATTCCCGATAATCGATACACATCCGAAATGACCCATCTTTCTTCTTTACAAATAAAACTCGTGCTCCCCAGGGTGAAAAACTTGGTCTGATGAACCCTTTGTCTAAGAGTTCTTGCAGCTGGTTGGATAACTTATGCATCTCCAAGGGTGCCAACCGGTAAGGAGATTTGGCGATTGGAGCCGCTCCTAGAACTAGGTCAATTCGGAACTCTACTTGTCGTTGTGGGGGAAGTCCAGGCAAATCATCCGGGAAAACCTCCGGATAATCTCAAACAATAAGGATGTCTTGAAGGCGTTTTTCTTTGGGTTTCTTCATAGTTACATGAGCTATAAATGTAGGATGCTCTTTATCAAATACTTTTGTGCTTTCATGCATGTGATGATCTTTAGATTTCTTCCTGATTTTTCTCCTTGTACCCCTAATATCTCACCATTTGGAAGAGGAATTCAAATTATATTTTCGGCACACACTATCTCTGCTCGATTCTTAGATAACCAATCCATACCCACAACAATGTCAAAACTTCCAAGTTCTACTGACATAAAATCTATACTAAAGTGATGATCGTCAAAACTTATGGTGCAATCTCGAATTATTTCACTAGATTCTATCAACTTACCATCCGCCAGTTCTATGATGTATGGGTGGTCTAACTTAGTTGATTGCACATCTATCTTTTGTCTAAAGTCGGTTGAGACAAAACTTCTATCAGCATCCGTATCAAACAATATAGATGCATATTGATTATTGATAGGAAACGTACCCGTTACAACATTTGGGTCTTCACGGGTGTCTCTTGCTCCTAGCACAAATGCCCTTCCGCGGGCTTGGTTTGGTGTTGGGTCTTGGTCCTTATTTATCTTGGGACATGCGTTTCGGTAGTGAGTGGTACTACCGCATTCATAACATGTACCATGCCTCCCTTTCTCATTTTTGCAGTCTACAACACTTTGCATGTTAGTTGGGTTAGAAGAAGTACCATGCCTCTAATCTGAGGGGCCAAACCCCATATATAACGGTCAATGCGTTTAGATTCCGGTGTGACATGTGTAGTACTAGACGTGCCAATTCATTAACCCAATTAGTATACTCCAAATGGTCAGCTCCCCTCATTTCCAGGTTCCAAAATTCTGTTTCTAACTTTTGCAATTCATTCTTCGGACATAACCTTTTGACGATTAAAGCCTTTAATTCCTCCCAAGACATTTGGTTAACTACATTCTGGCCTCGAGTTTGTGCTTCTGTGTTCCACCAAGTCAATGCGTGATCTTGAACTGTACAAGTTGCATATTTGACAATTCGATCGTCTGGACATTCACGGATGTTAATGACAATTTCCATTCTTTCAATCCACTTTAGGATACCGATAGCTCCTTCAGTACCATAAAAATCTAGGGGCTTACAGGACATGAATGATTTGTAGGAGCAGCCTCCACCGGTACCTCCAATAGCACTATTGGTACCTCCGGCACCGCTAGTACCATTTGCACCTCCACCAGCACTACCGGTGCCACTACCGGAACCACCACCGGCACCACCGATACCTCTAGCATTAAGGTTTACTCTGACTTGTGCCGCGATTGTCAGAATTACTGTAGCTAACTGTTGTGTGATTAGTTGGGTTATGTCCGATTCACCATCCACATTTCGTCGTGGTGGTATCTTCCTGAAGTAAACAATAGTTAAAATGAGTACATTCCCTATATTTCATAAGAGGTTATGGTCTTACGGTTATAGTCTAGGGTTCATTATATGAAACCTAATTCTCTATAACCAGTGGCTCTGATACCAAAAACTTGTCACACCCATTTAAGTGGAAAAACACGGGTGCAATAAAGAATGGTTTCAAAACACACTTTTATGTAAAGAATGTTAAGGCATTACATATAATACAACTATCAAGCCTAGAAGACATGTTATAAACTTATTGCTTCAAAAGACACTACATCCTAAACCATATTAGTTACTAGAGTTCAAACAAACACACAAACAAAATTAATTATTCTTAATAACATCCATGTATCCAAATTCAAGCACTCCTGGAGAAGTTTAAGAATCTGGACATGAAAAGCATGTTAAATACAGTTAGCTACAAAAGCTGGTGAGTTCGCATGTTTAAGATGCAAACAATAGTTTGATGCATATACATATAATGTAGCTAGTAAATTAATTGAGACCACAACCATAACCCTTCAACATTCGTGTCACGCCCCTGTCAACATTCGTGTCACGCCCCTGTCAACATTCGTGTCACGCCCCTGTCTTATGTCTATCATAACAATAAGACTTCTAGGTAATATATGCATTCACCAGAGCTCAAATAATGTTGGCGCGACCAACCGTGAAAGGGGGCGTCAACCCAAGTTGTACTACCCGTATTACCCAGCGGTTATTAATATAACTAAATGGTTGCAGAGGCCAAAAACAAAGTGTGATAGCAAAAAAACACGTCTCCAATTAATATTAGTACAAACATGTAGGCATCGACAAACATCCTTTCCACTCCGAAATCAAATATTTTAAAAATGGGGCTACAAAACTCACCTGACATAAAGTAGGCACAAAATCCAACAAATACCTAAGAGGATCCTAGAAAAGAATCATAAGTTACACATAAGGATGCATATAAGTTGGGGATTCTAGCCTCGACAACAGGTTTAGGCTGTGCACGTTGCTTTTATATGAACCTGTGTCACGTAGGCAACACACAATAAGCATGGTGACACCTCAGTGTTGATGTAAAGGAGTTTTTGACAATCCCATATGTTGTTTGTAGAGTTTCCATTATGTAAAAAAGAATGTTTCGTTAACAAATATATTTATATATATATAACATATGCTTTTAAATCTTTCTTATACAAAATTTCGCATGGTTGTTTGATGCGAACCGTGTGGTATATGAAATTGATGTATGGATCGGAAAATCAGGTTTTAAATTTATAAAAAGGAAAAACCCAACAAGTTCACACAATCGGCAAGTGTACCGGTCGTATGTAGCAAGTCAAGTAAGTCCGGATATCGTACCCAAAGATCTGAGTTTGGCGTGCTTCAGTACTGGATCTCTATGGACTTCTAACCGTTGTAAAAGACTTGAGTTTAGATTTTAAAGACTAAATTAAACAAGCAAGAGACAATTTATCTAAAATTACTCTAAGAATAAGATTTAGACTAAGGAAAATTATCTAAAATAAACTAGGGGTAAAAACTTAACTAAATGGAAACTAAAGGCGGAAATAAGCTAAAAGAGAACTATGCGTGGAGTGATGACTACTTAGGCGGGAATCCTGATGATAATCTGACAACTCTCGGCTTTCGGGATATGTCGGCATCGGATCTGAGAATATATATACTCAAAACAATCTAACACATCAGTACCTACTACTAAGGTCTCATGGGTACTAGAAAGTCCTAAAGTAAATATGTGAAGCTCACGGTGTGAGGAATGTCTACAAAACACTCCCGGATGACTAAGGGATCTTAAACTGGCTCGCCTCTCGGCTTACAAGTCCATTTATCCTAGAAACTGACTCAATCAGTAAACTAAAATAACGGGATCAATTGGTTTATGATAAATCAAGACTAGATAACACAAGTTGCTAGTTTTTATTAAGCAAAAACCTACTCCCGTAGTATTTTAACCCAAACCAACTAACAAAAGGATGAAATCTACAAACCCTCACCTTCCGGCAACGAATCCGGCTAGTACATCGGTTCAAATCCACAAATCAATCTTAACTTATGAGTATCTATTCCTAGATCTACGTACTCAAATGATGATTAAATCGAGTAGACTAAACACCAAAAATGTGAAATCTATTATCAAGTTATTAAATCAAGATAATTTTATCCACAATCAAGTCAAGATCTCAATATGAATCTTAAACTCAACACACATATTGCATACAAGATCATCATAAACCAATTTTATCACATAGAACATCCATCCAACATGTCATAAACAACCAAAAATCATCAAAATATCATCATTCATCCATTTTGCCTAAGTAGTCATACTAAATCAGCCAACCATCATCACAATCATCAAATCAAGCATAATAATCACTAGATCTAACAACATTATATATATAAAAGATGAACAAAGATCAATAGAAGAGGAATTTAGATACACCAACCACCAAAAACTCCTCCAATCTTCAAATCAATGCTTTATCTTCACCAAATTAGCTCTAGATCTTCAAATTATTCCTTGATCTTCACCCAACAGCGGCAAAATCTTCAATCCAAGCTTCAATATTCAAGATCCATCTTCTAAACCCAAAGATCAAGCTTCATATCTCTAAGTTTAGCCTCTAAATCCATGAATCAAAGCTCAAATATGCTCTCAAACCCTCAAATCCCTTGTATTCAGTCGTTTTGTGTGTTTAGGTGAAAAGATGATACCCTAAAAGTCCCCAAAATGTTGCTTAAATAGTGAGAATTTAGGTATTTTTCCGTCAGTATCGCTTGGCAGATCGCCAAGCAGTGTCAAAATATTGTTGGCGGTCCTCCAAGGGTTCAGCAACACACTGGTCAAAATGGTCAACTCATTTTAATGGTTCAGTGTCACGTGGTGGACCGCCAAGAATGTTATTACTAGCTTGGCGGTCCTCCAAGATATTAGTTTCATGTTTTTACAAACTATCTTGCTTGACAGACCTCCAATGTGACTCTGTGCTGCTTGGTCGTCGTCCAAGAGTGGCTGGGCAAGAAAAGTTATTTAGCTTCACAATTTCGTCCCGTTTCATGCATCAGAATCACTCATTCTGAATAAAACCTGTAAAATTTAGTAAAACCAACTAAGTACCTAAAATATAAAATATTTATAAAAAAAAGAGAGATAAATGTGGTAAAATATATCAATAATCTCATGTGTTTAACAACACATCAAATATCACCACACTTAACTTTTTGCTTGTCCCTAAGCAAAATGTTTACAATCACATCCAACACAATTCCCAAACAAATACGCCTCCATCGAGTAAAATCAAATTGAATCACGGGATCCATAACTTTATTATTATGTTTATCATAACGATCAAAGAATTATAACCCAACTAGCACGGTGAAACAATTTTAAAACCAATGGCCTACCCAACCAAGCTTTGTTCACCTTCAAGTATCAAATTATATATACTTGCACCCCTTACTATCACTCAATCACTCGGCTAAATATGAAATTTGAGAGTGAACTCTAAATACCAATTAAAGTAGTGCAATATAAACATAAGCTTGTATGCCAATCATATCTCCAGCTATTGACAAGAAATAAACAAGAATCAAGAGGCCTTTATTCGGGTTGTACCGTGGCTAGGGCTAGGAGAAGGATAAACAAAGGAAAAATAAATGAAAAGTGCTAAAAACCCGGCTTTGTCAATATCTAAACAATCAAAACAACTAACTTGAAACTAAAAGCCAAAACTTGGATCAAACTTGGATCCCAAACCTAATATACTATCAACTTAGGGTCAATTTTCTTACCCTTTTTCTTCTTTTCTCATTCATTTTTTTTCAACATTTTTCTATTTATATATATATATATATATATATATATATATATATATTTTCTTTTTTGTTCTTTTTTTTCATATAAACATTTATTCATGCTTTCTAACTATATACAAACTTCTAAAAACTTCTCAAAATATCAAACTACTTAAAACAAATAAAAAGAAAACTGCCGGATTTTCAAACCCTTGGCCCAAAGCAAAAAGGTTAAAATATATACGAAAGGAAATGGCTAAATGGGTAACAAATAAAAAGGCTAAGACTCAAACGGGGTAACTAGGGGAAATATATAAAATGGGCAGGTATAAACAGGTCGGAATAGGTGAATCCTAAATGCCTCAATCATATTCTTGTTTTAATTTCAAGTTTAAGGTATCAAAATGCATCAAAGCATGCAAGTTCTATAGTTGCAACTACAATAATGGTCAGACTCTCAGCAAAAGAATAATGAGCATATATATAATCAAGTAAAGCTCACTAATCAGTCTCAAATCCTCACAAGACAAGGGGTATGAGATAATGATGCAAGCAATGTATAATTTTTAACTATCTGGTTCTCTCCACTATCTTAGGCATCCCACGATTTTATTTTTATTCAAAAGGCTAGTTAGGAAAATTTTTCTCGTTTTATTTAGTTATATTATATATTAAAAATCAAGAACCCGCAAATTCAAACCGACCCACCTTTTGTCAACGATTTACATTGAAAGAGACGCGTCTTTTGTGTAAAAGGTGACAAAAATGGGACAAGCCTTTTGAAAGAAAAATAACTTTTATTCTATTTTTGTATGTTTCAGAATTTTCAAATTTTTATGTATTTTTAATTATTTTTTGATTTTTTTTAATAAGAAAAAGTGAACCGAACCACTACCGAATGGAGATTGAGTACGGGAATGGTTTGATAGAAAAAATAACAAATAAAAATCTAACTATAAAATCCATCCCCACACTTGAAACACACATTATCCCTAATGTATGAAACAAGTATAAAGATAGAGAAAAAGTAAAATAAAATAAAATAAAGAGAAAATAAAAACTAATACTCCCCTGGTATGTACGGGCCCACGGGGGCGGCAGAAAATATATATAACCCACGGGGGCGTAGAAAAAGAAAAAGAAAAAGAAGAAGACTCGTGTAGAAAGATCTTTCGAGAAGAATATATAATGTGGACCCAATTCTTGCGCATGTCATAGAGATTCATCCAACCACAATAAAACAAAATAACATTAGAAACATGCAATAAAGATATAAAGAATGAAATATAAAGATAGAATATATACAACCACACCCAAACCATAAACCCGTACAAATATCCCATGTGTCAGTGATAAAAGAATATATACAACCAAATGTATCAAATCATAATAAACCAAAATAAACAAAGGATATCACAAGTCTGGTTGGCATGGTAAATGCTGATGAAGTGGCTCTATCGGAGAGGTGACGGTTGAGGAATCTGAAAATGTGCATAAATAACCTAAATAAGGCCTCCATCCTCTGAATATCTATCATATGCTCTGCTCTAAAGTCAACCAGCTCCTGATGAAGTCTACTAAGTGTCATCTGACGAGGTAGGTGTGGTAGTGCAGCATTTGTAGGCTCAATAATGGCAGGTTGACCCCTCTCATGTGCATGAGGCCTAATCCGTCTCGGCTGTAGTGGTGGAATAACGGGAGCATCTCCCTCTTGCTCGTCCTGATTCACTCCCTCCTGAACTTGAGCCTCACCTGGCTTACGAATAGGACCAAACCGTCGAGGAAGGTCATATGGGCAAAGGACCATCTGTTGCATATCCTCAAATCGAAAGTGCACGAAAACATGTTCTTTAGTCAGTCTAACCTTAGGATAAATCTCAAAAACCCCAAATTCTGCACTAATCTAGCAATGTATTGCCCAAATGCAAGTTTCGGCCGCACACCCCTGCGAGGTCGGGCAATGGATGCTAAAAAGATGGTGGCATGATTGGCCAGGACCCTATGAGCAATGCAATATAAAACCAAAAGGTCAGTTTTATTGACCTTCATAATCCATGTGTGTCTTTCAACAATCGTACACGCAATGATGCGATGTATGAAACGAATCATCGGGTCTATAATATGTGAAGCTGGGATACTTGGTCGATATGGAATGTCAGCAATCGTCGTCCACCACTGTCTCAATGTAGCCATCGTAACCCCCTGAGGTCCCTCATCCTCAGATACAACTCTCAAACTCTTAGTGAAACCTGGTAGTTAGACCTCAACAGTAGTGTAAAAACCTAATCTAGTGGCGAACTCAGGCATGGACATAGAATGGATCTGTCGCCCTAAGCTAAACTCTACTATTTCCCTATCCTAAAAACTACCCGTTTTGTGCACATATGTGGAAAGAAACTCAAGTGTAAGCTCCACAAATTAAGTATCCGCACAATCTAAGACACGTCTCCACTCCAAAGTGACCATCTCTCCTATCTTAGCGCTAACACCCATGGTCTCCATCAAATCCCAATCAATAGTGCGAGGCGTAAGATGCTCATAACCTATCAATTTCTGCAAATGGATATACTCTTTCGTTCAACGAGCAAAACGCAGTAGCGGGTGATCACAAAGTTGTGGGCGTTGACCTTCTGGTGGCTCTGGTGCTGGATCTGCATACTTAATCCGACGAGGCCCGTCCTCAACAATAGCTCGACAACGCTTCTGACGGGCACCAGCAGAAGATGATTCAGCAGCCATGTCCTGCATTGAAAGTTAGCAACAAAGACAAAAATATGCAAGATAGGCCATTTTATTTTATTTTTATGTTTTTCATAATTGTTTATTAATATTTACAAAAAAGGAAAGTAAAATGACACTTTTTTTTCTTTTTTTAATTTTTTTTATAGATTTGTAATATTTTAAGGAAAATATTTATAAAAAAACTAATATTTACATGCCCATGGCGTATCAAAATAAATCAAACCACTCTCGAATGGAGATTAAGTACGAGGGTGGTTTGATTTTGAACTTTTAAGTACCCCGATACTTACAATGAAAAAGATAAGAAATTGATAGACCGTGACAACAAAGCCTTTGGTGCTCTAATTCTATGTCTAAGTTCCGAGATACACAATCGTTTTGGAGAACTGAAAAATGCCAAGCATCTGTACGATGCTCTATGTGAGTTTTATGATGGAAACATTGATCTTCAGAAAGATAAGGGGGTTCAAGCGCAAAAAGAGTTCAACTCATTTATGGGTCTTAGAAATGAGAAAATTTCAGATCTCACAAATCGTTTCCTGACTGTCATTAGCAATTTAAAGAAGTATGAGCAGTTGACTACGGTTGAACAAGTGACAAAATTACTAGACTCACTCCCTCTTGAGTGGAGTTTGCAGGCCAGAATGCTAAAGCAGGAGAAGATGCTTACTGAATATAAGCTTATGGATGTAATCAACAAACTAAAATCGTTTGAGCTTGACATCAAACAGAGAGAGTACAATCAGGCCGTTTATCCTCAAATGCAAAACTAGAATGCTGCATGAATTATTCCACTAAAGAAAACCATTGATTGATTTCTTTCGACCTTTTGGTTGTTCATGCACTTTGTTGAATACTCAAGCTCAAATGTCAAAATTCGGAGCTGTTTCTAATGAATGTTTCTTTGTCGGCTATTCCTCTTCTCAGAAAGCTTATCGGGTTTACAATAGACGTACCAAAATCGTTCAAGAATCTTTCTATGTTGATAGGCAAGAATAAAATGTGTGCGATACTGGATCTGATCCTTCCTGGTTCTATGATGCCACGACTGTGTTTAATTCTTTCAATCTACCCCTGTTTTTGGAAGAAGATGAAATTATTCCTGTTTATTCTGAAGCTTTACCTGATCCTGTTATCTTCTCACCGTCTCTGGAAATTCCACAACGGATGCCATCCACACCTGATGTTGTTATTACCGCTGATCCTCCACCATCACCATCTCATCCTACATCACATGTCATCTCTTCCCATGTTACTTCTGCTACTGACATTCCTCTTGATTCATTTAGATGCATGTTTCAGATATCTCTACATCCAATTCGCTTTACAAGGAACTGAAAGATCATCCTCATGACTTGGTCAAAGGTTCCATTTCTGACAGTGTTCGTGCACGTCATCAATCTGGACTCATCATCGTCTGCTTATTCTCTTGTTTTCTGTCACAGATCATTCCAAAGAACATTAACATGGATTTACAAGATCCGAGCTGGGTGGAATCAATGCAATTAGAACTTCAACAGTTCAGAAAGCTCAAGGTTTGGGAATTGGTCGATCTTCCACCAAACAAATACTCAATTGGGACGAAGTGGGTATACAAAAACAAACCTGATGATAGAGTGGTCGTTGTTCGTAACAAAGCTCGGTTGGTCGTTCAAGGGTTCACACAAGAGGAAGGCATTGATGACACAGATGTTTTTGCTCCAGTTGCTAGAATTGAAGCCATCCGAATCTTTCTCGCCCATGCTGCACACAAAAACCTTAAGGTTTATCAAATGGTTGTTAAATGTGCATTCTTATATGGGGATATCGATGAAGAGATATATGTCTGTCAGCCACCAGGTTTCGAGGATCCGATTCCCAGATAAAGTCTACAAATTAGAAAAGTCACTCTATGGACTACATCTAGCTCCTTGAATTTGGTACGAAACGTTGACACAATATCTGTTGAGCAAAGGTTTTACTAGAGGAACCATCGACATGACCTTCTTTAAGAAAGTAATTGGTGACAACGTTTTACTGGTTCAAGTGTATGTAGATGACATCATCTTTGGTTCGTCAAATGAAAGTTTGTGTAGAGAATTTGAGGAGGTGATGAAGGAGAGGTTCGAGATGAGTATGATGGGTGAGACGTGTTTGTTTCTCGGTTTGCAGGTGGTACAAAAACCCGATGGTATACTCATTCATCAGGAGAAATATATTCAGGAGATTTTGGTAAAATATAAGATGGAAGACAGTTCTTCAGAGTTGTCTCCATTTACAACACAGACATGTCTCACTCCTGATGAATCTGAAAAGTCTGTTGGTGCTCACCGTTATAGATCGATGATCGGATTGTTATTGTACTTAACTACAAGTCGTCCAGACATTGCTTTTGCTGTTAGTTATTGTTCAAGGTATCAATCAAACCCTAAGGAGTCACATGAAAAGGCCTTGAAGCCTATTTTTCGTTATCTAAAGGGAACTTCGCGTCTTGGCTTGTGGTATCCAAAAGGGAGGAGCTTTGATCTTCATGCTTATTTTGACAATGACTATGGTGGTTGCAAACTTGATCGGAAATCGGTTTCTGGTGGGTGTCAGTACTTGGGGGAGTGTTTAGTTTCGTGGCAGAGCAAGAAACAGACCACCGTCTCTTTATCTACTGGCGAAGCTGAATACACTGCTGCCTCCAGCTGCTGCTGTCAAGTACTATGGATTCAACATCAGATGATCGATTAAGGAATCAATTTTCTTCACACTCCGATCTTCTGTGATAATGAGGCGGCCATTGGAATTACCAAGAATCTTGTTCACCACACTCGAACGAAACACATTGAAACTCGAATTCATGCCATTCGGGAAGCACAGGAGAAGGGTTTTATCAATATCATTTCGATCGACACCAAAAATCAAAAGGCTGATATGTTCACTAAAAAGTTTGATAAACCGCGATTTTTTGAATTAATCAATATGCTTGGGTTGATTTCCTTTTAAATCCTATTTTGAAGTTTGTTCTTTTATAATTAAAAAAAGTGGGGGGGGGGGGGAGAAAAGTGATAGAAAAATCTGTTTTTCTTACTTATATTTTCTAATAATGTCGGTCATCCTTTTGCGTATGATCTTAAAAGTTCTTAAATTTGTTGAGAATTTCAGTTTTAAAACTTAAAGTTTTGGGGGAGTAATACTACAAATTTCATAATTGTTCTTCATCTCATGTAAATACTGTTTGTTTCTTGCAGGATTCAGATATGGGTTGACAGCGTCTGAAGGAGGAAGGAGATTTGTATACTGATGTGTTAGTAGGCTCAGCCTGAATACAATTAGACAACAACTTTGTGATCAAACTAAATTCAAAAAGAGCTCGGCGATAAGGATCATTTTCACAGACATTCGGCTTGCACAAAGTGATAAGTTTTGACAAATAGGGGCTGAGAGTATTTGTTTTGTGCTTGATTTTTCCCAAATCCAAACCCATCAGTCGTAGCCCTGAATGACGCTTCTCGTTAGCTCTTCAGAATTTTTATTTTCGTGCTTATCTTCTCAACTATACGGAAGTATTGACCTGGAGTGATGATCTTCTCTGTTATATGTAAATATAGACCTGAAGCTCTCATCAGCACGCTCAGATGATCATCTCCTCTGTTATATACGTGGTATAGACCTGGAGCGCTCATCATCTGCAACCCACATGTACAGCTAAGCTCACAATGTTCCTACATCAAGTTCATTGTTTGACGCTTCATAAATAAGAATACACTCACATGTAAAGCTAAGCTCACAATGTTTCTACATCAAAATCATTGTTTGACGTTTCATACATATAACTCAACTCCAGTTCTGTTAGGGTCTATTTCTGTTTAAGATTTACTTTGTACTTTGTTTTATACATTTTGTATAGTTTAGGGTTAATTTTGTATTTTCCCTAAATGTATTGTTGCATAAAGCATGTAGTAAGAGAATGTTAGAAAGAGAGTCTAGATCACATTACACGTTAGAGAGAGAACTAACTGTGTGTGATTACATTCTCCTGCATTTTGTACTACAACTTTGCTTTGATCATCAATACAAAGAGAATTATTAGTAATGAATTGTGTTGCTGATTGAACTGTTTGTTTGTGTACTTATTTCATTCTGATCATTGAGCGATATCGATCCAATTGAACCTATCAATTGATATCAGAGCTGTTGGTATTGTGTTCTTCGCTATTCATCAAGCAAAACACATCAATATTGCTCAAAAATCATGATCTGAATGAATTGTTGCTGTTTTTAGCTGTGATTTATCATCGCAATCACTTCTAATTCACAACAATTGTGCAAATTCCATCAGATTATCATCAGATCTGAGGAATTAAGAAGAAAGAAAAAGTTACTGTTCGATCGAAATTTTGCTCAAATTCATCAAAATTTGATCATGTTTTGGATTGATTGAGATTAGGGATTGATAAACGGACTATTTCACTGATTGGGTGTGATTTTTGAAGAAATTGGACAAGTTTTTGTTATAATCAGAAAAATTCTCATGATGAAGATGATGAACAGTATGAACAGGTTGAAGATTAACTAGCCGGATGATAATTTTGACTTAGACAAAATTCTTTGGACTTAGATTTGTGAACAAATTAGGTCCTGTGCAGCCGTGTAAAGGATTTTGTTCTAGACGGGTGAAGAATTTGCAAGAAAAAGGTTGTACTGTTCAGCCGGATCAAGAACTGTTGTGCCGGGTGATAAACTGTTCAGCCGGGTGATTAACATTTCAGCCGGGTGACTGTCAACTGTTTAGCCGGGTAAACAAGTTTCTGCCGTATGATCAACTGTTCAGCCGGGTAAACCTCATTGCCGTGTCAAGTTCTAGTCGGGTCAAGATTGTCTGCCGTGTGAAGTGTAACTGTTCAGCCGGGTAACTATTTAGCCGGGTGAAGGTTTTCTCAGCCGGGTAAAGAAGAAACATCACTGTTCAGCCGGGCAAAGAAGAAATTTGCACTGTTCAGCCGTGTGATCTTTTTTAGTTGTTTCATACTTTGTTATCTTATCTTGTTATTGTTTACTTGTCTTTATTTTATCATTTTAACTATTTCTTCTCAAAAATCATTAAAAACACAAAAATATTTTCTTAAAATTTTTTTTTTTAAAAAATGGCACCTAATGATGACTCTGACAACCGTTTTCCTAGACTTGTTAATCATGCAGATTTCAAGAATTGGACGATTAGACTGAAGCATCATCTTTGCTCAATAGACAATGATCTTTGGAAGTCAATTGATAACGGTCCTCACATACCTACACAGACAGCTCCAGATAGTGCAAGTACTTACACCAAAGACTCTACTGAACCTTATCCAGAAGATAAGCTATCAGCAGAAGACTTAAGAAAAGTGAAGAATGATAGCAAAGCCTACTCTTTGATGTGTAAAGGATTGCCACTACAAGTACTGTCAAGGTTGGATACTTATCAGACGGGTTATACATTGTTCAAAGCCTTGAAGTCAATCTGTGAAGGAGGTGAACAACTTAGAAGTCTCAAGAAACAAAAGCTGAAGAGATAATTGGAGTTATTTGAACATATGATGAATAGGTTTGTTCATCTG
Source organism: Tagetes erecta (assembly GCA_030867185.1). NCBI lineage: Eukaryota > Viridiplantae > Streptophyta > Magnoliopsida > Asterales > Asteraceae > Tagetes > Tagetes erecta. Next base: position 22,427,694 of record CM061491.1, read on the forward strand.
ACTACTGAAATGACCAATGTGGGTGCAAAGACAGATCTTCAAGACCTGAATGACAGATTATTATGTGCTCTTCCATCATCTTGGAAACAAACTGTGACACTACTGAAGCATACTTAAAAGTTTCCGATGGATTTGGATCTGCTCATTGCAAAGATTGAAGAAGTAGAGATTGATGAAAGTTCTAGAAACACTGATAGAACTGGTTCACATGCACAATACAAATATATTGTGAATCCTGCTAATACTGTGGAGAATGCCTTTCTGGCTCAAGAATCTGCGAAGATTGATGATGAGGGTGATCTATTTGTCGGTGCAAGTTTTTATACTGATTCGTCATACATCCCAAACTCACCAACTTATTCTCAACCTCAATCTCCACCAAGAGCTCAAAGTCAAAGTCAGAATCACTCAGAAAAACAGAATAATACTATGCAAGCCAATGTAAAAGATGTGATGAACATCTTGTTACAAGATGATGAGACAAAAGGGGCTTTTACAGCTTTTATGGCAAGCTTTCAAGCATATCAAGGAAGTCACTTGAGTCAAATGGACGTTGTACTTCAAGATCTATTTGAAATGGATCCTGATGATGTTGAGGAAATGGATTTGAATTGGCAAATGGTGATGGTTGCATATCGGACACAGAAACATGCATATGTTAATCGAAGCTACAAGCCTCATGTAAACAAGACCGTTGGTTTTGCCAAATCGAAGGCCAGATATTTCAACTGTAACTGCTATGGTCATTTTTCAAGGGAATGCAAGGCTCCTAAGAATCAGAACTACAATGATCAAGCAAGTTCAAGTGGACAGAATCAAGGTCAAGGTCAAAGCTCGCAACAGTCTTCAAGCTATCAAAACAGGAATCAACGCTTCATGCAAAAACCATATCAAAGTCTTCCCATGCCGGAACTGAAGGATGAAGGCAAGAAACCAGAAGATCAAACTAAAGCACTGGTGGTTAGTGTGAAAGACGGATACGATTGGAGTGCATATGCAGAACAATTCACATCTGATCTCACTTCCAGTTTGGCGTTCGTTTGTGAAATCGAGGAAGATTGGTCTGAAGAAGGAGATATCAAAGTGAGAAGATTCTGAAGACTATGATTGGAGCGCAAAGGCAGATCCTGTTGAAGAATCTGAACCAGAAATTGCACTGATGGCTACATCCAATGAGTCTTCAACATCTACTGAACAACCAAAGGTTAGTATCGAATTACCCCCTAACTATGTTCCTTTGCCTGATGATGTGAAAGAAAGGTTATGTTCTGAACAATGCATTAAACAAGTGGAACATTATCGAACTCATTCATTTAAAATTGGTGATAAATTAAGCATACATGAGAAAATTCATGAACAACTTAAAATTGATCACAAAATTGCTGATGAGAAGATATTGTCACTTAAAGAATCATGGAATAAAACCTTAAAGGAATTGGAACTAGTAACCAAACAACTTGAAGAAATGGCAAAGAATTTCGAACAAGAAAAAGTTGCTCATGCAGTCACACAAGTTGAATTAACAAAAGTGAAAAGTTGCAAAACAATGGTAAAACAACTTGTGAGTGAAAGAGGTAACAAAACCAAACTAGGATTGGGTTTTACTCATGAACCAATGCCTAAATCAATCACACAAACTTTACCTGAAAACTTCAATGAATTTGATCATTCACCTGAAAATGAACGAAAATTCAAAGAAATTCAAAGACGTAAATCCGAATCCGAAGGATCTGAAGTGTTGATTGAAAGTTTGAAAGAAGAAGATGACGTGACAGTTGAAGCTGATGATGAAGCCAGCAACAAATCTGATCCCATTCTGATCCAACTTGTTGAATATCCGGAACTGAATCCGAAGTCAGAAGAAAAGGTGAAGGATGAAGCTGAATTTTCAGGATACAATGATCCTGAATACATCAAATGGAAGAATGAGCAGAAAGCGAAAGTTGCTGATCAAGAAGAAAGAAGTGAAACAGGCTGAAGTTTCAAAAGGGAAGGTGCAGAAATCGAAATTAACAATCAATCAATCTGAAACAAAACAGTCGAAAGGTAAAAGTGTCATAAAATCGAATGACAACACCAAAGCTCAAATTGTTAAAACTGACAAAGTCAAACCTGTCAAGCAGAAAGTGTCAAAAGGTAAAACAATTAAGTTTGTGTCTGCAGGAACTTTCGATTTGAACGGATCTTATGGTAAACCAATCAATTCTTCAATCAAATCTAACTCTGGTCTGAAAACAAGTTCAGGTCCTAAGTCTTCCGCTGTCAATGATAAAAGAATTGAACCAAAGAAGGTAACCAAACAAGATGGTTTAAAATCTAATCAAGTTTCAAAGCAATCAAAATCACAAACAAAATCTCCACAAAAGGGTCAAGTTAATCTAAAACTGAACAAAACTGATAATGAATCACGAGTGGGTTCAACATCAAAAGTTAACAATCGACTCTTTAGGATTAGCAAGAAACATTGTGAGATTTGTGATCGTTATAATCATGCTACTACTGAATGTTTCTTTAACAGGTACTGCAGTTACTGTGACAAAAGAAATCATTCTTCAGAGGAATGTTTTTATAACAAATTTTGTGATATCTGTGAAAGAAGAAACCATGACACAAAAGATTGTTTCTTTCGGAAAAACTCATCAAGAGAAATGACTCCGTTTCCAAATTTTCAAAGAAAATCAATCATTTGGTTTTCAAAATGTTAATCAAAGTCATTCTCCTGTTTTGAGAAATTTCAATCGAAACAATTCTGGTTTTAATAACTTTTCACCAAGAAATGTGCAGGTTAACAGTTTTAAACCGAGAGCCTTGATGGTAAGAAATCAGAAATTTGAAAATAACCTTGATCCTAAGTTAGAGGAAAGGTTTACTGCTTTAAGAAGAAAGCAATCGAATCATGCCAATGGGCGAAACAATTTTCAACCAAATCTCTCGAATGAAACAAGTTTTCAAAATCTTCATTATCAACAAGTTACTGTTACAGATAGATTCGGAAAACCCAAGACCATGTGGGCCTGGGTTGACCAAACTAACTAAGTGATTGTTGAAATGCAGGTACGCCCTCGAAGACCTATCAACTCATGGCTTGTTGATAGTGAGTGTAGCCGGCATATGACAGGCAACCATGCCTTGCTTCAAGATTTTAAGCTGAAGAATGGTACACATGTTGCATTTGGAGGAGATGCTGGTGGTAAAATTACTGGAGAAGGAACCGTGTCAAATGGGGTCATTAGCTTTGATAAAGTCAACTACTGTGCACAGTTGAACTTTAATTTGCTAAGTGTATCTCAAATTTGTGACAAATCTTATTCAACTTTATTTGATGATTCTTTCTGTTATATACTCAAACCAGGTTTCAAGATTGACAATGAGTGGGTGGTGGTTAAAGCTCCAAGAGATCGTGATGTATACAAGCTTGATATGTCACAGATTGATGCTGAAACCGAAACTACTTGTCTCACTGCACATGCTTCAAATGATGAGAGTCAGCTTTGGCATAGACGGCTGGGCCATTCAAACTTCAGAAACATGAATCGTTTAGTGACTGGAAATTATGCTGAAGGAATACCATCAAAGAAGTTCTCTACAACTGATCTTTGTCCAGCATGTTTGAAAGGAAAACAACACCGAATGTCTTTTAAGTCCAAGCCAGAAAACTCCATTTCAAAACCCTTGCAGATGATACATATGGATCTTTTCGGACCAACAAATGTTCAAAGCATCGGAAAGAAGTCTTATTGTTTTGTCATCATTGACGATTTCACTAGATTTTCTTGGGTTTATTTTCTGCATGTTAAATCTGAAACTGCTGAGTTGTTAAAAGAATTTATTGTCAAAGTTGAAAATCAGTTGGATTGTAAAGTGAAAATCTTGAGAAGTGATAATGGAACAGAGTTTAAAAACTCTAATGTTGATTTGTTTTGTGCAGAAAAAGGAATTGCGCGACAATTTAGTGCTCCAAGAACGCCTCAACAAAACGGGGTTGCGGAACGGAAAAATCGAACACTGATTGAAGCAGCAAGATCCATGCTTACAGATGCCAAAATCCCTATCACATTCTGGGACGAAGCTATTGCTACTGCGTGTTTTGTACAACAGGACATTATTAGTTCAGGATAAAAATAAAACATCTTATGAGTTATTGTTTGGAAGAAAACCAAATATTTCTTACTTGAAAGCATTTGGTTGTCCTGTGTCGATTCTAAATTTAAGTGAACATCTCGGGAAATTTGAGTCAAAATCTGACGATGGATTTTTCCTTGGTTATTCGTCTGTTTCAAAAGCTTATCGGGTTTTTAATAGCAAAACAAACACTGTTATTGAAACTATTAACGTAAAGTTTTTAGAAAATTCGTTTCCGTCAGTGGCTCATGGTCCCGAATGGTTGTTTGATTTAGATTCGTTATCAAAATCTTTCAATTATAACTTATTTGATTTTTCAGGAATAGCGAAAAAGGAATCAGGAGACTTAGGATGTTTCAGTGATGATTCTGACAATGACGATGATAGCAATCTCAATTCTGAGTATCCGTTCATGTCATTTCATAATCCTGATCATGGAGTATCTAGTCAAGCTCCGGGTCCTTCTGGTTCTCAAGAAGATCAAGAATTAAATATTCTTGGTGATGATGTGAATCCGCAAAATACTTCTAATGATGGTGGATCTGTTCAAAATCAACCATCATCAGATCCGAATGTTGAAGTTATTCCAGAATCGTTGGACTACTTCATCAATTCACCAGAACAAGTTCCTAATTTCACTCCGCATGTGTCTACAATTCTGCAAGATTTACCGAATCTGAATCAGTCTAATCTGGAGACTCAAGTTCAAGGAGATTCAATTCCAACTCACCGAGTACATGTTTTCTAATCAGTCTTTTGCACCCAATCATCCTTTATCTCAGATTATAGGGCCTTTGAATCAGAGAACTATGAGAAGTCAGACTGAACATGCAAACGTTTGTCTTTATTCATGTTTTCTTTCTCAAGTGGTGCCGAAGAACATTTCAGAAGCGTTACAAGATAACAGTTGGATTGAAGCCATGCAAGAGGAGTTACTTCAATTTCGCAAACAAGAGGTTTGGAAATTAGTGGACTTACCTGAAGGAGAAAATGCGATTGGTACAAGATGGTTGTACAAGAACAAGCAGATGAACGTGGCATTGTTGTGAGAAATAAAGCTAGACTTATTGCACAAGGTTACACTCAAGAAGAAGGTATTGACTATGGAGAAGTGTTTGCTCCGGTCGCTCGACTTGAAGCTATTCGCGTTTTTCTAGCGTATGCCTCTTTCATGAAGTTCAAAGTGTTTCAAATGGACGTTAAAGGCGCTTTTCTGTATGGACCAATTACCGATGATGTATATGTAAGACAACCTCCTGGTTTTATAGATCCTGATTATCCACATCGTGTATACAAATTAAGCAAAGCTTTATACGGTCTACATCAAGCTCCAAGGATTTGGTACGAGACGTTATCTAAACATTTGCTGGAACATGGATTTACAAGAGGTCAGATTGATCCAACTTTATTCATGAAGCGGGAAAATGAAGATCTTTTATGTGTTCAAGTGTATGTGGATGATATCATCTTTGGATCAACAAGTTCGTCCATGTGCAAAGAGTTTGAAGAAATCATGAAATCAAGATTTCAGATGAGTTCTATGGGGGAGATTAATTTCTTTCTCGGATTGCAAGTTAAACAATCAGCAGATGGAATTTTTATCAACCAATCAAAGTTTGTTGAAAAGTTGCTGAAAAAGTTCAAGATGCAAGATTGTCAGACTATTCGAACGCCATCTGATGTGAATTGCAAGATACAACCGGATCCGAAAGGCAAATCTGTTGATCAAACACTGTAAAGATCAATGATTGGTTCACTGATGTACCTTACTGCATCAAGGCCAGACATTATGTATGTTGTATGTGTGTGTGCAAGTTACCAGTCTGATCCAAAAGAGTCGCACCTGGTTGCTGTTAAACGTATTTTCAGATACCTTAAAGGGAAACCAAATCTCGGGTTATGGTATCCTTATGAAGGCAATTTTGAATTATATGGTTATTCTGATAGTGACTTTGGTGGGTGTGCTCTTGACAGGAAATCGACTACGGGTGGATGTCAATTTCTGGGTCCTAGACTTGTTTCTTGGCAATGCAAAAAGCAGACCAACGTTTCTGTATCCACAGCTGAAGCAGAGTATATCGCTGCATCTGCAGGATGTTCTCAAGTTTTGTGGTTACAAAACCAATTGCTTAACTACGGGTTTAACTTTCTCAAAACTCCTATTTACATAGATAATACTGCTGCTATGTTCATTACTGCTAATCCTGTTCAACACTCAAAAACCAAACATATCGAAATTCGATATCACTTTCTCAGAGACAATTCTGAAAAAGATTTAATAATTTTGATTAAAGTTCATACCGATAAACAACTGGCAGATCTTTTCACAAAATCTTTCCTGTCAGGACGGTTTGAATTCTTAATTCAATCCATAGGATTAATCAATCATTATTGATTCTAATTTTTGAAAAATCACAAAAAATCAGAAAATATAAAAGTCAAAAATATAATAAGTTGATGTCTAGTATTGATTCCTTTGTCTTTTATTTTATTGTTTTGCATTGTGAGTGTGCATGAAAAAAAAAAGCAAACAAAAAGAATATAAAAGCAAAAAAGAAAAGAAAATATCATGTCATAAGAATCTATATTGCAAAAAGTGAGAAATGATAGTACACTAGACATTATTTGTTTCATCATTTTTAAATAAAGACTGATGAATGTTAATTGATGTGCGAGACAGCTCAGGCAATTAGACTGAAAAAGTAAGTTCATTGTTGACAAATCTAAACTTAATGATCTTTGTGTTAAGTTCCTTTGTTATACATGTCTAGATATATATCTTTTGATGCATTGCTTGTGATGATAGTTGTGCATGATCGGGTAACGATGCAGTCTATTCAGTGTGATGAACCGCATCGTGAGCTTCTTTGTTGTGGTATCCACAGACTTGAAGTCTCACACGAAGTCTCTTTTGAGCTTCAAGGTGCAGCAAAAGATTCCCAAAGATGGAACAAAAAGAGTCCCAAATGTGGACCATCACCAAACAAAAATTCCAAAAAGGAATTCAGAAGATTCCCAAGGGGAACGATAGGAAATTAAAATTCCAAAATGGAATCAAAAGAAGTCCCAAAGTGGACCAAATCCGAATAGAACCCAGATTCCACACTATTTATGATTGTAAGTGACCAGGTTTTTGTGCAATATGCATTCAGGTAGTGATTGAAAAGGAAATATGTTGACATATGTATACATGTGGGTCACATAAGTCATTTTAGTCGAACCTTAATCTCATCATGATATTGAAAAAGTAAGTGTGTCAACTCGAGCTAATTGGTATGTTTTCATATCATCACTTAATCAAACATAAGTCAAATGTCTATTCAAAACTTGCAAAACATGTTCAGATAATGTGTGGTATGATCTCACTGCGATATTTTGATTCATTGCATTGCATATGTTTTTATTTTAATGTGTGTGCTTTGTGTGTGCAGGCATATGGAATCTTTATTGACACATCGACATCCTTGTTAAACTTAAAAATTTCAAGAAATTTCAAGTTTAGGGGGAGAATAATTGAAGAAGAAAAATATTTACAAAAATCCAAAAATAAAAATATATTTTTTGAATAAGTGTGTTTTGAATGAACAAGATTATGTGGTATGAAAAGCAAATGTATTGAATGTGTTAAAAACAAACCCAATGTCTTGTGATGTGTTTTTTTTTAAAAAATTGCTTCGGGAAAACATTTTTATGAGAAAAATCAAAGAAAATGAAAAAGGGAATTTAATTGAATTAAATTTGTTGCCCTAAATAATATTGTTGATTATTTAATTTGACAAACCCTAATAAGGATGTCTTGTCTAATTAATATGTCGAGAATGTTTGCAGGTGCAATAAATGCAGTTGAAAAGTCAACAGGCGAGAAAATTGAAAAATTGTCAAAGTGTTGTCGCCGGGTGAAGATAGCAGAAACAATTGTTTAGCCGGGTAATGAAGACACTATTCAGCCGGGTAAAGTTGTGATGTCTGATATGAGCAGGGTGATTGGGTGAAAGAACAAGTGAAGCTGGGTGACAAGTTGTATGTCACTATACAGCCGGGTGAAGAAGTGTTGACACTGTACAGCCGGGTAAAAGAAAGAAGTCTTTATCTAGCCGTGTAAGTGAAGAACATTGTGTAGCTGGGTAATGTACAACAACTGTGTTGCCGGGTGATGAAGAAGAAGCTGTTCTATATAAGCCGGGTGATGAAGGTATCACTATGCAGCCGGGTAATGAACAAAAGTCATTATACAAGCCGGGTGATGTTGTGAACACTACTATGCGGCCGGGTGATGGGTAAAACCAAACAGGTGTAGTTGTTCCTAACCTTTACCCGTCTCTACAGTGCTTTACCCGTCTCTACAGTGAATGACCCGTCCAAGTGATTTACATGTTTTATGTTGATCCGTCCCATGTTGTGACCCGTCCCAAGTACTTGACCCGTCCCAACAGTGTTTGACGCGGCTCAACAGTGCATGACCCGTCTCTACAGTGCTTTACCCGTCCCATTTGTTTTACCTAATTTTTCAACCATATAAATACCCGCTTTTTCACAACACTTATCATTTTTCAGCAACGTTTGTCAAGCACAAATCCCCTGTACCAAACCATTGATTATCATATTCAATCAATCGTTCTGTAACAAGTTATATTGATTGAATAAGGTATAATTTACATGTTTCGACCTTGATAAACCTGTAAATCGTTCGTTAAAACGAAAAACGATGATGAACAGTACTTGATCACTGAATCGACACTTTGATTTTGTGTGTTAAAACTGAAATCGAATGTTGTACTAGGTGTAATAACTGTCGATCATCAACAATCAATCATTAATTTACATCAAATTGTTTAAAATCAACTAAATCAACTCAAATTTGCTCATAACTGTCGAACCGCCATTGATGACCTGCTGAATGTTCTTAAGTCTTAAGTTCAAAATGATAAAATGTGTGTTAAACATGATAAATCAATGATAAAACTGAACTTAAACATATTATTCAACTTCATCATACAAATTTCAGATTTAGGCTCTTAAGTGTTTTTACTGTTAAGTGTAAAATATTGTATGATCATTAAATTTCCAAAAGTTATGTTAATCAAAATGGTGAAAATCTGATTGATAGTATAACTTAGGTGATAAATTGATCATGTGATTGTTTTACATTGTAACTTTTTGTTTAAATACTTATACAAATCTGTTATTTATGAATGAAAAATCTAACTCATATGTCTTGTTTTTGTTTTAAACAGATGGAGAATCTGAAATTTGAGCCTAAGCATAATCTGGTTGCATGTTTAGATGAAGCTATACCAGAAACAGAGGGTTATAGAGATATGATCAGATTTATCAAGAGAACCAAATATGTGTATGCTATGTGTGCGAAGCCTGTGATCTATGCTAGACTCATCAAGAGTTTTTGGAGAACGGCTGAGGTTGTTACAAATGAAGAAGGTGTGATAGTGGTAAGAGGGAATATTACCAGAGATTTACAGTTGACTGTATCTGAGGAGTCTATCAGAACAGCTCTAAGGATTGATGATGATGAAGTTGGTGCAACTGATGAGTTGACAACTACTGAGTGCCAAGCCTGTTTTATCAATATGGGTCATCCTCCCATTTTCCCAAAACAGCAGTTTGTTAGAGCCAGACTCGGGAAGAAGTGGAAATTGCTCTGTTATGTGATTCAACAGTGCATGTCTTGAAGGAGTGCTGGATTTGATAACTTTCCTTCTGACATTGCAACCCCGATTGTTGCTATTGCAGAGAACAAACCTTTCAACATGTCGAAGTGGATTATGAAAGGGTTTGTGTTCAATTTGGTAAAAGGAAAGAGGTTCAAGTTTCTCATGTATCCGAGATTCTTGCAACGTATGATCAATGCTGCATATCCAAACATCCGAGAAGAAGGATTTAGTGGAGGAATATTGTATACTGAGGACATGAATGATTTATCATACAGGAAGATGAGTATTGGAGGAGTTGAAAGTGTTGAACTGTTTGACTATATGCGGGATATAGCAAACAATGTGGAGGATATTGAAGTAGTATACCATCACATATCACATGGAGAGATTGTGAATCCACAGGACCTAGTTGATAAGGTGCCTAATAACTTGTTAGATGATGATGAGTACTTTGCTCGTCATCCAGAAGATGAGAATGAGTCTGAGAATGATGAGAATGAAGAAGAAGATGATAGTGATGATGGTAATGGTAATGATAGTGATGATAATGATGGTGGTGATGATGGAAACGAAGATGATAGTGCTGAATCAGTTTCTGAGGAGGCAGATAATGTTGAGGTTGATGAACCAACTGAGATGGAGACTGAGAATGTTGAAGTTACAGAACCGATAGTGTCTGATGAACCTGTTGAGGTTGAGAAAGCAGTAGAAGAGATTGTTGTTGAAGTTCCTAAGGAGATCACAGTGCAGTATGTTAGATCACGAAGATCAAAACCTGTGGTTGACCCTATTGTTGTGGAGGAACCGAGTATTATTGAAAATGTGGATGTGACTGAGTTAGTGAACATTGTTCAAATTGCTCAAGAAGTGGAGATTGTGGCACAGACAATCGATGATGCTGAGGAGTGTATGATAGTTACTGCACCAGTTGATATTGCCACATCCTCCAAAGCAGCTGAACACATTGATGAACCAAAGGAGTCTTCACCTAAGGTTGCATCAGATGTTGATTTGAATGAAGAAGAAAACAAAGTTTTCCACTTGGAAAGGATGGTAGCCAAACTCTTAGATGCTAATGAGCAGATGAAAGCATCTAATGAAAGAAAGAAGAAGAGATTAGAAGAGTTTTGGGCTACGCATCAGAAAAACTTAGAAACTTTTACGGCATTAGATGAGGATGATGAAAAACTGAAGGCTGATCATGAACAGTTAAAGGCTGACTATGAAGAGTTGCAAGCAGAATGCAACACTTTACGTGCTGAAAAAGAGGTGTTGGAGAAATGGATAATAGATGAGGAGGCTGTGAGTTCAGAATCGGACAAGGATTTTATTGTGGAAGAGAATGTTGGAGTGTCTGAGACTCCTAGGGACGTCGCAGTCTATCAAACTAGATCACAACGATCTAAGACTGTGACAGAACCAAGTGTAGAATTTGTCCCTATTCTCGATGAAGCTGTTGACACTGTCAATCTTGACAAAGCTGAGGGAAAATGCAAACTGGATGATGTGGCTGAGATTACTAAAGAAGAGGTTGTTACGAAGAAAGCCAGAATGGAAGAAACAGTTCAGATTGAGCCGATTCAATCTGAATCTGTAACTGAAACTGAAGTGTCTGAGGTGGCAAAGGTGACAGAGATAGTAAAGGAGACTGAAACTGGAGAAACAGTTCAGATTGAGCCGATTCAATCTGAATCTGTATTGGTAGCTGAAGTACCAAAGGTAGTTGAAGTTGTTGAGAATGTGCCAGAAACTGTTACTGAAGAAGCATTTCAGTTTGAGCCGGTTCAAACTGAAACTGCACCAATGATAGAGGCACTTGATGATTTGGATGATATAGATTTCACTGACTCTGAACCTGAGGCTAATCCAGATGATGAGATACCGGTTGACCTTCCTGAACGTTTTGCTTACTTAGAGAAGATGAAGTATAATCCAGTGTATCTGAATGGGCTTATTGTCAGTCAGATAAATGAAGAATATGAGAAGTGTCTGAATACGCAGGATAAAGTAACTGCTGATAAGAAAGAGTTTGTTGTAGAAATGGGTGAATGGACACCATTACAAGAAAGCCTGAATATTGATGATCTTCCTCCGGAAGAACTGTATCATCAAGATCCAGAAGAAATGTCAAGCAGAAATATGCGTTAATGGCTTAGTTCGAGGAACTATCCATACAAGACGTTGAAAAGACTGAAGCATGAATCACTGAAGAAGATTGTGGTAAGTTTTATGAAGACTGAGAAAATGTATAACCGCATGTTTTTCTTGGACTATAGCAATCCGCAATACTATGAGCTGAAAAAGAGGTACAAAGTACTCGAACCCAAGGAGATAACTGTGATGGCTTTACCAGAAGATGCACACAAGAAGAGAAAAGAATTGATAGACATGTTTCCAAGTGAGATGAAGTCATACAACATTCCAATGGATGTACGAGAATCATGGCATAAATCTGCCACAGCAGGAGATGTTGTTAGATCTCTGCTGAGTAAGGGACAGTCCGTTGCTGAACTGCTTGATTCTATGATCGTGCCGGAAAAGTCCAAGAATGTGAAGATCATAGCATGGAAATATGATGAGATTTTTGACGCATTTCTGATCAAGAGGGTGAATGGATTATGTGATGTCTATCATTATTATTCAAGCATATTCAAGTTGCCGGTGCAAGATCTGAAAGAGTTACATAAGCTGAGATTGATTAATCACACGCGAGCAGAGCGTGGTGATAAATGTGCCATGTTGTTGGATGCCGGAATCAGCCGCATGCCAAAATATCTAGAGTTCAGAGGGCAGCAAGAAGATAAAATCTATTTGGATTCAAAGAAGAAGAAACAAAAGAAGTTGATTTTGCGTGATATGTTTTTGGAAGAGTTTTCGGATGAATATTTTGATAAAGTAACAAATCCAGGTTTGAAAGTGATTGATGGTACACAAGCAACGAAACCAATTTTGAAGTTTTTCTACAATCAGGAAACTTACGAGCTGAAATTGGTACGTAATTTGGATGATTGGGATCAGGACATGATCACATTATTTAGCACGTTCGAGCTGAAGCTGCTACATCCATCTTACATCGATCATCTGCGAAATTACACGATGGAGAAGTGCAAAGATCCAATTGCTGAAGCTGACCGAAAATTATTTCTGGTAATGATCGAAGTGATTGCAGCTGCTTCTGAGAAAATCCGACTAAGGAAGGCATTACTCAATGCTAACCTTGTGAGGGTTGATATTCCAGAGATTGAATTTATGCGTGTGACTGCAAAGGGTACATTAGAAGTGCAAGCAAAAGGGCAAGAAATGCCATATGAATTTTATGCTAACATTGATTTTGCAGGTCTAACTCTTGATACTCTAAAACGCATGAATGCCTGTGCCATCATCACAAATGAATCAAAGCCGAGACAAGCAAAGATTGCAGAAAAGTTCAAGTCTTGCATTGAGGAGGCTTTAAAGGAACAAGAAGATTATAAAGGAAAGCAGTTGCTGAATGTTAAAGACGAACCAGAAGAATGGTGAGAGATTGGAGCTGAAAAGCAAAAGATGAAAACTGTTGAAGATTTTTGAAGTCCAAAGATAAATCTTAGGGGGAGTACTGTTAGGGTCTATTTCTGTTTAAGATTTACTTTGTACTTTGTTTTATACATTTTGTATAGTTTAGGGTTAATTTTGTATTTTCCCTAAATGTATTGTTGCATAAAGCATGTAGTAAGAGAATGTTAGAAAGAGAGTCTAGATCACATTACACCTTAGAGAGAGAATTAACTGTGTGTGATTACATTCTCCTGCATTTTGTACTACAACTTTGCTTTGATCATCAATACAAAGAGAATTATTAGTAATGAATTGTGTTGCTGATTGAACTGTTTGTTTGTGTACTTATTTCATTCTGATCATTGAGCGATATCGATCCAATTGAACCTATCAAGTTCACTCTCAAATACATTCACCTTGATCATTTATTGATCTTGGTCTATACCCAACCAAACTACAAAGTCTTGCTGAAACATCTAAACTCAGTAAGTCATGAGGTCAAAACAAGTTACTTTGCTGAATGTCTGTGGAAACCGAGTTGTCAGAGGTTCTTCAAATCGAACCAAAACATGATAATATCGTCACAGGTTGTTTGTTGAAAGGAACAAGGCATGAGTTTAAATGGACAAACCTATTGCCAATCTTTCCAAATCTTTGTCTCTCCGGATGATTGCCCAAAACTCGTTTTCTGATCTCCTCGTGATTCATTCTGTTTTTACTGTTTTGATTCCTTTGAAGGCTAGTAATACAAATGGGTCTTGATTTTTGGATCTATCTCAAATTGGTTTGGCTTTACATTATTTTAAAATATTTGTAATTTAATTAGATTTGACTTTTATTAATTTTCAAAATAATTTTTAAAATTTTATGGTTTTTGCGACACTATAGTGTCGGGTATGCGAAACTATGTGGTTGTATTATACCTGATATGGGTCATGTTGGGTCACAATTCTTCTCTTCAAAATCTGATTCAACCCACACGACATTAAACCCTAGTTTCACAAAACCTCATTTCTTGATCTTAAGGTGTTTTTGCTTGATTCCAATCGGTAAGTTTTGTGATCTAATATGTTTCGAAACTTCGTCTTTATTGAATTTGAATTTGGTGCTGATCTGATATGGTTTTGATTATGTTAATTGTTGGTTTACTTCGTTTTGCGACACTACCTGTTCGTCTTGCGACACTGAACGAAAGTTCAAACTATGTTTGCGACACTACCAATGTTATGCGGCCCATGCATAGCTGGTAGTGTCGGAAGACTTAAATGTTGCGACAGTGTAGTGTCGATGCACATTTGGTGATGTTGCGAAACAGCAGTGTCGATGAATCTGCGACACTGCTGTGTCGCAAGTTTGCGAAACCAGCTTTCAAATTTCAATTTTTTTTATTTTTTATTATTATTATTCTTTTATTTTTCTTCTTTTCTTTTTCTTTTATTCTCCTTTTGTTTATTTTATTTTTCTTTGATATACTTTTTATATTTTCTTTCTTTATTAACTAATCAACTTTCGGTTTATGTTTCAGGTTTATAATATGGAACCGAAGCCTCCTCCTCCTATGAAGTTCGTCAAGCGGTCGAACGTGGTCGCTTATCTCAATGATAAGGACCCGAAGTCGATGGGCTTTAGAGACGCAATTTCCTGGATGAAAGCTTCACCTATTTACTATGCCGTTACACAGGATCCGGTGATGGCTCAACAGCACATTTGGGATTATTGGAAGTCCGCCACATACAATCTAAATGCTGAGCCAGGGGAGATCAGGGCTACTGTTATGAGGGAGCATTTAGTCATTACAGCTGATTCGGTGGTAAAGATGTTAAAGATGGAGCGTGACCTCGGGTCACCTGTCTTGCTGAGCTTGACCGACGTATACGAAGGATTTTTAGAGATGGGTTACGAAGGGACTGATTTCTTGGAAAGACGGGAGATCAAGAAGACGTTCCTGTCGAAAGAGTGGAGGTTTATCGCCCACGTGATCATAGTATGTCTTGATCACTGAAAAGGAGGAACCGATGGTTTAAAGTTTGAGTGGGCCAGGGCGATGCTAAACCTATGTCGAGGCGATAAGGCAAATATTCCTCAAATGATTTTCGGTTACTTGATCGAGAACATTTCATCATCAAAGAAGGAAAAGTGGTTGCTTTATCCACAATTCATGCAGACATTCATAGGTCATCTGAAGTCGGATCTTCCAAAGCTTGGTAATGTAGTGGTTTTAACCCCGATGAATGTGAGGATCTTTGCAGATTGTGCAGCGCCTAGACATGATGTTTCGGGAAAGATAACCTATCTTTTCCGAAACATGTATACTGACGATAGATGGTAGTACATTGAGAAACTGAAGGTGAGTGATGAGAAACGGTTTGAGGAACTGAGGGAGAAAATAAAGGAAGATATTAGGAAAAGAAAAAGAAGTATGCCGGAAAGAAGCCGATCCCGTTCGATGAGGAGATCGATGAGATTAAGTCGGAAATATTTATATTGAAGGGTAAGAAGAAAAGGAAGACTTCTGATCGTTCACCGTCCCAAACTAAGTCTGATACTGATGTCAAGCGAAAGAAGGCAAAGGGAAAGTAGCCAGCAGCCTCAGAAAGTGTGCATGTGACTTTCAAGAAGAAAACTGAGAAGAGAGGAGGTGCTGGGCTAGATGAGGACATGATTCAAGGATTGAATACGTCACTCGCGAACGAACTGAGCATGGTCAAAACCAAGTTGATGATGGGAAGGAGCGCTAGAGGCACAGAAAATCGGAAATGGAGGACTTGATGAAGATTGTGTTGGATCAACAATGTTTAATCAAGAAGTTGTTGCTAGAACTAAATGAAGTCAGAAAGGAGGTGAAGGTCGGGAATACTGAGACTGAAGCTGAGATAAATGAGTTGGTGAGCATAGCGAAGTATTCGACAGTGAAAGAAATGGTTCAAACAGGCACAAGTCGTAAAGATTTTGGTGGATTTAGCGGTGAAGGAGGGAGCGGTACATTCAAAGAAGCAGAGGTTACTGATGACTTTTGGTTCGATATTGATATAGACTTGAAGGGAGATGAAGTTGTTGCTGATAAGGAGAAGAAAGATGAAATGAAGCTGGTAGATGAAGAGGAGGATGAACAATTAGTGGAT
Source organism: Tagetes erecta (assembly GCA_030867185.1). Lineage (NCBI taxonomy): Eukaryota > Viridiplantae > Streptophyta > Magnoliopsida > Asterales > Asteraceae > Tagetes > Tagetes erecta. The sequence goes on from CM061491.1 coordinate 22,444,141, forward strand.
TATGACTCGGAGCCGGAGTTTTATGAAGTTTATGAAAAAGAAATGGTATATGCGGCTCAAAGGAGTGGATTAGAGGGTGACATTGTCGAACTTGACAAATTTGATTGGTTCAGGAAGGTAGAAGAACCTAAGAACGTCAGGCCTTTATTCCAAAACATGGACGCTCCGACCGTGAAGGATACCGACAACAAGATATTCAGCTGGAAGTTTAGCCTGGAGTTAAAGAAGTTCATGATTAAGAGGAGAGGAGGAGGTATTAGCAATGTCAGCAACCGCAAACACTTCAAGGCATTCCCAAAGTGGGACTTGAGGCTGTTGGTTGTACTTCCACTGATTAATGCAGATCAAAGTAATCGTGCTAAATTGCTTGAGGAGGAGATACAAGCGGGTTTGAAGGACAATTTTGTGAGCTTTGGGTACAACAAGTTGGAGCGAAAGAGACCGAAGAAGGATTTGGATTGGGTTACAGGTAAAGGAAAGATTGTTCTGAAACTGAAGCCGATCAAAACTGTTCTGAGATTGAGAGTACCGGATCTGAGCCCGTCAAGACTGCAGGAGTTCGATAAATGGTTTTATGATAAGCAGACGGTTGAGGCGGTAGTTCGTGTGAAAGACGGTACTAAATGGAGGTTGTTTGATCCAATGGAAGTATTTGGTTTCTCAGATGATGACTTGAAAATCTTATGTGAGAATCCAATCAGATGTGGAGCCGGAGCTGAAACTAATAAGGAAGCTGCTTTGTTTGAAAGGGTTGCTAACAGGGCTCGGGGAATCAGATCGGAGGTGAAGCAGCTCGCTGAGAGTGTGCAGAAGCAAGTTGATCTGAAGGAAGATGTGCGTGAGTTGACAGAGATATTTGGTGCTGCGAAGGCCGGAGCTTAAGAAGAAGATCCGACAGGTGAAGTACCTCCCTAGGTGGAGCATTGATGACCAAATGTAGGGTGGTACTTTACCTTGTCGTTATTTGTATTTTGTTTACTTTGTAATAGTTTAGTCGTATTTGCTTTTCGTTGTAATAGTTAGTTAGTTTTAGTGTTTGCTTTTGTTTATGCTTAGTTATGCAACACTGCATGCGACACTGAGTGTCGCATGCAGCTTATCTATGTCTAGCAAGCAGGCAGTGTCGTGGTTGCGACACTAGCTGCTGTATAAATAGTTTTTTAGGGCTATTTTGTACACAACGCTTTGGAACTTTATTGAATACATTTCACACATTGATCTTGAGTTCGAATCTGATTGTTTATTACAAGGAATTGTTTGGATTATATCATTGTTTCATCTATTTTAATCTACTTCATCTAATTAACTTCTTAATCAACTTATTCTTAATGGGTTATTATGGTTTATTTGAGATTTGGTCATTAATCACAATCAATTGTTGCTAGATCTAGTGGTATCAATTGTTTGTGATCCGATCTAAATCATTATAGCACGGATTCACTGATTTCAAGGACCAACACAACTTAGCGAAAACTATTGAAATTGCTTACTAAACTAAACTAACTAAATTGGCTAAATAAACTATGTAAACGAAAATGTTTTTGTATTTTTGATTTTTAACTTTTTAAAACTAAAAGCTACTTACAAAAGATATGTAAAAAAAATATTTTTGTATTTTTATAATTCTTTAAAGAAAAATGAAAATAGGGGCTTTTTTGTGCAATATACCCGACCCAACCACCCTTGAATGGAGATTGAGTACGAGGGTGATCCGGTCTATCATTTAACTCAATTCATATCAAACTAGCCAAAATCCCAGTTTCACTAGAATATAAACTATAAAAAGAAAACGATCAAATTAGGCAAAAACTCCAACTCATAACCAAATCCTAACCCTAATTCTAGAAAGCTAAACAATTACTGAAATTAAACAAATTAAACTTAGGGAAAGCATTAAACTGAGCATATAAACACATTGGTCATTGGATCAATCAAATTGAATCAAAACAATCAGATTAATAAATAAAAAAAACAAATTGCAAACTCAAGAACCCTAGTTTCTAAATTACTTTAATTTAATGCAATTAAACCTATATAACTGTAATTACCCTACAATTAAGCCTAAACTAGCTGTAAGTTGCTGCAACTAATCACTAAAATGGTGGAAAACAAGATGAAACTAACCTACTATTGCAGTGGGATGTGAAATCGAAGAAATGGTGGTGACTGTGTGTAAACAGCAGATGATGGTGAGAGTTGATGACGAGTAGATGATGGTGAGGACGATGGAGATGGGAGATGAGTGGTAGAGGTAGGTGCAGTGGTGGTAGAGCAAAAGTGGTGGAGACTTGCAGATGGAGCGGCGATGGTGGTTGTGAGTGATGTTGCAGGTCGTGGTGATGGGGATGGCATGTTCAGTTGGATATGGTGAAGGTGACAGTGAATGGAGCAGCGGCATGTGGTGATGTGAGACGGTGACTGGTGGGTGCGGCGGTTTGAAGCAGTAGTGGTTTCGGTGTTGCGGATGATGGAGAACAGTCAATGGTGTGGCGACAGTGGGGTTATGGTGACATGCGGCGGTGCTGTGGTGAACAGGGGCGGAGATGGAGGAGATGAAGGGTGACGGGAGGCAGCAGCAGTGGGTTGTGGTGTAGATGGTGATGATTTGAGAGGATGAAGTGGTGGTTATGTATTTCAATTTTAATTTTAAAAGAAGTGTGGAATGGGTTATTGGCTTATTTCATCTAAAAACCCTGTCACGAGCCAACCACCATCTACTAAAAACTAAAACTTACATGTTCGGAACACATCATCGAATTATCTAGTAAACATCTCAATTCGTAACTTCAAATAAAAATTAAAAGATATCTAAACTTAAACGAAAAACTTAAAAACACTAACTAAATCTTAAACGACCCTAATTATCTTTTTTTTGCTAATTAAAAACTTTACTAAAAAGAACCTAATTATCTGTTTTTTTTTAATAAGAAGAGAACCGAATCATTCCCGAATGGAGATTAAATACGGGAGTGGTTTAATAAAAAAAATAACAAATAAAAATCTAATAAACTATAAAACAAAGATAAAAATAAAAGCAATTAAAAAGACAACTACTATGTACAAGGGTAAAACTTCTCAAACACTCATGCATCAATCAAATTTAGGTGCAAGACCTCCTCCTGGCCCTCAACACGTGTGCCCCTCAAGTACAACTTCAACCTATGACCTTTCACTTTCCATGCTCTCTCGTCATCCTCAATCTCAACAGTCCCGTATGGAAAAACCTCTCGAACAGTAAACAGACCGGACCATCGAGATTTCAACTTCCCGGGAAACAATCCCATCCGGGAGTTGAATAAAAGAACTTGATCCCCACACTTAAGGGTTTTTGTACCTTTCAAGTGTCGATCATGACGCGCCTTTGTCTTCATTTTATAATCATATGAATGTGCGTACACGTAATCCCTCAACTCCTCTAATTCGTGTATCTGATGGAATCGGTGATCTCTAGCACTCACTATGTCTAGGTTCACCATCTGTAAAGCCCAAGATGCACGGTGCTCTAACTCAACAGGAAGATGACACGCTTTCCGTAAATCAAACGAAACAGTGTAGAACCAGTCGGTGTCCGATAAGCTGTACGGAAAGCCCAAAGAGCGTCATCTAACTTGTGGTACCAATCCTTTCGATTGGCTCCGACCCTTTTCTCCAGAATACGCTTGATGCCCCGGTTACTCACTTCCATTTGCCCACTCGTCTGTGGGTGATAAGCTGTAGCAAGACGATGGGTCCCCCATATCTCTGCAATGCTCGATCCATCTGCGTGTTGCAGAAGTGAGTACCTTTATCACTGATAATTGCTTTGGGGACACCAAAGCGCGTAAACAATCTCCTCAAAAATCTCACTACAACCCTGGCATCATTAGTGGGTAAGGCTTGAGCCTCAACCCACTTTTAAACATAGTCAACAGCTACCAGGATGTACTTGTTCCCACGTGAATTCAGGAACGTGCCCATGAAATCAATACTCCATATGCCAAAAACTTCAACCACCTGGCTAACGGTCTGGGGCATCTCATCACGAGATGAGATATTGCCAACCCTCTGGCAAGCAATACTGAGCTCGCCTCATCTCCAAAAACATACATACGGACTATCTGATCAGCGCCAATCCTAAACAGATAAGGATCATCCGATATATAATGCTTCACATCAGCAAAGAATTTCTTCTTTTGTTGATGCGTCAAAACCCTGAACCAGATATCCGTGTGATAGATAGTTTGCCAGATCAGCAAACCATGGTAAACCCTGCTCCTGTGTGCTCAACACCATAACATATCATGAGGAAACTGATCATCAAATCAAATCAGTTCGTATCTCCTCACACTCCGGATCCTCAAGTCGTGATAGATGATCAGCCGCGACATTCTCAGCTCCTTTCTTATCTCGTATCTCAATGTCAAACTCTTGTAGCAATAGAATCCAACGAATAAGTCTTGGCTTCGCATCCTGCTTGCTAAACGGAGAGGTTAAACGGTACAAAGCACGTTTAGTTGCTAGGGTGTTTGCACAAATGGAAGGTGTTGATTTTCATGACACTTTTGCACCGGTTGCCAAACTTGTTACCGTGCGAACACTCCTTATGGTTGCAGTAAAAAGAAATTGGTCCATTCAACAACTTGATGTCGATAATGCTTTCCTACATGGAGATTTACAGGAAGAGGTGTACATGAAGATTCCACAAGGGTTTTCAAAGAAAGAAGAAACACGAGTTTGTCGACTTAGAAAATCTCTTTATGGGCTTAAGCAAGCCTCCTGTAATTGGTATCAAAAGTTCACTACAGCTTTGATTAATTTTGGGTTCGTTCAGTCAAGAGTAGATCACTCATTATTCACTCTTAAGTCCGAATGGAAATTTGTTGCACTTCTTATTTATGTGGATGATGTGATAATTTTCGGTGACCATACAAATAAAATTCAACAAACAAAAACATATATTAACAAACTCTTCAGTATTAAAGATCTTGGACCTGTAAAGTATTTTCTAGGTCTTGAGGTAGCCCGCACACCAGACGGGTTGGTTTTAAGTCAACGGAAATACCTCTTGGATATCTTGAAGACAGTGGACTGACTGGATGCCAACCGAGTTTATTCCCAACGGAGCAGAACCTTAAACTTGATAAGTGTCATGAAAGTGAGAAGGTGGATGCCACACAATATCATTGCCTCATTGGCAGACTACTTTATTTACAAGCCACTAGGCTCGATGTTGCTTACTCAGTGAATCTATTGAGTCAGTTTGTTTCTGATCCACAAAAGGAACATATGGATGCTGCTATTCACATACTACGATACTTAAAGCCTACACCTGGACAAGGAATATTAATTCCAAAAGATGGGGGTTTGAACCTTGTAGCAGATTGTGATGCCGATTGGTTAGGATGTCAACTTACTCGTCGCTTTCGAACAGGTTATTTAGTGTTGATGGGAGGGGCGCCAATATCGTGGGAAACTAAGATGCAATATGTGGTTTCACGTTCATCGGCAGAAGCTGAATATCGTGCTAGGGCTACTACCGTAAGTGAAGTGTTATGGATCTGATGGTTGTTAAACGAGCTAGAGGTTTTCTCTAAAGAAGCAACACCTTTGTTTTGTGATAACTTGGCGGCTAAACATATTGCAAACAATCCGGTTTTTCACGAGCGTACTAAACATGTTGAAATATATTGTTATTTTGTTAGAGAAAGAGTGTAGTCACAAGAAATTTTGCCTATTCACATCTCAACCAAGCAGCAAATTGCAGATATACTTACCAAACCTTTGGGAGCATAACAATTGCATTCTCTACTTGGCAAGTTAGGTGTTCGTGACCTTCACAATCCAACTTGAGACGGAGTCTTGGATTCCACGTACATGATGCCATTAATTAAGTTTCTTGTCTTTAGCCGAGTTGGTATAGTATTTGAATAATAATAGGATACCTATTCAAATAATCCTATTCAAATTCATACTAGGCTTTTTCTATTCCTATATATGTACTCGTTTTCTATGATATTTCAATTTAATAAAGAACCATGTTACAAAACTGATCTGCTATCATAATCTTTAATTTGTTTGTGTTATATGTGAATTCAGAGTGAGAGAAGATCGAGAGAGAATAGGTTGTGATGCTGTGATTTTTATTTTTATTTTGCTAGCTGTTCAAACCAGGGGCGCAGGTTAGTAGAGACGGGGGAGGGTCACGACCCTCCCACTTTTTTCCGTTAGAACTACCGATTTGTTGTTTTTTAGTTGATTTTTTATATAAATTGAGTTTAGGCCCTCCCATTTTTCTAACTAAGACTCCTTGACAGTTGAAACTAAAATAAAAGAGATAAATACAATAGAATAAGTTATTCCGGTTGTCGGAAAACTTACCGGTGAAATGAAAGAGATGAAAGAAAGAGATGATGAATAGTACGTAAATCTAATATTAAATTTTATAATGGATTCACAAGTCATGTCTGTAGGCTTGTAGCCCTTTCTGATGTGCAAATAGTAGATTTATATATTAATTTATTTATTTCACATCTTACGAGACCAATATTACTTTTATGATTTTATTTTATTTATCCTTATTAGTTTTAATCTAATTACTAAAGACCGACTATATGATTAGTTTTATAGGCAATCTGCTTTTGTATATTGTTATCTAACTAATTTGTTATCCTTTATGTTATGAGTTTATATCATATACATGTGTTAGTTTTAAATTATTTTTCATAGTTTTTTATGTGTAAAAACTTCATAAATATCATAAAAATGACAACCACATGCATTCATCAAAAAATAAAATTTTTAATAATCCAACTTACATAAATTATTTGATAACTATTCAGTTAATATTAGAGATTTGGTTATTAAGCAAAGCCCCTTTGTGTTAAGTCATGAGGTAGAAACATAAATAGAAATTAAAGTAGATTAAACAAGTGTGTAAGTTGACATTTAAAAAATGTAACTTGCTACCAAGTGTGCTGACCCTTGCTAATCCAACTTATGATTTTATTTATCTTTATTAATTATGTGTAAGAACTTTTTTAGATTGAATGAAGAAAGTCTTGATATTTTAAGTTTTTATTGTTTTAACCGACCTGAATCGCTAACTTGAACATATGTATCGAAACATAGCATTAGGAAAAAAAAATTATGGTTATCATGACTTTAGGCCCCCCTATTAGTAATTTTCTGGCTTCGCCACTGGTTCAAACAGAAGAGAGTAAGAAGCAGCGTTGATATTGTTGTTGTTGTGATGTTACTGTGTTCTTTGCAAGAGAAAGAACAAGAGAGAGTGTTATTGTGATGTATGTGCGATTTTGAACAAGAGATAGAGAGAGAGAGATCGAGTTCTTGATTTTGGTTGTGTTTGTTGTGCAGTTCAAAAGAAGAAAAGTAGCGGTTGTATTGTGTGTGTTTGTATTTTGAAATTGTGTTTAAGTATTAGGGTTAGGGTTTCTATGGGCTGAGAGACGGGCCAAGATAATTAGGCTGAGATGTTGAGTCTTGTGGGCTACGAAAATAGTGAGAAATTGAGCTGCAAATTGGGCTACGAAATTAGTCTTTTGTATTAACATATTTTTGGGCATGCTATATTAAGTCAATAACAAAGGTATTTTGGGCTTGGAATCTAACGTAAAAGAGAGTGGGTCGGGTTTTGGTTGTCATTAAATTGGTCGGCTGTTAAATTTAAAATTTTATGGGCGTTTTCGTTAAAGTCGCCATTAAAATTTGAAACGGGAAGTCTTTGGCCAGGTTTTAATATTGTAATTCTTTGGCCTAAATTTTGTTAGCCGAGACAAAAAAAATTTGTTTTTGGCCGGGTATTTTCAAATTTTTCTTTGGGCCGAGTTTTGACAAGTGTGGTGAAACCAAAAACTTTTCTAGGGGGAGAATTATTCAACATGTTTTTTTGGAAAAATAACTTTTTAAAATTTTAAGATCCAGGGTCAAAATGCCAATGTCTGAAGAATTCAAGTCTGCACAACATATGTTTGATTCATTTGCTGCCTTAGAAAGAAAAGTTGTCGGATCTCATTGATCTTTATATTTGTTGCCAGCAATCTAAAGAAGCATGATCCACAAGACCACAACTCATCAATCATGAACAAATTCAAAGGCTTCTTAAATCTCTTCCACCAGAGTGGAGTCTACAGGTTAAAACACTTAAGAAAGAGAGAGGCTTTTCTGATTACAAGTTGTTGGATGTGATCGACAAGCTAAAGTCTTTTGAGTTGGATACTAAAAGAAATGAATTTTATCAAGCAGTGACTCAACCACAAACCAACACACCGAATAACGTTCTTGTTTCATCTGTGACAAGCATAGTTGATTTGAAAACTGAATCGATTGAAAGGTTGAGTTCGATGACATCTAATTCTGATTCAACTGATGAAATTGGAGAGAGAATGTGAAAGAAAATATGTTGGAAGTTAGTTATGATGATGATATGGAAGAAGAGGATTTGAAATGGCAAATAAAATCATTAACTCTAAGAGTCAGTAGGTTTATGGAGAGAACTAGGAGAAATGTTTTTAAAGATGATCAGATTGAGATTGGGGAGGTTTAGAGTTAAATAAACTATGCTTTAATGACAAATATTATGGATTTTCAAAAAGGGAAGAGTAAACTTGAAGCTGAATGTGGAGAAATTTTGAAAGATGATGAAGGAAAGAAGGAAGTTGGGGATGAAGAGATGCTGAAGGAAAAGGAAGAGGAACGCAAAACAAACATAAGAGTATGCAAATGCAATAAAGCCCTTGCTGTTGAAAAAGTTATTATGGGACTTCCTTATGAGGTAACTCAGGACATGTGTTCATCTGCATGCAAAATCTGTCTTTTTGGTGTTTATAAAGCTAATAAATTGTTGTTAACAAATCAAGCTGAATTAACCACCATAAATACAGAACTTAAGAAAAATGTAGTTTCTTATTTGATAAAACTCAATGAAGCATTGGCTGAAAATGATCTTTTGAAAAAAATCTTTATGGACGAAATATCGAAATAAATGTGTTAAGTGAAAGACTCATATTAGCACAATTTGAATCCACAAAACTTCGAATGAAACTTGATAACTGGATTGTTGCTAGTATGAAAATGAATGAGGTTACTTCAAAACAAAGGAGGGCTAGGGTAAAATATGGGGTTGAGTATGACACAGAGGTTAAAACGGTTTTTCCACCTGCATTCACTGTGTGTGATTCACCAACACCTAAACCTCATCTTAAAATGATTTGTTTGAACAAGAATATATCTAACAGTTTGCATGCAGGTTTAGAGAGATTTAAATTTTAAAGAGGTGAGAGAGGATTATGACTCTTCGACTGGTATAGGATACAATAGAACAGGTACTGACAGTCAAGATAATGAGTGCTCGGTTATTGTTGTTTCTAATCCTGTAACGGTTGTTTCTACTAATTTCTTTGATAAGTTTAAACCATGTGAAATTCCTATCTTTGAGCATGTCAAGAATGTGAAGGAAGAGAAAATTCATGAATCATCTCATCATCAAGTTGCAACTACATCAACACATCCAATTCCCATCAGTCAAGATCCGCTGCAAGTAGAAGTGATTATTGAAGACTGGTCAAGTTCAGATGAAGAATCAAAGACAAAGGAAAGTCTCGAAGATTCAAAGATCAAGATGTTGTAACGCCCGTCTTTCGGCAAGCACTACAGTTGGCATACATAAGCATAAAAACAACCATACTTTAAATATAATTCCAAAAGCAGCGGAATAATTGTTTAAAACATCATTACATTATCCTCAATTTGTCTTGAAACTACTTAAAGCATTACAACATGTAAATTTGATTTCCAAATGTATTTTCTTCGATGCCAATCTTCAACACGCCTCTAGCCCTCGCCAAGCAGCTCCCTAAACCTTCTAACCTACACATCAATCTAACATGCATACAAAAGTCAGCCACGCTGAGTGAGTTCTAGTTTTAAAACATCTTTATGAACTGTCCATATCATTCAGGTAATACACGTAAATAGCATCATCATATTGTACGTCACATTCGTATAACACATAACATAATATCCTTGTTTGTTAGTAAGTCATCACCGTGTCCTCTTTAGTCATAAGAGACCCATTCTGAGGTTCTTAACTAGTTTTATGAGATCCCCAGTAGGATTCTTAGCTGGTTTTATAAGATCCCAGTAGGATTCTTGTCTGGTTTTATAAGATCCCCAGTAGGATTCTTATATGGTTTTATAAGATCCCCAGTAGGATTCTTGTCTACCGTTAAGGCATACATTTGTTTATATATATATATATATATATATATAAGTATTCAGTTACTTATTCTTACTTCATCATCATACTTCACGTAATAAAGTCCAACAGTCCAGGAAACATCTCGGTATGCATGTTAGCCTTAAAATTTTATCTGAAACGGAAGTGAGGTCTAGAACTCACCTGATTCTTAAGTAATCTTGCTTGATTGGACCAGGTTAAGGTAGTGGTATTGGTGCACGATCTGCATTTAAGTTATTATGAAAAATCGTCATTTCTTTCTTAGTTTCGCAAGCAGTGTCGCACATAGTGTCACAGGTGGTGTCGCAAGTAGTTTCGCATAGGCGAACCACAGTGTCGCATGCTGCTTCAGCAGCACCTCCACTTGCAGTGTAGCAAGGCTCTTGCCCAACTTTCGTTGGGACTTAAACTACTGTCGCAAACACACCTGACACATGCCCTGAAGTCAAGTCATCCTAGTGTCGCAAGATGAACACTAGTGTCGCATTAAGAACACTAGTGTCGCTGGAACGCTGTTACAGCTCGTTTTTAACCCAAAATACTTGTTTTTCAACCAAATCTCAAACTTTTTACGTCCAAAACCTTGGTTTATCATTTATATGACTAAATCTATGCTTTTTCCACGATTTCATCCATAAAAATGCAAACTTTATTGATTTCTTTGAAACTTTTTGAAAAACTTAAAAACTCCATTAATGGCTAGATTCGTTTTGTATTATGAAAACAAGTTTTAGGGGATGATTTTACCTTGATTACATGTTGTTTAACACCTTTAAACTTCAAATCAACCCCTTTGATTCACAAAAAACTTGGTTTTCTTCTTTCTTGACTTAGTTTTCTTTCAAAGATTAGGGTTTGTGTGTGTGTTGTTGTGATGGTGAAAAATGGGGGATGGTGGCTGGAAATGATGATTAAATAGTAGGGTTTTCCATATTGGGGTAGGGTTTTTAGATGGGCTTTAGGCCTAATTAGGTAATTAGGCCATTTTAGGAAAGTATTTTAACTAATCCACTTACCATTTGGGGTCTAATTCATTATTTTACCATTAATGGCCCATAATTACACCATAACCTCTTCGTTAATCCTTCCATTTACTAATTTTCAAGTAATTAGTCATTACGTTCTACGCTATCGTACATTTATTATTACCACATTTATCGTAAGCATAGCATATATCATAAACGTCATACATCATTTTTTCATAAACATGTAAATGTACATCCATATAAGCATAATCACGTAAATGTGTCTTGCCATAAAATTCAAGGTGTTACAAGTCTCCCCTCCTTATATAGGTTTCTTCCTCGAAACCTTCTAATCATGAGAATAACGCGGGGTAATTCTTTCTCATTTCGCTCTCTAGCTCCCACGTAACATCCAAACGTCTCCTATGTCTCTATTGAACTTTTACTTGCCTCACAGTCTTATTTCGCAATCGTTTTTCCTTTTCATCTAATATAGCTACGGGCTGCTCTACGTAGTTCAGCCGCTCATCAATTTCTAAATCATCGTACCGCACTGCCATACTTTCATCAGCTAGACATTTACGCAAATGCGACACATGAAAGGTGGGGTGAATCCCACTCAACTCTTCTGGGAGATCCAATCGATAAGCAACATCTTCCACACGAGCAATAATTCAAAACGACCCGATATACCTAGGGCTTAGCTTTCCCCTCTTTCTGAATCGGATGATTCCCTTCCATGGGGACACTTTTAGCATGACTCTGTCCCCCACCTGGAACACAATATTCTTCCTTCTTTTGTCAGTGTAGGACTTTTGTTTGTCTTTAGCTGTTTTCATACACTCTTTAGTCTTTTCTAACTTCTCAGTTGTGGCCTCGACTACATCCAAACATCCGAGCTTTCTCTGGCCAATTTCTCCCCAGCATATGGGAGTCCTACATCTTCTTCCGTACAAAAATTCATACGGCGGCATCCTTATACTAGCATGATAACTGTTATTGTAGGAGAATTCTGCCAAGTGCAGATGGCAGTCCCAACTACCACTAAATTCGAGCACACAGGCTCTAAGCATATCCTCTAGCGTTAGAATCGTTCTCTCTGACTGTCCGTCGGTCTGCGGGTGGTAAGCTGAACTAATATGGAGCTTTGCTCCCATCTCTTCATGAAATTTCTTTCAAAATTTTGACGTAAATCGAGTGTCCCTGTCGGACACAATGGACACCGGCATTCCATGCCTTGCCACAACCTCTTTGATAAATATCTTGGCTAATTTCTCTGAACTTATTGCCTCTTTGATTGGTAGGAAGTGAGCACTCTTTGTCAACCTGTCCACAACCACCCATATAGCATCACACCCCTTAGGAGTTCGTGGTAATTTAGTAATAAAATCCATGGTGATGTGCTCCCACTTCCACTCGGGTATTTCCAACGGCTGAATCTTACCATAAGGTTTTTGATGTTCCGCCTTGACTTGAAGGCAAGTCAGGCACTTACTTACATACACTTCTACCTCTCTTTTCATACCAGGCCACCAATAATCCCTCTTCAAATCATGGTACATCTTTGTCCCTCCTGGATGGATTGAGTATCGGGACTTATGTGCTTCATCAAGTATACATTTCCGTATCTCCCCGAATCGGGGTACCCAAACTCTACCGTATATCGTCCTCACACCATAAGTGTTTTCGGTCAGTTCTGTCTCCTTTCCAACCATTCTTTATGTCTTAATCTGATCCTCCTTTAGGGCCGCTATTTGAGCCCTCCTGATCTCTTTCATGACTCCGGGTGTAATAATCAGCTGACAAGCTCTAACCCGGATCGGTTCATGTTTTTCCTTTCTACTCAACGCATCGGCCACCACGTTGGCCTTTCCTGGATGGTAATGAATCTCACAGTTGTAATCCTTGATCAACTCCAACCACCTTCTCTGTCTCATATTTAGATGTTTCTGCTCAAAGAAATAATTCAAACTCTTATGATCGGTGTACAATGTACACTTCGTCCCATACAAATAATGTCTCCATATCTTCAAAGCGAAAACCACTGCCGCGAGCTCAAGATCATGGGTCAGGTAGTTCACCTCATTTTCCTTCAACTGCCTCGATGCGTAGGCAATTACTTTTCCTCGCTGCATAAGCAAGCATCCTAAGCCTTGTCGTGATGCATCGGAATATACCACAAGATTATCATTCCCTTCAGGTAACGTTAGTACGGGGGCTTCGGTTAACCTTTTTCTCAACTTATTAAACGCTTCTTGCTGATTTTTTCCCCAATCAAATACTACCTTCTTTTTTGTCAACTTCGTTAGCGGGGAGGCTATCCTTGAGAAATCTTGGATGAACCTTCTATAATAACCTGCCAAACCCAAGAAACTACGGATTTCGGATGGCGTCTTGGGAATTTCCCACTTCATAACTGCCTTAATCTTCGATGGGTCGACCATGATTCCCTCGTGGTTTATGACATGACCCAAAAACTAAACTTCTCGTAACCAAAAGGCACACTTTGAGAACTTAGCATACAATTTCTCCTTCTGCAGCATCTCTAATACTTCCTTCAAATGGCACGCATGATCGCCTTCGTTCTTAGAGTAAATTAAAATGTCGTTGATAAATACAATCACAGACCTATCCAACATTGGTCTACATACGCGATTCATCAAATCCATAAACGCGGCTGGCGAGTTAGTCAGTCCGAAGGACATGACCAAGAACTTGTAATGTCCGTATCTCGTGCGGAACGCTGTTCTTGGAATATCTTGCTCTCTAATTTTCAGTTGATGATAACCGGAACGAAGATCTATCTTAGAAAACCAGATCGCACCCTGTAATTGGTCAAATAAGTCATCTATTCTGGGCAAAGGGTAACGATTCTTCACAGTCAACTTGTTCAATTCCCTATAGTCAATACACATTCTCATGCTCCGATCTTTCTTTTTAATAAACAACACTGGTGCACCCCAGGGAGAAGTGCTTGGTCGGATAAAGCCTTTGTCTAGCAACTCCTTCAGTTGCGTCATCAATTCCTTCATTTCACTTGGGGCTAAACGATATGGTGCTTTTGCCACCGGCTGTACTCCCGGCACTAGGTCAATTTGAAATTCAATCTCTCTGTCGGGTGGTGTTCCGGGCAAATCTTCGGGAAATACATCAGGGAAATTGCAAACTATCGGCACATCTGACAACTGCCTCAGTCTCTCCTCTACATTCTTAACATATGCTAGAAACGAGTTTCAGCCTTGTTGAATTAGTCAGTTTGCTTTCATCATTGAGATCACACGAGGAATCTTACTTTCTTGGTCACCATACACAGTTACGGGGCTTCCATCGGGAGCTTTCAAACGAACCAATCTCTCACAATAACCTATGTTGGCATCAAACTTGGACAACCATCCGTCCCCAATATCACGTCGAAACTACCCAATGTCATAATGCATAAATTTGTAGGGAAACTACGCCCTAAAAGAGTAATGGTGCAACCTTCTACCATTTGATCGACCCTAATGAATTTACCCTCGGCCGTTTCTACATCAAAAGACTGTTCTACTTCTCTAGAGGGAACTTTTAAGGTCGAATAAAATAGAACAGACACAAAACTCCTACTAGCACCAGAATCAAATAACACAGATGCACAAATGTTGTTGACGAGAAACGTACCTGAAACGACCTCTGGCTCCTTCCTTGCCTCCTTCCTGGTCATAGTAAAAGCCCTAGCAGTAACCTTCGACTTATCCTCCCCCTTGTTGTCCCCAAGATTCACACGACAATCCCTACTCATGTGACCCTGCTTCCCACATCGGCTGCATTTAACAGTCGCCTTACATTCAAAGGCTTGATGGCCCGGCTTTCCGTTTGTAACACAGTCCTGACCCCATCCTGCACTCCCCCGAGTGGGGTTTGTCACATTTTCCACAATCTCTTCCCCGATTTTGGTCACGAACTACAGCCTGATTCACCTCAACCTTTGTCCTTTTGTTGTCATACCCCCTTCCATCATTCCTAAACCTCTTCCCTGACTGATTTCGGGAATTATTTCAATGCTTTGTTTTTACCTCCACTACCTCCTCAGCAGCCACATTGTCATAAAACGATCCTAGCCAAATCCACAACCGACTCAAAAGTACCCAGCCTGTGGGCATTCACGTGTGTGCGCACCCTGGGTGGCAACCCTTGAACATAACACTTAATCCTTCTTTGCTCTATTTCAACCAAATAAGGCACCAGCTGTGCCATCTCGTTGAACTTTGTGGTGTACTCTAGGTGACTCATACTTCCTGCACTCAGATTCAGGAATTCCCTCTCCACTCGATCAACCTCATACTGCGGGCAAAACCTCTTAATCATCAACTTCTTCAGATCCTCCCACGCCATCTCCCCGATCGCCTTCCTTCCCTTGGACTGTTTCATAGTAGTCCACCGGTAAATCGCGGCCCCAGTAAACGAGTGTGCAGAAAGTTTCACAGCTTGATCAGCCCTACACTCGCTGATATCAATCAGAGCCTCCATTCTACTTAACCACTCTAGGGTGGCAGCGGAACCTTTCTTCCCATCAAAAGTAGGGGGTCTACAACTCTGAAAGGCACCATAGTTGCACCCCTTCCCATTATCCTCAAAATCTGAGTCGTCAGACAACTCAATCTCTCTCTCTACCTCCTCGGACTCCTCTTTCTCGTCATCACCCTTCAAACTCTTCTTAGCGGGTCCCTTCTTTTCGGCTTTCTTCATTTCTTTCATCATTTCCTTCAGAACTGAAGGCATAACATTAGTCAGGACCTGGTGCACTTCATGTGCGACAGCATCCTTCAAATTATGTTCAAGCTTGGAGGTTGGTGCAATCTCAACTTCGATTTCAGGATCAGTCTCAACATTCTTCTTTGTGGGCTTTCTCCCACGCTTCCCTTCAAGGACTTTGGTTGCCTTAGTACTAGCAGCTTTGGCAGAGCTTCTAGTCATTCTCTTGGGTGCCATTTCTTACTTCCTATAAGATTCAAACACTCACGTTCATCAGTCAGAGTAATTCAGGACATGATAAGTACTGTAAGTTCCTAATGACAGTGGCCAGTTGTTATTAACTACTTACTTTACTGCTAACGTTCTAAGCATAAACCTCCTGAATCCTGTTAGTATTCAAACCAAGTCTAGTTCACATAAAATTTACAAGAGCATTTAAACGCGTATAGAACACGTAACATGTATAAGCACTAAACCTATTCCTCTACTTTTCCAATACCTGTTTATGTCACAAGACTTTCTACAGGCATCTCAATTACTACACGATTCATGACTTCTTTCGTTTTTAATTGCATAAGCATATCATATATATAGCTTGTTGCTGTTCGTTCTTTACCTCTTGGCGTGGAGCTAGCAGACTGGCATTCTTACTTTGGTCCCATTTTCAGTTTAAGTATTAGGTTTTTCTTTGAAAACATTTTACCCATTTTCTCTTAAACTTTGGCTCTGATACCAACTTGTAACGCCCGTCTTTCGACAAGCACCACAGTTGGCATACATAAGCATAAAAACAACCATACTTTAAATATGATTTCAAAAGCAACGGAATAATTGTTTAAAACATCATTACATTATCCTCAATTTGTCTTTAAACTACTTAAAGCATTACAAACATGTAAATTTAATTTCCAAATGTATTTTCTTCGATGCCAGTCAGCCACGCTGAGTGAGTTCTAGTTTTAAAACATCTTTAGGAACTATCCATATCATTCTGGTAATACACGTAAATAGCATCATCATATTGTACGTCACATTCTTATAACACATAACATAATATCCTTGTCTGTTAGTAAGTCATTATTGTGTCCTTTTTAGTCTTAAGAGATCCATTCTGAGGTTCTTAACTGGTTTTATGAGATCCCCATTAGGATTCTTAGCTGGTTTTATAAGATCCCTAGTAGGATTCTTGTCTGGTTTAATAAGATCCCTAGTAGGATTCTTGTCTGGTTTTAAAAGATCCCCAGTAGGATTCTTGTCTGGTTTTATTAGATCCCAGTAGGATTCTTGTCTACCGTTAAGGCATACATTAGTTTATATATATATATATATATATATATATTGATAGTCATGAATAGGTTGGACTCACCGGCATGTCGGTGTTATATATATTTTGTTTGTATTTTGTATGTACTTTGTATGTTTTTGTACTAGCGAACCTACGGGCGAATCTATAGATTCGCCCGTAGCATAGTTTAGTTTCTGTGTTGGTATCGACCGGGCGAACCTAATTGTGCCCGACGAACCTATATGGTTCGCTAGATAGATTCGCTGCAGCGAATCTATCAGCGAACCTATGTCTGCTATATATTGTAACCTTATCTTCAAGAAATAGAACTTTTGCAACTTTATCAAAAACTCTTATCCAACTGATTGTGTCTTGTGTGTGTCTTGCTGGAGGTGCTAGGAGCATATATTACACATCTTTATAGCTTATCTACCTCCAGTTGTGTGGTTTAATCTCGTTATTGGTTGTTGGGTTATAATACACTTTGTTTGTTTGAGTCAAGTGTGTTTCGTTGTTAAACAAGTCATTATAGCACTGAAATCACGATCATTATGGACCAACAATATGGTATCAGAGCCTTAGTGCTCTTGATTGTTTGATTCTAGTGATTTTTGTGTTGATTTTGGGGTTTTTGTGTCAAAACACTATTTGATTCTGTTCTGGACTGGTTTGAGTGTTTTGGTGTTGTTTTTTGCTTGGTTGTTGTCATATTTGGTCATATAAAGCTTCTGAAACAAACGGGTCTGCAAATGGTCAAGTTTTGAGGCTGTTCTGTCTGTTTTCGTACTAAAACAGGTTTGTTCGTAACCCAGCGAATCTATCTGTTCTTCCAGCGAATCTAGGTGTTCATCCAGCGAACCTAGTTCAAATTTTTTTGTTCTGTTGGTTTGTGTTGTGGCTAGCGAATCTGACATTTTATCGAACGAAAGTTCACTTGTTTGGCTCATTGTGCAAGCGAAACTGCTACCAAAATCAGTCGAGCGAAACTGTGCTTGCTTGTCAGCGAATCTGTTTGTTTGTCTAGCGAATCTGTCTTCAGCGAATCTACCAGCGAATCTGTTTTGTTCTTTGGGCGAATCTAATACAGCGAAACTATTTGTCTTCAGCGAATCTACAATCTGTTTGAAATTATGACTACATCAACCCTGAATATGAATGATCTGGATAGTGTTTAACCTAACAGACCACCGAGGCTTGTTAGTGGTGAAAATTTTGAAGACTGGAAAAGATGTTTGAAAGCCTTTTTCTACTACACTGACTATAACCAATGGGAATCAATTGTAAATGGTCCGCATGTGCCAAAGACAGTTGAAGGAACTGTCACTTCAATAAACACAGATCCAAGTACTTTTACTGAAGCAGACACCAAGTTACTTGATCATGACAAAAAGGCACTCGGGGCATTGATACTTTGTTTGCATCAAGATATTTTCAACAGGTTTGCTGAACACACAACTGCAAAAAGCCTGTATGACGCGCTGTGCGAGTTCTATGATGGTAATGAGGATTTGAAACTGGATAGAAAAGCTCAAGCTGAAAAAGAGTTTAACTCTTTTGTGGGGTATTCGCAAGAAAACCTGACTGATATTACAAATCGATTTCTATCTGTATCAAGTAATCTGAAGAAGTATGATGATAAGCTGGGCAATCATGAACAAGTCACAAAGCTGTTAGACTCTCTTCCCCCTCAGTGGAGTCTTCAAATCAAGTTGTTGAAACAAGAAAGAAACTTTCATGACTATAAGCTGATGGATGTTATAAACAAGCTGAAGTCATTCGATCTTGATGTAAAAAGAAGAGAATACAATCAGTCTATGATGGTTCCAAATATTCCTTCTCAGAATGCTGCACTTATTTCATCCGCTGCAAACTCTTATATCTACAGTGCTGCACCTGGAGGATCATCAAATCATGTGTCTGCTAAATCTGTTGGTGCATCTCCAAATGTTGGTTCAAGCTCAAATGCATCTGTCACCACTCAGATTCCATCTGACACTATGGCTTTATTTGGAATGTTTGTTCATAGCTATGAAGCTCTTGTTGCCGGTGAGTTAAAGGGGAAGGGTATGACTGTAGAAGGTATGTATCAGGTGGATCCTGATGATCTGGAAGAAACCGACATCCAATGGCAAATGGCCATGCTTACTCTTCGTGCTAGACGATTTATGGAAAGAACAGGTAGAAGAAACTTTGGGAATCAGGGACAGAATAGCAAGCTGGGATATGACAAAGGAAAGCTGAGATGTTATAACTGCAAACAATTGGGTCACTTCAAAAGGGAATGCCCTTTACCAATTGTTACTGAACCAGTAAATTCTGGAAATCCAAGATCTGTTCCAAATCAAGAAAGGCTTGAGGAAGCAAAGTCAAAGAATGAAACTGCACTGCTCACCAACTTTGATTGGAGTGCAGAAATTGAAGAAACCAAGGAGGAAATTAATCATGCCCTTGTTGCTGAGATTGTTGAGATTGATGACAACTATATAAATTGCTTTGATCCTTTCAAAGAATTTTATGGTAAAGATGAGGAGGAGAAACTGGAGAAAGTTGACAAAGATCAATCAGATGCTATTGTTCAAGGGCATCTGAATCACTCGGGTTTGGTTTGTGAAGCTGCGGTTAATGAAGTAAAGAATGATGAAGAATCAAAGCTTAACTTGGAAGCCGTGATTGAGAAGGCAAGGATTGATGCGGTGGATGAATTCAAGAGGAACACTCCCTACTACCAGTGTGATCGTGCCCTTGCCGCCGAAAAACTGGTAATTGGTCTTCCTTATGATGTTATTGAAGATATGTGTTCATCTGCTTGCAAAATTCGTTTAATTGGCATATACAAAGCTAATAAATTGTTAATGTCAAACGAAAACGAATTAAAAAGAACCAACAAAGAGCTTAAATTAAGTGAATCAAAATATTTTGTCAAATTAAGAGAAGCTTTGAAAGAAAATGAACATTTAAAAAGAACTCTTTTGGAAAAGAACTGTGAAATAAACTACTTGACTGAGCAAATTACTCTTGCTGAATTTGAAACAAGAAAACTTAAAAACAAACTGCAGCAGTGGACAATATCTAGTATGAAAAGGGAGGAACTCTGCAAGAAACAACGGGGGGCCAGAGTTAAGACAAGTTTAGGTCTTAACAACAATGAAACATATGCATATCCTCCACCTAGTACCTTCTGTTACTCTCCAACACCTATTCCTCATCCCTCAAATGAGTTGATACAAGAGATTATACAGAATGATACTAACAGTTCTATTGCAGGTTTAAGTGGAGTAAATCTTAAAGAGGTTAGAGAGGATTACGCCTATGGTGGGAGTACTGGGCTTGGTTGTTCTAGCAGTAGTGAATGTTCTAGTTCTGATTCCAAGAAGTCTGTTGAAGACATTAGTTTAATTAATCCTATTTGTAGTAATGTGTTATATTCAGACAATTCCATGTTTAATAGTAATTTAGGGTGCACTACTTCAAACCCTAATATGTTGAATGATGTTTTGATTGAAAAAGTGTGTGTGAATGACAAAGACAAACTTTCAGGTCATGTCTCTGAAAGTCAAACCAAAACAAACTGTTTTCAAAAGTTCTTCACTCATCAAATTCCGTCTTTCACACCAGTGAGAATTTCAAAACCTAAATCTGAATCTGAAAAGGTAAAAGTCACAACAGGTAAATCGAAAGAACCTTATGACTTTTACAGTGACTGCAATTCTCAACTGTCTGAATGTGATGAGGAAATTGAAATGGATAAAATTCCAGTTAACAAAATTTCCAAAGTGGGTTTGAAATCTCATTGCTTTAAATGTGGAAATTCTGGTCATAGTGCTAAGCAATGCCCTAACTTAATCAAAAACAGTTCAAAGCAAAAATCTTTTGGAAAAAGATTAAACACATTTGTAAATAATTTCTTTTGTAATTCTTCATCTGTTCCACCACCCAAGTACACAAAGGCTTGGGTGCCAATTTCGAAGGTCTAACTTTTTAATTTTTTTTAATAAATGTCAGGAACATTCAAATGCCGTTGTAAATAGTCATTGTGTTAGGGTTATTTCCTTGTTAAGATTTACTTTGTATTTTGTTTATTGTTTATATGTTTGTATATAGTTTAGGGTCTATTTTGTTATATTCCTTAAACTTGTATTTTGTTGTTATAAGCATGTAGTGTGTGTGTGTGAGGAGAGAGGCCAGATCACTTTTACACTGTTAGAGAGAGAATTAACTGTGTGTGATTTTGTTTCTCCTGCACCTTGTACTACGAATTGCTTTGATCATCAATATACAAAGAGAATTATTAGTATGAATTGTGTTTGTGATTGAACTGTTTGTTTGTGCGAATTATTCTGATCATTGTGAGTAATATTAACGATCCAATTGAACCTATCAATTGGTATCAGAGCTATTGGTACTGTGTTCTTCGCTGTTCTTAAGCAAAACACATCAATATTGCTCAAAAATCATGATCTGAATGAATTGTTGCTGTTTTTAGTTGTGATTTATCATCGCAATCACTTCTATACACAACGATTGTGCAGATTCCTTCAGATTATCATCAGATCTGAGGAATTTAGAAGAAAGAAAAATTTACTGTTCAATCAAATTTTGCTCAAATTTGATCATGTTTTGGATTGATTGATATAAGGGATTGATAATCGGACTATTTCACAGCTTGTGTGTGAATTTTGGAAAAATTGGACAAGTTTTAGACAAAACCCAGAAAATTCTCATGGAGAAGATGATGAACAGTATGATTTTGGTTGAAGATTAACTTGCCGGGTGATTAATTTGACTTAGACAATTTTCCTTGGACTTAGATTGAAGAACAATTAGGTCCTGTGCAGCCGTGTAAGGGAATTTGTGCTTGTCGGGTGAAGAATTTGACTTGAAAAAGTGTTACTGTTCAGCCGGATCAAACACTGTTGTGCCGGGTAAAACACTGTTACGCCGGGTGATAAACAAAATACAGCCGGGTAATCATCAACTGTGTTGCCGGGTAAACAACCTTGCCGTGTGATCGAGTACTGTTCAGCCGGGGAAGCTTTTTACCGTGTCAAGATTCTGCCGGGTCAAAGATTATTGCCGTGTCAAAGTTTATTCTTGCTGCCGGGTAACTGTTCATCCGGGTGAAGACAAAAATTATTACAACTGTTGAGCCGGGTAACTGTTCTGCCGTGTAAAGACTTTTTCCTGCCGGGTGAAGAACAAAGACACTGTTTAGCCGGTTGAAGAAGGATTTTCACTGTTTTGCCGTGTGACTCATTTTAGTTGTTTTTAATACTTGTTTCTTATCTTGTCTTTAATTACTTGTCTTTAATTTAGTATTTTAATCATTTCTTTTCAAAAATTAACAAAAACCAAAAATATTTTCTTTAAAATTTGTTAAAAAATGGCTCCTAATGATGATTCTGATAACCGTGTTCCTAGACTTTTGAATCGTGTAGATTTCAAGAACTGGACCATCAGGTTGAGACATCATTTGTGTTCTATTGACAATGACTTGTGGAAGTCTATTGAAAAAGGTCCTCATATTCCAACTCAGACTGCTCCAGACAGTGCAAGTACCTACACCAAAGACTCTACTGAACCTTATCCAGAAGATAATTTGTCAGCAGAAGATTTGAGAAAAGTAAAGAATGATAGCAAGGCTTATTCTTTAATGTGCAAGGGACTGCCACTTCAAGTTCTGTCGAGATTGGATGCATATCAGACTGGTTATACATGCTTCAAAGCATTGAAGTCTATATGTGAAGGAGGAGAGCAATTGAGAAGTTTGAAGAAATCAAAGCTGAAAAGACAACTGGAATTATTTGAACACATTAATGGAGAGACAGTACACCAGATGATGAACAGGTTTGTCCACTTAACTACTGAGATGTCAAACCTCGGAGTGAAGACTGAACTTCAAGACTTGAATGATCATTTGTTATGTGCTTTACCATCATCATGGAAACAAACTGTTACCTTGTTGAAACATACTGAGAAATTTCCAATGGAACTTGATTTGCTTATTGGAAAGATTGAAGAAGTTGAGATTGATGAAGGATCAAGAAATACTGATAGATCAAGCTCACAAACTCAGTATAAGTATGTGGTAAATCATGCCAATACTGTGGAGAATGCTTTTCTTGCACAAGATGCAACAAAGTTTGAAGATGAGGGTGACTTATTTGTTGGTGCAAGTTTCTTTACTGATTCAGCATACTTTCCTAATTCACCAACTTATTCTCAACCTCAATCTCCACCAAGAGCCCAAGTTCAAAGTCAATCAGAAAATCAGAGTTCAAATGTTCAAGCTAAGGTGAAAGACATAATGAATATTCTGTTGCAAG
Organism: Tagetes erecta; assembly: GCA_030867185.1. Classification (NCBI taxonomy): domain Eukaryota; kingdom Viridiplantae; phylum Streptophyta; class Magnoliopsida; order Asterales; family Asteraceae; genus Tagetes; species Tagetes erecta. Next base: position 22,467,679 of record CM061491.1, read on the forward strand.
ATGATGAAACCAAAACTGCCTTCACTGCTTTTATGGCAAGTTTTCAAGCCTACCAAGGAAGTCATTTAAGTCAAATGGACGTGGTCCTTCAAGACTTATTTGAAATGGATCCAGTTGACGTTGAGGAAATGGATCTTAATTGGCAAATGGTTATGGTTGCATATCGAACACAAAAGCATGCATATGTTAACCGAAGTTTCAAACCTCATGCTAACAAGACAGTTGGATTTGACAAATTAAAGGCCAGATGTTTTAATTGTAACCAATATGGTCATTTCTCAAGAGAATGCAAAGCTCCAAAGAATTTCAATGACCAAGCTAGTTCAATGACCATACTTTGCACATTAGAAAGTTATACACCTCATCTAAATATCCTGAGATCAAGTCAACACGTCAGGTCAAGGTCAAAGTTCTCAACAGTTTTCAAGCTACCAAAGCAGAAATCAACGTACTTTTCAGAAACCATATCAAAGTCTTCCCATGCCAGAACTGAAAGACGAAGGAAAGAAACCAGAAGACCAAACAAAGGCACTGGTAGTCAGCGTAAAAGATGGTTATGATTGGAGCGCATATGCAGAACAATTTACGTCTGATCTTACATCAAATCTGGCTCTGGTGTGTGAAATTGAAGAAGACTGGTCTGAAGAAGGGGATGGAAAGATGGTTGATAATGTGAGTGAAGATTCTGAAGATTATGACTGGAGTGCAAAGTCTGATCCTACTGAAGAGTCTGAATCTGAAGTTGCGTTAATGGCTACATCCAGTGAGTCTTCATCTTCTGCTGAACAACCAAAGGTTAGTAATAACTTACCCCCTAATTATGTTCCATTACCTGCTGATGTGAAAGAAAGGTTATGTTCTGAACAATGCATTCAACAAGTAGAACATTATCGAACTCATTCATTTAAAATAGGTGACAAATTAAGCAAACATGAAAAGATTCATGAACAACTTAAAATTGATCACAAAATTTCTGTTGGTCCATAAAGATCGTGATTTCAGTGCTTTGTTGACTTGTTTAACACAAATATATCCAAAACTTGAAGAACAAAGTGTAAAATGTCCAAACAACCCAATAACAAGATTCAACACACAATCGAGGTATATAAGCTACAAAGATGAGTAGAATATGCTCCTAGCACCTCAATAGAACGATTACACAACACAAATCAGTGAAGAATAGCTCTGGTAAAAGATGTGCAAAAGTTGTATAAAGTGAAGATAAGGTTACAATATATAGCAGTGTTAGGTTCGCTGATAGATTCGCTCTAGCGAATCTATCTAGCGAACCAACACAGGTTCGCTGGGCACATAGGTTCGCCCAGTCGACACCTTAATACAAAAGACATGATGACCTGCGGGCGAATCTATAGATTCGCCCGTAGGTTCGCTAGAACTAATACAAATACAAGTTAAACAATTACAAACAAAAGTAACACCGACAAGCCGGTGAGTCCAACCTATACATAGTAACTATCAATACTCCCCCTAGGTTGGACCTCACCTGGGGAAGTCTTCTGGTTTAGCTCCGGCTTCATGGCTTCAAAGATGTTCAATATATGCTCCTGCCCTTCCTTTAATACCGGCCATTGGATTTGTAATGTCTTCAGAACCGGCCTCATCTTCACTCAGATTCAGCATTGAGTCCACAAACTCTGTATCAGCGACCTCAGTATCAGGCTCAAGTTGAACTGTCGTCTCCGCCTGTTTCTCTGCAGTTGGCTCCTCGCTTATCACTTCCAAATCAATCACCTCAACTGGTTTCTCAAACCTCTGCTCAATTGATCGATCCAGCTGTCTAGTTAGATCATCCATTTCCATGCGCTGATCATCCGACCTTCTCAACCTCTCATTCACAGCCTTCAGCTCAGCACGAATTCCCCGGGCTTTATTTGCGACCTTTACAAACAGGTTCGCTTCAGCAGCAGTGTCAACTCCAGCCCCGTGCTTTATTCTGTGCTCGCACAACACTTTCAAATCTTCGTCACAGAAGGAGAAGACCTCCATAGGATCAAACAAACGTATTTCAGGACGGTCTTCCCCTTGAAGTCTGATGACCGCCTCCCCAGTGCTGTTGTCATAAAACCATTTGTTGAAATCCTGCAATCTGGGCGGCTGAGTGTCTGGGACCCTGACCCTTGTCATCACCTTTGGTGCAGCTATCTTTAACACGATCTTGCCCTTCCACGACACCCAATGTTTATCCTTTTTCTGCCTTATCCTCTTCGGCTTCTGATATCCAAAGTCAGCAAAACTAGACCTTGCAGCCTCCCTGATTGACACTTCAAAAGCACAAGCCCTGCCACTTTCTTCCTTTCCCAGTAACGGAAGTTCGGCCAATCTTCGCAAATCCCACCGAGGTAAGGTGGCGAAGTGCTTCCTGTTCTTGATGTACGTGATGTCCCCACCCCTTCGTTTAATCATGTATGCATCCACCAAACAGTTATATTTCCACGCTATGATCTGTCTATCTTGCTGTTTGGTGTTGGGTTCATCTAAGTGCTGGAATATCGGTACTTCAGGAACCACAGCATCTTCCTTTCTAAACCACTCAGACTTGTCTAAATCAGCATGCTCGAACAGATAGCTCATCCCCTTTTCCTCAACTTTATACATTTCAGGCTCGTCATCCAAATCTTCTTCACTGTCAGCATCGACATCAGTCTCAGGCTCATCAATCAAAGTAAAGTCCACACCCGATCCTCCTACCACTTCATCCCCTTCAAATACATCCAGATTAATCCCCATTTCCTCATCAAATACCTCCTCAGTTTCTACCTTACTTTTGTCTCCAAAATCAACGTCCATTAACGGATATTTTGCAATATCCGTTAAGGAGATCAGTTCCGCTTCAGTCATAGCCGGTTCAGTTCCAGCATTCTCCTTCAAACTATTTAACTCTTTGAAGATCCTAACCAACAAACACTGCTGATCCTTCATCATCCGACCCATCTCGTATATCACAGTCGATTTCTCAGCATCCTGCTTTTCCAACTCTTCATGTTTCACTTTCAACTCAAACAGATCAGCCTTCAATCTCTCAACCTCATCCTTCAACTCATTTCCAGACCCAGCAGATGTACCCCCTATATCGTGCTTCGCCTTCTTTGACCCCTCAGCGTTTGTATCAGACCTTTTCTTTGTTCTCAGTTCCCTGCCAGCATCTAATTCAGCTTGGATCTCATCCACTTCCCTATCAAACGAATAGTCTTTCTCTTTAGCGTAAGCTTTCCTCTTCTTTATCCTTTTCTCAACCACCTCTATATTCTCTCCGCCTCTTTTCCTTTCCGTTTCGATCAACCTTTGTATATACACCCACCTTTCAGTCGGATACATATTCTCCCATAAATACGTAGTCCTTCCCACACAATCCGGCCTCACCGATTTACAATCTTTGAAGATCCTTGAATGCATATCCCAGATTTTCAATTCTGCACCCTCCACCGGCAGATTTGGTAGTTTATCATTCAGAATCATCTGAATGAATCTGGGATACATTAACCATTTGGCCCCTTTGCTGGCATGGATGTTCTCGAGCATGTAGTTGAATATTAGCTTCGCAAGATTTGCTTTTTGCCCTCGGCAAAACAGCATCATAGCTCGAGCCCAGTCCAAGTTCAGCCCGCCCGTACCCCCTTTTCGGTGATCCAGGCACATAATGAACACATGTGCTATGTACCTCCATTCCTAGATCAAGTACGACTTCACAAACTCCATTTTCTTCTCTCCGGGCATCGGACCCTCATACCCCGCTGTCCGGAATGCCCCATAAACTTCTTCAGCCGTCATACTCACCTCCTCACCCACATCATCCTCTAGCCTCAAAATTCTAGCCAGATCGGCTTCAGTAAACGCCAAGTCGTGGCCACAGACTTTGGCACAGATACGTGACGGCTGTACCGACACGTTCATGACCGCAGTTCGCCAGAAATCCCGAACATGCGTCTCATATATAGTAGGTGAGTGAGAGATGGCAAAGTGTATATGTGACGACTTCAGCCATTTGATAGCGTCTCTATAGCTGCTGGCCTTTTCAAAGTTTTCGTCGAGTAAAGCACACATGTTGTGCTTCTTTTCAAAAAATAATGTCGACATTGTGCCTGAAAAATGAACGGAGATTGATCAGAAATGAAGATTTGAAAAACAGAAAATAGATTCGCTGGAAATTAGATTCGCTGGTATAGCGAACCTGAGATTTTGGCACAAGAACCTATAGATTCGCTGACATAAAAAATCAGTCATTGTGGTCGAGCGAATGTATAGGTTCGCTAGAAACAGTCGGGCGAATCTATGTTGTTGCGCGGGCAGCATAACGACATAGGTTCGCTCGAAGTTTTGAACTTTCGTTCAGATTCGCCAGACGAACACTTAGGTTCGCTGGAAACCCTAGATTTTGAAAAACGGCCAAAATCACATACAGTCCACCATTATTAAACATATAAAGTAACAACGGGTCAAAGTAATCATTAATAGAGGCTGTTATGAAGTAAAACCCTAACAACCCACACCAAAACAGTCATTCATACACCACATAATCAAAGATCGACAGATTTAACAGGTCAAATGAGCGATTAAGAGTTTAAAACACTGATTAAGATGAAAACGATTACATACCGGACACTTAAATGATGTTTAATGTGTGAAAAAGCCGTGAAATAGTGAGAATCGAACGTTGGTGGTTTGAAATTGAAAATCGTCTGCTACAGTACAGTTGGACAGCGAATATTTGAGATAATTCGCTGTCACTGTATATATATACCACCATAGGTTCGCTGGCAGACAGACCAGCGAATCTTAGGTTCGCCGGAAGACCAAAAGACAAAGCATCCGACTGGTTCGCTAGCAGGTTCGCTGACACATAAACAAAGATGTTTCATGTCAGCGAAACAAAGAGATTCCGGGCGAACCTGTAGGTTCGCTAGCACACACACAAAAATATTTTTGGATTTTCTTAAGTTTTAAAATCTTTGTAAAAACCGTGAAAAACGTCCCACGATATCAACGCTCCAAAAATAAACATATACACATATAATCCTAAAAATTAAAAAAAATAAAATAAAGTAAAATGAAATAAAATAAAATAAAAATAGAATAACAAGAGACGGTTTTAAGCGCTAGAAAGGATATATATTCTTCATGATGTTTTGAGCGGAATCCGGAGAATCATCAATTGGCGGGATTGCAGATATGTTTGTCCATTTAAACCCATGCCTTAGTCCTTTCAACAAGAGATCAGCAGCTTCTTTTATCATGTTTTCGGTTTGATTGAAGAAACTCAGACAACTCGGTCCCCACAGACATCTTGGTAAAAAGAACAGGTTCTGTCATCAGGGTATATCTGAGCAATACGATTGACTTTGCTTGAATTTCAATGATCAACTTTTGAATGTTGACCGATGCATTAGCTTCTTTTGACACTTGTGCAATATTGCATCTTTTCTTTGTGAGTGGAGCTTGTCAGCAATTGATTCTTTTGAATACAATGCGACTTATTATTTGGGAAACTCAAATAGTCTAGAGCTCCAGGTCTATACTGACGTATAACAGAGGAGATAAACATTTGAGCATGCTCGGTGAATCTTCAGGTCAATACTTCCGTATAGCAGAGAAGATCCACCAACTCCAGGTCAATACTTCCGTATAGCAGAGGAGTTAAGCACTTGACTCAATACGTTCTGAGGAGTTAACGAGTAACTCACTCAGAGGCTTTTCCGAAGAGCATCACTAGCAGCTTTTTATTTTATTTGTTTTGCATACTAGAAACTCGATTCGGGGATAGGGCGAGGGTGATTTGGGATTTTTAGGGAAATCAAGACAAAGATTTGACGCTCTCAACCCATTTTTGACAGAACCATTATCTTTGTGCAATCCAATCACGTCAAGGAGATAATCCTTGTTGTCGAGATCTTGAGCGTTATGTTTGGCTGCATAATCACTGTTTACTTCGTTTTCGGGCTGAGCCTATCTGACATATCCCAAACGCAATGCTTCTGACCTCCTTCAACGACTCTTCAACATCAATCAAAACGGAGATCCTGAAATAGCAAAATTTGAAAAACTATAAATAGTTCATCTTTTTAAATCTCCCCCAAAATTTCTATATAATAGCCGTCTAATAAGAAATTTTTGTTTTTCAGATTTTCTAAATATATATATATACAGGGTTAAAACAAAAATAAAAGAAGATAAAATAAAATAAAGTAACGGAGCAATGAATCGAGTGACCCACGGATTTTTCAAAGAAGAAAAAAGAAAAGATTATTTACATATTTACAAAAGGATTCTCACAGAAAAAGGTTTTCAAAAAGATATAAGACCCAGCATGGAGATCAGTTCATAAAAACGTGGTTTGTCAAAAGTTTTCGTGAAAAGATCAGCTTTTTGCTTTCTAGTTTCGATAGGAATAATATCAATAAACCCCTTTTCCTGTGCATCCCTGATTGCATGAATTCTTGTTTCAATGTGCTTGGTTCGAGTGTGATGAATAGGATTCTTGGCGATTCCAACAGCAGCTTCATTGTCACAAAAGAGTGGCGTGTGAAGAAAGTTGATGCCATAATCCATCATCTGATGTTGAATCCACAGCACTTGGCAACAGCAACTTGAAGCAGCAATGTATTCTGCTTCTCCTGTGGACAGAGAGACTGTTGTTTGCTTCTTGCTTTGCCAGGAAACAAGACATTCTCCAAGGTATTGACATCCGCCAGTGACTGATTTCCTGTTAATCCTGCAGCCAGCATGATCACTATCAGAAAAAGCATGTAAATCAAAGTTCCCACCTTTTGGGTACCAAAGTCCCAAACGAGAGGAACCCTTAAGGTAGCGAAAAATGCGTTTAACAGCTTTTTCATGTGATTCTTTTGGGTTAGCTTGAAAACGCGCACAGTAACACACGGCAAATGTAATATCCGGACGACTTGCAGTCAGATACATGAGAGATCCGATCATCGAACGATACCGATGAGCATCCACAGGATTCCCATTATCATCGGAAGTAAGGCATGTTTGAGCTGTAAAAGGAATCAATTCAGGAGAAGAATCATCCATGCCAAACTTCGTGAGGATTTCTTTGATATATTTCTCTTGGTGGATTAGAATTCCATCAGGCTTTTGCTCCACTTGCAGCCCCAAGAAGAAACACATCTCCCCCATTATTGTCATCTCAAAACGATCCATCATCACCTTCTCAAATTCTCTACACAAGCCTTCATTAGTTGAACCAAAAATGATATCATCAACGTACACTTGAACGATCAGCAGCTCGCCATCCACCTCCTTCTTGAATAATGTCATATCTATACTCCCACGTGAGAAACCTTTACTGAGGAGATACTGTGTCAGAGTTTCATACCAGATCCGTGGAGCTTGATGCAACCCATACAATGATTTGTCGAGCTTGTAAACCTTTGACGGGAAATCAGGATCCTCGAAGCCTGGTGGTTGACATACGTAGATCTCCTCATCGATGTCTCCGTATAGAAATGCACATTTCACATCCATTTGATAAACTTTAAAGTTTTTGTTTGCGGCATGAGCAAGAAAGATTCTGATGGCTTCCAGGCGAGCGACTGGAGCAAAGACCTCGGTGTAGTCAATCCCCTCCTCTTGAGCAAATCCTTGAACGACCAGTCTCGCTTTATTTCTAATTACAACACCACGATCATCTGGCTTGTTCCGAAAAACCCATTTAGTGCCGATTGGACACTTGTTAGGAGGAAGATCAACCAGTTCCCAAACTTTGAGCTTCCTGAATTGCTGCAGCTCCATTTGCATGGCATCCACCCAACTCGGATCTTCAAGTGCCTGTTTATAATTCTTTGGAACAACTTGAGACAGAAAGGCAGCATAAAGACATTCATTAATCAAACCGCTCTGACTCCGGGTTCGCACACCATCGGTAATAGATCCAATGATATAATCGTGAGGATGGTTTTCAGGGTTTTGAAGTCAGTGTTGAGTAGTAGAGGATTTTGGTCGGTTGAGGGTGTTTGATTTGATGGTTGTGGAGGTGTAGGTGATGGGATGGTAGTAGATGTGGATGGAATATCAGATGGAGAAGTTTGAACAGTTTGAGGTTGTGGAATATCTGGTGGAGGTGATGGGATGTCAAATGAAGTGGGAGGTAGTTGTGTAGCAGATGTGGAAGGTTGTGGTTGTGATGGTGTTGGTGAATGATTGAAAATAGAAACCGATGTGTGTGGAATGATGTCGTCATCGTCAGAGTCAGGAAGATTAAATGATTTGAAAATGGTGGTGGAATCATAAAACCAAGCTGGTTCACTACCAATACTGGTAGTGTTTGATTCTTGCCAATCAACATAGTAGGACTCTTGCACAATCCGCGTTCGCTTGTTGTAAACACGATACGCCTTTTTTGTGGTCGAGTATCCCACAAAGAAGCATTCATCAGAGACAGCACCGAACTTCGTCTTCTGATCTTCAGTATTCAAAAGAGTGCAAGAACATCCAAAGGGGCGTAGAAAATCAATCAGCGGCTTAATCCCTCGAAACAGTTGGTATGAAGTCTTCATCTTTTCTTTGACAATCAGTACCCTGTTAAGAACATAAGCTGCACAATTAACCGCTTCAGCCCAGAAGATAATTGGAAGTTTTGACTCGATCAGCATAGTTCTAGCGGCCTCCACAAGGGTTCGATTCTTTCTTTCAGCAACACCATTTTGTTGTGGTGTTCGGGCAGCGCTAAACTGTCTGAGAATACCCCGTTATTCACAGAAGGAGTTGAAGATGTGGTTTCTGAATTCAGTTCCGTTATCGCTTCTGATGGCTTGAACCTTCTTCTTTCCTAGAACCTCTATTAGAGGAATCAGCTTCATCAATTCTTCTGCAGTCTCACTCTTGTTTGCCATGAATCTCACCCAGGTGTACCTTGAGTAATCATCTGTGACAACCAAGCAATAAGACTTTTTAGCAATAGACTTGACACTTATTGGACCAAATAAATCAGTATGTAACAATTCGAGGGGTTCTGAGATGGTATTTGTAATTTTAAGTTTATGTGGCTTTTTGTGCTGTTTTCCTTTAGCACAAGCCATGCATTTCTCAACCACTGAAAAGTCTTTTAGTGGTAAACCCCTAACCAAATTGTTCTTAACCAATTTATTCAGAATTTTAAAATTGATGTGTCCTAAACGTTTATGCCACAAAAATGATTCAAAGGATGATGCTTTAGACAGAAGACATGTCACGGTGGAGTTTGATTCAGTTGATCCCATATTCAGCATATAGGTATCATTACGTCTCGGAGCTCGCATGATCACCATATCTTCAGGAATGGTAAACTCTGGCTTCAAGAACATGCATTCATTTGGAAAAAACATTACAGGGATATTTTTATCACAGATTTGTGATACACTCAGAAGATTGAATGCCAGTTCAGGAACATAGTTAACGTCTTCCAAAGTAAGTGAGCCATTTGAGACTTCTCCTTGACCAATCATCTTCCCACCTTTCTTATCTCCCGCAAAAGCAACATAACCTCCATTTATGATCCTATAGTTAGTCAGAAGATCCTTCAATCCTGTCATATGTCTGGAACATCCGCTGTCAATATGCCAATGACTATTTACAACGGCATTTGAATGTTCCTGACATTTATTAAAAACAAATGAAAAGTTAGACCTTTGAAATTGGCACCCAAGTCTTTGTGTACTTGGGTGGTGAAGCAGATGAAGTATTACAAAAGAAATTATTTACAAAAGTGTTTAATCTTTTTCCGAAAGATTTTTGCTTTGAGCTATTTTGGATTATCTTAGGGCATTGCTTGACAGTGTGACCAGTATTTCCACATTTAAAACAGTGAGACTTCAATCCAGTTCTGGGAACTCTGTTAGCAGGAATCTTATCCATTTCAATTTCCTCATCACATTCAGACAGTTGTGAGTTGCAGTCACTGTAAGTTTCATAGAGTTCTTTTAACTTACCTGTTGTGACTTTAACTGTATCAGATTCAGGTTTAGGTTTAAGAATGTATGAAAAAGATGATTCCTTCTCTTTTGGTTTTGAAATTCTCACGGGTGTGAAAGATGGAATTTGGTGAGTGAAGAACTTTTGAAAACAGTTTGTTTTGGTTTGACTTTCAGAGACATGACCTGAAAGTTTGTCTTTGTCATTCACACACGCATTTTCAATCAAATCAACATCATTCAACACATTAGGGTTTGAAGTAGAGCACCCTAGATTACTATTAAACATGGAATTGTCTGAATATGACACGTTACTACAAACAGAATTAATTAAGCTAGTGTCTTCAAAAGACTTCTTGGAATCAGAACTACTGCAATCACTACTGCTAGAACAACCGAGCCCAACACTCCCACCATATGCGTACTCCTCTCTAACTTCCTTAAGATTTACTTCACTTAAACCTGCAATGGAACTGTCAGTATCGTTCTGCATAATCTCTTGAATTAACTCATTTGAGGGATGAGGAATAGGTGTAGGAGAATAACAGAAAGTACTCGGTGGAGGATAGGCATATGTTTCATTGTTACTAAGACCCAACCCTGTCTTAACTCTGGCCCCCCTTTGTTTCTTGCACAGTTCTTCCCTTTTCATACCAGATATGGTCCACTGCTGCAATTTGTTTTTAAGCTTTCTTGCTTCAAACTCAGCAAGTGTAACTTGCTCAGTCAAGTAGTTAATCTCACAGTTCTTTTCTAAAAGAGTTCTTTTTAAGTGTTCATTTTCCTTTAAAGCTTCTCTTAACTTAACAAAATATTTTGATTCACTTAATTTAAGCTCTTTGATGGTTCTTTTTAATTCGTTTTCGTTTGACATTAACAATTTATTTGCTTTGTATATGCCAATTAAACGAATTTTGCAAGCAGATGAACACATATCTTCAATAACATCGTAAGGAAGACCAATTACCAGTTTTTCGGCGGCCAGTGCACGATCACATTGACAGTAGGGAGTGCTTCTTTTGAATTCATCAACTGCATCTAGCCTTGCCTTCTCAATCACTTCTTCCAGACTAAGCTTTGATTCTTCCTCATGCTTAACTTCATTAACAGCTGCTTCACAAACCAACCCAGAATGATTCAGATGCCCTTGAGCAATAACATCTGATTGAACTTTGTCAACATTCTCCATCTTCTCTTCCTCATCTTTTCCATAAAATTCTTTGAACGGATCAAAGAGATTTATATCATTGTCATCAAACTCAGCAATTTCGGCAACAAGGGCATGGTTAATCTCCTCCTTGGTTTCTTCAATTTCTGCACTCCAATCAAAGTTGGTGAGCAGTGCAGTTTCATTCTTTGACTTTGCTTCCTCAACCTTTTCTTGAATTGGAGCAGATCTTGGATTTGCAGAGTTAACCGGCTCAGTAACGATTGGTAATGGGCATTCTCTCTTGAAGTGGCCCAGTTGTTTGCAGTTATAGCATCGTAACTTTCCCTTGTCATATCCCAGCTTAGCATTCTGTCCCTGATTTCCAAAGTTTCTTCTGCCAGTTCTTTCCATGAATCGTCTGGCACGAAGAGTGAGCATAGCCATCTGCCATTGGATATCTGTTTCTTCCAGATCATCAGGGTCCACTTGATACATATCTTCTACTGTCATACCCTTCCCTTTCAACTCACCTGCAACAAGAGCTTCATAACTGTGAACAAACATTCCAAATAAAGCCATAGTATCTGACGGAATCTGTGTGGCGACAGACGCATTCGAGCTTGAACCAACATTTGAAGGTACACCAGCAGATTTAGCAGATACATGACTTGATGGTCCTCTAGATGCAGCACTATAGGCATAAGAGTTTGCAGCGGATGAGATAAGTGCAGCATTTTGAGAAGGAATGTTTGGAACCATCATTGACTGATTATATTCTCTTCTTTTCACGTCAAGGTCAAAAGATTTCAGCTTGTTGATGACGTCCATCAGTTTGTAGTCAGGAAAGTTTCTCTCTTGTTTCAACAGTTTGATTTGAAGGCTCCATTGAGGAGGAAGAGAATCTAACAATTTTGCCACTTGTTCGTGATTGCCCAGCTTTTCATCGTATTTCTTCAGATTACTTGACACAGATAGGAATCTATTTGTAATATCAGTCAAGTTCTCTTGTGAATATCCCACAAAAGAGTTGAATTCCTTTTCAGCCTGAGCTTTTCTATCCAGTTTCAGGTCCTCATTGCCATCATAAAATTCACACAATGCATCATACAGACTTTTTGCAGTTGTGTGTTCTGCAAACCTGTTGAATATATCCTGATGCAGGCAGAGTATCAATGCCCCTAGTGCCTTCTTGTCACGATCAAGTAGCTTGATGTCAGTTTCAGTAAAAGTAGTTGGATCGGTGTTTACTGAAGTGACGGTTCCTTCAACTGTTGTGGGCACATGCGGACCATTTACTATAGATTCCCATTGATTGTAATCTGTGTAATAGAAGAAAGCTTTCAAACATCTTTTCCAGTCTTCAAAGTTTTCACCACTAACAAGCCTCGGTGGCCTATTAGGTTGAACGCTATCCAGATCATTCATATTCAATGTTGATGAAGCCATAAATTTGAACAGACAATAGATTCGCTGAAAATAAACAGATTCGCTGGCTAGATTCGCTCAATGAACACAGCAGATTCGCTGGTAGATTCGCTAGTGACAGATTCGCTGGACAAGCAACAGTTTCGCTGACAAGCAAGCACAGATTCGCTGGCCTAATTTTGGCAGCAGTTTCGCTTGCAAAGACAGCCAACAAGTGAACTTTCGTTCGGTGATATGTCAGATTCGCTGGCCACAACACAAACCAATCAGGACAAAGATTTGAATTAGGTTCGCTGGAAGAACAGTCAGTTTCGCTGGTTGAACAGATAGATTCGCTGGTAGCTCAACCACCCTGAAACAGTACGGAAACAGTTCGAAAACCCTCAAAACTTGACCATTTGCATACAGGTTTGTTTTAAAAGCTTCCTATGACCAAATACAATAAACTATGAGCAAAATACAACTCCAAAACACAAGAAACAAGCTGAGAACAGAATCAAAGGTGTTTCGACCCAAAAACTTCAAAAACAACACAAAAATCACTTGAATCAAACAATCAAGAGCACTAAGGCTCTGATACCATATTGTTGGTCCATAAAGATCGTGATTTCAGTGCTTTGTTGACTTGTTTAACACAAATATATCCAAAACTTGAAGAACAAAGTGTAAAATGTCCAAACAACCCAATAACAAGATTCAACACACAATCGAGGTATATAAGCTACAAAGATGAGTAGAATATGCTCCTAGCACCTCAATAGAACGATTACACAACACAAATCAGTGAAGAATAGCTCTGGTAAAAGATGTGCAAAAGTTGTATAAAGTGAAGATAAGGTTACAATATATAGCAGTGTTAGGTTCGCTGATAGATTCGCTCTAGCGAATCTATCTAGCGAACCAACACAGGTTCGCTGGGCACATAGGTTCGCCCAGTCGACACCTTAATACAAAAGACATGATGACCTGCGGGCGAATCTATAGATTCGCCCGTAGGTTCGCTAGAACTAATACAAATACAAGTTAAACAATTACAAACAAAAGTAACACCGACAAGCCGGTGAGTCCAACCTATACATAGTAACTATCAATTTCTGATGAGAAGATTTTGTCACTAACTGAATCATGGAACAAAACTTTAAAAGAATTGGAACTTGTTACCAAACAACTTGAAGAAATGACAAAGAACTTTGAACAAGAAAAAGTTGAACATGCTGTCACACAAGTTGAATTAAAGAAAGTTAAAAGTTGTAAAAAAATGGTTGAACAACTCATTAATGAAAGAGGTAACAAAAACAAAACCGGGTTGGGTTTTACTCATGAACCGATGCCAAATTCAATCACTCAAACCTTACCGGAAAACTTTAATGAATTTGATCATTCACCTGAAAATGAACGTAAATTCAAAGAAATTCAAAGAAGTAAATCCGAGTCCGAAGGATCTGAGGTGTTGATTGAAAGCTTGAAAGAAGAAGATGGAATGACAACTGAAGCTGACGATGAAGCAAGCAACAAATCTGACAACAAATTAGAGCCTGTTCTAATTCAACTCGTTGAATATCCAAAGCTTAACCCAGAACCAGAATCGGTGAAGGAAGAAGGTGAGTTTTCAGGATACAATGATCCTGAATACATCAAGTGGAAGAAAGAACAAAAGGCGCAAGTTGCTGATCAGTTGATCAAGAAGCAAGAAGTGAAGAAAGCTGAAGTTTCAACTGCAAAGAAGCAGAAATCGAAAGTCATGAACAATCAATCTGAAACGAAACAGTCAAAAGGCAAAAGTGTCTTAAAATCAAATGAAAACACCAAAGTTCAAAGTGTTAAAACTGACAAAGTTAAATCTGTCAAGAAAGTGTCAAAAGGTAAGACAATCAAATTTGTGTCTGCAGGTACTTTCAACATGAACGGTTCTTATGGTAACCAAATCAATGCTCAAATCAAATCTAACTCTGGTCTGAAAACAGGTTCAGGTCCTAAGTCTTCCGCTGTCAATGATGAGAGAATTGAAAACAAAAAGGTGACCAAACAGAACAGTTTAAAATTGAACCAAAGTCCCATGCAATCAAAATCTCAAACAAAGTCTCCACAAAAGAATGTTAATCTAAAACCGAACAATCATGATAATGAATCACGTTTTGGTTCAACATCAAAAGTTAACAATCGGCTCTTTAGGATTAGCAAGAAACATTGTGAAATTTGTGATAGGTATAATCATGCAACTGCTGAATGTTTCTTTAACAGGTACTGCAGTTTCTGTGACAAAAGAAACCATTCTTCAGAAGAATGTTACTATAACAAATTTTGTGATATTTGTGAGAGAAGAAACCATGACACAAAGGATTGTTTCTTTCGATCAAACTCAACTAGAGAAATGACTCCGTTTTCAAACATTAACAGAAATCATTCATTTGGTTTTCAAAATATGAGTCAAAGTCATTCTCCGGTTTTGAGAAATTTCAATCGAAACAATTCTGTTTCTAACTTGTCAAGAAGTGTGCAGGTTAACAGTTTTAAGCCAAGAGCTTTGATGGTGAGAAATCAAAAGTTTGAAAATAACCTTGATCCTAAGCTAGAGGAAAGGTTTAGTGCTTTGAGAAGAAAGCAATTAATGAACGCCAATGGGCGAAACAATAGTTATCAGCATCAAAATCTCATGAACGAAACAAATTTTCAAAATATTCAATATAAGCAAGTTACAATTGCAGATAAATTCGGTAAACCCAAGACCGTGTGGGCCTGGGTTGACCAAACTAACTAGAAAATGTTTGAATTGCAGGTACGCCCAAGAAGACCTATCAACTCGTGGTTTGTTGATAGTGGGTGTAGCCGGCACATGACAGGCAACCATGCCTTGCTTCAGGATTTCAAGCTGAAAAATGGTACACACGTCGCATTTGGAGGTGATGCGGGTGGTAAAATCACAGGAGAAGGAACTGTTTCGAATGGGGTCATTAGTTTTGATAAAGTCAACTACTGTGCACAGTTGAACTTTAATTTACTAAGTGTATCTCAAATCTGTGATAAATCTTATTCAACTTTTTTTGATGATTCTTTCTGTTATATTCTTAAACCAGGTTTCAAGATTGACAATGAGTGGGTAGTGGTTAAAGCTCCAAGAGATCGTGATGTATACAAATTGGATATGTCGCAGATTGATGCTGAAACCGAAACAACCTGTCTCATTGCCCATGCTTCAAATGATGAGAGTCAGCTTTGGCATAGACGGCTGGGACATTCCAACTTCAGAAACATGAACCGTTTGGTAACTGGAAATCACGCTGTGGGAATCCCATCGAAGAAATTCTCCACAACTGATCTCTGTCCAGCGTGTTTGAAGGGAAAACAGCATAGGATGTCTTTTAAGTCCAAGCAAGAAAACTCCATTTCAAAACCCTTGCAGATGCTACATATGGATCTTTTTGGACCAACAAATGTGCAAAGCATTGGAAAGAAGTCTTACTGTTTTGTCATTATTGACGATTTCACTAGATTTTCTTGGATTTATTTTTTGCATGCTAAATCTGAAACAGCTGAATTATTAAAAGAATTTATCATCAAAGTTGAAAATCAATTGGAATGCAAAGTTAAAGTTTTAAGAAGTGATAATGGAACTGAATTTAAAAATGCTAATGTTGATTTATTTTGTGCAGAAAAGGGGATTGCCAGACAATTTAGTGCTCCGAGAACGCCTCAACAAAACGGGGTTGCGGAACGGAAAAACCGGACACTAATTGAAGCAGCAAGATCCATGCTCGCAGATGCCAAAATCCCTATCACTTTTTGGGACGAAGCTATTGCTACTGCGTGTTTTGTACAAAATAGGACATTATTAGTGCAAGATAAACAGAAAACTTCTTATGAGTTGTTATTTGGAAGGAAACCAAATATTTCTTACTTGAAAGCATTTGGTTGTCCGGTATAGATTCTAAATCTGAATGATCATCTCGGGAAGTTTGAGTCAAAGTCTGACGATGGATTTTTCCTAGGTTATTCGTCTGTTTCTAAAGCTTATCGGGTTTTTAATAGCAAAACAAATACTGTTATTGAAACTATCAACGTCAAGTTTTTAGAAAATTCGTTTCCGTTAGTGGCTCATGGTCTCGAATGGTTATTTGATTTAGATTCACTATCGAAATCTTTCAATTCTAACCTATTTGATTTTTCAGGAAAAACAAACAAAGAATCAGGTGACTTGGGATGCTTTAGTGACAATTCTGATAATGACGAGGATGGAAATCTCAACTCAGAATATCCGTTCATGTCATTTCACAATCCTGATCATGTCAAATCCAGTCAAGATCCGGGTCCTTCTGGTTCTCATGAAGATCAAGAAT
Organism: Tagetes erecta; assembly: GCA_030867185.1. NCBI lineage: Eukaryota > Viridiplantae > Streptophyta > Magnoliopsida > Asterales > Asteraceae > Tagetes > Tagetes erecta. The sequence continues at coordinate 22,484,511 of CM061491.1, forward strand.
CGAACAATCATGAAGAAGATGTGATTTCTCCTAATGATGGTGGATCTGTTCAGAATCAACCATCATCCGATCCGAATGTTGAAGTTGTTCCAGAATCTTTTGATTACTTCATCAATTCACCGGATCAAGTCCCGAATTTCACACCGCATACTTCGACCATACTACAAGATCTACCAAATCTAAATACTTCTAATCTGGAGAGTCAAGTGCAAGGAGGTGACATACCAATTCATCGAATTCACAAGAAACATCCTGTCTCTCAGATTATTGGGCCGTTGAATCAGAGAACTACAAGAAGTCAGACTGAGCAAGCGAATGTCTGTCTTTATTCGTGTTTTCTATCTCAAGTGGTGCCAAAGAACATTTCAGAGGCGCTGCAAGATAACAGTTGGATTGAAGCCATGCAAGAGGAATTACTTCAGTTTCGCAAACAGGAAGTTTGGAAACTTGTGGACTTACCTGAAGGAGAGAACGCAATTGGTACAAGATGGTTGTACAAAAACAAGCCAGACGAACGTGGCATTGTAGTGAGAAACAAAGCAAGACTCATTGCACAGGGATACACTCAGGAAGAAGGCATTGATTATGAAGAGGTGTTTGCTCCAGTCGCAAGACTTGAAGCCATACGCGTTTTTCTTGCATATGCTTCCTTCATGAAGTTTAAAGTATTCCAAATGGACGTTAAAGGTGTTTTCTTGTATGGACCAATTACGGATGACGTATATGTCAGACAACCTCCGGGTTTTGAAGATCCTGACTATCCTCATCGTGTATACAAGTTGAGTAAATCTCTATATGGTCTACACCAAGCTCCAAGAATCTGGTATGAGACATTATCCAAGCATTTACTAGAACACGGATTTACAAGAGGTCAGATTGATCCAACTTTGTTTATGAAGAGGGAGAATGATGATTTATTGTGCGTTCAAGTATATGTGGACGATATTATCTTCGGTTCGACCAGTGCGTCAATGTGCAAAGAATTTGAAGAAATCATGAAGTCTAGATTTCAGATGAGTTCAATGGGGGAGATTAATTTCTTTCTTGGATTACAAGTGAAACAATCAGCTGACGGAATTTTCATCAATCAATCAAAATTTGTTGAGAAATTGTTGAAGAAGTTCAAGATGCAAGATTGTCAAACAATTCGAACTCCATCTGATGTGAATTGCAAGATTCAACCTGATCCAAAGGGCAAAGCAGTTGATCAAACACTATACAGATCAATGATCGGTTCTCTGATGTATCTTACTGCATCAAGACCAGACATCATGTACGCTGTGTGTGTATGCGCCAGATATCAGTCTGATCCGAAAGAGTCGCATCTTGTTGCTGTGAAGCATATATTCAGATATCTTAAAGGGAAACCAAATCTTGGATTATGGTATCCTTATGAAGGAAATTTTGAATTATATAGCTATTCTGACAGTGATTTTGGTGGTTGTGCTCTTGACAGGAAATCGACAACTGGTGGCTGTCAATTTTTGGGTCCTAGGCTTGTCTCTTGGCAATGCAAGAAGCAGACCAATGTTTCTGTATCCACAGCTGAAGCAGAGTATATCGCTGCATCTGCAGGATGTTCTCAGGTTTTGTGGTTACAAAATCAGTTGCTTGACTACGGGTTTAACTTTCTAAAAACTCCTATTTACATAGACAATACTGCTGCTATGTTCATAACTGCTAATCCTGTTCAACATTCTAAAACCAAACACATCGAAATTAGATATCATTTTTTAAGAGACAACTCTGAAAAGGGTTTAATAATTTTGATTAAAGTTCATACCGACAAACAACTGGCAGATCTTTTCACAAAATCTTTTTTGTCAGGCCGGTTTGAATTCTTAATTCAATCTATAGGATTAATCAATCATGATTGATTCTATTTTTCGAAAAACAAACAAAAATCAGAAAAATATAAAAGCCAAAAATATAATAAGTTGATGTCAGGTATTGATTCCTTTGTCTTTTATTTTATGTTTTGCATTGTGTGTGCTTGCGTGAAAAAGAAAAATAGAATAGCAAAAACAAAATATAAAAGCAAAAAGAAAAGAAAATATCATGTCATAAGAATCTATATTGCAAAAAGTGAGAAATGATAGTTACACTAGACATTATTTGTTACATCATTTTTAATAAAGACTGATGAATGTTAATTGATGTGCTAGACAGCTCAGGCAATTAGACTGAAAAAGTAAGTTGATTGTTGACAAACATAAACTTAATGATCTTTGTGTTAAGTTCCATTGTTATACATGTCTAGATATATATCTTTTGATACATTGCTTGTGATGATAGTTGTGCATGATCGGGTAACGATGTAGTCTTCTCAGTGTGATGAACCGCATCGTGAGCTTCTTTGTTGTGGTACCCATAGACCTGAAGTCTCACACGAAGTCTCTTTTGAGCTTCAAGGTGCAGCAAAAGATTCCAAAATGGAACAAAAAGAGTCCCAAATGTGGACCAACACCAAACAAAATTCCAAAAAGGAATTCAGAAGATTCCCAAGGGGAACAATAGGAAAGAAAAATTCCCAAAGATGGAATTAAAAGAAGTCCCAAAGTGGACCAAATCCGAATAGAACCCAGTTTCCACACTGTGTATGACTGTAAGTGACCAGGTTTTGTGCAATATGCATTCAGGTAGTGATTGATAAGGAAATATGTTGACATATGTATACATGTGGGTCACATGAGTCATTCTAATCGAACCTTAAATATCATCATGATACTGAAAAAGTAAGTGTGTCAACTCGAGCTAATTGGTATGTTTTCATATCATCACTCAATCAAGCATAAGTCAAATGTCTATTCAAAACTTGCAAAACATGTTCAGATAATGTGTGGTATGATCTCACTGCGATATTTTGATTCATTGCATTGCATATGTCTTTATTTTAATGTGTGTGCTTTGTGTGTGCAGGCATTTGGAATCATTATTGACACATCGACATCCTTGTTAAACTTAAAAATTTCAAGAAATTTCAAGTTTAGGGGGAGAATATAATTGAAGAAAGATATCTACAAAAATCCAAAAATATTTTGTTTTGAATAAGTGTGTTTTGAATGAACAAGATTATGTGGTTTGAAAAGCAAAGGAATTGGATGTGTTAAAAACAAACCCAAGGTCTTGTAATTTGTTTTTAAGAAATTGCTTCGGGATATAGAAAAATTGGTTGTGCAAAAACATTTTTGAAAAAGAAAAAGAAAAATGAATTTAAGTGGAATTAATGTTTATTGTCTTGTTTAAATGTTGTTTGATAATTAATATGACAAAATTCTTTTTAAGGATATCTTGTCTAATTAATGTGTCGGAGAATGTTTGCAGGTGCAATAAATGACTTGAAAAAGTCAACAGACGAGAAAAGTGAAGAAAAATCGCAAGTGTTATTGCCGGGCAAAGATATCAGATGCAACTATTTTGCCGGGTAAATAACTATTTAGCCGGGTAATAGTGTAAGTTTGATACATGCCGGGTGATTGAGGAAAAGGTGAAGATGTTATGACCATTGTACAGCCGGGCAATGATCATGTCAAATACAGCCGGGTGAAGGTCATAGATATCAAGCCGGGTGACAAGTATTCACTATACAGCCGGGTAAAAGTCTTTTATCTTGCCGTGTAAATGAGTCACTATGTTGCCGTGTGAAGAAGTAAAAGCATGCCTGGTGATACAACTGTATTGCCGTGTAATGAAGAAAAGCATGCCGTGTGAAGAAGTAAAGCAACTATGTTGCCGGGTGATGAAGAAAGCAAGCCGGATGAAGAAGGAAAGCAACTGTGTTGCCGGGTAATGAAGAAAGATTGCCGGGTGATGTTTGAAGACTATTCTGCCGGGTGATTGATAAAACCCATCAGGTGTAGTTGTTCCTAACCTTTACCCGTCACTACAGTGACTTACCCGTCTCTACAGTGTTTGACCCGTAGAGTGTTTTCAATATGTTTGCGACTTGTCTTATGTACTTGACCCGTCACTACAGTACATGACCCGTCACTACAGTACATGACCCGTCACTACAGTACATGACCCATCACTACAGTACATGACCCGTCACTACAGTACTTGACCCGTCAAAGCTTATTGGGCCTATTTTGTTTACCCGTCCCTTTTGTTGACCCGGCACTTAAAATTTGACCTAAATTTTGACGATACAAAAGACCGCCTCTTCACAAACACTTATCATTTCACACTTTCACTTTCAAACAAATTCTCTGAACTTAAAATCGCTTTGTTATCATATTCAATCGTTTGCTCTGTAACAAGGTTGATCGATTGGATAAGGTAGTGATTAAGTGTTTTTGACCTAAATAGACCTGTAAATCGACTGTTAAAAGGAAAAACGATGATGAACAGTGTTTTGAGCATTGAATCGACACTTTGATTTTGTGTGTTAAAACCAAAATCGAATGTTGATTTAGGTGTAAAAACACTCGATTATCATCATTCAATCACTCATTTGCATTAAAACACCTTAAAATCAACTGAATCAATGAAAATTATGACAACTGTTAAAATCGCCATTGATGAACTTTGAAGCTCTTAAAAGTTAAAACATCAAAATGATGAAATATCTGTTTAAAGTGACAAATGCATGATAAAACTGAACTAAAACATGTTAAACAACTTCATCATACAAATGTCAAAATTTTGCCTTAAGTGATTAACTGTTAAAATGAAAAATGTTGTATAAATCATTAAAATTCAAAGTTGTGTTAATCAAAGTGATGAAAATCAGTTTGTTAGTTCAATTTAGGGTTAAAATGATTATATGAATGTTTTTGCTTTCTAACTTTTATTCAAACACTTATGAAATTTTGATATGTTTTAATGAAGAATCTAACACATTTGTCTTGTTTTGTGTTTGTTTGTGTTTTGACAGATGGAGAATCTCAAGTTTGAGCCTAAACACAATTTGGTAGCATGTTTGGATGAATCAATTCCTGAAACAGATGGTTAGAGGATATGATCAAGTTTATCAAAAGGACCAAATATGTGTATGCTATATGTGCCAAACCGGTCATATATGCAAGGTTGATCAAAAGTTTCTGGAGGACAGCAGAGGTCATTAGAGAAGAGAATGGAGTTACTGTTGTTCGAGGCAACATAACTAGAGATTGGGTACTGACAGTTTCTGAAGAAGTCATTAGACATGCCCTGAGGATTGATGAAGATGAAGTTGGTATGATGGATGAGTTGACTATGGATGAATGCAAATCATGTTTTGTTAATATGGGTCATCCACCTATATTTCCAAAATCACAGTTTTATAGAGCAAAGTTGGGAAAGAAGTACAAGTTGTTGTGCTATGTTGTACAGCAATGCATGTCCAGGAGGAGTGCAGGATTCGATAACTTCCCTTCAGATATTGCTTCACCAATTGTTGCCATAGCAGAGAACAAGCCATTTAACATGTCGAGATGGATTATGAATGGCTTTGTATTTAACTTGGTGAAAGGGAAAAGGTTTAAGTTTCTCATGTACCCGAGATTCTTACAACTGATGATAAACATTGCCTATCCTATCATCAGAAATGAAGGTTATGCTGGAGGTATTTTATACACTGAGGACATGAACGATCTATCTTACCGGAAGATGAGTATCGGGAATGTGCCTAATGTTGAGTTGTTTGACTATATGAGAGATATAGTCAACAATGAAGAAGATGTAGAAGGTGTATATTATCATATATCTCATGGTGAGATTGTTGATCCACAGGACCTAGTGGATGAGGTGCCTGACAATCTGTTGGATGATGACGAGTACTTTGCTCGTCATCCAGAAGATGAAGAAGATGATGGTGATAATGATGAGGATAGCGATAGTGATGATGAACATGATGATGGTGGTGATGATGCTAAATCTGAATCTAATTCAGAGGAGGCTGAACCAATGGAGACTGAGACTGAGGAAACTGAGAATGTTGAGGTTATTGAACCTATTGTGGTAGAAGAACCTGTTGAGGTTGCTTTGGTTGAAAAAGAAGTAGTGGCTGATATTCTAAAGGAGATCAATGTTCAGTATGTTAGACGAAAGAGATCAAAACCAGTGGTAGAAACTGAAGAGATTGATGTATTTCAGATTGCACAGGAGGTAGTGGCCGAAGCTGAAACTATGGCACAGATAGTTGAGGAAGCTGATGCTGGCGCTACTAATCCTATTACTGTTGATATTCCCACCACATCATCCCCATTTGCTGAAAACATTGGACAAGGTTTGGAGTCTTCACCAAATGTTGTGCCAAGTGTTGATCAAACAGAGAATGAGAAGCGAATTGCAGAATTAGAAGATATGGTTGCAAAGTTGATAGAAGCTAATGATTTGTTGAAGGCATCGAATGAGAGGAAGAAGAAAAGATTTGATGAGTACTGGGATATACATAATCAGAATTTGAAAACCTTCAAGAAATTGAATGAGGATCATGTGAAGCTTGTTGATGAACATATGAAGCTGAAGGATGATTATGATAAACTGAAAGAGGAATATGAGAACCTAAAGTATAATTATACTGAGGTTAAAGCTGAATGCAATACGTTGGAGGCCGAGAAAGAAATGCTGGAAAAAGAGTTGGAGGAGACTAAACCAAAGAAAGCTGGCTCATCATCAGACAAAGATTTTTCTGAAGAAGTAATGGAAGTGACTGAATCGCATGTACCAAAAGTTTATTTGACCAGAGCTCGAGGTACTACGAATGTTGGCATTAGAGTGGAATCACCAATCATCATTCCCGATGAAGCTGTTGCTGACACTTTCAATATCGACAAAGCTGAGGGAAAAAGGAAGATAGATGCGATACCTGAGATATTTGGTGATGAAGGAAGTTCGAAGAAGGCAAAGATAGATGAAACAGTGCAGATTGAGCCGATTCAATCTGTAGCTGTGATTGAGACTGAGAATGTGACTGAAGCTGAGATTGCTAAATCAGGTCAGATTGAGCCGATTCAATCTGATTCTGTAGCTGAGACTGAAGTTTTTGAGGCCACAGAGAGTGAGAAAGAAGCTGGTTCTGAAGACACAGTTCAGGTTGAGCCGATTCAACCTGAAGCTGTTGAAGTTGAAAGTATGCCTAAAATAGTATCTGAAGCTGCAAGTCAGTTTGAGCCGATTCAAACTGACAATGCACCCATGATTGAAGCTTTGGATGATTTAGATGATATAGATTTTACTGAATCTGAGGATGAAGCTGAGCCAGTACAGAATATTGTTGAAGAGATTCCGAATGATTTGGATCAAAGATTTGCATATCTTGAAAGGATGAAATACAATTCTGTGTTTTTGAATGGTTTGACGGTGAGTCAGATAAATGAAGAGTACGAGAAATGCATGATTCATCAAGATAAAGCCGAAGCCGATAAAAAGGAGTTTGTTACGGAAATGGGCGAATGGACTCCAATGCAAGAAAGTTTGAATATAGAAGATTTGCCACCGACTGAGCTTTATCATCCGAATCCGGAGGAAATGACAAGCAGAGAGATGCGTGATTGGTTAAGTTCAAGGAATTATCCGTACAAGACTTTGCAGAGATTGAAGTCTGTATCACTGAAGAAGATTGTAGTCAGTTTTATGAAGACGGAGAAAATGTATAACCGGATGTTTTATTTGGATTATAACAATCCGCAATACTTCGAGCTGACAAAGAAATACAAAATTCTTGGACCAAAAGAACTTCCAGTCATGGCTTTACCTGAAGATGCTCACAAAAAGAGGCACGAATTAATGGATATGTTTCCAAGCGAAGTTAAATCTTACAACATTCCAATGGATGTTAGGGAATCTTGGCATAAATCAGCAACAGCAGGTGACGTGGTGAGGTCACTGCTGACTTAAGGTCAATCTATTGCTGAGTTGCTTGATTCGATGATTGTGCCTGAGAAGAACAAGAAAGTTAAGATCATAGCATGGAAATACGATGAAGTTTTTGATGCTTTTATGATTAAGAGAGTGAATGGTCTTTGTGACGTATATCATTACTACTCGAGCATTTTTAAGTTGGAAGTTCAAGATTTAAAGGAGCTGCACAAACTAAGGTTGATAAATCACACGCATGCTGAGCGTGGTGATAAATGTGTCATGCTGTTAGATGCCGGGATTGGTAGATCATCAAAGTATCTTGATTTCCGAGGCCAACAGGAAGATACTGCATATGTGCAAGCAAAGAAAGAAAGGAAGAAAAAGAGATTGGTTGTGACTGAAGATATGTATCTTGAAGAATTTTCCGATGAATACTTTGACAAAGTGACGGATCCTGGACTAAAAGTGATTGATGGAAGTCAAATGACGAAGCCTATACTTAGAGTGTTTTACAATCAAGAAACATTTGAGTTGAAGCTGGTTAGGAATTTGGAGGATTGGGACAAAGACATGATTACACTTTTTAGTACTTTTGAGTTGAAGCTGTTACATCCGTCATACATAGACTTTTTGAGAAGCTACAGAATGGAGAAGTGTAAGGATGCGCTTGTTGAAGCTGATAGGAAGTTGTTTGTTGTGATGATTGAAGTAATAGCTGCAGCAACTGAAAAGATACGTGTGAGAAAGGCATTGCTGAACTCTAATCTCGTGAGGGTTGATTTGCCAGAAATAGAGTATATGAGGATATCCAGAAGAGGAACGCTTGAAGTGCAAGTCAAAGGTCAAGAAATGCCGTTTGAATTTTATGCTAATATTGACTTTGCAGGTTTAAATCTGGATTCGCTCAGACGCATGAATGCTTGTCCGATTCTGACAAATGAGTCCAAGCCTCGTCAAGCCAAAATTGCTGAAAAGTTCAAGTCCTGTATTGAAGAAGCTTTGAAGGAACAAGAAGAGTACAAAGGCAAAGAGCTGCTGAATGTCAAAGATGAACCGGAAGAGTGGTAAAAGAGATTGATGCTGAACAAAGAAGAAAAAGATTGAAGATTTTGCTGAAGATCCAAAGTTAAATCTTAGGGGGAGTACTGTTAGGGTTATTTCCTTGTTAAGATTTACTTTTGTCACACCCTCAATTTTCCACAAACGGGGTATCCGTTAGGCGTGTGACATTCCAGGATCTCAAGCCATTAGTTACAGTAACACTGACTCAATAATTTGAACAAAAGTTTAACTTTGACAGTTTTCCAAAACTCAGGGTATAAAATGTAGGTTTTCAAAGTTTAGCGGAAGCTTTTAAACAAACCCATTATTTAATAAACTTGTGCTCAAAAGTTTAGCACAAAACCAATAAAACTTGTGCTCAATAGTCTAGCACAATACAAGTATAAAACCTGTGCTCAATAGTCTAGCACAATACCAAGTTAAAACCTGTGCTCAATAGTCTAGCACAAAACCGGTAATTGTTTTCAATAAAACCACAAGGTAAATAAAAGTTCAAAACAAAGTAAAACGACTCATGCATGATATGTCCTACGTGCATAGCTCCTAGCCACCTGAGAAAACATACTGAAAATGGTCAACACATGGTTGGTGAGCTCAATGAGATATTTAACAAAAGTATTTAAATATCAAAACAGTTTAACTGATAAATTTCATTTACTATTGCTGGTTTGCAAGACCACCTCGCTTACTACATGAGCACGTTGAGATTAAACTGAACGTTGTGTTGTGCCTTACTGCCATCAAACCAGATGACCAAAAGTTCCAAGGACAATTTGCACCACCTGGATCCCTACCAGCGTGATGGGGTCTGCCGAACCCGGTAGTACTACTCAAATTTCCCCGTTATACCCACTGTATATTAATAATCTCAACTAAAGGAAAGGACTTTTGTTGGAACGTTTATGCTCAAGTAAAATAAGCCATTAGACAATAGAAATTAGTTTATCAAAACTGTTGCCCGAAGGCCCTGCCCGAAGGCATAAAACGCAGCCCAAGGCCGTATAGAATCTTGCCCGAAGGCCCTACCCGAAGGTATAAAAATGCAGCCCGCCCGAAGGCGCTGTACAATAGTTTCCCGAAGGCGTTGTAAAAACGTTTGTATGTTTTCTCCCCGAAAAAAAGGTTTAAAAGCGGGCAAAGAGACTCACCTTTGAAGCGCACAGCAAAAGCAACCAGCACAATGCAACAAAAGAAACTAGACCGCTCTACGACCCGAGAGTTGTGATGATTGACCCGAATAGAAACTCGGTGATGAAGAAGACTGCAATAGTGATCGCCGGAGTTGCAGGTCTTTCAGAGATGACCGCAGATGCAGGAACGGTGACGAAAACGGTGGTAGCGAGTTCCGGTAGGCGAAACAGCGATGGTGGTGGTGGTTCTTTGAAATGCGGCGGCAGTTGGTTGCTGTGGTGGCAGCTAGGGTTTTTGTTGAATGGTTGGAGATGAAGACGAGAGAGGTGATGGGTTTTTGATGTTGCGTTGTGTTGATGAAAAACAGAAGACGGGTGAGGGTGAGATTAGGGTTGGTTAATTTTATTAACTTTTACACTTTGGCCCTTAGACATTGTAGGTTAATTAGGTTTGGTTTTAAAGTTTATAAATTAGTTTAGTTAATTACAAAACAATCACTAAACTTATATATAGTTTAACGGAACAGTTAAGAACTAGTTAACGGTGTTAACCTAAAATTACGGGTTGTCACATCATCCCCTTGTTAAAAGAATTTTCGTCCCGAAAATTACGCAGCGTCATTAGTTGTCTGCAACGGAATAGTTCAAAAGAAAAGAAAAATTTTCGGGTGGTCACATCATCCCCTTGTTAAAAGAAATTCCGTCCCGAAATTTAACCATTAGCGTATGGCGTCAACGTTTTGAATAGTCAAGGTGTTCATACATTATTAGATTTTCATTGCTTTTACGTGAACTTAGATTCACTCTTAGGATTTTAATAACTATAATAAAAAAATCATACTATGTTTTGGTGTTTTGAATTCTCGACTCACCATATGATTTACTCCCAATTCTTTGGAGTCCAACAAGTTTTCTTGTGGATAGAATCTGAGAGTTATTGTTTGTGGCCGAGGGGGGGGGGGGTATATGATATACCAAGAGTTTTCCATAGAGAAATTTTTTCAGAAATCATGTATTTCTATTCCAATGGAAGGCCAGTTTAATCTTGTATGTCGTTTAAGGCAACGTAACAATATTTATTCTAAGACAAAGGTTTTAGTCTACGAATAGATTTGATAAGGGTTCAAAACAATGAAATGCTAGCAAGGATTTTGATACCGAGATTCATTGGATGGTAGCGTTTGAATTCGCCATTAGTGTGTTTAATAGATAATGTGAGATAACAGTTTAGTTGAGGCTTTGAGTTTAACCGATCCAATAGAGATATCATGTTATTTTATTTCTTTGGTCGCGTAGCTTCACTAGTTTCCTTAAGCCTGCAGTTTCTTCTATTAGTATATTTTCAAAGGTTAGAACGATTAGGTGACAATTGCTTACATTGTGTCTCATATAGTTTTAATCAAAAGGTTAGTTACATATAAGACGGAATCTCTTTAATATACAGGAGCCTTGAAAGAAAGATATTGCACGGTTGGAGTGTCAAATGACAATGAGCATCAACTATTATATATATATATATATATATATATATATATATATATATATATATATATATTTGCTTAGCAAACATAAAGTGCATCGAGATGAAACGAAATGAGAAGTTATTATCCGGAATAGCAGTGGATAAGGCTCACGTAAAACGCTAATTGGTATTAGTTGTTTGTTGTGGATTGTTCTATTTATCGAATGAATCTTTAGAGTCACCGAACGTATTCAATGTTTAGCGAACTAATCGCTATATACCCGCGGGGGGGGGGGGGTCAATTATAAAATTCACGTGGTTTTTCATTATCAATGTGGGCAATGGATACCAAAAAGTTATAAGTGTCTAAATATATAGCGAATTGCCATATGAATGATAGATAGAATATGGTTGTTCGTAAAATAAAATTCAAGGGTGATCACCTTTAGGCTCGCAACTTTAATATCACTTAAGTTGTGTTAATGTTACGCGAATAATCTGGTAAAGAAATTTGAATATATTTTCCGAATTAGTGAATGTGGATAATGTTTATGAATTTAAATATTCTTGATGGATAAATAAAGTTTTAGATCCAATGCGTGTTTTACGAAATTAGAGATACAAACAGTGATTGCAATACCATTCACGATGAGCGATCATGTATGTGAGATAATATGTGACTGGTTAGTTCAGACAGGAAGGAGTTTTCCAAATAGGTCGTAGTTTTATAGTGCTCCCCCAAGGAACCCTTACAATTATAAGGTTTGTTTAATGCTCGATTGAGAAAACTATGATATTAAGTTATTATCGGTGTTGAGTAAAAAGTCATAGCACGCTAACATAATTTAAAACGCCCCATTGTATCATAAGTTGGTGGATTTAGTAGGGTAGAAGTTTATATTGGAAGATGGTATTATAATTGTTTACTACACAAGGATAAACTTGATACCAGTATGTTACTTATAGATGGAGTTTTGCTTCAGGTGAATCTGTGTTGTTTGGTTCTTCACTTTCGGGTTTTGGTTGTAACCCACATGACAAGTTTTGTTAGGATCATCGTGTACCTGTAAATTTACCATTACGTTGCGTATCCGTAATCGTCAATTTACCTTACACAATCACCCTAGTTTGTCTCCCATCATGGGTTTTAATCTTAAGTTTTATCATGCTTATTGTTTTGTGCTTATTTATAAGATAATTTATATTATTCCGAATATAGGATGTATAAGAGAGGTATGGTATTCATATAATACTTGCTTATTTACAAACTGTAGGTTGTGTTTGTGTTAGTATTCAAACGTAGTCTTTGTGTAGAACGAGAATACCATCTGTATTAATCTCCACAGGGTGCCACTTCGAGTCAATAGTTTCCATGAGTGCAACAAGCACCGAATTGACAAAATGAGGTAAGTGTGACAATATAGAGAAGGTTTAAAAGTTTAAATAACAGGTTAAGCACCAACAGCGCAACCGGGGTAACATATTCCCTTGATTCATCATTCTTTAAACACCCAAGGAATACAGAGTCTGAACAACTGATTGTTCAGATACGGACTGTTTGATCATGGCCCACCGGGTAGCGATAAACTCCAAACGACGTTCTCGGATCCCAAAAATGAATCCGTAATAAGATGGGAATGAGAATCAAAATCAAGATTAGCAATCAGGTCTACGGGTAAGGCATACTAAAAATAGTATAAGGAAATTTGCCTAAGGAAACAAGTATAAAGAATCATGTATAAGGTAGCACGTATAAGAACACGTATAAGTCCAATCTAATGTAACTAATGTGCAGTGTGAGTGTAACTAATGCAATGCCTAGTTATAGACTATATGCAATGAAATGCTAGTTCCCTATAACTTATGGCTCTGATACCAATCTGTCACACCCTCAATTTTCCACAAACGGGGTATCCGTTAGGCGTGTGACATTCCAGGATCTCAAGCCATTAGTTACAGTAACACTGACTCAATAATTTGAACAAAAGTTTAACTTTGACAGTTTTCCAAAACTCAGGGTATAAAATGTAGGTTTTCAAAGTTTAGCGGAAGCTTTTAAACAAACCCATTATTTAATAAACTTGTGCTCAAAAGTTTAGCACAAAACCAATAAAACTTGTGCTCAATAGTCTAGCACAATACAAGTATAAAACCTGTGCTCAATAGTCTAGCACAATACCAAGTTAAAACCTGTGCTCAATAGTCTAGCACAAAACCGGTAATTGTTTTCAATAAAACCACAAGGTAAATAAAAGTTCAAAACAAAGTAAAACGACTCATGCATGATATGTCCTACGTGCATAGCTCCTAGCCACCTGAGAAAACATACTGAAAATGGTCAACACATGGTTGGTGAGCTCAATGAGATATTTAACAAAAGTATTTAAATATCAAAACAGTTTAACTGATAAATTTCATTTACTATTGCTGGTTTGCAAGACCACCTCGCTTACTACATGAGCACGTTGAGATTAAACTGAACGTTGTGTTGTGCCTTACTGCCATCAAACCAGATGACCAAAAGTTCCAAGGACAATTTGCACCACCTGGATCCCTACCAGCGTGATGGGGTCTGCCGAACCCGGTAGTACTACTCAAATTTCCCCGTTATACCCACTGTATATTAATAATCTCAACTAAAGGAAAGGACTTTTGTTGGAACGTTTATGCTCAAGTAAAATAAGCCATTAGACAATAGAAATTAGTTTATCAAAACTGTTGCCCGAAGGCCCTGCCCGAAGGCATAAAACGCAGCCCAAGGCCGTATAGAATCTTGCCCGAAGGCCCTACCCGAAGGTATAAAAATGCAGCCCGCCCGAAGGCGCTGTACAATAGTTTCCCGAAGGCGTTGTAAAAACGTTTGTATGTTTTCTCCCCGAAAAAAAGGTTTAAAAGCGGGCAAAGAGACTCACCTTTGAAGCGCACAGCAAAAGCAACCAGCACAATGCAACAAAAGAAACTAGACCGCTCTACGACCCGAGAGTTGTGATGATTGACCCGAATAGAAACTCGGTGATGAAGAAGACTGCAATAGTGATCGCCGGAGTTGCAGGTCTTTCAGAGATGACCGCAGATGCAGGAACGGTGACGAAAACGGTGGTAGCGAGTTCCGGTAGGCGAAACAACGATGGTGGTGGTGGTTCTTTGAAATGCGGCGGCAGTTGGTTGCTGTGGTGGCAGCTAGGGTTTTTGTTGAATGGTTGGAGATGAAGACGAGAGAGGTGATGGGTTTTTGATGTTGCGTTGTGTTGATGAAAAACAGAAGACGGGTGAGGGTGAGATTAGGGTTGGTTAATTTTATTAACTTTTACACTTTGGCCCTTAGACATTGTAGGTTAATTAGGTTTGGTTTTAAAGTTTATAAATTAGTTTAGTTAATTACAAAACAATCACTAAACTTATATATAGTTTAACGGAACAGTTAAGAACTAGTTAACGGTGTTAACCTAAAATTACGGGTTGTCACAACTTTGTATTTTGTTTATTGTTTATATGTTTGTATATAGTTTAGGGTCTATTTTGTTATATTCCTTAAACTTGTATTTTGTTGTTATAAGCATGTAGTGTGTGTGTGTGAGGAGAGAGGCCAGATCACTTTTACACTGTTAGAGAGAGAATTAACTGTGTGTGATTTTGTTTCTCCTGCACCTTGTACTACGAATTGCTTTGATCATCAATATACAAAGAGAATTATTAGTATGAATTGTGTTTGTGATTGAACTGTTTGTTTGTGCGAATTATTCTGATCATTGTGAGTAATATTAACGATCCAATTGAACCTATCACATTGGCATATTGACAGCGGATGTTCCAGACATATGACAGGGTTGAAGGACCTACTGACTAACTATCGGATTATCAACGGTGGGTATGTTGCTTTTGCGGGAGACAAGAAAGGTGGTAAAATGATTGGTCAAGGAGAAGTCTCAAATGGTTCACTTACTTTGGAAGACGTCAACTACGTTCCTGAACTGGCATTCAATCTTCTCAATGTATCACAAATCTGTGATAAGAATATCCCAGTGATGTTTCTTCCAAATGAATGTTTGTTCTTGAAGCCAGAGTTTTCTATTCCTGAAGAATTGGTGATCATGCGAGCTCCGAGACGAAATGATACATATATGTTGAATATGGGATCAAAGGAATCAAATTCCACCGTGACCTGTCTCCTGTCTAATTCATCTTTTGAATCGTTTTCAGTGGCATAGACGTTTAGGGCACATTAATTTTAAAATTCTGAATAAATTGGTTAAGAACAATTTGGTCAGGGGTTTACCACTTAAAGATTTTTCAGTGGTTGAGAAATGCATGGCTTGTGCTAAAGGAAAACAGCACAAAAAGCCACATAAACTTAAAATTACAAATTCTATCTCAGAACCCCTCAAATTGTTACATACTGATTTATTTGGTCTAATAAGTGTCAAATCTATTGCTAAGAAATCTTATTGCTTGGTTGTCACAGATGATTACTCTAGGTACACCTGGGTGAGATTCATGGCATACAAGAGTGAGACTGCTGAAGAGTTGATGAAGCTGAAAGGTTCAAGCCATCAGAAGCGATAACGGAACGGAATTCAGAAACCATATCTTCAACTCTTTCTGTGAACAACGGGGTATTCTCAGACAGTTTAGCGCCGCACGAACACCACAACAAAATGGTGTTGCTGAAAGGAAGAATCGAACCCCTGTGGAGGCTGCTAGAACTATGCTGATTGAGTCAAAGCTTCCAATTATTTTCTGGGCGGAGGCAGTTAATTGTGCAGCTTATGTTCTGAACAGGGTACTGATTGTCAAAGAAAAGATGAAGACATCATACCAGCTGTTTCGAGGGATTAAGCCGTTGATTGATTTTCTGCGCCCCTTTGGATGTTCTTGTACTCTTTTGAATACTCAAGATCAGAAGACGAAGTTTGGTGCTGTTTCGTATGAATGCTTCTTTGTAGGATACTCGAACACACAAAAGGCGTATCGTGTTTACAACAAGCGAATGCGGATTGTGCAAGAGTCCTACTATGTTGACTGGCAAGAGTCAAACACAACAAGTATTGGCAGTGAACCGGCATGGTTTTATGATTCCACCACTATTTTCAAATCATTTAATCTTCCTGACTCTGACGATGATGACATCATTCCACACTCATCAGTTTCTATCTTTAACCATCCACCTACACATTCACAACCACAACCTTCAACTACACAATTACCTCCCACTTCATTTGACATTCCACCACCTCCACCACCTCAAACTGTTCCAACTTCTCCATCAGATATTCCATCCTCATCCACTACCATTCAATCATCTTCCACTAATACAATTCCTCCAACATCACATACACCTTCACAACCATCTAATCAAACACCCTCAACCGAAACCAATCCTTTGCTCCTCAACACAGACTTCAAAACCTTGAAAAATCATCCTCATGATTATATCATAGGATCAATTACTGATGGTGTGCGAACTCAGAGTCAGAGTGGTTTGATAAATGAATGTCTCTATGCTGCCTTTCTATCCCAAGTTGTTCCGAAAAATTATAAACAAGCACTTGAAGATCCTAGTTGGGTGGATGCCATGCAAATGGAACTGCAGCAATTTAGGAAGCTTAAAGTTTGGGAACTGGTTGATCTTCCTCCTAATAAGTGTCCCATCGGCACTAAATGGGTTTTCCGAAACAAGCCAGATGATCGCGGTGTTGTCATCAGAAACAAGGCGAGATTGGTTGTTCAAGGATTTGCTCAAGAGGAGGGGATTGACTACACTGAAGTTTTTGCTCCAGTCGCTCGCCTTGAAGCCATCAGAATATTTCTTGCTCATGCTGCGAACAAAAACTTTAAAGTTTATCAGATGGATGTGAAATGTGCATTTCTATATGGAGATATCGATGAGGAGATCTACGTATGTCAACCACCGGGTTTCGAGGATCCAGATTTTCCTTCAAAGGTGTACAAGCTTGATAAATCCTTGTATGGGTTACATCAAGCTCCACGTATCTGGTATGAAACTCTGACACAGTATCTTCTCAGTAAAGGTTTCTCTCGTGGGACTATAGATATGACATTGTTCAAGAAGGAGGTGAATGGGGAGCTGCTGATCGTTCAAGTGTATGTTGATGATATAATTTTCGGTTCGACTAATGATGGGCTATGTAGAGAATTTGAAAAAGTGATGATGGATCGCTTTGAAATGACGATAATGGGGGAGATGTGTTTCTTCTTGGGGCTGCAAGTGGAACAAAAGCCTGATGGAATTCTTATCCACCAAGAGAAATATATCAAAGAGATCCTCACGAAGTTTGGCATGGATGACTCGTCTCCTGAATTGATTCCTTTCACCGCTCAAACATGCCTTACTTCCGATGATAATGGGAATCCTGTGGATGCTCATCGGTATCGCTCGATGATCGGATCTCTCATGTATCTGACTGCAAGCCGACCGGACATTACATTCGCTGTGTGCTACTGTGCTCGTTTCCAGGCCAATCCAAAAGAATCACATGAGAAAGCTGTTAAACGAATTTTTCGTTACCTTAAGGGTTCCTCTCGTTTGGGACTTTGGTATCCAAAAGGTGGGAACTTTGATTTACATGCTTTTTCTGATAGTGATCATGCTGGTTGCAGGATTAACCGAAAATCAGTCACTGGCGGATGTCAATACCTTGGAGAATGTCTTGTTTCCTGGCAAAGCAAGAAGCAAACAACCGTCTCTCTATCCACAGTAGAAGCAGAATACATTGCTGCGTCAAGTTGCTGTTGCCAAGTGCTCTGGATTCAGCATCAGATGATGGATTATGGCATCAACTTTCTTCATACGCCACTCTTTTGTGATAATGAAGCTGCTGTTGGAATTGCCAAGAATCCTATTCATCACACTCGCACCAAGCACATTGAAACAAGAATTCATGCCATCAGAGATGCACAGGAAAAGGGGTTCATTGATATTATTCCTATTGAAACTCGAAAGCAAAAAGCTAATCTTTTCACAAAAACTTTTGACAAACCACGTTTTTATGAACTGATCTCTATGCTGTGACTTATATCTTTTTGAAAACCTTTTTCTATGTGAATCAATTTGTAAATATGTAAATATCTTTTTCTTTTTCTTTTTCTTCTTTGAAAATTCAGTGGGTCACTCTATTCTTCGCTCCTTTATTTTATTTTATTTCCTTTTATTTTCTTTTATTTTTCTTTTATTCTGTATATATATATATATTAAGAAAATCTGAAAAACAAAAATTTCTTATTAGATTGCTATAATATAGAAATTTGGGGGGAGATATTAAAGAATAACTATTTATAGTTTTTCAAATTTTGCTATTTCAGGATCTCCGTTTTGATTGATGTTGAAGAGACGTTGAAGGAGGTCAGAAGCGTTGTGTTTGGGATATGTCAGATAGGCTCAGCCCGAAAACAAAGTAAACAGTGATTCTGCAGCCAAACATAACGTTCAAGATCTCGGCAACAAGGATTATCCCCTTGACATGATTGGATAGCACCAAGATAAGGGTTCTGTCAAAAATGGGTTGAGAGCGTCAAATCTTTGCCTTGATTTCCCTAAAAATCCCAAATCACCCTCGCCCTATCCCCGAATCGAGTTTCTAGTGTGCAAAACAAATAAAATAAAAAGCTGCTAGTGATGCTCTTCGGAAAAACCTCTGAGTGAGTTACTTGTTAACTCCTCAGAACGTATTGAGTCAAAGTGCTTAACTCCTCTGCTATACGGAAGTATTGACCTGGAGTTGGTGGATCTTCTCTGCTATACGGAAGTATTGACCTGAAGATTCACCGAGCATGCTCAAATGTTTATCTCCTCTGTTATACGTCGGTATAGACCTGGAGCTCTGAACTATTTGAGTTTCCCAAATAATAAGTCGCATTGTGTTCAAAAGAATCAATTGCTGACAAGCTCCACTCACAAAAAGATGCAAAAATTGCACAAGTGTCAAAAGAAGCTAATGCATCGATCAATATTTAAAATTTGATCCTCGAAATTCAAGCAAAGTCAATCGTATTGCTCAGATATATCCTGACGACAGAACCTGTTCTTTTTACCTAGATGTCTGTGGGGACCGAGTTGTCTGAGCTTCTTCAATCAAACCAAAAACATGATAAAAGAAGCTGCTGATCTCTTGTTGAAAGGACTAAGGCATGGGTTTAAATGGACAAACATATCTGCAATCCCGCCAATCAATGATTCTCCGGATTCTGCTCAAAACGTCATGAAAAATATATATATATCCTTCTTTAGCTTTTACTTCTTGCTTTTTTCTTTCATTTTATTTTTCTTATTTTTCCTTGTTATTATTATTATCTAAGTTAATATGGTTATTTTTGGAGCGTTGAAATCGTGGGACGTTTTCGTGAATTTTCAAAGAATTTAAAAATTTGAGAAAAACCAAAAATATTTTATTTTTTGTGTGCTAGCGAACCTGCTAGCGAACCTACAGGTTCGCCAGAACCTCAGGTTCGCCCGGAACCTCTTTGCATCGCCGCCGTAGGTTGTCTTGACTTTTGGTCTTCGGGCGAATCTAAAGTTCGCTAGTGTGTCTGCCAGCGAACCTGTGTCTCTATATATATGTAGTGACAGCGAAATATTTCACAACTTCGCTGTCACTATTACTGTAGCGGGCTTTTCAAATCCAACTGAAGAAAGTTCGATTCTCACTTTCAACCGGTTTTTCACACTTAAACACATTTAATTTGGTCTGGTATGTCGTCGTCTCCATCTTAATCTATGTTTTAAACCATTAATCGCACTTTTAAACACTTAAATCTGTCGTTCTGTGATGTTGTGTAAATCAAATGACTGATTTGGTGTTTTTAGTTAGGATCTTACTTCATAATATCCTTGTTTCATGTTTATATTACCTGTTTGTTGCCTTGACTGCTTGATAATGGTGTATTGACTGTGATTTTGGCCGTTTTTCAAAAACAGGGTTTCCAGCGAATCTATGTGTTCGTCTGGCGAATCTGAACGAAAGTTCAAAACTTCGAGCGAACCTATGTCGTTATGCTGCCCGTGCATCAACATAGATTCGCCCGACTGTTTCTAGCGAACCTATACATTCGCTCGACCAAATGACTGATTTTTCATGTCAGCGAATCTATAGGTTCTGGTGCCAAATCTCAGGTTCGCTCTTTCAGCGAACCTAATTATCCAGCGAATCTATTAACTGTTTTTGAAAATCTTCTTTTCTGATCAATCTCTGTTTATTTTTCAGGCACGATGTCTACATTATTCTTCGAAAGAAAACACAATATGTGTGCTTTGCTTGACGAGAATCACGAAAAAGCTGGTGGCTATAGAGACTGTATTAGATGGCTGAAGTCGTCTCACATACATCACGCCATTTCTCATTCACCAACCATATACGAGCTGCATGTTCGAGATTTCTGGAGAACTGCAGTGATGAATGTGTCTACACAACCATCTCGTATATGTGCCAAGGTTAGCGGTTTTGATCTGGAGTTTACTGAGGCTGATCTGGCCAGGATTTTGAGATTAGAGGAGGATGTCGGAGATGAAGTCAGTATGACGGCGGAAGAGGTATATGGGGCTTTCAGGACTGCGGGTTATGAGGGTCCGATGCCTGGAGAAAAGAAGATGGAATTCGTTAAATCCTATCTGATCCAAGAATGGAGATATATCGCACACGTATTCATTATGTGCTTGGATCATAGGAAAGGGGGCACAGATGGATTGAATTTAGACTGGGCTCGGGCAATGATGCTGTTTTGTCGGGGACAAAAGGCAAATCTTGCGAAGCTAATCTACAACTATTTGCTCGAGAACATCCATGCTACTAAAGCGGCTAAATGGTCGATGTACCCCAGATTCATTCAGATGATTCTGAATGACAAATTGCCAAATCTGCCGGTGGTTGGTGAAGAACTAAAAATCTGGGAGATGCACTCGAGGATATTCCGAGACTGCAAGTCGGTAAAGTCTGATTGCGTTGGTAGGACTTCATTCTTGTGGGAGAACATGTACACGGCTGAAAGATGGGTACAAATACAGAGGATAATGGAATCTGAAAGGAAACGTGGTGGTGAGAATATTGAGGTGGTTGAGAAAAGGATAAAGAAGAGAAAGCCATACGCAAAAGAAAAGGATTATTCGTTTGATCGAGAGGTTGATGAGATACAGGCTGAGGTTGATGCAAATAGGGAAAAACGGACGAAGAGGAAGTCTGATGCACCAACTGAAGCATCAAAGAAGGCAAAGCACGATACTGCGGGTACATCTACTGAATCTGTTAGTGAACTGAAAGGTGAGATTGACAGCTTAAAGGCAGAATTGGGGGAACTGAAGAGTAAGTATGAGGAACTGGAGACCCAGGATGCTGAAAAATCGACTGTTATATATGAAATGGGGAGAATGATGAAGGATCAACAATGTCTGATGGTTAGGATATTCAAGGAACTGAACAGCCTGAAGGAAAAGGAGGGGTCAGAATCTGCTATGTCTGAAGCTGAACTGAAATCCTTAACGGATGCTGCAAGGTATCCGTTAATGGACGTTGTATTTGGGGATCATGACAAAGGGAAAGGTAAAGCTGCTGAGGAGCCGTTCGATGAAGAAATGGGTATAGATCTGGATGTGTTTGAGGGGGCAGAGGTGGTTGGTGGATCAAGCGTGAACTTTAGTTTGATAGATGAACCATAGGTCGACGTAAATGCTGATAGTGAGGAGGATTTAGATGATGAGCCGGAGATGTATAAGGTTGAGGAGAAAGGGGTGAGTTATCAGTTCGAACACGTTGACTTAGATAAGTCCGAATGGTTCAGAAAGGACGAAGAGGTTGTTCCCGAGGTGCCCATATTTCAGAACATCGATGAGCCAAACACCTCTCAGTTGGATAGGCAAGTGATAGCATGGAAGTACAACAGTCTGGTTGACGCATATATGATCAAGCGAAGGGGAGGTGATATTTGTTACATCAAGAATAGGAAGCATTTCGCCACTTTGCAAAGGTGGGACTTGCGAAGGTTGGCTGAACTCCCTTTGCTGGGTAAAGAGGATAGTGGCAGGGCATGTGCGTTCGAAGTGACAATCAGAGAGGCTGCTAAGTCAAACTTTGTGGATTTTGGGTACCAAAAGCCGAGAAGGATGAGGCAGAAGAAAGACAGGCACTGGGTGTAGTGGAAAGGAAAGATTGTTTTGAAGATTGAAGCGCCGAAGGTTATGACAAGGGTTAGGGTTCCGGACACACAGCCACCCAGATTACAGGATTTTCACAAATGGTTCTACGACAATGGTACGGGTGAAGCTGTTATCAGACTGAAAGGGGAAGACCGTCCAGAGATTCGTTTGTTTGACCCAATGGAGGTTTTCTCTTTTTGTGACGAGGATTTGAGAGTTTTATGTGAGAATCGCATTAAGCACGGGGCTGGAGATGACACAAGGATTGAAGCGAACCTGTTCGTGAAGGTCGCAAACAAAGCCCGGGGTATTCGTGCTGAACTCAGGAGTGTGAACGAAAGGCTGAGGATGACTGATGATCAGCAAATGGACATGGATGACTTATCTAAACAGCTGGATCAAACTATTGAGAAGAGGTTCGAGAAACCAGTAGAAGTGATTGATTTGGATGTAACTGGCGAGGAGCATACGGAAGAAATTCAGGCGGAAACGATTGTTCTGGATGTGCCTGATTCTGATGTCGCCGAAGCAGAGTTCGTGGAATCAATGCTGATTTTTAGTGAAGACGATGAGGCAGGATCTGAAGACGTTACCAATCCAATGGCCGAAATTAAAGGAAGGGCAGGAGCTTTCATTGAGCATTTTTGAAGCCAACAGAGACGGAGCAAAAACAGAAGACTTCCCCAGGTGAGGTCCAACCTAGGGGGAGTATTGATAGCCATGAATAGGTTGGACTCACCGGCATGTCGGTGTTATATAGATTCGCCCGTAGCATAGTTTAGTTTCTGTGTTGGTATCGACCGGGCGAACCTAATTGTGCCCGGCGAACCTATATGGTTCGCTAGATAGATTCGCTGCAGCGAATCTATCAGCGAACCTATGTCTGCTATATATTGTAACCTTATCTTCAAGAAATAGAACTTTTGCAACTTTATCAAAAACTATTATCCAACTGATTGTGTCTTGTGTGTGTCTTGCTGGAGGTGCTAGGAGCATATATTACACATCTTTGTAGCTTATCTACCTCTAGTTGTGTGGTTTAATCTCGTTATTGGTTGTTGGGTTATAATACACTTTGTTTGTTTGAGTCAAGTGTGTTTCGTTGTTAAACAAGTCATTATAGCACTGAAATCACGATCATTATGGACCAACATATATATATATATATATATATAAGTATTCAGTTACTTATTCTTACTTCATCATCATACTTCACGTAATAAAGTCCAACAGTCCAGGAAACATCTCGGTATGCATGTTAGCCTCAAAATTTTATCTGAAACGGAAGTGAGGTCTAGAACTCACCTGATTCTTAAGTAATCTTGCTTGATTGGACTAGGTTAAGGTAGTGGTATTGGTGCACGATATGCATTTAAGTTTCGTCATTTCTTTCTTATCTGAAAAATCGTCATTTCTTTCTTAGTTTCGCAAGCAGTGTCGCACATAGTGTCGCAAGTAGTTTCGTATAGGCGAACCACAGTGTCGCATGCTGCTTCAGCAGCACCTCCACTTGCAGTGTCGCAAGGCTCTTGCCCAACTTTGGTTGGGACTTAAACTACTGTCGCAAACACACCCGACACATGCCCTGAAGTCAAGTCATCCTAGTGTCGCAAGATGAACACTAGTGTCGCATTAAGAACACTAGTGTCGCAGGAACGCTGTTACAGCTCGTTTTCAACCCAAAATCCTTGTTTTTCAACCAAATCTCAAACTTTTTACGTCCAAAATCTTGGTTTATCATTTATATGACTAAATCTATGCTTTTTCCACGATTTCATCCATAAAAATGCAACATTTATTGATTTCTTTGAAACTTTTTGAAAAACTTAAAAACTCCAATAATGGCCAGATTCGTTTTGTGTTATGAAAACAAGTTTTAGGAGATGATTTTACCTTGATTACCTGTTGTTTAACACCTTTAAACTTCAAATCAACCACTTTGATTCACAAAAATCTTGGTTTTCTTCTTTCTTGCCTTAGTTTTCTTTCAAAGATTAGGGTTTGTGTGTGTGTGTTGTTGTGATTGTGAAAAATTGAGGATGGTGGCTGGAAATGGTGATTAAATAGTAGGGTTTTCCATATTGGGGTAGGGTTTTTAGAGGAGCTTTGGGCCTAATTAGGTAATTAGGCCATTTTAGGAAAGTATTTTAACTAATCCACTTACCATTTTGGGCCTAATTCATTCTTTTACCCTTAATGGCCCATAATTACACCATAACCTCTTCGTTAATCCTTCCATTTACTAATTTTCAAGTAATTAGTCATTACGTTCTACGCTATCGTACATTTATTATTACCACATTTATCGTAAGCATAGCATATATCATAAACGTCATACATCATCTATTCATAAACATGTAAATGCACATCCATATAAGCATAATCACGTAAAGCTGTCTTACCATAAAATTCGGGGTGTTACAGATGTCATCTGAAACTATCAAATCTGAAATGCTTTCAAAACCCGAATCAAGAAAAATACGGATCTCATTTCCAGCTGCAAAACAAGTTAGTCATCCATCCAGAGCTCAAAAGAAAAAGCTTTCACCATTGTCCATCATATCTCAAACTTGTAAAAGACTTGAGAAAAGGCAAGTGAAGATCTCATCTCCTATCCAACAATGCACAACTCAACAAAAGAAGCCACAAACCTGTTCATGTTTCATTGCTCAACATAAGAAGCAACAAGTGTCTCAATAAGTTGCATTAAGCTCAGAACAAGCTCCGCCCCAAGTTACTACACATGGGCCAATCAAGCATCAAAATTCCTTCATGTCTTGCTTCAAGTGTGGAAAGGGTGATCACGTGCTTAAGAAATGACCAAAAGGACATGCTTCAGACGGTAAAGGCAAAACAAATTGCTTCTCTGAATCAGAGTCTTTGAGAAATACTCCAGATGGTTTGCTTCTCTGGATTCCAAGGTAAAAAATCATACATCTTTGAATGGTCGGATGACGAATATTCCATCTCTACCTATTCATCTGAAGCCGGTTTCACATGATTCAAAGATGAATATGACAACATCACCAAAACAAAATTCTTTGTCCTTAGGGCTTAAACAGAAAATGATTTCCAAATTTAATTATTTCAAACCGAAGATATTTGAGTCTAAACAAACTTGGAAATTTAAAAGGAGAGAGGAAAATATAACTGATATACAAACATGTTGTGTGCTTAAACATGTGTCTTACACTGATGAAAATGGAACACTCAGGACTACGATGCACTGGATTCCCCTTTCTAACTAATCTATTAATGTGTGCATGAACATTTCAGGAGGACTGTTAGTAATCCGGTTTACTGACAGAAAATGTTACTTATTCAAATTTTGAGACGGAACAAACAGGACATGGTTTTGGTATCTTATCCAAATTCTGGATTTTTCCCTGTTTTTTATATATCTAATTTTACAATCACTGCACTTTTTCTTGATAGTTCATTTTTAATCTTTTGATAGAGTAATTTGAAAGACATTTCTTTAGTAATTCTATTTTATATATAGTAGATAGTAAAAAAAAAGTTAAAAGCAAAAAGTTTTAATTTTTTTTAAAATGAGAAGGTGTACATAAATAAAATTTAGGGGGGATTACTATAAGAAAAGAACAAAAAGATTTTAAATTTTATTAGATTCTTTAGGTTATAAAATAAATAAAAGACTTGATTTGATATGATTGAGAAAATGATAGTATATTTTTTCTTGATATGCTTGTTTAAAATGCACGACTTGCTCTTTGAAAAATGATAGTATCTGATTAGATGTCTGTATCACTTTGAATTTAAAAAAATATAGAAAATCAAAAATACAAAAATAAATATTTTGAATCTTCTTGCACATACATGAGAAATGATAGTACACTTAGTCATTGTCTTTAACACATGATTTCAAAATGCATAATAAAGACTAACTGATCATTATGTGTTGTGTGGATAAACTGAAAAACAGTAAATCTGAAAAGTAGATTCTCTAGTGATAAACTAAATACTTCTTTGCAAGTTGTGTTAAGATCTATCTTAGGACTATGTTAAGTATTCGCCTTTCTGATTGATTACTTGTAATGTCCATTACACACATCGGGTAATGAGGCAATAAAATCAATTGGAAGCAAAGCATCTGTGAACTTATTTGTTGTGGTGCCCATAGACCTGAAGTTTCACGCAAAGTCTCCTTTGTTGTGGTGAGCTACAGAACTGGAACACTTCAAGATGTACAAAAGATTCCCAATGAGAAATGAAACCAATAAAAAAATATTCCAAAAAGGAATATAAAAAGAAGATTCCCCAAGAGAACACCACCTAAGACTTCCATTCGTGTATTTTTGAAAACCCAAGCTTCACTGATTATATTGTAAATGACCAGGCATTAAAGTTGTTAAAGTGCTTACTTGTATGTCTTGATGAGGGTAGAGCCGGTTGTGTTTCTTCGTATGGGTCACATGCTTGTCATACTTAATCAAATCAAAACATGATAAAAATCACCAAGTGTTTGAAAAAGTAAGTGTGTTTGAAGTTAAATGCCCATCATCCACTTTAAAAAACTGTCTATGTCTAGTCAAAACTTTCTTTTATTTTGTGTGAAAACATTTACTGGGATGATCTCATTGCAAGTATCAGAATGTTCATTGAAAGAAATAAAGCATGGGTTTAAGAGGAGAAATTTACCAGCAATCATTTTTGAAGACTGTTTAATTAAAAAAAAATATAAATATAATAATGTAGTGATCAGACTCTATATCAGTATGATCTCAATGCTCGTCGATGTTTAGCTACATCTATGTGCTTTAGTGTATCTTGAAAATATGTTCTCATAATTGAATCAGTTCTTAGTTAAAAAAAACAAAAACGTAAACAAAAACAAAAAAATAATATTATTTCTAGGTCTGATAGATATTTTGTTAGATTTTATTATTTTATAAAAAAAGTCCAAATAGATTTTCATTTCAAATTATTTTCAAGTCTTCCATATTATACTATTGAAATGATATCATTCTCACATGCATTTCACAAGAAACTGCACACACAAACGAACATGAGTTCGCTTGTTTTCATACACAAATAAACACGCGTTTATTTTGTTAAATGAAATGATTTAATGAGAATTCTTAAGATTGTATTTGTGATTGTGTTACAGATACTTTCAGCAAGTGATGGTCGATCGTCAGTTGAGCAAAGCACCTTATCTGAGAACCTATTCCTCAAAGTTAGCAGAAGATACTGAGCTAGGAATCCTCCTCC
This sequence comes from Tagetes erecta, assembly GCA_030867185.1. Classification (NCBI taxonomy): domain Eukaryota; kingdom Viridiplantae; phylum Streptophyta; class Magnoliopsida; order Asterales; family Asteraceae; genus Tagetes; species Tagetes erecta. The sequence continues at coordinate 22,512,322 of CM061491.1, forward strand.
TACATCTTCTGAAGCACTAAAAAAAGATAGTTGGAAAGTCGGTCCAGATTTTACGAAAGGATGCATAGAAAATGGTGGAGCACACAAAATGGGGGAGCTTGTGAGATAATAGATTTTCAGCAACAAAATTTGGCAAGAATCAGTCTTGGGGTTGTTCTGTTGGATCTGAAATTGAGACTGAAGCTTACCAAATAGAAGATCCAACAGTATTGACTTTTCGGTGTTGAAAACGATGCAAGACGTTGATAATAATAGACTATGGGGGAGTATTGTTGGACCTGAAGTTTAGTCTAATATTATCAACACAATCAAAGTCAATAAAAGTCAACTTCAACGATCAAACTCAACGCAAAATTCAACACAACGTGTTCGGGACGAAGATTAGAGACAAGAGGTTGAAGGCGACGGGGTTTATTAGTTAATAAATATATTCTGAGCCAACAAATATATTTAATTGTTTTCGTCTTTTTAGTATTTTATGTAATATATATATATATATATATATATATATATATATATATATATATTTTGTCTTTATGACAAAATATATATTAGACTAAACATTAGGGGTTTATTATTATTTCTATTTTTCATGTTTTTGTCTAAGTATAGGGTCCTAATTGTCATTAGTCCAAAGTGTCATTAGGCTATAAATAGTAAATGGCAATTAGGGTTTAGGGAGCTTGAATGAGCTAGTGAATTGGGGTTATCATGTAAACAACATGTTATGCAATTCCATATAGATAAAATCTAAGTTTTTTTACCATTGTGTTCTTCATGTTCTTCATCTAGTTCATCATATTTTATCATTTGATCTAATTATTCACCAAAAACATTGATTCAAAGCTGAGTGGGACCAACAAGGAGAATATGAGTCGATTGATGTAAAAGTAACCTCATAATGACGCTCCGAACAACGAAAATGTGCTTTTTCGAGTGTTTAAACCTAACGGCGCATTGATCGGATGTAAAAAACTTGTTGTTCAAAGTGTCGTTTAGGGATAAATTTTACATCACTCGACTCGATTCTTCTAAGTGGATTTACATATCATTATATTGCATACTGTGTTACGGTTGAAATATTGACGAAGACAAGATCAAACCTATTAGAATTAATAGAACCATGTTTAATTAAAAATGCGTTCGTAAAAAATTTATTATGTGTTTTCATATATTTTATAGAAATTGGTTTACAAAACCAGATTCTGTGGCATTTGTGTTACTATAAGTAAGAAATTGAGTAGAAAAAATAACTTTTTTTAGTTGAGAAAAAATAATTTTTTTTATTTGAGAAAAAAGTTATGTATTAACTTAAAAACACAAATATATGCATAACATGGGTACCAATATTGAGTTAGTGTATAAAGAGAAAATGTAATAAATTAATTGAAAAAAATAGTATATAAAAGTTGATATAGTTTAATTAAATAAAAAGTAAGAACAAAATAATAGATGAATTAGTTAAACATAAAATGTTGAAGAATTAAAATATCCAATAAGAAAAGGAGTGAGAAATAAAGAAATCTAAGAAAACACTCATTTTGATATTTAAGTTTTCATGTACACTAAATTGGTAAATAAGTTTTCAAACTACACTATTTAGGTAAAAAAAACTCAAGGGAACACATAGAAAAAAAATCGATCGCTTAAAGATACGAACGTGTCATCGTTTGAGGAAAGCAAAATGACTATAACATTGTAATACTTAAAATAAAACAGCTTTTAACATAATTATATGAAAATAATTTAATCAAATTCATTTATAGCAAATGAAAAATAATTAAATATTTAATATTAAAAATGTAAAGATAACTTAAATAATTAAGTGGCAAATGAACTTTATTATTGTGATTAAATACTAATAGTAAGGATTAAAGTAATTTAAGACTTAATTTTAGAACAAAAAAATAGAAGAATTTATTTTCAAATCTAAACGGTCTAACCAGTCAACGCGCTTTTTTAGTGTGTTCAACCAGAAAACAACCCGTTTTTAAAAAAATTAACAAATTGAGTTTTAATTGATAATTTAGATAGATTACAAATTAACATTGATCCACTATATAGACATAGCTAATTGGCATAGCAAAATATCCAACTGACAATCTAATCAACGCCTTAATTACTTCTTAACTAGTATCCCTGAAACTGCTTTGTCGTTAATCAACTGTTGCTTCTGCTTTGTCAAGTATATAAGATATTTAGGCACCTTTGAGCACACAACATCGATCCACCTGCTCAAGAAGACAATACTACAAACTAGGGAGATCTAATGACATGTCAATGATCAATGAGCCTGGCCTGATCGTTCATTTTTTTTACTTCTTCTAACAAAGTAGTATTCCCTTGTTATATATAGGATATGGAGTTGGTATGCCAACTAATTTACAAACCCTCAAAAAACTAGCAAACGATTCCACTGCTTCATTATCAATTTTTCTAGACGACCCAATTCCATTATAAACTTTATAGGCAAGAAAATGATTAATATCCTTCACATAAGACTGCCGCCACACAAAATGTTCCTTCCCTAGATCAGATTCTAAGGTACCAAGATTTGTACCCTTGTTATTCATCCCAGCCCATCGAGCCAATCTAGTTTCCCCACCAAGCGTGTATTTGTCGAAATCACAAGGAATCACACATGGAAATTAACCTTTCCTAAACCCAAACTTGGACGTCATACATAAGGGAAACCACTTCTTGCGGAACCATTTCAGTAACTCCTTGGACATCTAGAATGACATTTTGTAAAATGTGCAGGTCCCTATACAAACTTGCTAGGAAGTCGGCGCCATAGCAATTTTCTGCCCTCTAGCTAACAGAATAGCTAACTGAAAAGTTTAAGGTGAATTTTTTTATTAAAATGTATTCATTAGTCTAGTGTTTTTGGGGAAACTTAGAAGAGATTTGATTATAGCACGTATTCAGAAATCCATTCAACCCAAGCCGTCATCTCATCCACGTACATTCTTGTCTTTCGTCTTTGACATGTTTCCCCAATAAGAAAAAAAATGACACATGGATTCTCTATACCAGGAAACATACGAGATAGTTCCTTAAAAGTGTTGACAAAGTAACCAATCATCATTTTACCATGACATTTGCTCTTGGTATAGAGAGTGGTGTCTTCCTCTACAAACGAACAAAACGCATATAAAAGTTTAAACTTTCTTCTCATTGCAATGCTTGGAACCACATCCGTTTTAGAAACATCTAAACCTTTTAGATCTGGCCGACCGTTTGGTCAGCAAAATGTTACCGCACCTATTCCAGCACTTGTAATCCTTTCACAAAAATCAGGAGAAGGTTGAATTCTTTCCAAAAGCTTGTGATTGGAATACTGCAATATTTAAATAATTTAGCCATCAGTAAGTTAAACTATTTATTGTTTCATTTATGAACGTCTAAATTAGATGAAAACGTTCGTAACAAACATAAGATAAACAATCTCAACCCTTGATGAACTTTGAAATGTTCTATACTTGCATATTCTACATATTTAGAACTCTATTGTTTAACCTGAATGTCAGAGCATTGGCAACCAAGTTTTCTAAATAACATAAAACCTAGTATGAAGTTTCTAGTTCCCTGAAAATAAATTGACAGTGATATCTATATTTCTAGTTGCAAAATAGGCTCATTTTTTAATGTTGCATTAGAAGTGTCATGTTAGCTCACGTCAAGTGTCATATATATATGTGTCAGAGCAGGATCACCCTAAAAATTTTGCACACCTTTTTCACTTCTAAATCAGTTAAAAACAATTATATGTCCAGCCTAAAATTTTAAATAATTGTAAGTTAGCTTTCCACAATAAAGTTGTCATGGAATCTCTTATCTTTAATTAGTAATTTTTATGTGGCACAACATAAAAAAATTAGAAATGACCGATTTTTTTTTCTATTTAGAAAAGTTGTTTTGTGGTAACTGGACGAGGACGGGTGTAAAGCTACTTATTATTAGTTACCTTGTATATATACATATAAACATTCAACTTATTAAATAAAAATTTCATCAAATTAGAACCTATATGATGTAAATATATTCAAACATGTAATTTCATATTTATACATTATGGGTTTAAGAGGTGAGCTACACTAATACTGATACCCAATGTTACCAAATAAATATGGTATTGATATCAAAAAAATAAAAAATACGAGATGAAACAATAGCAAAAAACTCAAAAAAACTGATATGTAAATAAAAGAAATGAGATTTTACCATATATATATTGTATGTGCAAAACTTTATTTCCGAGATCACCAATTCCAACAAAGAGGTTCTTATCCAAGTCAAATCTTGGTAAAGAATATCTACATAAAATGATTCAAAACCACAATAAAACACAAATTGGTGACTTATTGTTTAAATATTTATTGTTATCATCCAAAAATAGTGAACTCCAATTAAACACACAAAAATAAGAACAATAACGCTAGATAGACAAATCTAGAAACTCATCAGTTTTCAAAAGTAATAAGTGCTTCATTATGTAATCAATTAAATAGCGAATTTCCACCTTATAGAGCAAAATATATTTCTAAACAAATAGATATAAATTGGGTGTTTTTTTTAAAGTCATTTAATTGAATACGAAAAGGAATATATCTTTTCATAAATGCTTGCATGCTTACCTTTATATTCACAAATAAATTTTATTTTATTTTCACGTTAGCAAAGTTCGCATTAAAATCATCAAAATACATTTGTTAAGAAATGAAAGACACAATTTTAATACATACATATAGGTATTCATTTAACAACAATAATTCAAAAAACATTATGAGAAAACTAAATACGTACTTGTGGCAGAATGAACATACATCCTCGGAGTTATGCAGTAGCAAAAACAGGCTTTTACTTCTTCTTTGCTAAATCAAAAGAGAAAGATTCAAAAATACATAAAAGTAGCATCAAGATCTAATAACATATATTTAAGCTCATAAATAACTTCCAACTCATGTTATGCCCTTGATTATCGATTAACTTATCGACTAATAAGAAAACACTAAAAATATGAATCAAATACACAAGTAAAAGAACAATAACGCTAGAAAAAAAATCTAGAAACAAATCAGTTTACAAAAATAACTAGTGTTTCATCAGGTATTTAACTAAATTGCGAGTGTGCACCACATATATCAAAAGATAATTCTAAACAAGTATTGAAGCAATACATAAGAAGATATCTATTTACGTAAACACGTGTGTACCTTGTTTAGCAATGCAAAAGTGTTTTCAAAGTGAAAAGGCTGATAAAGAAAATGTATGCACCGCTATTCGTGCACTCTCAGCAAATTCTAACTCAGAAAATAGAAGAAGATGAACTAGATTTACCGATGAAGAATGGAAGGCTCCAAGCTTGTATTTATAGTGAAGGATTAGTGGGTTAGGAAGAAAGGAGATGCTAAAGTGCCAGACTGTGTGATTGAAAGTTCATCTTAAGCATAACACGTGTTAGTCATTCCTGTATATTGTTCATGCATATCATATCATATTGACTATTATATTTGAATATCATTACAATACTACAACTCACCTTTTAGGTGTTCTTGGTTGGCAAATGTGAAAACAAATATACGAGGATTCATCTTTAATATCCCTCTCTATATATACTAATAAACCAATAAATATTTTGTCACGTGGCATTCATCTAGGCTATCCAACTAATCGCTCACGGTGAAACTCACATTCATCAATACAAATTCGATCTCCATTTTTATTCTCAAGTAGTTATTATAATTTTTTTAGAATGGGGGTTGGCAGAATGGAATGACCGTTGTACTCAGTTGAAGTGCAATGACTGAGGTCGAAGCCTCGACATGCCCCTATCTAGTGGGCGCTTTTGGGGCTACCCAAAATGGAGGCTCTCCCCAACCCTTCCTTTTGAATCCAAGTTGGTCGGAGTCGAAAACTATTCAACCAACTATTCCACGGAAAACCATGGTAGTAACGTTTAACCTTACCATGTAAAACCCTTATGCTCGGATTTGAACTCATGTCTCCTCGAGTTGAAATCTTCATTACATTTGCCATTTGACTAGTGAGTCTTCCTTAATCGTGTCTTTCAATTTAAAAACTTTCTATATGTACACCACTAAATAGACCTTATATATATATATATATATATATATATATATATATATATATATATATATATATATATATATATAGAGGAGGGTTCTTTTGAGAAGACCAAATATTGCAAGAAGTGTAAGAAATAGCTAAATTCTTCATTTTTTTCAACCAAAAACGTTTTTAACATACAAAAGAATGATAGAAATGCAATATTTATTCATTAATTTTGATAATCAAAAACAAAAATTGAATAAATTTCGTTTATTTGTTAAACCTACACATGTGAAAATCATGTGTAGGTCACATAACCTACACATGTGTAGGTAAATTAAAAACGATAAAAATACATACGTAAAAAATATTGTAATAATTTTTTTAGTTTATACATTACACATTTGTATGTAGGAAGTGAATTTATTTAAAAAATTAAATTATTGATAAGTTTTTTTAGTGATTTAAGTTAAGTTTCTTCTTTTTCTTCTTGCAATATATGAGCCTTCTCAAATGAACCTCCTCCTATATATATATATATATATATATATATATATATATATATATATATATATATATATATATATATATATATATATATATAGTGTTACCTTAAAAAACCAGTGAGAACCATATAAGTCGTGTACATATCGTTTCAAAAACAATGGTAAAGTAAAAAAGAAGATGATTTATTACTCTTGTATCAATGCTTCTTGAATTTTAACACATCTCTCATCGGTTTTTACTAAAAACTAAACGTTTGCATATTTGCACATATAATGTTTGTGCATATATGCATTTCCACAAAAAAACTTTATAAATCATATTTTTTATAAGCAAATCTTATAATTAGTAAGTTTACGAAGATTTTTATCAATTTAGATAATAAAAAAATATAACAGTTAAAGTGGTTCTCACTTAGATCTTTCCAAAAAATGAGTTTTCAAATGAAAATGCCCCTATATATATATATATATATATATATATATATATATATATATATATATATATATATATAATGTTAAAACTAAAAACTTAAAGAAAGTTTAAAGATAGATTTTTGTTTTATATGTGTCACTTACTATACTCATATATAACATCAAATCTCCGTAAACTTACTTTAATGTATACATTAATCTTCTATATAATATAGCAAAAATAATTTTGCTTACTTTGCATCATTTAAGATCAATGTTGCTTACTTGACGTCATTTCAGAACTTCTTTCAAAATAATATTTTTATATTTAAATTTTTTATTTATATATATATAATTTAATATAATAACATTATTTTTAATTTGGTCACTATTATTCAGTTAGAGTCTACAGAAACTTAAAAATATTTACATTTTCAATCTATGTAGCACTTGGACAGGTACGAGACCCAGGTACATGGACGGTATAACTAAAAAATTCATGATACGGGGGGTATGGAATTATAAAATATTAAAAGGTTTAAATATATTAAATAAATTCCGAAATAGACATATTGATGTAAGGTTTAAACTTCCAAAAGCAGTACATCTTTCAAAAGTAATTAACTATCAATAATAAAATAATTTTCAACTTCGGTTCAACTAGTGTGAGATCGGATTCCACTGAATTTCTGAAGTCGTATAGAATATGTATTGGTAATTGTCTTTCTTTTTATTTAATGGACTTTGAAACCCAAAATTTAATAGGAAACGTTTAGAAAACGGATTGGAAACGTCCCTAAAATTGGAAAACGTTTAGGAAACCTAGATATAAAGTTGGATATAAAATTGCTACAAAGCATAATAATAAAAGAAATAATACACACATATCAATGTTTTAGCCATGCCAGTACATTGGTGATGTACTCAAACACGTGTGTTACACATGAATCTAAGCTAGGATAGTAAGAAAACATATAACTATTTGTTATTTGTAAAATAATATATGTGTATATTGAATCTGAGCATTGTTACACGTTCTCCCTCGTGGTCTTTGTTAATATTCTAGGGTTGCTTAGTACCTATCCATGTGTTATCCATGCCAATATATATTAGTGATGTAATTAATATTGACATTTATATTTTAATAACGTCCCAATACTACACTCACCTTTAAGATGATTTTTAATGCCGTTACATTACTACACATGATAGACAACCAACTAGCAACAAAAAAGTGCATGTTGGATAAAAGAAAAACATACTAGTAAAATAAATAATAAGCATAGAATAATAAGATTAAAATAGTGTTCTTCCCCTATAATAAAAATGATTTGGTAATTTTTTATAAATAATAATAAATGTAATAGTTAATATGTATCTTAAAAACTGATAACTACGTATAAATTCTGAAATTTAATAATCCAAACATTATTACTTTCCATGGTAGTCTCTTAACTATTATTGGGTTGCGTGTCACATATCAATGTGTTAGACATGACAAGAAATTGGTAATGTACCCAGATCGTGTGTTACAAGGGGCGTTAAGCTTGTATATTATGAAAACATACTGTGTAATCTAAATTTTAAACTTTCTCCCTAGTAGTCTTTGTTGACATCTAAATTTTAATTTAATTTTAAAACTACACTCACCTTTAAAATGATCTTGAATGTCATTACAATCTAAAATACTACACATATTAGACAACCACCTAGGCATAAAAAAGTGCACGTCGAATACAAGAGAAACAAAATAATAAAAGAAATAACGTGAGCAAACAACCGACCTTCCCTATTAGGAAGGTTATCAATAACATTACAATACTATACTCATGTTTAAGATGATTTTCAAAGCCGTTACATTACTACACATGATAGACAACCACCAAGGCACAAAAAGTGCACGTCAAATCTAACAGCCCAGCGTAACCGTACTATGACATTGTCCGCTTTGGCAGCCGACACGCTCTCAAGCGCCGCCCCTCACGGTTTTAATACGTGTCATGGTAAGGAAGGTTTCCACCCCCTTATAAGACAGACTTTATTCTTCTTCCAAACCGATGTGGGATATTGTATTCCACCCCCTTTAAGGAGCCCAACGTCCCCGTAGGCACATATTTAGCCCAAAGTTAAATAAATGTTTATTTTAAATAACTAACTTAACCGGGTTAACTCGTAACGTTTATATAATTTACGTTTTTATATCTTTACGTTACTTTTGACGTTAAATGATTACTTTTAAACTTAATAGTACTTAACTTGGTTAATATTTATAAAATACATTTTATATATTTTGGAGATTTATTTATTATAAACAGTAATTATTTAGTAGACTTAGATAATAACTCATAATAGCTTCTATCGTTTTATTAAAGACGAAAATGCCATAAGCTCCGACATGTTTATTTATTTTAATAAAACTGAAATGTTACATCTTCGGAAATTAAAATACGACTACAATTAATGAAAGATAGGTAACTTCGGGTTCAAGTCGGGCATTCGGGTTTGAATTTGCGACAGAATAATGGCAGATGCCACATCTATTACAAAAAAAAACAAAATAATAATAGAAATAATTAGCATAGAAAAAAGTACTAAAATAGTGTTCTACCCATATAATTAATATATATGTTAAAAACTGAACCTTAATGCTTAACCTAAACCCTATAAAATAAACCTCAAAAGATTAAAAAAAAAAAAAAGGATCATAAAGTTTGACGAGAGAGTTACAACGCCGCGCGAGAATGAGCTCACTCAGAATTCATTTGAGCCGGACATTGAGTTTTTTAAATTCCTTTTTACACTTATTACACTTTTTGGTCTTTGTAACCAAACCTTATACTATATATATATATATATATATATATATATATATATATATATATATATATATATATATATATATATATATATATATATATATATATATATATATATATATATATATATATATATATGGTGAGATTCACCTACAAAGAATTGGGAACCAGTGAAGACTAAAAATGATCTTTTAGATATAATGTCATATAAACAGTTATAAAAGAATCTATATCGAATTTCAAAAAAGTGGCTCAGAGACCTTGTTCCACTCGTTATCCTCATTAAAAACACGAAAAATAAAAAAAATAAAAAAATAACATTTTCATTGTGTCATAAATTTATAAAAGACACAATAAAAACGTTATTTTTTTAATTTGTTTTTATTTTTCGTTTAATTTATTCTTGAAGGAGGATGACGGGGGGAACAAAGTCTCCAAGCCAATCGTTTACTAAAAATTAGCTTTCTATCAACCTGATCAGAAGTAGCTCGCAAGCGGCTCGGATAGTTTACTTAACGTATAGTTTAGATTGTAGGTTTTAGTTTCTTGGGTTAAGGTTTTTTGTTTTTCTTTTTAGTATTCCGTGTGACAAGTAATACTTTTGTCGATGGGAGAATTCACCGCCCTTCGTTGATTGTCACACCCCGACCGATGGCGAAACCATCGGGGCGGACGTAAGTGAATGATTGTTCAATAGCACATGGCGAAAATAATGTTCCAATATATATATTAACAACTCCTTTCATAGATACAAATAACAAGTTACATCGTCTCAAACATCTAATCAACAAACATAACATAAGTTTAGATTTCATTTAATTAATCTAGGTCCATGATCCTAGATGTGAGGCATCTTGAATAATCCAACTAAACTGCATTTCCTGAAATCATGTGAAAAATAATTCATCAGCTAACGAATTAGCTGGTGAGTAAACATATGTTTAAATACATATAGATAATGATTAAAAAGGTTGGAATGATTAATTGAGTAAAATGGTTCAATTCTATGTTATGTTAAGACCTGTCATGCAAAAGTGAATCATACAAGATAAAGCGAGTACACAATCAAACCTAAATGACTGCAGCCACTTAGTCACACAGATTAAGCCGTAATGAACAAAAGCATATGAATATATCGGTTACAATCACCACGCGTGTATGTAAATGGGGTGGGTATTATTGATAACCATTGATTTGACTAAAATTAATGATTGTGCTAGAATAAATGTTTATCAACATATGAAACACATAATTGCAAGTAATAACACACATGAATTGAATTGAATATAATGAAACAAATGAATAAAAAATGAACAAAATGATAAAACATGATTTAGTAGGTCACATGATTTCAGCCCAAAGCATAAAATTATAAAAAAGGGCTATGAATACTTACTTGTTTAAGAAAGGGAAATTAAAATTTAGATCTTGTTTAGGGCACCTGGAAGTTCCTCAAATCGTAGATTTAACCTAAGGAAAAATTTTGGTGTCTTAGATCTATAAATGAAATTAGGTTTCTAGGACGATTTGAGATCTAGAGTTTTAAGTGAATAGTTTAATAAATAAATGGTCTACACATATGACGGTTATATAATAGTCATAGAATTAATTAAATGATTAGTCAAAATTTAAGTAGACCATAATTGTAAATGACTAGCTTTGAATAATAATAATAATAATAATAATAATAATAATAATAATAATAATAATAATAATAATAATAATAATAATAATAATAATAATAATAATAATAATAATAATAATAATAATAATAATAATTATAATAATAATAATAATAATAATAATAATGATAATAATAATAATAATAATAATAATGATAATAATAATAATAATAATAATAATAATAATAATAATAATAATAATAATAATAATAATACGCCAAAGACTCTATATACTACGCCAAATTAACTAACTAAGACTCAACTGACAAGACACGAACTTTAATTAGAAAGATTATTTGAAAGGGGGTTTTACTGCTAAAAATAGAAACTTACTAAAAATGGAAACTTTCTAAAAATAGTAACTTACTAATAATAGAAACTGACGAGATTAAAGACGGATGTAAAACAGAAGAATGGAGACAAACCACCTAGGCTAGAATCATCGTTAACTTCAAATATCGCTCACGTTGGACTAATGGTTATGGAACCGGGATCTAAACCTATTCACTTAAAAGCGCCCCTAATTAAGACCCTCGACCCTTTTCGAGAAGAAACCTAAAGGGTAACTATTAAGTTATTAACACACCGGTTATTGGATTAAGTTTCCTCACAGTCACCTAATCAGATTACACTTAATTAACCCACGCTAAAGACATATCTCACGATACAATCCTTAAAGCCATTTAAACCCAACCATTTGATTTAACAAACAAAGTTGATAATTAATACTAAGCCGGAATTTTCACAAAAACCTAAAACTAGCAAATTAATCACCCAAGACTTGTTAATAACCTATCACCTCACGAATATCTAGGTTAGCTACACGTTATTACCGATTTAACTAGTATTATTAAACCTATGGTTTTGTTGCAAATCAACCACAATTAATCACAACGCAAGTTAATGACTAAAACGCATCCTATTACGTGACATAGACAATCACCAAGAATACGTGGATTAATAAATATAATGCAGTCAACGCAAACATATATTATTCACCAAACAATTAGAAAGATTCAAACTTTAATTAAGCATAAACCACCGAATCAATCCAACGCATGTTCAAAACAACGTTAACGAATCATTAATAAGCCTAGGTGATTCTAAAAAGGTTTAGCCAATCATAATCATACCAAAGAAAGCAAATTCAAAAGTATTAAACATGATAAAAACAAATAAAAACAAAAGAACGAAGTAACCCGAGTGATCCAAGATGCAATCTTCAATCCCACGAGCTTCCGACACGTTGTTTCGCCTTCGTAACCTCCAAAAACGCCTCGGAGCTGCTGTTTTTCCACTCCAATTCGTCCCCTAGGGTTTCTAGGAGGCTAGGGTTTCGTAAGGAGTGTTTATATAGCGAACCTAGCCAAGAAAAACCCAAACTTTCTTCGTTTCCGCGTACCGGCTCGCTCGTAACTCCGTTTCGCGCCCCGTTTTCGCCTACGTATTCGATTTTCCGTGCTCTTTCCATTTCTTTATCAACATGGGACCTACGAAATATAAAAACATTAGTTGTGTCGAAAATGATATAAAAACTTAACCGAAACGTCACGAAACGTAAATAAATGCAACATGAGGTTTATGTATATTTTGCACGTTATCAAACATCCCCACACTTAACCTTTTTCGTCCCTGAAAAAGCATGCACATAGAATCACAACTAATTAAGGCTTCAACTTCATTACAGAATCATAAACAAGAACCGAATTAGATAAACAGTGGTGCGTTTAATTAAACACCCTAACACTAGCCAATTAAGTTTTCCCTGATGTTTAATTTAAATTTAATTAGATCATTTATCTATGAGGTCTCACACAAAGGAAAAATAAGTTAGCCCGATTAATTGTTGCTTGACGAGGCACAAGATTAAACCACAAAGGTTTTCTTACCAGAATAACCTAAAGAACTTAACTAAATTAAGAACTAGTGCCATATTAGGGTTGATTTTGATGGATGAAATTTATGGGTATAGACTGTTTAATTTCTTTTTTTCATAAAACAAGACCACCTCACCCAGGGGTTTCGTATCCAAGTTATTATCCCGGAGGTAGAGCACATGAGGTCTTTGATCACTTGCCTTATTATTTTTTTTCTTTTTTTTGTTTTCATTTGGCTACTTTGAGCTCTTTTATTTAGCAGCTACTTTGAGCGCTTTTCAGTCTACACCCTGTGGACATTTATTTGCGGAAGCGCCACTTCTTTCACAAGCGTGCTACAAATCCTAAAATGACACTACCCCTTAACCTATTGAAGTTCTAAAGCCTAAACTGGTTCCTAGTTTAATTTAGTGTAAGGCCTTCCTATATCTCTTAAGATGATGACCCACGAGATTCATGACAATTAACTTTTTATTACTACACTTAGGGAAACCATCTCAGCTAATTGGGTTACCAAATGTTTATCCAAATTTCATCTTTGTTTTAAAAACCACAACTCATTTGAAAGCCAAAATTAGTTTACTATCATTTTATATTTAAAGTGCACAACTTAAACAAAGACATTTTTTTGAATTTTTGAATTTTTTATTTTTAAGACACTATATGACTCAAAACAAACAACTAAGAATCAGAAATGACTATTTCTCATCCGCACACTTAAGTTCTACATTGTCCTCAATGTAGAGATAGAAAACATCGAAAAATAAAATAAATTGCAAAAGTTAAAAAGACAGAAAGGTGAATTGGAAAAGACTTAGCTAGTAATTTGCAGAATGCGTATGCTCTAAGTCTTCATTCCAACTTCAGCTTCGATCGTATAGCATTTCGGTCGCGATCAAGCTTCACCGACACTCCCGAGATCTTCCTTTATCTTCACAAATACAAACTCACCCGAATGGAGATTGAGTACAGGTGAGAATGATTTAAACCTGCAAAAACAAACAAAAGATACCCGAGCATAACACTGACTCTACAAAAAGACACTACTCGACATACTTTACAAACTCTACAAACCAATAGGAAACCTCCCCACACTTAAACTTAATCAGGAGGTTTCTCTTTGATCTGAACTCTATCCAACCCATTCAATTCCGCCCGATCCAAATAATCACTTAAAAACTTGCAAGTAGAATTGAGAAAAATTTGGCCAATTGATTCTAAAGCTCTAAACGGGTCGGACCACCAACATTTAAACTTTCCTGGAAAGAAACGGATCCATGGCATATACCTAAAGGATTGATCATGCTTAACTCCTAAGGGCTCTATCTTCTTACGTTTGTAAAAACATTCATCCTTACCCCGACCCCGATCTTTCCTTTTACTTTCTTTTGCCTTATCCCATGACTTAGGTATACTAGGTATAGCTTTATCCTCTAAATTTTTCACGGGCCGGCTGTGGTGTTCTTCCTCTATCACCACACTTACTTGATGATCCCCACACTTAGTGTTTTCATAGGTTGTAGGGTTGATCATCTCTACTGGTTCATCTTCCAGGAGGTTATCTAAGTAAGTTAAGTCACCCTCGGTATCAATCATACCTAAATTACTATAATCGAGTAAACTATCTAACTCTAGATTTAAGAACTCATCATCCTCAGACAAACAAACCTCTAACTCATCCTTACCTATGTCAAACATCCAGCCTAAGGAGTCTCCTAACTCAACTTCTTCCTTAGGCACTACATTAACTAAAGATTCCCTATACTTAGCCCATTTTGCTTCATTTAGTTCATCATCAGAATCATTATCAAAAGAATAAATAACATTTAAGTTACCTGGAGGTGGGATTTCAGCGTCCATTGTTGTCTTCAAGTCTGGGCTAATCGGGTCATTCTCTGCCTCCATCATCTGGTTGTACTCCTCAAGCTTTACCCACATGTACTCCTTCAACTGCGCGTCTATTTCCTCCTTACTCAATGAATAATCAATAACGGAACGACCCTTCCGTTCTACTACTTCTACCTGACAAACCGGAGGTGGGACTGAAACGTCCATTGTAGTCGCCGGCTGTACGTGTGATTCCTGCGAAACCTCATCCTCACAAGACAAGTGTAAACTATCTTGTGGCTCATTTAAAATATCATAAGAATCAAAAGAATAAGTAGAATTACAGTTATCGTTACCTAGTAACCAAGGAGTGGGATGTGCATACATGATCTCATCTGAATCATCATAAAAAGTATTGAATTTAGGATAAGGATCATTTCCTGATTCTTGTTGTAGCCGCTGACGCTGAACCTCTTCTAAACACCTCTTGCTTTCCTCTACAGCTTTATAAGAATTTTCCAGCTTCATCTGGTTTTGCTGTATTCGGATTTCCCGCTCCGCTAACCTCTTTTGAGGATTGGCATCATTATACACAAATTGGGTTAGCAAGTCCTCTATTCTGCTCACCTTCCCGGAATCCTGCGGTTGAGGATCATAACTGACATTGTTAGACACTAGTTTCGTCAACAAGCCCTCTATTCTACTAAACTGCCTGAAATCGTGGGATGTCAGAAACTCTTGTGAATAATATGTCTGCGCATGCATAGAGGAGTTAGTAACACAAAATGGTGCGGAGGACCTCGAATAATCTGGACATAAACAAGTAAAATGAGGTCCTCCACAAATTTCGCACATACTTATTTACAAGAAAGACTATGGGGAGAAAAACAGAGCAAAATAAAAACTACCCCTAAGACTCAAATAAACAAACACAAAAAAAGAAAGCACATGTATAACAAGTAAAACCTCAACAAAGTTAATTCAACAAATATACCAAGAGTCCCCGGCAACGGCGCCAAAAACTTGATGCGTGCAATATATATAAAATAAACACCTAAAAACACCTAGTTTTAAATTTATAAAACCTAGATGAACTACTAAATCACACACAACCGGCAGTGGACCGATCGGATGTAATATAGTGAAACGTAAGTTCGGGTGTCGACCCAATAACTCTATATACTACGCTAAATTAACTAATTAAGACTCAACTGACAAGACAAGAACTTTAATTAAAAAGATTATTTGGAAGGGGGTTTTACTGCTAAAAATAGAAACTTACTAAAAATGGAAACTTTCTAAAAATAGTAACTTACTAATAATAGAAACTGACGAGATTAAAGACGGATGTAAAACAGAAGAATGGAGACAAACCACCTAGGCTAGAATCATTGTTAACTTCAAATATCGCTCACGTTGGACTAATGGTTATGGAACCGGGATCTAAACCTATTCATTTAAAAGCGCCCCTAATTAAGACCCTCGACCCTTTTCGAGAAGAAACCTAAAGGGTAACTATTAAGTTATTAACACACCGGTTATTGGATTAAGTTTCCTCACAGTCACCTAATCAGATTACACTTAATTGACCCACGCTAAAGACCTATCTCACGATACAATCCTTAAAGCCATTTAAACCCAACCATTTGATTTAACAAACAAAGTTGATAATTAATACTAAGCCGGAATTTTCACAAAAACCTAAACTTAGCAAATTAATCACCCAAGACTTGTGAATAACCTATCACCTCACGAATATCTAGGTTAGCTACACGTTATTACCGATTTAAATAGTATTATTAAACCTATGGTTTTGTTGCAAATCAACCATAATTAATCACAACGCAAGTTAATGACTAAAACGCATCCTATTACGTGACATAGACAATCACCAAGAATACGTGGATTAATAAATATAATGCAATCAACGCAAACATATATTATGCATCAAACAATTACAAAGATTCAAACTTTAATTAAGCATAAACCACCGAATCAATCCAACGCAAGTTCAAAACAACGTTAACGAATCATTAATAAGCCTAGGTGATTCTAAAAAGGTTTAGCCAATCATAATCATACCAAAGAAAGCAAATTCAAAAGTATTAAACATGATAAAAACGAAAGAACGAAGTAACCCGAGTGATCCAAGATGCAATCTTCAATCCCACGAGCTTCCGACACGTTGATTCGCCTTCGTAACCTCCAAAAACGCCTCCGAGCTGCTGTTTTTCCACTCCAATTCGTCCCCTAGGGTTTCTAGGAGGCTAGGGTTTCATAAGGAGTGTTTATATAGCGAACCGGGGCAAGAAAAGCCCAAACTCGTAACTCCGTTTCGCGCCCCGTTTTCGCCTACGTATTCGATTTTCCGTGCTCTTTCCATTTCTTTATCAACATGGGACCTACGAAATATAAAAACATCAGTTGTGTCGAAAATGATATAAAAACTTAACCGAAACGACACGAAACGTAAATAAATGCAACATGGGGTTTGTGTATATGTTGCATGTTATCAATGTGATTTATAAAATGAATAACATGAAGTAAGTGTGATTATTAAATGAATAATTGAATCAAGTGAATAAACATGATAAATAAAATAAATGATCAAAATGAATTAATGAATAATAAAATGTGGCACAACTTTAGAGGTTGTCCATGAATCAACGTTTTCCTTAATATATGTACAAACATTATCTAGTTCTCTCGAGTTGAAAAAGAATACGCCAACCAACGTGAGCACTAGATTGTTGATAATGAATAATGATCAATTAAAGATGCAAAAGAATGCATTGCTAGGATTAAATTGCAATAGGTCAAGGTCCAGAAGTTACATAAACTTCACTGGACATAGAAAACACTTCATTTGTCGATATGACAATAACACTTATATATAGGAAGTACCAGCGTCGTATCCACCATGTTCTTGTCACACCACATTTGTTGTGTTTCCCTATAGCACATAGCAAAATTTACTATGATTTCCATGCACAAACTATTGTAATTCCATGTGCACCCGTAATTACACTAGTCTTTGCATGGCTCTCATTGCTCGTTCTGTCACGTGCGGGCCAAGGGACATAAAACTCTCACAACACATATAATAATTTGCACATAAACAAGTAGGTTTATCAGAAAATTAATGTTCATAGATAATTATGCATACCAAAAGATCATAAAACCAACTTGTTCATGGATAGTCGAGCTTACAAAAAACCAAAATATAATTAAAGACAAGTTCATAAAAAATCAAGTTTTCCGATTTGAGGTTTAGCACATGTGATTCTAGTTTTAGCACATGTGATTCTAGTTTTAGCACATGTCATTCTAGTTTTAGGCTATTAGCACATGTGATTTGATGTTTAGCACATTTGATTTTAGTTTTAGCACACATGATTCTAGTTTTAACACACATGATTCTCGTTTTAGGCTTTTAGCACATGTGATTTGAGGTTTAGCATATATGATTCTAGGTTTAGCACATGTGATTTGTCTTTTGTGGTAATTAAAATGCTTATAGCATACAAACTAGAATCACATGTGCTAATAGCCTAAAACTAGAATCACATGTGCTAAACCTAAAATCACATGTGTTAAAAACCAGAATCACATGTGCTAAACCTAAAATCACATGTGCTAAAACCAGAATCATATGTGCTACACCTCAAATCACATGTGCTAAACCTTAAATCACAAGTGCTAAAACTAGAATCACATGTGCTAAACCTCAATTCATATGTGCTAAACTTCCAACCAAAGATAATTAACAAGTTTACAAAACCTCAAATAAATGGGCTACAAATTAAATTCACATGTTCTAAAACTAGAATCACATGTGCTAAACCTCAAATCACATGTGCTAAACTTTCAACCAAAGATAATTAATACCTTTACAAACCTCAAATAAATGTGCTAAACCTGAAATAAATGTGCTAAACCTCAAATCACATGTGCAAAACCACAAAGCACATATTCTAAACCTCAAATCACATGTGCTAAACTTACAACAAAGACAATTAACAAATTTACAAACTTTAAATAAATGTGCTAAAAATTAAAAATCACATGTGGTAACCCTCAAATCACATCTGCTAAAATTTCAACCAAAGACATTTAATACGTTTATGAATGCTCAATTAAATGTGTTAAACCTCAAACAAATTTGCAAAACTTCAAATCACATGTGCTAAATCACAAATCACATGTGCTAAACCACAAATCACATATGCTAAACCTCAAATCACATGTGCTAAACTAGCATCACATGTGCTAAAACTAAAATCATATTTTCTAAATCTAGAATCACATGTGCTAAACCACAAATCACATGTGCTAAACCAGAAATCACATGTGCTAAACTTCCAACCATAGACAATTAACAAGTTTACAAAAGCTCAGATAACACGTGCTAAAAATTAAATATCACTCGCCTAAAACTAGAATCACATGTGCTAAACCTCAATTCACATGTGCTAAAACTATAATCACATGCGCTAAAAGTGAAATCACATATGCTTAACCTCGAATAACATGTGCTAAAACTAGAATCACATCCGCTAAACCTTAAAGCACATGTGCTAAACTTTCAACCAAAGAAAATTTACAAGTTTACAAAGTTCAAATAAATGTGCTAAAATTTAAAAATCACATGTGCTGAACCTCAAATCACATGTGATAAAACAAAAAATACATGCGCTAAAACTAGAATCACATGTGTTAAACCTCAAATCACATGTGCTAAAACTATAATCACACGTGTTAAACCTCAAATCATAGCTAAACTTCCAACCAAAGACAATTAACATGTTTGCAAAACTTCAAATAAATGTGCTAAAAATTAAAAATCACATGTGCTAAAACTAGAATCAAATGTTCTAAACCTCAAATCACATGTGCTAAAATTAGATTCGCATGTTTCAACCTCAAATAAATGTGCTAAAAATAAAAATCACATGTGCAAATCTTAAATAACACATGCTAAAAATTAAAAATCAGGTCTCCTAACACTAGAATCGCACGTGTTAAACCTCAATGTGCTAAAACTAAAACACTTGCGCTATAACTAGAATCACTTGTTCTATGTCACACCCCGATTTCTGGGTCATGTCATGATGATTGGATTTACACAAGTACGCAGACGTTTTAAATAGTAAAGCAGAAGTCTTAAGGTCCAAATATTACATTTACACTTGTATTTTACGGCCACATACTAAGTTTTATTCATGCCAATGTAATTCCTTTGCCAAATAGTCAACCAATTCCTTCAAACCCGCCGCACAGCTTACTTGAGATAACTATTTTCTTACTTGAAATGCATATTAAAAGAAGTCAGCTAACACTGGTGAGTTCTAAGTTTAATTAGTAAGGGCAAAACTTTTTTAAAGGACTTGTTATTGAGTTCATAAAAAAATAGTCAAATGTTTATGAAAAACAGTAATTTTTATAAAATCATCTCCATGAGATATAAAACATTGGCTTATTAGGCACGCTTGTTCAAAAACACTTTGTGCACATGAAAATTACTTGTAAAGCACACTAGCACATACCATGCTATGTTAATATTTTAATCCACATGTAAAAATTTAGTTTTACCATGCCATACGATATGATTTACTGAAGATAATGATATAACGATCATAAACTAGCTAGGTACTATGATAAACTTCGGTCATAAGTCCATAATCAAAGCAAGAAACACGTCGTTGCCCCACAACAGTCCAAACATATAAACTCCCTCGCAAAAATCCTGACCAGAGCGACTGATCGTGAGAGCGGGCTCTTTTAGCCCGATAGATCTACCAATATAGTATGTGGCCTCCCCGAGGTTAATGATTATGGGGGGTTAGGGGCTCAACATTATATAAACATAATGTTGACCGAACTTATACCATCATAAGTCTATAATCCCGATTACCCATCATATCACCAAATAATGATTTTGACCTAAAATAATTAAATAAAACATTTTTTAAAATGGGATCGAAGAACTCACATAAACAGTTTAACACAAAACCCATTACGAGTATGCATTCTAGCCCAAAACATATGTAAAACGATTTAAAGGAAGGGCTTCAAAGAACTCACATAAGTTAAAACTATTTAACACAAATTATTGAGAGTATGCATTCTAGCCCAAAATGTCTTAAAAACAATTTAAAGAGGGGGCTTCAAAGAACTCACTTTATGTAAATAGTTTACTTAGTAAAACCTTTATAAGTATGCATCCAGCCCAAAACATCTTAAAGGAAATTTAAAAAGAGGGCATCATAGAACTCACATAAGTTAAAACAGATTAACACAAAATCATTACGAGTATGCATTCCAGCCCAAAATGTCTTAAAAAAAATTTAAAGGAAGGGCATCAAAGAACTCACCTTAGCCATGCACTCAAGTATTTCCTATTTGTTTTCAAATATAATCTCCTGATAATTCCAAATCTTCTGTCTTAAGTTCCTAATCGATAATCATATATATGTCTGAATTAAGATATGGAAGTAGACTATATGCTATTTGGCTTAACCGACAATCTAACGTGTCCTCTCACACGTTACGAGATTATTGGGATCGAGATTTATTATACATGTACTATGTTTTTGGATTATTGTCAAATACTATTACGTATAAAATTCATATCAACTTAACTTAAGTTGTGTATAATTATCAAAGTTTAATAATTTAATATTTTTGTAAATGTACATATAGATGTATGCTATTATAATTAACTTGTATTATTGTCTCTGATACAATTTATTGTGTTTTATGTTAATTAATCTTCATTTCATTAGATAATTATACTTTGAAATCATACTCATAATTTAAAATATTTCACTTATGTATTTTCCCAAATTAACCGACTTATCCATATATACCTATACGTCGCCTATTACTTTTCAAAACATAACAATTTCGGGCTTTTAGATATTCAAAATCAAGATTGACTTTTATTTAAACACGCTTCTGTATATGAAATTGTTTTGTTTCGTTGATTCGTATTTTTATCAAAGTCTAAGAGTTGTGTTTCGTATTATAAAATGAATCTCCAATATTCAATATATATAAATATATGTGTTTATTTAAAAAATCCATTTTATTAATTTGATTGTTTTTATATAATAAATATCTTATTCATTGGTCTCATTGGTATAAAATCCAAGTGTTAGTTCTATTTTATACAAGTCCATTTCCAATACCTAGGGATGGCAACAGGGCGGGTATGGGGCGAGTATAGGTAATCCCATACCCGTATCCGTTTAGAAATGGGTGTCCCATACCCGCCCCCATACCCGTCGGGTATATGTCACCCGTCGGGTATCGAGTATCGGGCTTACTCGTGGGTAATCGGGTATACCCATTAATAATATAAAACTTACCCGTTGGGCATATACTTCGGTATATAAAATACATCATAATATCAAAAATGAAATGAAACTTCAAATTACCATTGTATCATATTTAATAATACCATAATTCATAAAGAAATTAAAATTAAAAAATGAGATACATAATATATATTTTAGTTAACAATACAATATATTTAACTAACATAAAATAAAAAACAATTGGGCAAAAATAATATATAAATATTTTCGGGTATGTTAACGGGTAAACGGGTACGACTAATCGGGTCGGGTAAAAGGGTATACGAGGCAATCCCATACCCGTCCCATACCCGCGAAATTTTTTGTTTTTAATCCCATACCCGACCCCATACTCGTTTACCCGCCCCCATACCTGTCCCAAATGTCTCGAGTTTCAGGTTTCCCCATCAGGTTCTGGTTTAATTGCTATTCCTACCAATACCTCGTATTCATATCACATTAGTTATATTACCAATTTGTTAAGTTTTTGTTTAATATAACTAGTTATTTATATTTATGTATATATATTTATAGGGGAGGGATCAAGAGAGAACTTCATATTAAATTGAGAACTAAAGAACTACCAAAAAGACAAGGGATGGAACTTTAAAGAGAATGGGCAAAATTGGAACTTTAAATATATAAATCTTTAAACATTTCTATCTTTTGCATACTTTAAGTTTTTAAAATTTTTTTCGCACCATTAGATCAATAATTTCAGTATCTTTCATTTGAGTATAAATAATGTTATAAAAAATAAATTTTTCTCGTTTTTTTAATTTCAACACTGCATATATGTAATATACGATATTAAAGACTTTTAAATTGGGGAAAGTGAATATGGTGTTGTTATGCACTTAAATTACATGACAAACCATCAAAACTACGTACTTTGATAAAATAACAAAAGTTCCCTGATATTGATTTCGATGATACCATCACAAAAAACAACACCGTCATGCCTTAATTCTAAATTTGGATTTTTCTCATATGATCGTATTAACATATATTGCTAGCAATTACTTGGTTCATGTTATGTGATGTGGTATGAATATGTGCAGCAAAGGCGTATCACAATACCGATTATATGAGTCATGTTATATTAATTTGTTAGTTGGAATTGAGAAGTCAAATTGACATACGATCGATTTTTAAAGGGCATGTACTCTTTTACTAAAATGAATAACGATTATTAAGTAAATGGGAAATAGAAGAATTATGATCTAAGAGGAGAAGACTAAGTTGTCCCTTAAAATTGAATAAAGATCAATGAGTTAGGTTTTCTAATAAAAAATAATTGAAGTTATTTTATCAAAGCGGCGTAGTTTTAATGGTTTTACGTGTAACTTAGGTGCATAACATCACGGTATTCACCATCTCTTTTAAATTTTATAGTATTGCATATATGAAGTATCGTATACTACATATATGTAGCATCATACTACTACATATATGCAGTATATGCAGTATTTATGCATTTTTATCTTATAGTTTGAATTTCATATTTATTTTATTTTGTTATGATACTTATAGTTTGTTTATTAGTTTATTATTATCTTTATGTTTAGACATAGTATAAGTATTTGTTTTGTTTTCATTTGTAATAAGTTTTTTAATATAGAATATTATGAACTTTGTTATTGGTCATTTGAGATCGTATGTACACTTTAAATAATTATTAGACTCTTCAGCCATTTGGCCGCTTCAAAAAATGCATCAAGTACAATGATACTACATATATTTAGTATCAAAAAAACTAAAATGTGCTTTTTAATTTTTTTTAATATAAATAACATATGAAAAAGTTTTTAACGTTTAAAGAAAAATATAATCAAATGCAATATCACAATACTACATATATGCAGTATGAAAATTAAAAAACGAGAAAAAAAATATTTTTTATAACGTTATTTATACTCAAATGAAAGATAAAGAAATTCTTAATCTAATGGTGCAATTTTTAAAAAATAATATTACTATATGCAAAAGATAGAAATATTTAAAGATTTATATATTTAAAGTTCCAATTTTACCATTCCTCTTTAAAATTCCATCCTTTGTCTTTTTAGTAGTTCTCTAATTCTCAACTAAAATCAGTTCTCTTTTGAACCCTACCATATATTTATATACTGTCTCATTTAGTTTGTATTTTATAAGTACCAAATTGATAGTAATCATAAATTGTTACTTACATAATTTGCACTCGTCTCACTCGTTTAGCACAATATACAAAACAATAGCTAAACGTATGATTTATACCTTTCGCGTCCGATAGCTAAACGGCTAGATCTTCCGGAATTCGTCCTAGAATACAACTGCGTTTTTGGAACACAACATGCAACCATTGTTATAAAGTTTCTAACGACTTTAGACGGTTTTAAAGAAGGATTCAGGCTAAGAGAAGATTACCATCGCGTTCGGGACGTCGAGAAATGGTCCCAGGACAAAAACGGCATCTCCGTCCGTCAACGAACCACCGCGAACCGCCGCCGGCATCCACCGGATGGTGGCCGGAAAACCCAGAGAAATCTCCAGATCTCTCTCTCTTTCTAAAACACACTAATGTGTGTGTTGTTATGAGAAATGAGTTGAGTTCTCATTTATATAGTGTCAGTAATTCGCTTATTACTTCGTGCCAGCTCGTACCGCGTACAAATCTGATGGATTTCTCGTACCGCGAAATGTTAATTAAAAATAGATATAATAAATATTCTCGGATTATTTTATTCATCAATAATGACGTGTATGACGATAACGGCTCGAAACGCTTTAATATCGCGTATTTTGCACGCTTAACTGTTTTAAGCATTTTTCTCGCACCGAACGTTAATATTATATTTTCACCACTTATATTGAATCAAAATAAGTGTATAATAATATCTTCATGTCAGTTTAGGCATCGAAACTGCCTCAGCAAATAACGTAAACGTACGCACGTCTAACGCGGCTTTATCGGTTCTGCCCACGAAATTTGCGTTTTGGCGTTCTAATTGAGTTTCCGAATGATTTAAAATGAGAATAATGATATTCATAGTCATGACACCCGGCGTGTCACGTTTCTGATAGATAGTGGTTATCTACCGCATTAGCTATTTATTACTATGAATATTCATTTGTGAGACTTCAAAATTATTGCTACGACTTTTTACATAATTCTAACTATTTACGTGACTTGCGATTAATGATTTGGGCTTCAGAAGGTATTAAAATCTTTATTGAGCCTTAGTGGGCCTTGTGTGTCTATTCCGTTGGACCACACTTTAATTACCGAAATTTGAGGGGTGTCACATTCTAAACCTCAAATCACATGTGCTAAAACCAGAATCACATGTGTTAAACCTCAAATAACATGTGCTAAACTTCCAACCAAAGACAATTAACAAGTTTACAAAACTTCAAATAAATGTGCTAAAAATTAAAATCACATGTGCTAAAACTAAAATTATACGTGCTAAATCTCAAATCACATGTGCTAAAACTAGAATCGCATGTTTTAACCTCAAATAAATGTGCTAAAATTAAAAATCAGATGTGCTAAACCCCAAATCACATGTGCTAAAACTAGAATCGCATGTGCAAAACCTCAAATCATATGTGTTATTTAAACTTCCAACCAAATACAATTAGAAAGTTTACAAAACCTCAAATAAATGTGCTAAAATCTAAAAAGCATGTGTCCTAAAACAAGAATCACATGTGCTAAATCTAAAATCACATGTAATAAAACTTGAATCCTATGCGCTAAAACTAGAATCACATGTGCTAAACCTCAAATCACATGTGTTAGAACTAGAATCACATGTGTTAAACCTCAAATCACATTTGCCAAACTTCCAACCAAAGATAGTTAACATGTTTACAAAACTTTAATTTAATGTGTTAAACATTAAAGGGCTAAATGTATATTTCCTCCTTCAAAACACGTTAAATGCATAATTCCCCAGTAAAAACAATCAATTGCATATTTCCCTCTATAACTTTAATTTGCAAATAGACTCATTTTTAGTATGCTCATATTTAAAAATTTAGTTAACATTGAGTATATATGCAATTGATGTTTTAGTTTAGGAAATATGCAATTAGTGGGTGTTTATAAGGGGTAAATAGGTAATTGTTCCAAAATTAAAAATCACATGTGATAAACCTAGAATCGCATGTTCTAGCCTCAAATAAATGTGCTAAAAATAAAAAATCACATGTGCTAAACCTCAAATGACACGTGCTAAAATTTAAAAATCATGTGTCCTAAAACTAGAATCATATGTGCTAAACCTCAAATCACATGTGCTAAAACTGTGACACCCCACCCGTCAACGGTACAACCGGTTGTCATAGAAATTGGATATCGATAGTAACAAAGTACATGGCACACTTTTTTATTAAATTCTAATAATAGTCATAACATAATTTTTGGAACATGAGTCTTAAACAGAAACGACAAAAGTAATAAAACCGAAACAGTAAACGCAATTGTCTTCATTATTTTAACTAGGTCCAATGCAATCTTATGTCTTGGTAAAAGCAACAAAATAACATCAAAACCACCTGAAATATGTGAAAATAAAGTTAGCTAATGAAAGCTACTGAGTAAACCGCAATTGATAAATAATAGTATAGAAAATCCAAGATCATAATAAATATGCTGCGCAATTTTACATGTATAGTTATTTCATATCATTCTCAACCATGACCTCTTGAACACACATTGAAAACCATCATTGTAACATAAGTACATAACTTGTAGCCATTAATCATGAGGAACCACACATGAATCAATTAAAGATAACTTTTCAAGAAAACCGTCACTTAACCGTCTCGATGTGTCAGTTATCAATAATTATTTAGCATCTTAGGGACATGGCAAAACAACTTAGTATAACAACTTGTAACATAGCAACTTGTAACATTGAAATTGAAATTGAAATTCACCTATCGATGTTGTACAGACAGATAGGTTTGTCGAACTATTAGTGCTAACATTGTACCGTGGGATTACAAAGTAACAATACTACTTTAAACTACCACATAAGTTTGCATCTTGCCGCAGAATAAGACTAACACATTTTATGATCTCTTTTGAAAAACAAAATAGAAAATGGAAAAACATTGTATAGTATTTGAACACATATTTCACCTCTAAAACGTATATGTAAAAAGGGGAGTGAATTTACTCACCTCGAAACTCAGGCTCGAAACAGATATTAAACAGTTTAGATTGAACAAAGGATTGCCCAAATATAGAATCATGTAAGTAAATAAGAATCCTAACTTAGTAAAACAAGTAATACATAACACTAAAATAGAAACAATAGAGATATAAGGAAAATGGAATTCTAGGGTTTCGAAGCGGGATTTTGGGGGTTCTCGTTAAACGCTAAAATATATAAACTTTTTTTATTACCAACGATAGTAATAGTAATAATAATTATTTTGATAAACAATAGAAATCTAATAAGATATTTTTAACAAAAATTATATAATGTCAAAAATATGTTATATTTATTAGAAATACTTCAAAACGATTGGTCAAATTTAAAGTATACAAAATTCCATACGCAAGTTTTATTTGTAAAACCTATTAGTTATAATTTTATATGTATTTTTAAATATTTAAAATACATTTTTATTGTGTCTTTATAGTATTAAAAGTATTTGTAATAAATAAATTTATAAAACCAAGTTTATAAAAATCATGGTTTTGATATTCTATAGGTTTTTAACATTATGTAATATATGGTTGTGTATTAGTATTTAGATTTAAGATATTTGATAAAAATTATTAGTAATATTATTAAACAAAAATGATAAAAATATATAAGCCCTTGGTTTCGAACCTGGGTCCATTGGTTCATCACACAATCAATAAACCACCAGACCAGAAGTTTTATATTGATCAGATTTCAAAAACAAATTGTTTTAACCTATTTTCCATAAAAACCCAATTTGTCACATAAACCCTAGAATACTAGTTCGCAAAATACTTTGAACTTAGACAATGAAACCAGAAATTGATTGAGGGCTTTGAATATAGACATGATAATGATCATTTTAACATAAATCACTTACTTGATTATAGATGAATTGGATCGTTAGAAATGAAGAACAGGATGCGGCAGGTTTGGGAGCAACAAGTCATCTAGAGACTGATAAAATTTAATTACACTTCTAGATTCACCCTTTATAATTCTTCTAGTAGAAGCCCCAACGTAATTGAAATGTATATCAACGATTGGATATTGGTTGATGATGTGCAGGACGGAGAGAAGAAAACAATTAACAAGATTTCGATGATGATTGATAAAATTGAGTGTACAGGGAGAGAATATGAGTTCAGGAGAGTATGTTAGTCGGCTGAATTGAGTTACTGCTATCAGAAAACAGTCGAACGGTATAGAGATTGATTACGAGTTAATTGAGATCAATTAGTGATTAATTTGAGGTTTTAATTAAAATTAAACTACATAGACGGTTTCTAATCAATGCGTGGAACGATTTGGATGCCCTCGTTTTGGCTTACAATTGTCTTTTTAACTGATTTGATTTTTTGGGCTTAAGTTTCGGTTTATAAAACGGATTAGAACATTGATTCAGTCGATTAAATGATGTTTGGAAGTTGGAAACGGGTTAGAAACTCACTTAGTAACATTTTACATTGGTTTAATTTAGTTAAAAGTGCCTAAAACAGATGTAGCGAACTCGCTGGAGTCCGACAATGGTTGGCCGGAACCTGGGGTGCTGGAATCACGGGTTTCACGCTAGGGGGAAAGGTGGATGTCATATAATTGACGTTTTTATATCTTCGCTTCGTTTTCAACGTTGGAAGGTTATATTTAGACTTGAAAACTATTAAATTTAACAATTTTTATAAAATCTCTTTTATAAAATACAATTTCTATTTTTGAGATTTTTATATCATAAATAGTAATTAGATAGTATACTTAGATATTAGTTCGGTCGATTTATTAAAGACTATAGCATAAGCTCGACATATTCATTTATATTAATAACGAATGTTACAGCACGAATAATTTAATAAGAATAAATAGAAGTAACACAATGGATTCGGGTTCGGGTTTGGGGAAGATGTCACAGTCTCCCCTTTTTATTGAAATTTCGTCCCGAAATTTGCTCAAACCGTAACAGAAGATGAAACGAAAAGATGCGATTATTTAGCTTTCCTTTATAAATGTACTTTCGTTACTTAGCTCTTCTAATTCGAACAGAGATTCGTTAGTCTCGAGGAGTTGAATTAGATTACACCAACTTAAGTACCAGATGATGGTGATGACAAATGGTAATATATGAAAAAATTGTTAAATTTTGAATGCCCGACTGGAACCCGAATGCCCGAATCGAACCCGAAGTTATCTATCTTCATTGTATTCGTATATAATTTCTGAAAATGTTGTGACACCCCGCCCGGCGGCGGAAAACACCGGGCGCGTCAAGTGGATCGGATATCAAAGTACAAAGCACATGGTACACTAAAAGCATATTTTAATATTAATTAAGCAATAATGTCGTGACATAAATAGGCATTCAAACAGTCTTAAAATCGTAACAGAAACGACAAATAAATATTATTTATTGTCCTTTTTATTCTAGGTCCGAAGCATCCTACGTGTCTTGAAACAAAACCGAGTCAAACTCCACCTGAAAAACGTGTAAAATAAGTTAGCTAAAGAATTAGCTAGTGAGTAAAACACAATTAATAGTACATAGTATAAAATCCGAGATCATTATAGATTGTGTTTCGCAATCTCATGTGCATAGCAATTTCATCATATATATCTCAACCGTGACCATAGAAACACATAGAAACAAGTATCATAGACCCCGCAGGGTTACCTTTAGCAACAAGTTATGAGGAACCAACTCATGTTACATTTATTGATAACCATCGTTTAACCGTCATTTAACCGTCTCGATGTGCAAGTTATCAAAAATGTTTAAGCATCTAAGGGACATAGCATCGTAGCATCAAGCATCACATGTAGTAACTAGTAACATAGAATCAACCAAAGAATCGCCGGGTCAAATCACCTATCAGGC
The DNA here is from genome assembly GCA_030867185.1 of Tagetes erecta. Lineage (NCBI taxonomy): Eukaryota > Viridiplantae > Streptophyta > Magnoliopsida > Asterales > Asteraceae > Tagetes > Tagetes erecta. The sequence goes on from CM061491.1 coordinate 22,542,923, forward strand.
CATTAATGTAGGTGGGCTTGTCAAGCCATTAGCGCTAACATCGTCCGGTGGAAATTACAAGATAATATAACTAATATTGACTATCACACAATTTTGCTACATGCGGCCAAACACGATTAACACATCTAATGATCTCATTTTCGAAAATAGAAACATCAAAAGAAACTGTTGTATTATAGAAACACGTATTTCAGCCCCAAAAACGTAAACAGTAAAAAGGGGAGTGAGTTTACTCACCTTAAAATCCAAAGATAATAGTAACACTAGAATCGCAACTAGAAAGAACCGAGGATCGCCCAGATATTATAATCACCTAATTAACCGGGAAAACCTTATTTAGAAACGAAGCAAGTAACACAATAACTAGAATCAAGAAACTAGAACTTCTAGGGTTTCGGATTTAAGATTTGGGATTTAGGGTTTTTGAAATACAATTTGGGATTTAGGGTTTTGAAATACAATTTGGGGATTTAGGGTTTTGAAATACAATTTAGAAATTAGGGTTTTGAAATACAATTTAGGATTTAGGGTTTTAAAGTACAAATTGGGGATTAGGGTTTTAAAGTACAAATTGGGAATTTAGGGTTTTAAAGTACAAATTGGGAATTTAGGGTTTTAAAGTACAAATTGGGAATTTAGGGTTTTAAAGTACAAATTGGAAATTTAGATACGAGATGTAATTGTGTTTTTATAGTATATATTTTTATAATAAACCATTTTTAGTTTTTATACTTGAAATAATAATTGTACATAACTTTGAGAAATATATATATATATAACTTAAATAAGTAAATGAATTAAAACATAAAAGTTAAGGAAAAACTGGTCAGTGGGACTCGAACCCACGACCAAACACACCAAATCCAACGCCCTAACCGCTGGACCAGGCGCGCGTTTTGGTTAATAAACTCGTTTTTAATTCTTTTGTATTTTGTTTGCCAAGAACAACTTTCTCAATACAAGCCCTAGATCCAAGATCGATCCAATTCGTTCAACCCAGTGAATCAAACTCAGAACAAATAGAGGGCTTTTAATCTACAGGAACACACGGTCATTTTGATATATGATACTTACTTGATTGTTGACGGATTGGATTGAAGATGGACGAAGAACACGAACGACTGTTTTAGAAACAAGGAGATAGTTTGGCGCTGTTGAAATTTGATTCAATCTCCAGGAAGATTCTTTGTGATGCGTTGAGTATAACCCCAATGTAATTTCAGATAAAAATAACAATTTGATGGTCAATTGGAGTGATGCAGGTTCGGGTACAACATGGATTCAATCGTCGGTTTTAGTTGTTGTTTGATAAATCTGAGAGATCGGAGAGAGGATGCGAGTACCGTAGAGTGATTAGGTCGATTGAATTGCATTAGATTAACCAAAAACTAGTCGAACGGTTTGGAGATTGATTACGAGTTAAATGGGATTAATTAGGTATTAAGTCGTTGATTAAAGTCTAATTAGATGTTATTAACCTGTTCAAATCAATCAGAGGATCGTTATGCCGGTTTTGTCTTGATTAATAATGGCTAGAACGTACAACATGGTCTCGCCGGAAAACTACAAATTCCGGCCAACATGGCCGGAAAAGATTTGGTCGGAAACACGGGGAGAAACAGGGGCTGGTTTGGGTTAAAATATTTGATATTTACAATTCGGCCCCTAAAGTTTGGTTTATTATTAGTTTGAATTTATAACTTTAATATAAGTTTCCAATTTGACACTTTTAACCCAAAGTTAATTAAATCTTTACTTCAACTAACCAACTTAACCACGTTAACTTGCAACGTCTATAAAGTTGTCGTGTTTATATATTTATTTTGTTTTTGACGTTGAATAGACTTATTAGTAATAGATTTGATATAATTTATAAATTCCTTTTTATAAATTACAACTTTATATCTTTCAGAATTAACCTTTCTAATAATAATTATATAACATAATTAGGTATTAATTCTTAGTAAATTAGGTCATTTCATTGATAACGGAAAATATAGAATTCTAAATATTCATTTATATTCTTAAACGAACCGTTACATCTTAAATAATTTTTAATACGGATGAATGAAACAAACGAATCCGGGTTCGAGTCGGGAATTCGGGTTCGGGTTTGGGGCAGATGTCACAAATGTAATGTTTCGTTATTATTAACATGAATAAATATGTCGTATTTTACGTTATTCCCTTCTTAAAAAATCGACCGAATTATGTCATATAATATCTAAGATACTAAATGATTACTATTTACAATAATTAAATCTCAAAAGTATATAAAATGTAGTTTATAAAGAGATTTTATAAATATTATTCAAGATAATTACTATTAAGTCTCCAAATAACCATTTAACGTCAACTACAATTTAAACATTCATAAACATCAACTATATAAACAATACGAGATAACACAGTTAAGTTAATTAGATAAAAGATAAAAGAAAGGATTAATTAACTTTGTGCCAAAACTGCCAATTCGGAAACTTATATAAAAAGTTAAAACAAAAAATAAAAACAATTGAAACCACAGGTGCTAAACCTGTAAAATTATATTTTACCCAACCCTCCACCCACAGCAGCCCGCACTTCCGCTGAATGCAAATTCCGGCCACCTTGGCCGGAAAATCCCGAAATCCGACAATGACCAAATTACTCGTTTTTAACACTTTTAATCAAATCTAATCTATATAAAATGTCCATTAGCAAGTTTCGAACCCTTTCTCATCCCTTAATCGCCGTTTAATCCGACAATAAGCTCGTTTCATCTAAATTACAATTCTCGGTTTCAAAAACAAAAACCCATTTTCTCAATTCAATTAAAACAACCGTTTTAATCAAAACGAAGCAACCAAAACAATCACACCATCGATTTGAATTTATCTACAACGTTTAGTTGAATTGAAATCACTTAAATGATCATCAATTAAGCTCCTTTAAACTCAAAACGAAATCGAATGTGAAATACGTTTCTAAGCCAAATTGATAAAATTGAATTGCTGTGATACACTCCATCTATATCGAATTCACTATCTGATACACCAATTTCCATCAAAACGCTCTCAATCTCGACTCCCTTGTTCATCAAATCGCAACCTGTAACTCTTTGGTTCATTGTCAATTCATCTTTGTTTGCTGCAATTGATCATTGAAGTTTACTCACGATATCACCAATAAGAATTCTAGAAGGTTAATTGGATTAAAACATCTTCAAGACTCCAAACAAAATCCCATCCCGTCGTCTTCTATTCTTCATCCCAATCGAACCAATTCGTCATCAATCAAGTAAGTTATGCTATATAAAATGCTCTTTATCTGGTGCTGATCAAAAGCCCTATGCTTAATTGTTGTATTTCGATCGAATTCGTGTTCAAATTCATAAATTTCATATTCTAGGGTTTATGTGCAATTGGGGTTTTGTAGAAAATAGGTTAAAACAAATTTTAATTAAAATCTTACCAAGATAAAGTTCCTTGTTTATTACTTGTGTCGTGAACCAGAGGACCTAGGTTCGAATCCAAGGCTTTACATATTTTTGTTATTTTTGTTTTAGTCATATTAGTAACCATTTTCATCATTTACCTTAAACCTAATACTAATACTAGACCATATATATTACAAAATGTTAAAATCTTATAAAAAGCAAATCATGATTTTATATAAATTTAGTTTTATAAATTTAATAATTACAAATATCTTTAACACTTTAAAAATACTATAAAAATGTATTTTAATACTTATAGTTTATAAACATAAGATTTATATATGGACGTTTTATACTTTAAAAATGGTGATAGAAGTTTTAAAGAATTTTTAGAAAATAATATATTTTTGACATCAAATAGTTTATTGTTGAAAATATATATTATTGGAATATCCATCGTTATCAAAATATTATTAGTACCATTACTATTATTTTCCATCGTTATGATTAAATGAGTTTGTATATTTTTAGTCGTTTACCAAAAACCCCCAAATCCCAATTTGAAACCCTAGAATTCCAATTTCCTTAGATTACTATTGTTCCTATTCTAGTTTTCTATACGATATGTTTTACTAAGTTAAGATTGTCATTTACTTAGGTGATTCTAGTATTTGGGCAATCATCGGTTCAATCTAAATTGTTTACTATTCGTTTCGCGCCCTAGTTTCAAGGTGAGTAAACTCACTCCCCTTTTTAGTTTTACGTTTTGGGACCGAAATATGTGTTCTATTACAATGCAACGTTTTCTAAGTTTCTTTCAATTTTCAAAAGAGATCATACAAATGTGTTAGTCTTACTTCAGCATGATGTAGTCTTATGTGATAGTTTAAAGTAGTATTATTATTAGGTAATCCCACCACTACAATGTCAGCGCTAATGGTTACAAACCCACATACATGTACAACAACGATAGGTGATTTAAACTCGACCACTCAATTTCAATTTCAATGTTACAAGGTGCTATTCAAGGTTACAAGTTGTTATACTATGTTGCTATGCAATGCCCCTAATTTAGGTCTTTCCCACATTATTTTTGTAGTTTAAAAGGATCTTATAGTCATTTCAGCTCTATCTTGCACCAATGTCTATCTTTTCTATATATGTAACACCCCGATTTTTATGGTAAGACTTAATTACGTGCTTATGCTTATCTGAATGTGCATTTAAGTAACTGTGATTAAAATGGTGCGTGACGTCTACGACATATGTTATGCTAATGATGTAATTATGGGCCGTTATGGGTGAAAGAATGAATTAGGCCCAAAATGGTAAGTGGATTAGTTAAGCAATTTACCAAAAATAGCCTAAACACCTAATTAAAGCCCAAGCCCACCTAAAAACCCTACCCAATATGGAAAACTCTACTATTTAAACCACCATCTTCCAGCCACCATCACACTTCACCATCTTCACCACACACACTCAAAAACCCTAATCTCCATTTTTGAAAGAAAAGGCAAGAAAGAAGAGTAATCTAGACTTTTGATAAATCCAAGTGTTAATCTGAAGAAAAAGGTGTTAAACTACTGGTAATCAAGGTAAGAATCATCCCCTAAAACATGTTTTCATAACACCAAACGAATCTGGTCTTTTATGGAGTTTTTAAGTTTTTCAAAAGTTTCAAAGAAATCAATAAAGGTTGCATTTTTATGGATAAAAACATGGAAAATGCTTAGATCTAGTCATATGAATGATAAACCAAGGTTTTGGACGTAAAAAGTTTGAGATTTGAATGAAAAACAAGGATTTTGGGTTGAAAAACGAGCTGATACAGCGTTCTGCGACACTAGTGTTCATCCTGCGACACTAGTGTTCATCTTGCGACACTAAGGGTAAAAACTTGTCTCCTGGGCGAGTGTCGGGTGTGCTTGCGACAGTAGTTTAAGTCCCAACGAAAGTTGGGCAAGAGCCTTGCGACACTGCAAGTGAAGGTGCTGCTTATGTAGCATGCGACACTGTGGTTCGTCTATGCGAGACTACCTGCGACACTGTCCGCGACACTGCGTGCGACACTAAGAAAGAAATGACGATTTTTCATAATAACTTAAATGCAGATCGTGCACCATTACCACTACCATAACCTTGTCCAAACAAGCAAGATCACCTAAGAATCAGGTGAGTTCTAGACCTCACTTTCGTTTCGTTTTAAATACTTTTTGAGGCTAACATGCATACCGATATACTTATATGATTACCCTACGGGTTGACTAAATGAAGACCATACGATTGAATATGTGTTGACTAAATGAAGACTATACGATTGAATACTTGTTGACTAAATGAAGACTATACGATTGAATACGTGTTGACTAAACAAAGAATATGTGAATGAGTGCGTGTTGACTAAATGAAGAATATGTATAGTAATGTTAGAAATAGAGACTATGACCCAGCTGGGGGTTGTAATACTAGTGAAGATATTATGAAAATACATGTAGACTCTAAGGGGGTCAAAGACGTAAATGACCCGACTGGGGGACACGATACCAGTGATGAACCGAAATATCGGTAGACTCTGTAAGAGTTGTAGATACGTAAGTGACCCGACTGGGGGACACGATACCAGTGATGAACCGAAATATCGGTAGACTCTGTAAGAGTTGTAGATACGTAAATGACCCGACTGGGGGACACGATACCAGTGATGAACCGAAATATCGGTAGACTCTGTAAGAGTTGTAGATACGTAAATGACCCGACTGGGGGACACGATACCAGTGATGAACCGAAATATCGGTAGACTCTGTAAGAGTTGTAGATACGTAAATGACCCGACTGGGGGACACGATACCAGTGATGAACCGAAATATCGGTATACTCTGTAAGAGTTGTAGATACGTAAATGACCCGACTGGGGGACACGATACCAGTGAAGAACCGAAATATCGGTAGACTCTGTAAGAGTCGTATATACGTATTAGATAATGATATTACATACGTGTAATACAATGAAGATATGAAGCGTACTGAATGATTTTACTCTTAAAACTAGAACTCACTCAGCGTAGCTGACTTTTGTATGCATGTTAGATTGATGTGCAGGTTTGAAGCTTTAGAGAGCTTCTTGGCGAGAGCTAGAGACTTGTTGAAGACTGGCATTGAAGAAAAACACTTATGGAATTAAAATTTTCACGTTTGTAATGCTTTAAGTAGTCTCTAAGGCAATTTAAGGATAATGTAATGATGTTTTAAAACAATTATTCCGCTGCTTTTGAACTTTTATTTAATATATGATTGTTTTATGCTTATGAATGCCAACTGTGGTGCTTGTCGAAAGACGGGCGTTACAAGTTGGTATCAGAGCCAAAGTTTAAGAGAAAATGGGTAAAATGTTTTCAAAAGAAAAACCTAATACTTAAACTGAAAATGGGACCGAAGTAAAAAAAAATGCCAGTCTGCTAGCTCCACGCCAAGAAGTAAAGAATGAACAACAACAAGCTGTATATGACATGTTTATGCAACTGAAAATGAAAGAAGTCATGAATCTTATATGGATGTAAATAGTAATGATGATAAATACGATGATGAACTGTGCATATATGCAATAGGACGATAATTAAGATGCTTGTAGAAAGTTGGTAGGATATGAGCAAGTGTTAGAAGAGTAGAAGAATAGGTTTAGTGCCTATACATGTTACGTGCCTATGTGTGTTAGAATGCTCTTGTATGCTTTATGTGAACTAGACTAGATTTGAATACTGACGGGACTCAGGAGGGGTATGTTTAGAACGTGAGCAGTAAAGTAAGTAAATAATTACAGCTGGCCACTGTCATTAGAAACTTACAGTACTTATCACGTCCTGGATTGCCATGACTGACGAACATGAGTGTTTGAATCTTATAGGGAGTAAGAAATGGCACCGAAAAGAGTAACTAGAAGTTCTGCTGAGGCTGCTAATGCTAAGGCAACGAAAGCCCTTGAGGGGAAGCGCATGAGAAAGCCCGCAAGAAAGAATGATGAGACTGACCCTAAGATTGAAGCTGAGGTTGTACCAGCCTCCGAACTCGGACAAAATTTGAAGGACGCTATTGCACACGAAGTGCACCAGGTCCTGATTGATGTTATGCCTGCGGTTCTGAAGGAAATGATGAAAGAAATGAAGGAAGCTGAAAAGAATAAACCCGCTAAGAAGGGTGTTGAGGGTGATGAAGGTAGGAAGTATGATAACAAGCGAGTCAAGGTTGAGGCAAAGCAGGCAATGGTGCGAAATCAGAATGGGAGTGACAACTGTGGAAAATGTGGTAAACCCCACTCGGGGGAATGTAGGATGGGGTCAGGACTGTGTTACAAGTGTGGGAAGCCAGGCCATCGTGCCTTTGAATGTAAGGCGGCTGTTAAATGCAGCCGATGTGGTAAGCAGGGTCATATGAGTAAGAATTTTCGTGTGAACATTGGAGACAACAAGGGGGAAGATAAGTCGAAGGCTACTGCTAGGGCTTTTACTATGACTAGGAAGGAGGCGAGGAAGGAGCCAGAGGTCGATTCAGGTACGTTTTTCGTCAACAACATTTGTGCATCTGTGTTATTTGATTCTGGTGCTAGTAGAAGTTTTATATCTACCTTATTTTATACGGCCTTAAAAGTTCCCTCTAGAAAAGTAGAACGCTCTTTTGACGTAGAGACAGCTGAGGGTAAACTCATTAGAGTCAAATCAAATGATAGGAGGTTGTACCATTACTCTATTAGGGCGTAGTTTCCCTACAGATTTATGCATTATGACATTGGGTAGTTTCGACGTAATATTGGGGATGGATTGGTTGTCCAAGTTTGATGCCAACATAGGTTGTCGCGAGAGAGTGGTTCGTTTGAAAGCTCCCGATGGAAGCCCCGTAACGGTGTATGGTGACCAAGAAAGTAAGATTCCTCGAGTGATCTCAATGATGAAAGCAAGCCGACTAATTCACCAAAGGCTGCAACTCGTTTCTAGCATATGTTAAGGATGTAGAGAAGGGACCGAGATAGTTGTCAGATGTACCGATAGTTGCAATTTCCCTGATGTATTTGCCGAAGATTTGCCCGGAACACCACCCGACAGAGAGATTGAATTTCAAGTTGACCTTGTGCCTGGAGCACAACCCGTGACGAAAGCACCATATCGTTTAGCCCCAAGTGAAATGAAGAAATTGATGACGCAACTGAAGGAGTTGCTAGATAAAGGTTTTATCCGACCAAGCACTTCTCCCTGGGAGCGCCAGTTTTGTTTGTTAAAAAGAAATATGGGAGCATGAGAATGTGTATCGACTATATGGAATTGAACAAGTTGACCGTGAAGAATCGTTACTCTTTGCCCATAATAGATGACTTATTCGATCAGCTGCAAGGTGCAAGTTGGTTTTCAAAGGGAGACCTTCGTTCCGGTTATCATCAGTTGAAGATTAGACAGCAAGATATACCGAAGACAGCATTCTGCACGAGATACGGACATTATGAGTTTTTGGTCATGTCCTTCAGACTGACTAACGCGCCAGCCGCGTTTATGGATTTGATGAATCGCGTGTGTAGACCAATGTTGGATAGGTCTGTGATTGTATTTATCGACAACATTTTAATTTACTCTAAGAACGAAGGCGATCATGCGTGCCATTGGAAGGAAGTATTAGAGATGCTGCAGAAGGAGAAATTGTATGCTAAGTTCTTGAAGTGTGCCTTTTGGTTACTAGAAGTTCAGTTTTTGGGGCATGTCATAAACCACGAGGGGATCATGGTTGACCCATCGAAGATTGAGGCAGTTATGAAGTGGGAAATTCCCAAGACGCCGTCCGAGATCCGTAGTTTCTTGGGTTTGGCGGGTTATTATAGAAGATTCATCAAAGATTTCTCCAGAATAGCCTCCCCGCTAACGAAGTTGACAAGAAAGAAGGTTGTATTTGATTGGGGGAAAGATCAGCAGGAAGCGTTTAATAAACTAATAAAAAGGTTAACCGATGCCCCGTGCTAACATTACCTGAAGGGAATGATGATCTAGTAGTATATTCCGATGCGTCACGACAAGGCTTAGGATGCGTGCTTATGCAGCGAGGAAAAGTAATTGCCTACGCATCTAGGCAGTTGAAGGAAAATGAGATGAACTACCCGACTCATGATCTTGAGCTCGCAGCAGTCGTCTTCGCATTGAAAATATGGAGACATTATTTGTACGGAACGAAGTGTACATTGTACACCGACCATAAGAGTTTGAAGTATTTCTTTAAGTAGAAGGACCTAAATATGAGACAGAGAAGGTGGTTGGAGTTAATCAAGGATTACGATTGTGAAATTCATTACCATCCAGGAAAGGCCAACATGGTGGCCGATGCTCTAAGTAGAAAGGAGAAACATGAACCGATTCGGGTTAAAGCTTGCCAACTGATTATTACACCTAGAGTTATGGAAGAGATTAGAAGGGCTCAAGTAGAGGCTCTAAAGGAAAATCAAATTAAGGCAGAAAGAATGGTTGGGAAAGGGATAGAATTGACCGAAGACACTTGCGGTGTGAAGACGATATACGGTAAAATATGGGTACCCCGATTCAGGGAGATACAGAAGGGTATACTTGATGAAGCGCATAAGTCCCGGTACTCGATCCATCCATAGACGGACAGACAATCTGAAAGAACGATCCAGACGCTGGAAGATATGCTAAGAGCCTGTGTGCTCGAATTTGGTGGTAGTTGGGACAACCATCTGCACTTGGCAGAATTCTCTTACAATAACAGTTATCATGCTAGTATAAGGATGCCGCCGTATGAACTGTTGTACGGAAGAAGATGTAGGACTCCCGTATGCTGGGGAGATATTGGCCAGAGAAGGCTCCGAAGTTTGGAGGTAGTCGAGGCTACAACGGAGAAGTTAGAAAAGATTAAAGGGTGTATGAAAGCGGCTAAAGACTGACAAAAGTCCTACGCTGACAAAAGAAGGAAGGATATTGTGTTCCAAGTGGGGGACAGAGTCATGCTAAAAGTGTTCCCATGGAAGGGAATCATCCGATTCAGAAAGAGAGGATAGTTAAGCCCTCGATTTATCGGGCCGTTTAGAATTATTGCACGAGTGGGAGACGTTGCTTATCGATTGGATCTCCCAGAAGAATTGAGTGGATTCACCCCACCCTTCATGTGTCGCATTTGCGCAAATGTTTAGCTGATGAAAGTATGGCAGTACCGTATGATGACCTGGAAATTGATGAGCGGCTGAACTACGTAGAACAGCCTGTAGCGATATTAGATGAAAAGGAAAAACGATTGCGAAATAAGACTGTGAAGCAGGTAAAAGTTCAGTGGCGACATAGGAGAGGTTCGGATGTTACGTGGGAGTTAGAGAGTGAGATGAGAAAGAATTGCCCTGCTTTATTTTCTTGATTTAGAGGTTTCGGGGACGAAACCTATATAAGGAGGGGAGACTTGTAACACCCCGATTTTTATGGTAGGACTTATTTACATGTCTATGCTTATATGAATGTGCATTTAAATGATTATGATTAAAATGATGCGTGACGTTTACGAAATACGATATGCTAATGATGTAATTATGGGCCGTTAAGGGTGAAAGAATGAATTAGGCCCAAAATGGTAAGTGGATTAGTTAAGCAATTTACCAAAAATAGCCTAAACACCTAATTAAAGCCCAAGCCCACCTAAAAACCCTACCCAATATGGAATACCCTACTATATAAACCACCATCTTCCAGCCACCATCACACTTCACCATCTTCACCACACACACTCAAAAACCCTAAACTCCATTTTTGAAAGAAAAGGCAAGAAAGAAGGGTAATCTAGACTTTTGATAAATCCAAGTGTTAATCTGAAGAAAAAGGTGTTAAACTACTGGTAAACAAGATCGTACACCAAAACCACTACCTTAACCTTGACTGAACGAGCAAGATCACTTAAGAAATCAGGTGAGTTCTAGACCTCACTTTCGTTTCGTTTTAAATACTTTTTGAGGCTAACATGCATACCGATATACTTATATGATTACCCTACGGGTTGACTAAATGAAGACCATACGATTGAATATGTGTTGACTAAATGAAGACTATACGATTGAATACTTGTTGACTAAATGAAGACTATACGATTGAATACGTGTTGACTAAACAAAGAATATGTGAATGAGTGCGTGTTGACTAAATGAAGAATATGTATAGTAATGTTAGAAATAGAGACTATGACCCAGCTGGGGGTTGTAATACTAGTGAAGATATTATGAAAATACATGTAGACTCCAAGGGGGTCAAAGACGTAAATGACCCGACTGGGGGACATGATACCAGTGATGAACCGAAATATCGGTAGACTCTGTAAGAGTTGTAGATACGTAAATGACCCGACTGGGGGACACGATACCAGTGATGAACCGAAATATCGGTAGACTCTGTAAGAGTTGTAGATACGTAAATGACCCGACTGGGGGACACGATACCAGTGATGAACCGAAATATCGGTAGACTCTGTAAGAGTTGTAGATACGTAAATGACCCGACTGGGGGACACGATACCAGTGATGAACCGAAATATCGGTAGACTCTGTAAGAGTTGTAGATACGTAAATGACCCGACTGGGGGACACGATACCAGTGAAGAACCGAAATATTGGTAGACTCTGTAAGAGTCGTAGATACGTATTAGATAATGATATTACATACGTGTAATACAATGAAGATATGAAGCGTACTGAATGATTTTACTCTTAAAACTAGAACTCACTCAGCGTAGCTGACTTTTGTATGCATGTTAGATTGATGTGCAGGTTTGAAGCTTTAGAGAGCTGCTTGGCGAGAGCTAGAGACTTGTTGAAGACTGGCATTGAAGAAAAACACTTATGGAATTAAAATTTTCACGTTTGTAATGCTTTAAGTAGTCTCTAAGACAATTTAAGGATAATGTAATGATGTTTTAAAACAATTATTCCGCTGCTTTTGAACTTTTATTTAATATATGATTGTTTTATGCTTATGAATGCCAACTGTGGTGCTTGTCGAAAGACGGGCGTTACACTATTATTTATCAATTGTGGTTTACTTACTAGCTTTCATTAGCTAACTGTATTTTCACATATTTCGTGTGGTTCTTGATAGTGTTTTGCTGCTTTTGACAAGACATATGATTGCCTTGGACATAGTTAAAATAATAAAGACAATTTCATTTACTGTTTCGGTTTTATTACTTTGTCATTTCAATTTAAGACTCAAGTTCAAACCTTACTATATTATTATTAGACTTAATATATAAATACTATGTTTTTTGTTTACTATTGATATCCAATTTCTATAACAACTCGGTGTTTCCGCCATTAGGTGAGGTGTCACAATAAATGACACAATCTAAGTTTCAAGTACTCGGTATTGGAAAACATAGGACACAATCTAAAAGAAGTAGAGTACGTAAGGGGTTAAAGTTCTAAATCCGCTAAGTTATCAGGAGTAAAAATGATAATAAGTCGGAGGATCAAATTCATAAATATATTAGATTTAAAAAAATAAAAAATTATCTAACGAGTAAAGTTTGGTGCTAAAAAAGACCAGTTACGATAGAGTTTTCGATACACTATTGACTAAAAAAGATGGTTGTCAACCGACACCTTAAGGCATAAGCTACGTCTGCCCTTAAAACATTCCCATCCTCAAAACTAAACCGAAAAAAGTTAAAATATAATCCCTAAAATAGACGTAAAACAAAAAAACTAGTATAACTACAATAAAAAACTGCGAAACTTAGTATTCAATATTTCAAGATGCAATAGAAATAATAAATAAGAATCCTTAGAGCTCAACAGGTTTGTACAAGACTTAAGATGTACCAGTTACTTAGTTCGACACTCAACATCCCCGTGTTTTTGTAATGTGATGTACTGGATTTTTGGGGTATAGCTAGGGGTGTTCAATGGGTCAGGTTATTGGGTTGTTGGTCGAACTTGACCCAAACCTAAAAAATTTATACAAACCCAAACCTGAAAATTTAAACATCACTTAAACCCGTACCCGACCTATTTGATCTGAATTATCACAAAATACATTCTCCAATAGTTAAAAATTTCAAAATTACCAAGAAAATGTATTTTTTAAATGAGAGCAAACTTATGGAAAATTGGGAATTGCCACCCAAATACGCACAACCATATAAGACATTCGATATGGTTATAATTTTAACGTAAAACACCCTTAAACGACATGTATATTGACACAATATACCCTAAATTTTATATTTATACAAAAAATCAGGTTAACCCATGAGCCCGGTGGGTTGACCCGAACCTTTCCTATTATTGAAAACAGGTCAGCGGGTTCAATCTGAAACTTACCCACACCCATTCAATGTAAACCCAAACCCATGATTTTCGGGTTAGGTCCAGGTCGTGTTTTCAGGTCGGGTCATAAATTCTCAGCCCTAGGTATAGCCGTATAGGTGTTCCCTATCTTAGATGATCTAAGGGTCCAGAACTGTTCTCTAGTTCCCCGGTAAAAAATGGTTCCCTATTAAAAACAAGAACCTTGAAAACAGAAAATTTCAAAAAAAAAATCCGTCGTTAAAAAACATATATGTTAGTACAAAATATTTACCTCATATTACATAGGTGTAACACCTATGTTTTTTCTCTGTAAAGATTTTTTAGTTACATATATGTTTTAACGCCGGAAACTTTTTTTTTAATTTTCTATTTTCCACGTTCTAATTTTTAATATACGCAACATTTAAGCCAAAAAATACTATGAAAAAACTCGGGAAGTAAGGTTCTCACGAGTTCTCACAACTAAAGAGTGTTTTCAAAATATCTCATATATATATATATATATATATATATATATATATATATATATATATATATATATATATATATATATATATATATATATATATATATATATATATATATATATATATATATATATATATATATATATATATATATATATATATATAGGGGAGGGTTCTTTTGAGAAGACCAAATATTGCGAGAAGTGTAAGAAATAGCTAAATTTTTCATTTTTTTCAACCAAAAACGTTTTTAACATACAAAAGAATTATAGAAATGCAATATTTATTCATTAATTTTGATATTTAAAAAATAAAATTGAATAAATTTCGTTTATTTGTTAAACCTACACATGTGGAAATCATGTGTAGATCACATAACCTACACATGTGTAGGTAAATTAAAAACGCTAAAAATACATACGTAAAAAATATTCTAATGATTTTTTTTAGTTTATACATTACACATTTGTATGTAGGAAGTGAATTTATTTAAAAAACCAAACCATTGATAAGTTTTTTTAGTGATTTAAGTTTCTTCTTTTTCTTCTTGCAATATATGAGCCTTCTCAAATGAACCTCCTCCTATATAGGGATATATATATATGTAAATATAGAATTAATGTCAAATGTAAACCATGTCTTAAAATGTTAACCAAAAAACCAAATCTCAACCATCCATTCCATTCCATATTATTATATTTAAAAAGGGCAAATAAGTCATTTTACATTCAATACATTTCCCATGATTTCAACCTCTTTCATATTTTATATATCTTTATGTACTTTTTACATTTTCCCATGAAAACTTTTCGAGATTTTCAACAAAATTTCCTAGATTTATTTAAATTTTCTTTCCTTTCATATCTTCCATATTTGAATTCTTTCATTCCAAGAAAAAAGTTAAACACAAAAACCAAAGATGAAGAGTCAAACGAAGACGAAGATAAAATTTGGTGTTTTGATGGTTTTGTCGGAACAAGAAAAAGAAGACGAAAATGAAGATCAAATGGGTAAGTTGTAAAGGGTTTTGCAAGTTTAATGTGTTTTTATGAATGTAATGGGTATTATTTGTTTAGTTTGAATCATTGTTGAGTATTATTTGAATAAGCATCAGAATCATTTGTAGTTTTTGAGGTTTGAATTTGCTATTTTTTGTTTAGTTTGAATCACAGTTGATTCATTTTTTCTTATACACAAATGTAAGTCCTTTTCCATTTGAGTTTGTTGTACCTAGTGTATAAAAAGATACACCTAAATTGGTTTTGAAATATACATATGTGTTAGTCTTGTTTTTGCTTTCAAGTGGTTGTACTACATGCATAAATAGTTGTACTTAATTACATTTTTAAATATACACATATGTAACTTGAGTTTTACTCATGTTTTTTAAATAGGGTTTAGAAAAGAAAAAAAAAGGAAGAGAAATAAGCGTGAGTTGAATAAAACATGTATTTGATTGTGACGTTTATATACTTTATAAATTTGTTTATATTTTCGTGTGTATTTTGAGTATAACACGTGTGTATATTGATTTACACATGTGTGCAAAAAATGATTTATAATTTTTTTTTATTAATAGTTTAAAATGAGAGAGAGAAATTGTACCTTGATAGAGATATTTGTGAAGAAGTTGATCAATGTAAAAAGACTTTATTACATTTTTTTAAAAGGTACCAAGAATTTATACTTTATTACACATGTGTACAGAATTTGTACTTGCTGACACACCTTTAATAAATTTTTATTGTAGTAATTTATGCATAAAAAGTTGTACCAAAACAGTTTGTAAATATACACATGTGTTACTAAGTTGTACACATGTGTAAATGATCGTTTTTCATCACATTTGTTTTTCCTTATTTTAAATAGTTGTTGATTTATGTTTAAATTATGGTTTCTTTTTCAGAACACGTTGAATAACCCAAATTTATAATATTAACAAGGAAGTTGCTTTAATTTTTTGATTTTGAAAAGTTTTCTTTAGTTTTGGTTTTGTAAAATAGTTTTGCACATGAATTTGATTGAGACGTTTATATACATTATAAATTTGTTTATATTTTCATGTATATTTTGAGTATAACACATGTGTATATTGATTTACACATGTGTAAAAAGAATGTTCTATAAATATTTTTTGTTTTTTATTTAATTAATAATTTAAAATAAGAAATTTAGAGAGAGAAATCGGGATAAAGAAAAAGTAAAAACATTAAACAAATGGATAAAATTTGTACCTTGAGAGAGAAAACCTGAAAAGCTTGATGGAAATTTGTACTATAAAGAGAAAAAGTGATACTTTCTTTTGTACTTACACATGGATAGACGTGCACATGGATATTAAAAAATCTACACATGTGTAAAAAGACTCATTTACCCTTTTACACATTAAAAAACATTAAAAAAATCTACTTTTGTTCCATATTTTGAAGATGCAATCTTAATCATTGATCTTAGAGATCAATGGTCTATATTTGGTTTAACGGTTAACAGTTTAAGCACTGGTTTATAAAATACACATCCCCTGTAAATATATATATATTATGTGGATGGGATCCATCCAAAACACTTTTTAATTATAGAATAGAAAGAACTATTTTTAATCGTTGAAATTAGTGATTAATGGCCTAGATTAGATATGGTAAAAAATGTAAGTATTCATGTCTTTAAAGAGTGTATAATGTAAAATAAAGGTACCATGGTAAAAATACATATGGATTTAAGTTAAGAAAAAATCAATGAGAATCTAAACCCTAGTTTTAAGGTAAACAGTTTTTTTTAACTCAACTTGTATTTTAGTAGTGTTGCAACTTGCAAGAATGGGCTGTTAGAGAACTAACACATGGTTTAAAAAGCTGTAAGCAATTTAGATAAATGTTAAATATATTTTACAATTTATATAAATGTAAATTTAGTTAATGTGTTCTAGTGACATTTGTTTGTAAGTAATAGTTCTAGAGGTGTTAAAGTGTAATATTACATGTGATTCAGATCGGGTGTTTCCAAGTAAGCATCATGAAAAATGGGTAAAAAAGAAATAAAAATAAATATTTAATCAATAAAATAAAAATAATGTTGTGGATGAACATATTTTGTAAAGAAAAATCCAGAAAGTGCACACTAATAACGATGAACAATATTAATAAAAACTTTATAGTATACATATATGTAAATTGATCTCTAGGCCAGGACTGACAAATCGTGTATACATATACTTGTTAAGAGACGAGCCTGTTAAGACATGAACACGAAACATGTTACCTGTACACGACACAATAACTTATCGTGTACCTGTTACCCATACCTGTACTTGTACCTGCTTATAACAAATATACACGATAAGACACGATAAGACTTAAGGGAATTAGGGTTTACAATATAGAATTTAGGGAATTAGGGTAAAAAGGGTAAAATAATGTTATATTATATTATATTTTATTTTTAAATAAATTATAACATGCACAAACAGATATTAACAGGTACTAACATATACTAACATGTAACCAGGTAAATACCTTTTTAATACACGAAAATTAACAAGTAGATTCGTGTCTACCTATTTAGTACATGTTACCAGTTAAGGCTTACCTGTTACCTGTTAAGATCGTGTGTGTTCGTGTCATGTATTCGTGTTCGTGTACAAATTTGTCAGCCCTATTAATCTCCTTGAAAATATGTAAAATGTAAATATATGTTAATGTTCACTTGAATATGTATATTTATTAAGTAAACTAGATTATAACTCATGTGTTACACGAGTTGAATAATTAAAACATGTAATAATCATCAAGCATAGCAAACAAAGATTCATATGACAAGTAAGCATTACACTATAAATCATTACCATCTTTAGTACGTGTTCTAACACCAACAAAGACTAAAAACCCACATAGGAAAAATTAGAAGCATGCTACATATATACTTGTTACTTATAATCTTTATTCTAATGACAATGATTTGTTGTTCTATTGCCTTCTCAACAAACGTTAACTTAACAAAAGTTCAACAATCAAGCCAAGAACTCAGCCTAAACTATGCTAATAAATATTTTTATTAAATTTATGCGTTGAATTTGCTGAAAACCTACTCCAAATAAGTTATTAAAATTTATCAACTTTTAAATCACTTAATTAACATATTTTTGACCGAAATATGTCGATATATATTTTGGTAGATGATACATTTACTAAGATTATGGAAATTGTTTTTGGTATATATATTTTGGTAAATGATACACGTTTACTAAGAATAGAATAATTATTTTGTAATTGATATGGAAATATGTTAGTTAGATGGTTTTATGTTGTGTAATAATAGGAGGATTAAATATGAAATATATTAATGAGCGTGAAAATGATGTCACCAATAGCAACTTGCATGTCATGCGAATCAAAAGCCCTCTTTTATTAGGAGGTTTAGATTAGTCTCCTTAGGAATATAAAAGATGTCCATAAATGTAAATGTTTACTTGAAAATATACATATATATAAGTTGGTGTACTTAATATGTATACAATTATGTAAATACACATATATGTAAACTTAATATGAGTAATTTCTTAAAACTTGATTTTCATTCAAACAATTCAACTTCAATTAATTAGACAAATACATATATACAACATCCAGAAAATTGTGTTCAAAATTCATGTTCCAAATTAAATCAATCAAGTAGATTCAACTTTATCTAATAAATCTTGAACTAACCGTAGAACAAAGATGTCACCGTTTTTCTTAATTAATAAACCTCAACACATTGTGTTTCTTATCTGCCAGTAACGATTGAAAGTTCAACGTCTGAGGTAGATCGGTGAAGCGTGAACTTCGACCCCCTCTTAAATCCATCATCTTCCTCATCTTCTTCATCATAATCGCTACCGTTTTCATTTTAACTGTTTTTCTAATGCTCTTCAACTCTTTGTTCATCTTCATTTGCATGTAAACTAAAGTCCAAATAAAAAAAAACTGTATGTGATCGTTCATGTCGTCTTCTTCGTCTCATGTTCGATGTTTGACTGCGTACATCTATAACAATGGTGGTAAAAGATATTAACCCCTAAAGGTGGTGGTGGTGAGAGAGCAGTGGTGGTGCCAGTCTGCGTTGTTTGAGTGGCGACATTACTGAGATGGCGGTGGCAAGTAGACGCTGCCAAAGGATATGAAATTTTGATTTGATTTGTGAAATGGTTATCGATGGTAGTTATTGTGCAAAAAATGTGCAATTTGATTGATTTCAAATTTTGATTAGATCGTGCTATTGCTTAGTAATTATAACTGAATTGATTTTAGTACTGACTGTTTCCTTATTAGAAGGATAGAAATTAGGGATATTGAAAATAATGGAATTGATAAATTAAATATTTATCCTTTATTTTTAAAATGTGTAAAATAAACAATTTTTAAATCAATGGCTTGCAATTTGCTCTTTCCGTTCTTGCGAAAAAATGTTCTAAAATAATCCTGACCATATATATATATATATATATATATATATATATATATATATATATATATATATATATGTTTAGGATCTTTATATAACAATTTTAATTACAGAACTACAAAACCAATTATTTACATACATGACCATTAAAAAGTCATTGATCTACATACATGCAAATTAAGCAACCATTGATATGCATGGTATGTAAATTAGTGATATTAAAATAGTTAATAACTTGATCAATGGCCAAAAATTGTTTCTTTTTGTTCTCGTGATACAAATGTATTCTGTAATGATACATTTGAACAATTCTTGGCCCTTGATCAAGTTATTAACTATTTTAGTATAACTAATTTACATACATGTATATCGATGGTTGCTTAATTTGCATATACGTAAATATATATATAGGGTTAGGATCATTAAAGAACTACAGTACCATGGATCTAGATACATGTAAATTAAGGAACTATTGATTCACATACCTGTAAATTAGGGAACAATTGATTTACATATATGTAAATTAGTGATATTCAATAGTCAATAAATTGATCAAGGGCCAAAAGTTGTTCTTTTTGTTCTCACGATAAAAGGGTATTCTGTAGTGATCCTTAAATTAGAAACATTCAACTTATTAAACATTAAAGTTATTGACTATTTTAATATCACTAATATATATATATATATATATATATATATATATATATATATATATATATATATATAAACATTCAACTTATTAAATAAAATTTCATCAAATTAGAACTTATATGATGTAAATATATTTAAACATGTAATTTCATATTTATATGTGAAATGTTTAAGAGGTGAGCTACACTAATACTTGAAATTACAAAATAAATATGATACGGATATCAAAACAATAAAAAATGCCAATATGAAATAATAGCAAGAAACTCCAACAAACTGATAAGTAAATAAAACAAAATGAGATTTTACCATATATATGTGCAAAGTTTTATTTCCGAGATCACCAATTCCAACAAAGATGTTCTTATCCAAGTTAAATCTTGGTAAAGAATATCTGCATACAATGATTCAAAACCACAATAAAACACAAATTGGTGACTTATTTTTAAATTATTTATTATTATCATCCAAAAACAGTGAACTCCAGCTAAACACACAAGAATAAGAACAATAACACAAGACAGACGAATCTAGAAACTCATTGGTTACCAAAAAGTAATAAGCGTTTCATGACACAATCAGTTAAATACCGAGTTTGCACCACATAAAACAAAAGATAATTCTAAACAAATAGATAAAAATTAGGCGTTTTTTTCTAAAGTCATTTAATTGAATACCAGGATATATCTTTTTCATAAATGTTTACTAGCTTTCCTTTATACTCACAAATAAATTTTATTTTACTTTCACTTTAATGACGTTCGCATTAAAATTCATCAAAATATGTTTGTTAAGAAACTAAAGATACATTTTTAATACATACATATAGGTATTCCTTTAACAATAACATTTGAGAAAACATTACGAGAAAATTAAATACGTATATACATGTAATTTCATACATAATGAACAATACATCCTCAGAGTTCTACAGTAGCAACATTATGCCTTTGTTTCTTCTTTGATAAATCAAGAGAGATCGATTCAAAAACACATAAAAATAACATCAAGATCTAATAACATATATTTGAGTTCATAAATAACTTCCTACTATTGTTATGCACTTGATTATCGATTAACTTATCGACTAATGAGAAAACACTAAAAATTTGAATCAAACACAAAGAAAAAGAACAATAACACTAGACAACAGAATCTAGAAACACATCAGTTTTCAAAAGTAACAAGTGTTTTATCAGGTAAAGAATTAAATAGCGAGTTTGCACCACATATATAAAAAAGATAAATATAAACAACTAGAGAAGCAATGCACAAGCAGGTATCTATTTACATAAACACTAATGAGAAAACACTAAAAAAGTTTGTACCTTTTCTAGCAACTCAAATGCGTTTTCAATGTGAAAAGGCCGATAAAGCAAATGTATGCACTGTTTTGTTCGTGCGCTCTTGGCAAATTCTAACTCAGCTAATTGAAGAAGATGAATTAGATTTAGCGATGGAGAATGGAAGGCTCCATGCTTGTATTTATAGGGAAGGATTGGTAGGTGAGGAAGAGAGGAGATGCTAAAGCGACAGACTGTGTGATTGAAAGTTCATCTTAAGCATAACACGTGTTAGTCATGTCGGTATATTATTGATGCATATCATATTATTTGAATATCATTACAATAATACAACTCACCTTTTAGGTGTTCTTTGTTGGCAAGTATGAAAACAAATATACAAGGATTCATCTTTAGTATCTCTCTCTATACTAATAAACAAGTAAATATTTTGTGACGTGGCATTCATCTAGGAAATACCGTTGTGAAACTCACATCATCAACACAAATGTTATTGTTAAAGGAATACCTATATAGTAGGGATGACAATCAAACCCGAACCCGATGGGGAAACCCGAAACCCGACCCGATTACCCGATTAGTCATACCCGTTTACCCGTTAACATACCCGAAAATAATTTAATATTTTTTATTTATATATTATGTTTGCTTTTAATTGTTTTTTTTATTTTATGTTAGTTAAATATATGTTAACTAAAATATATATTATGTACCTCGTTTTATAATTAAAATTTCTTTATGAATTATGCTATTATTAAATATAATACAATGGTAATTTGAAGTGTCATTTCATTTTTATATTATGATGTATTTTATATACCCGACGAGTAAGTTTTATGTTATTAATGGGTATACCCGATTACCCTCGGGTATGCCCGATACCCGACGGGTATGGGGGCGGGTGTGGGACACCCATTTCTAAACGGGTACGGGTATGGGATTACCTATACCCGCCCCATACCCACCCCGTTGCCATCCCTAACTAATAAACAAGTAAATATTTTGTGACGTGGCATTCATCTAGGAAATACCGTTGTGAAACTCACATCATCAACAAAAATTCTCCATTTTTATTCTCAAGCATTTATTCTAATTTTTTTAGAAAGGTGTTGGCACAATGGAAATATCGTTGTACTCAAATGAAGTGCAATGATTGAGGTCGAAGCCTCGGCCTACCCCCATCTATTGGGCGCTTAATAGTGATGCTTTTGGGGTAATCAAAATGGTGGCTCTCCGCAACCTTTTCTTTTGAAGCCAAGTCGGTCGGAGTCGAAAACTCTTCAACCAACCATTCCATTGAAAATCGTGGTAGTAACCTTTAACTATACCATATAAAACCCTTATGGTCGGATTTGAACCCATGTCTCCCCGAGTTGAAATCTTCATTACATTTGCCATTTGTCCAGTAGTCTTCCTCAAACACGTCTTTCAATTTAAAACTTTTTGTATGTACACCACTAAATTAGACCTTTTATATATATACATGTCAAAACTACAAATTTAAATAAAGTTTAAAGATAGATTTTTGTTTTATATGTGTCATTTTCTATACTCGTACATAACATCAAATCTCCCTTAAATTACTTTAATATATACATTAATCTACCAATATTTAATATAGCAAAATCACTTTTTCTTACATGACATCATTTGAGATCAATTTTGCTTACTTAGCATCGTTTCAAAACTTCTCTCAAAATAATACTTTTGTATTTAAAAACTAGATATATATATATATATATATATAATATCTATACTAAATTATAAAGCATTTTGGATGGACAATTATTTAATTTCACTTTTTCCTTAATTTTCAACACTATAAAACCAAAACCCCAAAACCTGTTCCTTGTTCTAGGGTCTGTATTAGTAGCCTCCTGTTTAAAATTTAGATCTGCTCATCCAGCTTCCTCACCTTCGATCACTCATCTCATCTGTTTAGCATGCTTCGATCATCACTTGTTAAATTAGAAGTGAACGCTGAGCATCCAACACTACCGTCGCTTCCAACTCCGACACAACCACCACTAATTGGACTCTCTTTAGCTCTGAAGCATAGTCTGTTTCACGCAACCACCAGTTCTCCAGGTTTTTTTCACCTTCTTCCAACATTTCCTAAAGTTACAAAGAAACAGCCATGAATAAAGAAGCAACCTAGATTTTCACCATCATAATATGATGTTTTGTGATTTGATTGTGTTTTGTGATTTCATTAATCATATGTTTTGCCATTCTATCATGAATGTTTAAAATGGCTGTTGTTGCTACACATCATCTGCTGTTAACCAGGTTGCTTCTTTGTGTTTGTTTGAACAGGATGAACTCGGTCTAATGTGCAGGGTGTGATGCAGGTTCGTGTGTTTTTTTAGGGCAGTTATTGTATGTACTTCTTAATTACATTTGATTTCATTCCAACTTTAGATGTTTAGATGATTTGTGGAAATTTTGGTAAAGAAATTGATGTGAAATTGTCTCAGCGGGGATGGGATTTAAAGTTGCAATAATGTGTGTTTTGTATGAATGTGTGTGTGGTATGAATGTGTGTGTTGTATGAATTTATGAATGTGTGTGTTGTGTGAATGTGTGTTTTTTTTGCAATTTTTGTGTAAATACGATGTTCAAAACAATTGTGGTTGTTATTATGTGTTGGGAATGTTGTTGCTGTTTAGATGTGTTGTGCAATTGCTTTTATTGAGTGTATGTGTGTGTTGTATGAAAGTGCGAAATTGTTTTTGATCATTTCTTTTGTCAAAAATCAGTTTCCTTTTATTAAACAGTCTATAACATACACCTTATAATGTTTTATGTATTGATTGATGATTCGTGCAATTGTGTGTGTTGTGGTTTTTGAAAAAAAAAATAGCAACTGCAGTGTGTGAAATGTGTTTTATGAACTTGTGTGTAATGGATCGGGCAAAAGTTGTAGTAATGTGTATTTTGTATGAATGTATGAATGTGTGAGTTGTTTGAATTGGTTATTGATCAACAACTTTGTATACTAGAGAAAATGTCGATAGTGAAATGGTCATAATAATGAGTATAAAAAGGCACATCATAACAGCAACAACACATTCTCAACAACAAAAGCAGCAACGGTTGTTTATTGTGTGCAATTTTTGTGCAGTTTGTGACCCATTTAGCATTATTCGCCCATTTATGTTCTATTACAAGGTTGTTGCTGCTGTGGTTTCTAGTAAATTCTCTTGCACGTCTACTGTTGTTTCTGTTCTATTACAGGGTGCTGCAATTTCTCTTATGTTACAAGGTCGTTGTGGTTTCTATTATGTTACAAGGATGCTGATATATAACTGTTACATAGCAGATCAACTGATATGATTCTACTGTTTCTGTTCTGTTACAAGGCTGCTACAAATATGATTTTGCTATTTCTGTTCTGTTACAATGTAACGTTGCTGACGAAAAAAGGGTTTTTGCATCTGCATTGTCAGGCACTGTTTAATTGTTATTCCTTTTAATGGTGGTGGTGTTTGTAATTTGCATGTACTTTCTTGAAGATGTAGTTTCCTGCTATCCCTGAACTGAAATCTGGGTTAGTTCTTTTACTCGATTTCTTATCATTAAAAAACCCTACTTAGAATCTAATAAAGTTTTAGTGATAATTTAAGAATTTTGTTCTCTTTTGTGATTAAGTTTGATTTAAAACCATTAAATCAGTTTGTTTTGGAGGTGTTTTAACAAGAGTATGAGCAATACATGCCTTTTTGCTTTTGTTGATGGTGAACTTACATCATCACCAACTAGCGAATGTTGTTGTGAGAATGTTGTTGCTGTTTTGAGGTGTTGTGCAATTGATTTTATTGAGTGTATGTGTGTGTTGTATGAAAGTGTGAATTTGTTTTTGATCATTTCTTTTT
Organism: Tagetes erecta; assembly: GCA_030867185.1. Classification (NCBI taxonomy): domain Eukaryota; kingdom Viridiplantae; phylum Streptophyta; class Magnoliopsida; order Asterales; family Asteraceae; genus Tagetes; species Tagetes erecta. The sequence goes on from CM061491.1 coordinate 22,568,404, forward strand.
GTCAAAAATCAGTTTCATTTTCTTAAAAACAATCTATAACATACACCTTATGATGTTTTATGTATTGATTGATGATTCGTGTAGTTGTGTGTGTTGTGGTTTTTGAAAAAAAAACCACAGCAGCAACGTGCGAAATGTGCTGTATGAATTTATGTGTAATGGATTGGGAAAAAGTTGTAGTAATGTGTATTTTGTATGGATGTATGAATGTGTGTGTTGTATGATTGTGTTTGTTATATGAATGTATGAATGCGTATCAATCATAACAACAACGGTGTTGGAAATGAATATATGTTTAGTAGCAACACATTCTCAACAATTCAGTATAATATAATGGGTGCAATTTTTGGTCAATTTTGTGTGATTTAAAGTTCTTATAATTCGGTATAATATAATGTGTCATTTCAAAACGGTTATACTTAAGTGAGCTTTTAATAGGAAATCTATCCTTTTAATTGCATATGTGTTTTTTGTGCCAGGGAGGGGGGGGGGTGTTTAAAATCGGTGTTTTTTATTTAGTGTTACTGTTGTTTCTATTCTACCTATACATGAATGTGTGTTGTGTAAATGAGTCATGTTTGTGTGTTCTGAAATCTGCCTTACCTCATTAATCAATGTGTTTTAGGTTGTAACTTGAAACAAACAACTGTTGCTGCAGCATATCACATGATGTTCAGGTTGACCCATCACCAAATTGTCTTAACTATAACAGTAGCAGCACATAGTGTTGGAAATGATCTTATTTTTAACAGCTGCACATCATAACATGATAGGTTCAATTGGATCGTTAATATCGCTCAATGATCAGAACAAATCACACACAAACACAGTTTAATCATTAACACAATTCATACTAATAATTCTCTTTTGTATATTGATGATCAAAGCAGATTTGTAGTACAAGTGCAGGAGAAAATAAATCACACACACTTAGTTCTCTCTCTAACGTGAATAGTGATCTAGCCTCTCTCCTCACACTCTCTCACTACATGCTTTTAAGCAACAATTACAAGTTTAAGGAATATAACAAAATAGACCCTAAACTATACATAAAACATATAAACAAATACAAAGTAAATCTTAACTAGGAAATAGCCCTAGCAGTACTCCCCCTAAGATTTATCTTTGAATCTTCAGCAAAAACTTCAACAGTTTTCATCTTTTTCAGCTTCAATCTCTATCACCAATCTTCTGGTTCGTCTTTGACATCCAGCAGTTCTCTTCCTTTGTATTCTTCTTGTTCTTTCAATGCTTCTTCTATGCACGACTTGAACTTTTCTGCTATCTTTGCTTGTCGTGGTTTGGACTCATTTGTAAGGATTGGGCAGGCATTCATACGTCTCAGAGAGTCAAGATTTAAACCTGCAAAATCAATGTTAGCATAAAATTCATAGGGCATTTCCTTCCCTTTGACTTGTACTTCCAACGTTCCCTTCGCAGATACTCTCATAAACTCTATCTCTGGAATGTCAACCTTCACAAGATTAGAGTTGAGCACTGCCTTCCTTACTCGAATCTTTTCTGATGCAGCTGCTATCACTTCTATCATCACCACAAACAGTTTTCGATTAGCTTCAGCCAGTTTATCTTTGCATTTTTCCATTCGGTAACTTCTCAGAAAATCAATATAGGATGGATGCAGCAGTTCAACTCAAAAGTACTGAATAAAGTAATCATATCTTTATCCCAGTCATCCATATTTCGAACAAGCTTCAACTCAAAAGTTTCTTGATTGTAGAAAACTCTAAGTATTGGCTTCGTCGCTTGTGATCCATCAATCACTTTCAACCCCGGATTAGTTACCTTGTCAAAATACTCATCAGAAAATTCCTCTAAATACATGTCCTCACTAACCACCAACTTCTTTTTCTTTCTCAGTTTCTTCTCTTGAACATACACACTATCCTCCTGTTGACCTCTGAAGTCTAAATATTTCGGTGATCTGGCTATCCCGGCATCCAGCAGCATTGCACATTTATCACCACGCTCAGCATGCGTGTGATTTATCAGTCTAAGCTTGTGCAATTCTTTCAAGTCTTGAACTTCTAATTTGAAAATGCTAGAGTAGTAATGGTATACATCACATAAACCATTAACTCTTTTTATCATGAACGCATCAAACACTTCGTCATATTTCCACGCTATAATCTTTACCTTCTTGGACTTTTCCGGTATGATCATTGAATCAAGAAGTTCAGCAATCGACTGACCCTTGCTCAGCAGTGACCTCACAACGTCACCTGCTGTGGCTGATTTGTGCCATGATTCACGTACATCCATAGGTATGTTGTATGACTTAACTTCACTGGGAAACATATCTATCAACTCCTTCCTCTTCTTGTGAGCATCTTCTGGTAACGCCATCACCGGTATCTCCTTCGGTCCGAGAACTTTGAATCTTTTGGTCAGCTCGTAGTATTGAGGGTTGTTGTAGTCCAAATAAAACATACGATTGTACATTTTCTCCGTCTTCATGAAACTAACAACAATTTTCCTCAGCGACTCTTGTTTCAACCTCTTCAAAGTCTTATAAGGATAATTCCTTGAGCTCAACCAGTCACGCATATTCCTGCTTGACATCTCTTCAGGATTTTGGTGATACAGTTCAGTTGGAGGCAAATCTTCAATGTTCAAACTTTCTTGCAATGGTGTCCACTCACCCATTTCAACAATAAACTCTTTTTCATCAGCAGCAGCTTTATCTTGAGCTATCAAACACTTCTCATATTCTTCGTTGATTTGGCTCAATGTCAGTCCATTCAGAAAAACTGCATTGTACTTCATCTTCTCAAGATAAGCAAATCTTTCAGCTAAGTCTTCTGGAATCTCGTGATCAGGATTGGTTTCTGGCTCAGCTTCTGGTTCAGATTCAGTAAACTCAATATCATCCAAATCATCTAAGGCTTCAATCATTGGTGCATTGTCAGTTTGAACCGGCTCAAACTGACTTACATCTTCAGTTACAATTTCTGGCACATCTTCAACTACAACAGCTTCAGATTGAATCGGCTCAATCTGAACTGATTTATCTACTTCAGCTTCACTCACAGTCTTATCAGCCTTAGCTATCTCAGCCACTTCAGTTTCAACTACAGCCACAGATTGAATCGGCTCAATCTGCACTGTTTCTTCCAATCTCGCCTTTTTACTGCAACTTTCATCACCCATAATTTCCGGTACAGCATCTAACTTCCTTTTTCCCTCAGCTTTGTCAGTTTTGACAGAATCAGCAACAGCTTCATCGGGAATAACAATTGGAGATTCCACTCTTATACCCACATTTGTTGTACCACGTGCTCGGGTATAATAGACTTTTGCTGCTTGAGAAGGTTCAGACACTTCCATAACTTCGTCTGAAAAATCTTTATCAGATGTGGATCCTGACTTCTTTGAGCGAGTTTCTTCTAGCCATTTTTCCAACATTTCTTTTTCAGCCTCAAGAGTATTGCATTCAGCCTTCAACTCTTTGTGATCATACTTCAAGTTTTCATGTTCCTCCTTCAATTTATCATACGCAGCCTTTAACTCGTCATGATCAATCTTCAACTTAACATGATCAGTATCCAAGGCTTTGAAAGTTTCAAGATTCTGATTGTGAGTAGCCCAAAACTCTTCAAGTCTTTTCTTCTTTCTATCATTTGAAGCTTTCAACTGTTCATTTGCATCTAACAACTTTGCCACCATTTCTTCCAATTCAGCAATCTTCTTCTTATCCTCATTCTTATCAATACTTGAAACAACTTTTGGCGAAGACTCCAAAACTTGTTTAATATTTTCAGCAACAGGGGATGATGTGGTGGGTATATCAACAGAGATAGGATCAGTAAGGCCAGCATCAGCTTCATCAACTATCTGTGCAATAGTCTCAACCTCGGCCATTACTTCCTGGGCTATCTGAACAACATCTATCTGTTCAGGCTCACTTAACACTTTCTCAACAACAGATTTAGATCTTCGAGATCTAACATACTGTTTTGTGATCGGCTTTGCAACTTCAACTACCACTTCTCTTTCAACACAAGCAACCTCAACAGGTTCTTCTATCACAGCTTGTTCAATGACTTCAACATTTTCTGTCTCCAATTCCATTGGTTCAGCTACTTCAATAATCTCTGCCTCCTCTGAAACAGATTCAGCATTATCACCACCATCATTTCCACTTTCACTATTACTATCTTCATCATCTCCATTATCATCTTCATTATCTTCATCTTGACCATCATCACTATCATCATCACCATTGTCATCATTTTCAGATTCATCTTCGTCTTCTGCATGACGAGCAGCATACTCATCATCATCTAATAGATTATCAGGCACCTCATCAACCAGGTCCTGAGGATTCACAATCTCTCCGTGAGAAATATGATAATAAACTCCTTCAACATCTTCTTCATTATTTGCTATATCTCTCATATAGTCAAATAGATCAACACTAGGCACATTCCCGATACTCATCTTTCTATAAGATAGATCGTTCATGTCCTCAGTATACAAAATTCCTCCAACCACTCCTTCTTCTCTGATAATGGGATAGGCAACATTTATCATCATCTGCAAGAATCTCGGGTACATGAGAAACTTGAATCTTTTGCCCTTTACCAGATTAAACACAAACCCATTCATGATCCACCTTGACATGTTAAATGGTTTGTTTTCAGCTATGGCAACTATTGGGGATGCAATGTCAGAAGGAAAGTTGTCGAAACCAGCACTTCTCCTTGACATGCATTGTTGAACAACATAACACAACAGCTTCCATTTCTTCCCCAATCTTGCCCTATAGAATTGTGACTTTGGAAATGCAGGAGGATGTCCCATATTTACAAAGCACGCTTGACATTCAGCATTTGTCAACTCATCATTCGCTCCTATCTCATCATCATCTATCCTTAGTGTTGTTCTGATTGCTTCTTCAGAGACAGTCAACACTAACTCTCTAGTAATGTTTCCTCTAACAACAGCAACTCCATCATCATTTCTGATCACTTCAGCTGTTCTCCAAAAACTCTTTATCAATCTTGCATATATGACCGGTTTGGCACACATAGCATATACATACTTTGTCCTCTTGATGAATTTGATCATATCTCTGTAACCTTCAATTTCAGGAATAGACTCATCTAAACATGCCACCAGATTGTGCTTAGGTTCAAACTTTAGTTTCTCCATCTGTTAACACAAAAACAAACACAAACAAGACAAATGTGTTAGATTCTTCATTAATAAATTTCAAATTTTCATAAGTGTTTGAACAACAGTTAAAAAATAAAACATTCACATAATCATTTTAACTCCTAAATTGATCTAACAAACTGATTTTCATCATTTTGATCAAAACAACTTTGAATTTTAATGATTATACAACATTTTTCAATTTAACAGTTTAACACTTAAGACATAAATTTGACATTTGCATGATGAAGTTGTTTAACATATTAATCTTAGTTTAAACAATGATTTGTTAATGTTCAACACATATTTTGTCAGTTTGAAGTTAATCACTTAAAAATTTTCAAAGTTCATCAATGGCGGTTGACAGTTATGAATGATTTTCATTGATTATGTTGATTTTAAGGATTTTGGTGCAAATGAGTGATTGATTGTTAATGATCGACAGATTTTACACTTAAAACAACATTCTATTTTGGTTTTAACACACACAATCAAAGTGTCGATTCAGTGATCAAAAACACTGTTCATCATCGTTTTTCATTTTATCGGTCGATTTGCAGGTTTATCAGGTTCAAATCACTTAAGCAATACCTTATTCAATCGATCACACTTGATATAGAACAAACGATTGAATATGATAAACAACGATTTAAGTGCAGAGGATTTGCTTGAAATTGTGAGTGAAAAATGATAAGTGTTTGTGAAGAGGCGGGTTTTTATATGGTTAAAAATTAGGTCAAACTTTGAGGTGTCGGGTCAACACTTTGGGACGGGCAAGCATAAAAGCCCAATAAGCCTTGACGGGTCAAGCACTGTTGAGACGGGTCATGTACTGTTGGGACGGGTCAAGTACTTGAGACAAGTCGCAACATGTGACGGGTCAACATATAACATGTGAAAAACACTTGACGGGTCAACCACTGTAGAGACGGGTAAGTCACTGTAGTGACGGGTAAAAGTTAGGAACAACTACACCTGATTGGTTTTATTCATCACCCGGCAGTATAGTAGTCTTCAAAACATCACCCGGCATCCTTTCTTCATCACCCGGCAACACAGTTGTTTTTCTTTCACCCGGCATGCTTTCTTCATCAACCGGCAACACAGTTGTCTTCTATTTCACCCGGCATGCTTTCTTCATCAACCGGCAACACAGTTGCTTCCACCATTACCCGGCATGCTTTCTTCTTCACACGGCATGCTTTCTTCTTCACACGGCAACATAGTTGCTTTCACTATTACCCGGCAACACAGTGTTATACACTCACACGGCAAAATAAGACTTCTTTCTTTCACCCGGCTGTATAGTGACAACATTTCTTCGCCCGGCTGTATAGTGATACAACTTGTCACCCGGCAGATATCTATGACCTTCACCCGGCTATATTTGACATGTTCATTGCCCGGCTGTACAGTAGTCATAATATCTTCACCCGGCTACACTTCTTTTTCTCAATCACCCGGCTTATATCAGACTCACAACTTTTACCCGGCTGTACAGTGTGTTCATTACCCGGCACAACAGTTGTCTCTGATATCTTTGCCCGGCTATAACACTTGAGCGATTTTCTTCACTTTTCTCGTCTGTTGACTTTTCAACTGCATTTATTGCACCTGCAAACATTCTCGACATATTAATTAGACAAGATATCCTTAACAGAATTTGTCACATTAATTATCAACAACATAAGACAAGTCAATAAACATTAATTCCAATTAAATTCATTTTTCTTTTTCTTTGATTTTCAAAAACAAATGTTTTTGCACAACCAAATTTCCTATATTCCGAAGCAATTTCTTAAAAACAATTTACAAGACCTTGGGTTTGTTTTTAACACATCCAAACCTTTGCTTTTCATACCACATAATCTTGTTCAAAAACACTTATTCAAAAAATATTTTTGGATTTTTGTAGATATTTTTCTTCAATTTATTCTCCCCCTAAACTTGAAATTTCTTGAAATTTTTAAGTCTAACAAGGATGTCGATGTGTCAATAAAGATTTCATATGCCTGCACACACAAAGCACACACATTAAAATAGAGACATATGCAATGCAATGAATCAAAATATCGCAGTGAGATCATACCACACATTATCTGAACATGTTTTGCAAGTTTTGAATAGACATTTGACTTATGTTTGATTGAGTGATGATATGAAAACATACCAATTAGCTCGAGTTGACACACTTACTTTTTCAGTATCATGATGATAGTGAAGGTTCGATTAAAATGACTTATGTGACCCACATGTATACATATGTCAACATATTTCCTAATCAACCATCATTTGAATGCTTATTGCACAAAACCTGGTCACTTACAGTCATAAACAGTGTGGAATCTGGGTTCTATTCGGATTTGGTCCACTTTGGGACTTCTTTTTAATTCCATTTTGGAATTTTTCATTTCCTATTGTTCCCCTTGGGAATCTTCTGAATTCCATTTTGGAATTTGATTGGTGACGGTCCACATTTGGGACTCTTTTTGTTCCAACTTTGGGAATCTTTTGCTGCACCTTGAAGCTCAAAAGAGACTTCGTGTGAGACTTCAGGTCTGTGGATACCACAACAAAGAAGCTCACGATGCGGTTCATCACACTGAATAGACTACATCGTTACCCGATCATGTACAACTATCATCACAAGCAATGTATCAAAAGATATATATCTAGACATGTATAGCAATGGAACTTAACACAAAGATCATTAAATTTAGATTTGTCAACAATCAACTTACTTTTTCAGTCTAATTGCCTGAGCTGTCTAGCACATCAATTAACACTCATCAGTCTTTATTAAAAATGATGTAACAAATAATGTCTAGTGTAACTATCATTTCTCACTTTTTGCAATATAGATTCTTATGACATGATATTTTCTTTTCTTTTTGCTTTTATATTTTGTTTTTGCTTTTCTTTTTCATGCAACACACAATGCAAAACATAAAATAAAAGACACAGGAATCAATACTTGACATCAACTTATTCTATTTTTGGCTTTTATATTTTTCTGATTTTTGTTTGTTTTTCGAAAAATAGAATCAATCATGATTGATTAATCCTATGGATTGAATTAAGAATTCAAACCGTCCTGATAAAAAAGATTTTGTGAAAAGATCTGCCAGTTGTTTGTCGGTATGAACCTTAATCAAAATTATTAAACCTTTTTCAGAGTTGTCTCTTAAAAAGTGATATCGAATTTCGATATGTTTGGTTTTTGAGTGTTGAACAGGATTAGCAGTAATGAACATAGCAGCAGTATTGTCTATGTAAATAGGGGTTTTGAGAAAGTTAAACCCGTAGTCAAGCAATTGGTTTTGTAACCACAAAACTTGAGAACATCCTGCAGATGCAGCAATATACTTTGCTTCAGCTGTGGATACAGAAACGTTGGTCTGCTTCTTGCATTGCCAAGAGACAAGTCTAGGACCCAGAAATTGACATCCACCAGTAGTCGATTTCCTGTCAAGAGCACAACCACCAAAGTCACTATCAGAATAACTATATAATTCAAAATTGCCTTCATAAGGATACCATAACCCAAGATTCGGTTTCCCTTTAAGGTATCTGAAAATACGTTTAACAGCAACCAGGTGCGACTCTTTTGGATCAGACTGATATCTTGCGCACACACATACAGCATACATGATGTCTGGCCTTGATGCAGTAAGATACATCAGTGAACCGATCATTGATCTGTATAGTGTTTGATCCACGGATTTGCCTTTTGGATCCGGTTGAATCTTGCAGTTCACATCAGATGGAGTTCGAATAGTCTGACAATCTTGCATCTTGAACTTCTTCAACAACTTCTCAACAAATTTTGATTGATTGATGAAAATTCCGTCAGCTGATTGTTTCACTTGTAATCCAAGAAAGAAATTAATCTCCCCCATTGAACTCATCTGGAATCTAGACTTCATGATTTCTTCAAATTCTTTGCACATTGACGCACTGGTTGATCCGAAGATAATATCGTCCACATATACTTGAACACACAACAAATCGTCATTCTCCCTCTTCATAAACGAAGTTGGATCAATCTGACCTCTTGTAAATCCATGTTCCAGTAAATGTTTAGATAGTGTCTCGTACCAGATCCTTGGAGCTTGATGTAGACCATATAGAGCTTTACTCAACTTGTATACACGATGAGGATAGTCAGGATCTTCAAAACCCGGAGGTTGTCTGACATAAACATCATCTGTAATTGGTCCATACAGAAAAGCGCCTTTAACGTCCATTTGGAATACTTTAAACTTCATGAAGGAAGCATATGTAAGAAAAACGCGTATGGCTTCAAGTCTTGCGACCGGAGCGAACACTTCTTCATAATCAATGCCTTCTTCCTGAGTATATCCCTGTGCAATGAGTCTCGCTTTGTTTCTCACAACAATACCACGTTCGTCTGGCTTGTTTTTGTACAACCATCTTGTACCAATCGCATTCTCTCCTTCAGGTAAGTCCACTAATTTCCAAACCTCTTGTTTGCGAAATTGAAGTAACTCCTCTTGCATGGCTTCAATCCAACTATTATCTTGTAACGCTTCTGAAATGTTCTTCGGCACCACTTGAGAAAGAAAACATGAATAAAGACAAACGTTTGCTTGCTCAGTTTGACTTCTTGTAGTTCTCTGATTCAACGGCCCGATAATCTGAGAGACAGGATGTTTCTTGTGAATTCGATGAGTTGGTATGACATCTCCTTGCACTTGACTCTCCAGATTAGATTGATTCAGATTCGGTAGATCTTGTAGTATGGTGGAAGTATGCGGAGTGAAATTCGGGACTTGATCCAGTGAATTGATGAAGTAATCAAATGATTCTGGAATAACTTCAGCATTCGGATCTGATGATGGTTGATTCTGAACAGATCCACCATCATTAGGAGAAACTTGTGGATTCACATCATCTTCAAGATTGTTTGATTCTTGATCGTCTTGAGAACCAGAAGGACCCGGAGCTTGACTGGATTTGACATGATCAGGATTATGAAACGACATGAATGGATACTCAGAATTGAGATTTCCATCATCGTCATTATCAGAATCGTCACTATAGCATCCCAAGTCGCCTGATTCTTTCCTTGCTTTTCCTGAAAAATCAAACAAGTTAGAATTGAAAGATTTTGATAACGAATCTAAATCAAATAACCATTCGGGACCATGCGCCACTGACGGAAACGAATTTTCTAAAAACTTTACGTTAATAGTTTCAATAACAGTATTTGTTTTGCTATTAAAAACCCGATAAGCTTTAGAAACAGACGAATAACCAAGGAAAAATCCATCGTCAGATTTTGACTCAAATTTCCCGAGATGATCATTTAAATTTAGAATCGATACAGGACAACCAAATGCTTTCAAGTATGAAATATTTGGTTTTCTTCCAAATAACAACTCATAAGATGTTTTCTGTTTATCCTGAACCAGTAATGTTCTGTTTTGTACAAAACATGCAGTAGAAATAGCTTCATCCCAGAATGTGATAGGGATTTTGGCATCTGCAAGCATGGATCTTGCTGCTTCAATCAGTGTCCGGTTTTTCCGTTCCGCAACCCCATTTTGTTGAGGCGTTCTTGGAGCACTAAATTGTCTAGCAATTCCTTTTTCTGCACAAAACATATCAACATTAGCGTTCTTAAATTCAGTTCCATTATCACTTCTTAAAGTTTTCACTTTACAATCCAACTGATTTTCAACTTTGATAATAAATTCTTTTAACAACTCAGCAGTTTCAGATTTAACATGCAGAAAATAAACCCAAGAAAATCTAGTGAAATCGTCAATAATGACAAAACAGTAAGACTTCTTTCCGATGCTTTGCACATTTGTTGGTCCAAAAAGATCCATATGTAGCATCTGCAAGGGTTTTGAAATGGAGTTTTCTTGCTTGGACTTAAAAGACATGCGATGCTGTTTTCCTTTCAAACATGCTGGACAGAGATCAGTTGTAGAGAACTTCTTTGAAGGTATTCCCACAGCATGATTTCCAGTCACTAAACGATTCATGTTTCTGAAGTTTGAATGGCCCAGCCGTCTATGCCAAAGTTGACTCTCATCATTTGAAGCATGTGAAATGAGACAAGTAGTTTCGGTTTCAGCATCAATCTGCGACATATCCAGCTTGTATACGTCACGATCTCTTGGAGCTTTAACCACCACCCACTCATTGTCAATCTTGAAACCTGGCTTGAGAATATAACAGAAAGAATCATCAAATAAAGTTGAATAAGATTTATCGCAAATTTGAGATACACTTAGTAAATTAAAGTTCAACTATGCACAGTAGTTGACTTTATCAAAACTAATGACCCCATTCGATACGGTTCCTTCTCCTGTTATTTTACCACCTGCATCACCTCCAAATGCAACGTGTGTATCATTTTTCAGCTTGAAATCTTGAAGCAAGGCATGGTTGCCTGTCATATGCCGGCTACACCCACTATCAACGAACCATGAGTTGATAGGTCTTCTTGGGCGTACCTGCATTTCAACAATCACTTAGTTAGTTTGGTCAACCCAGGCCCACACGGTCTTGGGTTTTCCGAATCTATCTGCAATAGTAACTTGTTGATATTGAATATTTTGAAAATTTGTTTCATTTAAGAGATTTTGATGCTGAAAACTGTTTCGCCCATTGGCGTGCATTGATTGCTTTCTTCTCAAAGCAATAAATCTTTCCTCTAACTTAGGATCAAGGTTATTTTCAAACTTTTGATTTCTTACCATTAAAGCTCTTGGTTTAAAACTGTTAACCTGCAAATTTGAAACTGAATTGTTTCGATAAAACTTTCTCAAAACAGGAGAATGACTTTGATTAACATTTTGAAAACCAAATGACTGATTTCTTCGAAAATTTGAAAATGGTGTCATTTCTCTTGTTAAGTTTGTTCGAAAGAAACAATCCTTTGGGTCATGATTTCTCCTTTCACAAATTTCACAGAATTTGTTATAAAAACATTCTTCTGAAGAATGATTTCTTTTGTCACAGAAACTGCAGTACCTGTTAAAGAAACATTCAGCAGTTGCATGGTTATAACGATCACAAATCTCACAGTGTTTCTTGCTAATCCTAAAGAGCCGATTGTTAACTTTTGATGTAGAACCAACTCGTGATTCATTTTCAGTTTTGTTCGGTTTTGGATTAACATGATTCTTTTGTGGAGACATTGTTTGTGATTTTGATTGCATGGGACTTTGGTTCGATTTTAAACTGTTCTGTTAGGTTACCTTTTTAGATTCAATTCTCTTATCATTGACAGCGGAAGACTTTGGACCTGAACCTGTTTTCAGACCAGAGTTGATTGAAGAATTGATTGGTTTACCATAAGATCCGTTCAAATCAAACGTTCATGCAGACACAAACTTAATTGTTTTTCCTTTTGACACTTTCTTGACAGGTTTAACTTTGTCAGTTTTAACACTTTGAGCTTTGGTGTTATCACTCGATTTTATGGCACTTTTGCCTTTTGATTCTTTTGTTTCAGATTGATTGGTCATTATTTTCGATTTCTGCTTCTTCGCAGTTGAAACTTCAGCCTTCTTCACTGCATTCTTCTTGATCAACTGATCAGCAACTTGCGCCTTTTGTTCTTTCTTCCACTTGATGTATTCAGGATCATTATATCCTGAAAATTCACCTTCATCCTTCACTTTTTCTTCCGACTTCGGATTCAGTTCCGGATACTCAACAAGTTGAATCAGAACAGGCTCTGATTTGTTGCTAGCTTCATCGTCAGCTTCAGTTGTCACACCATCTTCTTCTTTCAAACTTTCCATCAGAACTTCAGATCCTTCAGATTCGGATTTGCTTCTTTGAATTTCTTTGAATTTTAGTTCATTTTCAGGTGAATGATCAAATTCATTAAAGTTTTCCGGTAAAGTTTGAGTGATTGAATTTGGCATTGGTTCATGAGTGAAACCCAACCCGGTTTTGGTTTTGTTACCTCTTTCACTTATAAGTTGTTTCACCATGTTCTTACAACTTTTCACTTTTGTCAGTTCAACCTGTGTGACTGCATGAGCAACTTTTTCTTGTTCAAAGTTCTTTGTCATTTCTTCAAGTTGTTTTGTTACCAGTTCCAGTTCCTTTAAGGTTTTGTTCCATGATTCTTTAAGAGACAAAATCTTCTCATCAGAAATTTTGTGATCAATTTTAAGTTGTTCATGAATTTTCTCATGTTTGCTTAATTTATCACCAATTTTAAATGAATGAGTTCGATAATGTTCTACCTGTTGAATGCATTGTTCTGAACATAACCTTTCTTTCACATCAATAGGCAATGGAACATAATTAGGGGGTAAGTCATTACTAACCTTTGGTTGTTCGGTAGATGATGAAGACTCACTGGCTGTAGCCATCAGTGCAATTTCAGACTCAGATTCTTCAACAGGATCAGACTTGGCACTCCAGTCATATTCCTCTGAATCTTCACTAACTTCTTCAATCACCTTGTTATCTCCTTCTTCTGACCAGTCTTCTTCGATTTCACATACCAGTGCCAAACTTGATGTAAGATCAGATGTGAATTGTTCTGCATACGCACTCCAATCATATCCGTCTTTTACACTGACCACCAGTGCCTTAGTTTGATCTTCTGGTTTCTTGCCTTCATCCTTCAGCTCCGGCATGGGAAGACTTTGGTATGGTTTCTGAAAGAAACGTTGATTTCTGCTTTGGTAGCTCGAAGACTGTTGTGAGCTTTGACCTTGACCTTGATTACTTGAACTAGCTTGATCGTTGTAATTCTGATTCTTAGGAGCTTTGCATTCCCTTGAAAAATGACCATAACAGTTACAGTTAAAACATCTGGCCTTCGATTTGTCAAATCCAACCGTCTTGTTTGCATGAGGCTTGTAGCTTCGGTTAACAAATGCATGCTTCTGCGTTCTATATGCAACCATCACCATCTGCCAGTTTAAGTCCATTTCTTCAACGTCATCAGGATCCATCTCAAATAAATCTTGAAGGACACCGTCCATTTGACTCAAGTGACTTCCTTGGTATGCTTGGAAACTTGCCATAAAAGCTGTGAAGGCAGTTTTGGTCTCGTCATCTTGTAACAAAATGTTCATCACATCTTTTACCTTGGCTTGAACATTTGAACTTTGATTTTCTACTTGATTCTTCAGATTCTGACTTTGAACTTGAGCTCTTGGTGGAGATTGAGGTTGAGAATAAGTTGGTGAACTTGGAAAGTATGATGAATCAGTATAGAAACTTGCACCAACAAATAAATCACCCTCTTCTTCAAACTTCATTGCATCTTGTGCAAGAAAGGCATTCTCCACAGTATTGGCAGGATTCACCACATACATATATTGAGCTTGTGAACTTGATCTATCAGTATTTCTCGATCCTTCGTCAATCTCAACTTCTTCAATCTTTCCAATAAGTAGATCTAAATCCATTGGAAATTTCTCAGTATGCTTTAAAAGAGTGACAGTTTGTTTCCATGAAGATGGCAAAGCACGTAACAATCGATCATTCAAGTCTTGAAGTTCAGTCTTAACTCCAATGTTCGACATCTCAGTAGTTAAGTGAACAAATCTGTTCATCATCTGATGTACTGTTTCTCCATTAATATGTTCAAACAACTCCAATTGCCTTTTCAACTTTGATTTCTTCAGACTTCTTAATTGTTCTCCTCCTTCGCATATTGACTTTAGTGCCTTGAAACATGTATAACCAGTTTGATATGCATCCAATCTCGATAGAACTTGAAGTGGCAGTCCTTTGCACATCAAAGAGTAAGCCTTGCTATCATTCTTCACTTTCCTCAAATCTTCTACTGACAAATTATCCTCTGGATAAGGTTCAGTAGAGTCTTTGGTGTAAGTACTTGCACTGTCTGGAGCAGTCTGAGTTGGAATATGAGGACCTTTTTCAATTGACTTCCATAGATCATTGTCAATGGAGCATAGATGATGTCTCAGTCTGATTGTCCAATTCTTGAAATCTGCACGGTTAACAAGTCTAGGAACACGATTATCAGAATCATCATTAGGTGCCATTTTTAAGATTTTTTAAAGAAAATATTTTTGGTTTTTGTTAATTTTTGAAAAGAAATTGTTAAACTATTAAAATAAAGAAAAGTAATTAATGACAAGATAAGAAAACAAAGATTAAAACAACTAAAAATGAGTCACACGGCTGAACAGTGAAAATCCTTCTTCACCCGGCTGAACAGTGGCTTTTGTCTTCACCCGGCAGAGAAAAAGTCTTCACCCGTCTAAACAGTCACACGGCTCAACAGTTTTAAATATTGGATTCTTTACCCGGCAGAACAGTTAACCGGCTAAACAGTTGCACGGCAACTAGAAATAACTTCACACGACAGATAACACTTGACCCGGCTTGAATCTTGACACGGCAAAAAGCTTTACCCGGCTGAACAGTTGTCGATCACACGGCAAAGTTGTTTACCCGGCTACACAGTTGTTGATCACCCGGCTGAAATTGTTAATCACCCGGCGTAACAGTGTATTACCCGGCACAACAGTTGTTGATCCGGCTGAACAGTAACACTTTTTCTTCGTCAAATTCTTTACCCGTCTAGCACAAAATCCTTTACACGGCTGCACAGGACCTAATTGTTCACAAATCTAAGTCCAAAGGAAATTGTCTAAGTCAAATTTTATCACCCGGCAAGTTAATCTTCAACCAAGTTCATACTGTTCATCATCTTCGTCATGAGAATTTTTTCTGGGTTTGTCAAAAACTTGTCCAATTCGTCCAAAATTCACACACAAGCAGTAAAATAGTCCGATTATCAATCCCTAATCTCAATCAATCCAAAACATGATCAAATTTTGATGAATTTGAGCAAAATTCGATCGAACAGTAACTTTTTCAATCTTCTTAATTCCTCAGATCTGATGATAATCTGATGGAATTTGCACAATCGTTGTGAATTAGAAGTGATTGCGATGATAAATCACAACTAAAAACAGCAACAATTCATTCAGATCATGATATTTGAGCAATATTGATGTGTTTTGCTTGATGAATAGCGAAGAACACAATACCAACAGCTCTGATACCAATAGATAGGTTCAATTGGATCGTTAATATCGCTCAATGATCAGAACAAATCACACACAAACACAGTTTAACCATTAACACAATTCATACTAATAATTCTCTTTTGTATATTGATGATCAAAGCAGATTTGTAGTACAAGTGCAGGAGAAAATAAATCACACACACTTAGTTCTCTCTCTAACGTGAATAGTGATCTAGCCTCTCTCCTCACACTCTCTCACTACATGCTTTTAAGCAACAATTACAAGTTTAAGGAATATAACAAAATAGACCCTAAACTATACATAAAACATATAAACAAATACAAAGTAAATCTTAACTAGGAAATAGCCCTAACAGTACATAACAGCAGTAGCATTACATTCACAAAAATAACAACAACAATAGTTTCTGATTCATTAATCAATGTGTTTTATGATTTGATTGTGTGTGTGTTGGGGGGGATTTGAATGTAACATGGAAGGAAATGCAAGTTTGAGAATCAAAGTTCTCAATAGACCATTTGTTCTCAATGTTCTATAAACATGGTAAATTAATTAAATCATCAACCAAGAATTTAAATGACAGTTGTTTTACATTTTGATCTAACGAAAAAAGGGTTTTTCATTTTCATCAGGAACTGTTCAATTGTCATTCCTTTTAATGGTGTTGGTGTTGCATGTACTTTCTTGAAGATGCATTTTCCTGCTATCCCTGAACTGAAAACTGGGTTATTTCTTTTACTCGATTTCTTATCATTAAAAAACCCTACTTAGAATCTAATAAAGTTTTAGTGATAATTTAAGAATTTTGTTTTCTTTTGTGATTAAGTTTGATTTAAAATAAATCAGTTTGATTTGGAGGTGTTTTAACGAGAGTATGAGCAATACATGCCTTTTTGCTTTTGTTGATAGTGAACTTGCATCATCACGAACAAGCGAGTAAGACCCATTCTGACCAATTTATATGGTGTTTTAATATATATACCTTTAAAAAGTGGATACAGCTCACTTTGACCCACCTAAATTATATCATTGGTATTACAACTCCATAAGAACGTGTGAGTCTTTTGAAATTAGTTTATTTATTTTCTATGTTTTTCTTGAGTATTAGCTGGCTAATGTTGTCTTGTTCATGTCAATAATCATTCTAAGAACAACATTGTTTTTAATATAATTCAGTACATGTTTAGGGACTTTTTTGGTCTAGAAAAGAGCTGCAAAAAGACTACCAGCATGCTTTGTTTCTGACCAAACGTTTGTTTCTATATAATTACAACATGAAGTTTAGTTGTCTGTTAATGATGTTTGATATGATGATTTTGTGTGTCTTTCGTTTAATATATATCAGCTGTTTTTTATATCAGGTCCATGCTTTTAAAAAAACTGACATTCAGGTTCAAGAAGCTTTGTAAGTGTTATCGTCTTAGGTGTAGGCTAATTCGTGCATTTCGTTACAAGTGCAATAATTATCGGCCAACCATTCAGCACTAAAACTAAGGTACAAGCAAAATATGATAGTTATATCTTACACTAAAATTAGCATCTTCAATCAAATATTACAAGTAAAATTATATTTTAAATGTGAGCCTTGATATGCAATCACAAACAATGGTAATTTAATAACTTTGCTTTTAGAGTTTTGTAACCCGTTTGATAAGGTAAACATTAGGTAACGGGTCAAAAACTATCAAGTTAAACAATTTATATCCACTATCACCAGGGGCGTACCCACCTTGAAGGGTGAGGGTGCGCCCGCTCCCCCTGCGAATTTTATTTTTTTTAGTATTTATATATTAAAATCTCGATCGACCCCCGTAAAATTTAACCCTCGACCCCCTATTCAGTCTTGAAAACTCAGTTTAATACCCAGTCCATAACCAATAGGAGACATAATATTTAATTATGGATTGAGTTAAGTTATGATTAGAAGATAATACTATATATTTATTTATATTGTCATGTATAGTCAAGCATTGAGATATTATAACCCCAAGTGTTTCACCATTGCACAAAACCATCAACATAGTTGATGATTCGGATGGTCATGAGTAGACAAAAAGAAAATACATAAAAAAACTAACTACTTTTGCTAAGTAATCAAATGAGAAAGTGTGAAATGGTACAAAGCTTAGTTGTCGAACCAAAGTTCTAAGCATCACCACTTTAATACCATAACACAAGTTTACCAACATACTCTTGTTTGGAAACATGGTTTGGTTTCATTCACTTCTTATTTGGAGACATATGTTGTTTAAGAAAAAAATTAAGGATTCATTTTATAAGGTTTAAAAACAAATCCTAACTCGAACCTCAAAATGGTAATTTACCTAACTTTATTTACATTGGTAAATATACGATAAATTACTAGAGGATGTTTGAAGTATTTAGGAAGAAAAATAATGTAAAAAAATAAAAGAAAAAATGAAAAAAAGACCAAAAAAAACTTACAAGTGGTTGAAAATTTGTTTAAAAAAGTTGAAGTTCTAAATAGATTGAGAGAGTTTGAGAAAGAGTTTAGAGTGATGAAAGTGATTAGAGAGATTTGAGTTGGTATTTATAGATAAAAAAATTAGGGTTTGACATTAAAGAAGTTAGTTAAGTGGAGAGAAATTGAAAATTTTCAATTTTAAATTTAAGCGGAGGCAAAATAAAAAATTTCACTTTTGATCCCTCAAACTTATTTTATTTATTGTTTTGCACCATAACTTGTGTTTAATCATGGTTTGGTGATTTTATATATGAAATTTAGTTTTTATCATTTTTTAATTTGATCCGACCCGATTCGACCCGAACCGAATCGAACCGGGTTGGAAAAAATATTAGATATTGATACTCAAACGATACCTAACAAATTTTCGACCCCCTTGAAAAACATTTCTGGGTACGCCACTGACTATCACTTAAGGATGATCAAGAACTGACATTAAACACAAGTTGAAGCATTTAGAAAGAAAAATAATGTAAAAAAATGAAAGAAAAAATGAAAAAAAAGACCAAAAAAACTTACAAGTGGTTGAAAATTTGTTTAAAAAAGTTGAAGTTCTAAATAGATTGAGAGAGTTTGAGAAAGAGTTTAGAGTGATGAAAGTGATTAGAGAGATTTGAGTTGGTATTTATAGATAAAAAAATTAGGGTTTGACATTAAAGAAGTTAGTTAAGTGGAGAGAAATTGAAAATTTTCAATTTTAAATTTAAGTGGATGCAAAATAAAAAATTTCACTTTTGATCCCTCAAACTTATTTTATTTATTGTTTTGCACCATAACTTGTGTTTAATCATGGTTTGGTGATTTTATATATGAAATTTAGTTTTTTGTCATTTTTTAATTTGATCCGACCCGATTCGACCCGAACCGAATCGAACCGGGTGGAAAAAATATTAGATATTGATACTCAAACGATACCTAACAAATTTTCGACCCCCTTGAAAAACATTTCTGGGTACGCCACTGACTATCACTTAAAGATGATCAAGAACTGACATTAAACACAAGTGATAACGCATTACAAAGAGGGCTTGCTCTTTGAAGTTAGTTTTCTTGATTTTTAAATTGAAAGTTTATAACCTGATTTCTAAAAAATCAATGTATCTCTACTAAGTTAATAATCTAGTTTTTAAATTCAAATTGTTCATCATCTCCATTCAACATTGTAGCTCTACTAAGTTAAACAATCAAGCATGACGTAGAACTTCATTCATTTGCATTAAATTGGAAAAAAATCATTTGATATGCCATTGTTGTGAATAATATTTGATCATTACATGGAATTTCTTCATAAATTTTTTTCAATCTTCTAAGAAAGAGATGGTTTTTGGCTGTAATCATTTTGATCGAATATGGTTTTGATTGGTAGGTTCACTTCTTTGAATGTTTATACATATTTCACCGAATGTTATAAAAAACGAAATCTTTTATGTTGTCATGTCTACTTTCTATGCTTCTGCTTTGAAACCCATGTGAAATATGTTGTATGGTGATGAATTGAAGTTGCGTAGAATATGAAGGATGTTTGGTGTGAATGTAGTCATAGTCACCAGTGACTCATGGGATACAATTTATCGTGCATCTGTTGACTTTACTTTAACCCTTATGGCAGATATATAGTGTTTACTTTCTAATCTCTTCAACATATTTGTTATCTGCAATTTAGTTATTTTTCTAAGAAAAAATAATTGGTTACAGCGTAGCAAGTGATTCTATATTTGTTCAGATTGATGGTGAAGATGGAAGTGAGTTCATTGTTGGGCTTGCTGATAACATTGGTCTTGAAAGTTCCCGTGCTGATAGAATTGTGGTTGCAGCTGTTGCACCTACACACTCATGGCTCTTACAAGCTTGGGTGAGTTATATTATGTTCTAACTTTTTGTTTAAATTCCATACATGTGTAGATGTACTTGAATCTTTGAATATATGCTAATTATTATTTGTATGTGTAAATTATGTTTGCTAAATTTCTCATCATTTTAACAGGTGCTCCAAAACTAAAACTTAAGGGGTGTTTGGATCAAGTGACTCATTACTTAGGATAGAATTATCATTTTAATTTGGATAACCATTTTCACATTGTGTGCAACAATTAAAGAGTTTGAAACATGGAAAAGTCACTTGGGAATTTACAAGGAATGAACTGACAATAATATGACCAAAATTATGGGGATGCATTTCCATTGATATTGCATAAGAGCATGATGATGATCATGCATATGTTACAGCAACATATATGATCAGCAGCAACATTACAATGATAGGAGGATCACAAACAGCAGCTTGTTATGTGTTCAACATGTGTGTAACAGTTGAAGCATAAATAGAAACTGAAACTGTGGTTCGGTTTATTAGAGCAGCATGCATCAGGTTATAACAATATGTTAACAGCAGAAGCATGAGCAGCCTATTAGAACAACATGTTGATCATGATCTACGAAGCATGATCAGCCTTTGAATTGTAGTTTTTGTGTGTTTGGAAAATTATTTCATACATAAGACTTCATGTGTTCGGAAAATTATTTAAACTTACTATGTTTACAATAAATATATTCGTATTCGTGTGTTTATTATTATTAATTAAAATCTATGAGGCTCAAGGCATAGATAGACTTCATCAATATACGAAATACAACTGAAGTCGCAAGAGTATTTATTCACTAAATAGAAAACGAATATCGTGTTGTCAAATTTCGTCTGGGTCACATCGTCGTTGCATCACGTCGGGTACCCTCCTAGTATATATATATATATATATATATATATATATATACTACATTATTAAGAGAATTAGAAGGACAAAACAATAATTTAACAATTTCCTTAAATTTTTCAACACTATAAAAACATACACAACTGATTGCATGTTCCTAAGGTTTTCATTCAACCCGCCTCCCTCCTCATCTTCAAATCTTCATCTGCTTCCTCAGCTTCAATCAGTCATCTCCTCTTTACCATGCTCCGATCACTCATCGCATCCTCACCTCCGACACTTCCTCATCTGTTTACCATGTACAAATCTTAAAGAATCAGACTTTCAAACCCTTAAATGACACTTCCTCACCCCGAGCAGTCGATTGAAGCATTGTTCACCACCAAACCCTAATCACCTCTTATGACATCCGACTACCGCTGCTGCCTCTCATGAATGTTCACCACCAGACCTAAACCCTAAATAAAGCTCGGTATATACAAACGTGATGAATGTGCAGGTTATTATCTTTGTCTCAAACCTCCGCCTACATTCGTAGCTTTAATCTCTTAGTTATACAGATTATTATCTTTGTCTGAGAATGTGCAGATGGAAGCAGTTATAGTGTTCAGTCCAAGTGATTGGAACGATTCTAGCATGGATGGAACCTCATATGCTGCACACGATCTAAAAGCCTGTCTTGAGGGTTTGGTACGTCACCTATTTGGTAACTAATCGAACTTATGATCTGAAAGGAATGAAAGTGTTTTAAGTAATGGGTGTGTTGTATGTGTTATTAACAGCAACAGTTTGAATGTGTATGAAAGTGGTTTGTTGTGTACTATAGATAAATATAGATGAATGTGGTTTGTTGTGTTTTTTTAACAGTAGCAACAGCAGCACATCTTTTGTAAATATAACAACATTAACAGCACAAAGTGTTCTAAAAAATAATCTTTTTGGGCTGCTGTTACATAAATGTGTGTGTTTTATGCTTAAAACACTATATATAAGTGTGTTGTGATTTTTTGAAAGTAAATTCTATAAAAAAACAGCAGCAACATCTGATGATCTGTTTTTGTTTTTTGTGCAATTTTTGCAAAAATGTGTGTGTTTTTGTGTTGTGTTATGCTATGTTGTGATGTTTTTATTGAAACGGCAGCATCAGATGTGTGTTTGACGTGTTGACTGAAACGGCAGATGTGTGTATGAATGTGTGGGGGGGGGGGGTAATATTTGTGTGTGTTTAGTTGTGTTGTGTATGAATGATGAATGTGTTGTGTGTTGTAGTATAAATGAGTGTGTGTATGTATGAATGTGCTATAAATATAACAGCAGCAGTACACATCTAAAATGCTTTAAATATAACAGTAGCAACAACAACGCATTTTTTGTAAATATAACAACATCAACAACACAAAGTGTTCTAAAAATCACCTTTTTTAGGCTGTTGTTACATAAATGTGTGTGTTTGATGTTTAAAACACTATATATAAGTGTGTTGTGATTTTTTTGAAAGTAAATTTTATAAAAAAAAAGCAGCAACATCTGATGATCTTTTTTTGTTTTTTTGTGCAATTTTTGCAACATGTGTGTTTTTGTGTTGTGTTGTGTTGGGTCCTCTTGAAGATAATGCATACCAAAACTTTAAGTTGCTCTCTATACTCGCCACATGAAGATTTAAGCTAATATGTCAGATTTGTAAAGTGTCATCTTAGGGGGAGTACTGTTGGGGTTATTTGAAGATGTCACTTTCCAAATATAAGCGAGTGAAGATATCGAGCATCATCACGAGCAAGCGCGGGTGAAGACGTTCATAATTTGTATTTGTCTTAGAATATTTGTGTAATCGTTTCGTGCTTAAATGCGCGTTTGTGCTTAACAGCACGTGGTTAGGTTACATTGTAAGGTGAATGGTATAGACTATATATACCATCACCTAGGTCATTTGTTAGAGAGTTGCCTACATTTTATTCCATATCTCTTGTAACCTCTCCATTGATCTAATACAATTCACCTATTCATATTATCATCATCTTCATCATACTTTGCATTGATCTTCATGAGCATTCAAGCATCAATACGTGATCAGTGAGTTTCCGCATCACTGATTGCAAACAACATCAATTGGTATCAGAGCAATGCAATGGTATCAAAATATCGCAGTTGCCTACATTTTGATTCATTGCATTGCATATGTCTTTATTTTAATGTGTGTGCTTTGTGTGTGCAGGCATATGAAATCTTTATTGACACATCGACATCCTTGTTAAACTTAAAAATTTCAAGAAATTTCAAGTTTAGGGGGAGAATAATTGAAGAAGAAAAATATTTACAAAAATCCAAAAATATTTGTGAATAAGTGTGTTTTGAATGAACAAGATTATGTGGTATGAAAAGCAAATGTATTGGATGTGTTAAAAACAAACCCAAGGTCTTGTGATGTGTTTTTTAAGAAATTGCTTCGGGATATAGAAATTTTGGTTGTGCAAAAACATTTTTACAAGAAAAATCAAAGAAAAAGAAAAAGGGATTTAATGTGAATTTAATTTGTTGCATATTCAATATTGTTGATTATTAATTGTGACAAACCCTAATAAGGATGTCTTGTCTAATTAATATGTCGAGAATGTTTGCAGGTGCAATAAATGCAGTTGAAAAGTCAACAGATGAGAAAATTGAAAAAAATTGTCAAAGTGTTGTCGCCGGGTGAAGATATCAGAAACAACTGTTTAGCCGGTTAATGAAGACACTATTCAGCCGGGTAAAGTTGTGGTGTCTGATATGAGCCGGGTGATTGTGTGAAAGAAGGTAGCCGGGTGAAAGAACAAGTGAAGCCGGGTGACAAGTTGTGTGTTACTATACAGCCGGGTGAAAAAGTGTTGACACTGTACAGCCGGGTAAAAGAAAGAAGTCTTTATTTAGCCGTGTAAGTGAAGAACACTGTGTAGCCGGGTAATGTACAACAACTGTGTTGCTGGGTGATGAAGAAGAAGCTGTTCTATACAAGCCGGGTGATGAAGGTATCACTATGCAGCCGGGTAATGAACAAAAGTCATTATACAAGCCGGGTGATGTTGTGAAGACTACTATGCAGCCGGGTGATGGGTAAAACCAAACAGGTGTAGTTGTTCCTAACCTTTACCCGTCTCTACAGTGCTTTACCCATCTCTATAGTGAATGACCCGTCCAAGTGATTTACATGTTTTATGTTGATCTGTCCCATGTTGTGACCCGTCCCAAGTACTTGACCCGTCCCAACAGTGTTTGACGCGGCTCAACAGTGTATGACTCGTCCAGGCTTATTGGGCTTTTAATGTTTACCCGTCCCTAATTGTTTACCCGTCCCATTAAGTTTGACCTAATTTTTCAATCATATAAATACCCGCTTTTTCACAACACTTATCATTTTTCACCAAAGTTTTCAAGCAAAATCCCCTGTACCTTAATCGTTGATTATCACATTCAATCGACTGTTCTATAATAAGTTTTGTTGATTGAATAAGGTATACTTAATATGATTCGACCTTGATAAACCTGCTAATTGATCGTTAAAACGAAAAGTGATGATGAACAGTGTTTATACCAATGAATCGACACTTTGATCTTGTGTATTAAAACTGAAAACGAATGTTGTTCTAGGTGTATTTACTGTCGATTATCAACAATCAATCATTAATTTGCATCAAATTGCTTAAAATCAACAGAATCAACTCAAATTTGCTCATAACTGTCGAACCGCCATTGATGACCTGTTTGAATGTTCTTAAGCTTTAACTTCAAAATGATGAAATATGTGTTAAGCAGTGACAAATCAATGATAAAACTGAACTTAAACATGTTATTCAACTTCATCATACAAATTTCAGATTTAGGCTCTTAAGTGTTTTTACTGTTAAGTGTAAAATATTGTATGATCATTAAATTTCCAAAAGTTATGTTATTCAAAATGGTGAAAATCTGATTGATAGTATAACTTAGGTGATAAATTGATCATGTGATTGTTCTACATTGTAACTTTTTGTTTAAATACTTATACAAATCTGTTATTTATGAATGAAAAATCTAACACATATGTCTTGTTTTTGTCTTAAACAGATGGAGAACCTGAAATTTGAGCCTAAGCACAATCTGGTTGCATATTTAGATGAAGCTATACCAGAAACAAAGGGTTATAGAGATATGATCAGATTTATCAAGAGAACCAAATATGTGTATGCTATGTGTGCGAAGCCTGTGATCTATGCTAGACTCATCAAGAGTTTTTAGAGAACGGCTGAGGTTGTTACAAATGAAGAGGGTGTGATAGTGGTAAGAGGGAATATTACCAGAGATTTACAGTTGACTGTTTCTGAGGAGTCTATCAGAAAAGCTCTAAGGATTGATGATGATGAAGCTGGTGCAACTGATGAGTTGACAACTGCTGAGTGCCAAGCCTGTTTTATCAATATGGGTCTTCCTCCCATTTTCCCAAAACAGCAGTTTGTTAGAGCCAGACTCGGGAAGAAGTGGAAATTGCTCTGTTATGTGATTCAACAGTGCATGTCTAGAAGGAGTGCTGGGTTTGATAACTTTCCTTCGGACATTGCATCCCCGATTGTTGCTATTGCAGAGAACAAACCTTTCAACATGTCGAAGTGGATTATGAAAGGGTTTGTGTTCAATTTGGTAAAAGGAAAGAGGTTCAAGTTTCTCATGTATCCGAGATTCTTGCAACTTATGATCAATGTTGCATATCCAAACATCCGAGAAGAAGGATTTAGTGGAGGAATATTGTATACTGAGGACATGAATGATTTATCATACAGGAAGATGAGTATTGGAGGAGTTGAAAGTGTTGAACTGTTTGACTATATGCGGGATATAGCAAACAATGTGGAGGATATTGAATTAGTATACCATCACATATCACATGGAGAGATTGTGAATCCACAGGACCTAGTTGATGAGGTGCCTAATAACTTGTTAGATGATGATGAGTACTTTGCTCGTCATCCAGAAGATGAGAATGAGTCTGAGAATGATGAGAATGAAGAAGAAGATGATAGTGAAGATGGTAATGGTGATGATAGTGATGATAGTGATGATAATGATGGTGGTGATGATGGAAACGAAGATGATAGTGCTGAATCAGTTTCTGAGGAGGCAGATAATGCTGAAGTTGATGAACCATCTGAGATGGAGACTGAGAATGTTGAAGTTACAGAACCGATAGTGTCTGATGAACCTGTTGAGGTTGAGAAAGCAGTAGAAGAGATTGTTGTTGAAGTTCCTAAGGAGATCACAGTGCAGTATGTTAGATCACGAAGATCAAAACCTGTGGTTGACCCTATTGTTGTGGAGGAACCAAGTATTATTGAAAATGTGGATGTGCCTGAGTTAGTGAACATTGTTCAAATTGCTCAAGAAGTGGAGATTGTGGCACAGACAATCGATGATACTGAGGAATGTATGATAGTTACTGCACCAGTTGATATTGCCACATCCTCCAAAGCAGCTGAACACATTGATGAACCAAAGGAGTCTTCACCTAAGGTTGCATCAGATGTTAATTTGAATGAAGAAGAAAACAAAGTTTTCCACTTGGAAAGGATGGTAGCCAAACTCTTAGATGCTAATGAGCAGATGAAAGCATCTAATGAAAGAAAGAAGAAGAGATTAGAAGAGTTTTGGGCTACGCATCAGAAAAACTTAGAAACTTTTAAGGCATTAGATGAGGATCATGAAAAACTGAAGGCTGATCATGAACAGTTAAAGGCTGACTATGAAGAGTTGCAAGCAGAATGCAACACTTTACGTGCTGAAAAAGAGGTGTTGGAGAAATGGATAAAAGATGAGGAGGCTGTGAGTTCAGAATCGGACAAAGATTTTATTGTGGAAGAGAATGTTGGAGTGTCTGAGACTCCTAGGGACGTCGCAGTCTATCAAACTAGATCACAATGATCTAAGACTGTGACAAAACCAAGTGTAGAATTTGTCCCTATTCCCGATGAAGCTGTTGACACTGTCAATCTTGACAAAGCTGAGGGAAAACGCAAACTGGATGCTGTGGATGAGACTACTAAAGAAGAGGTTGTTACGAAGAAAGCCAGAATGGAAGAAACAGTTTAGATTGAGCCGATTCAATCTGAATCTGTAACTGAAACTGAAGTGTCTGAGGTGGCAAAGGTGACAGAGATAGTAAAGGAGACTGAAACTGGAGAAACAGTTCAGATTGAGCCGATTCAATCTGAATCTGTATTGGTAGCTGAAGTACCAAAGGTAGTTGAAGTTGTTGAGAATGTGCCAGAAACTGTTACTGAAGAAGCATTTCAGTGTGAGCCGGTTCAAACTGAAACTGCACCGATGATTGAGGCACTTGATAATTTGGATGATAAAGATTTCACTGAGTGTGAACCTGAGGCTGAACCTGAAGCTAATACAGATGATGAGATACCAGCTGATCTGCCTGAACGTTTTGCTTACTTAGAGAAGATGAAGTATAATCCAGTGTATCTAAATGGGCTTACTATCAGTCAGATAAATGAAGAATATGAGAAGTGTTTGAATGCACAAGATAAGGCAACTGCTGATGAAAAGGAGTTTATTATAGAAATGGGTGAATGGACACCATTACAAGAAAGCCTGAATATTGATGATCTTCCCCCGGAAGAACTGTATCATCGAGATCCAGAAGAAATGTCAAGCAGAAATATGCGTGAATGGCTTAGTTCGAGGAACTATCCATACAAGACGTTGAAAAGACTGAAGCATGAATCACTGAAGAAGATTGTGGTAAGTTTTATGAAGACTGAGAAAATGTATAACCGCATGTTTTTCTTGGACTATAGCAATCCACAATATTATGAGCTGACAAAGAGATACAAAGTGCTTGAACCCAAAGAGATTACGGTGATGGCTTTACCAGAAGATGCACACAGGAAGAGAAAAGAGTTGATAGACATGTTTCCAAGTGAGATGAAGTCATACAACATTCCAATGGATGTACGAGAATCATGGCATAAATCTGCCACAGCAGGTGATGTTGTTAGATCACTGTTGAGTAAGGGTCAGTCCGTTGCTGAACTGCTTGATTCAATGATCGTGCCGGAAAAGTCGAAGAAGGTGAAGATCATAGCATGGAAATATGATGAAGTGTTTGATGCATTTTTGATAAAAAGAGTTAATGGTTTGTGCGATGTTTATCATTATTACTCAAGTATATTCAAATTGGAAGTGCAAGATTTGAAGGAACTGCACAAACTGAGGTTGATTAATCACACGCATGCTGAGCGTGGTGATAAATGTGTGATGTTACTAGATGCTGGGATAAGCCGTTTTCCGAAGTTTTTGGAGTTTAGAGGACAACAAGAAGACAGTGCATATGTTCAGCAGAAGAAAATGAGGAAACCAAAGAAGTTGGTGGTGCGAGACATGTATTTGGAAGAGTTTTCGGATGAATATTTTGATAAAGTGACAAATCCAGGTTTGAAAGTGATTGATGGTACACAAGTAACAAAGCCAATTCTGAAGTTTTTCTACAATCAGGAAACTTATGAGCTGAAACTGGTACGTAATATGGATGACTGGGATCAGGACATGATCACATTATTTAGCGCGTTCGAGCTGAAGCTGCTACATCCTTCTTACATCGATCATCTGCGAAATTACACAATGGAGAAGTGCAAAGATAAAATTGTTGAAGCTGATCGAAAATTATTTGTGGTAATGATCGAAGTGATTGCAGCTGCTTTTGAGAAAATCCGACTAAGGAAGGCATTACTCAATGCTAACCTTGTGAGGGTTGATATTCCAGAGATTGAATTTATGCGTGTGACTGCAAAGGGTACATTAGAAGTGCAAGCAAAAGGGCAAGAAATGCCATATGAATTTTATGCTAACATTGATTTTGCAGGTCTAACTCTTGATACTCTGAAACGCATGAATGCCTGTGCCATCATCACAAATGAATCAAAGCCAAGACAAGCAAAGATTGCAGAAAAGTTCAAGTCTTGCATTGAGGAGGCTTTAAAGGAACAAGAAGATTATAAAGGAAAGCAGTTGCTGAATGTTAAAGACGAACCAGAAGAATGGTGAGAGATTGGAGCTGAAAAGCAAAAGATGAAAACTGTTTGAAGATTTTTGAAGTCCAAAGATAAATCTTAGGGGGAGTACTGTTAGGGTCTATTTCTGTTTAAGATTTACTTTGTACTTTGTTTTATACATTTTGTATAGTTTAGGGTTAATTTTGTTATTTTCCCTAATGTATTGTTGCATAAAGCATGTAGTAAGAGAATGTTAGAAAGAGAGTCTAGATCATATTACACGTTAGAGAGAGAATTAACTGTGTGTGATTACATTCTCCTGCATTTTGTACTACAACTTTGCTTTGATCATCAATACAAAGAGAATTATTAAGTAATGAATTGTGTTGCTGATTGAACTGTTTGTTTGTGTATTTATTTCATTCTGATCATTGAGCGATATCGATCCAATTGAACCTATCAATTGGTATCAGAGCTGTTGGGTGATCTTTGATTGTTGTTGTTATTGATGGAATTTTAGCTACCATTAGCTTTGATTCATGTTTGTGTAAAGAACTGCAAAGTTTGAGATCAATTGGTGAAGATTTGACTGAGTTTTTGAAGAAATTGTTCATGTTCATCATTTCACTGCTCAAATTTGAAATCTGAAATTTGTTGATAATATTGAGAAATTGTTGATTGAGATATGTTAGAAATCATAATCCTAAGCTTCGTTCATGATCAAACATCACTGATTTGTTGACTTCAATCCATATTTTGTCAATTTGTCTCAAAACCCACTTGTTGTGTTCTTCATCAAAAATCCAGATCTGAATGAGATTTTGCTTGTTTCAAGGTGTAATACTTTGAAGGATTGTTAGAAACATCATTCCTTAGCTAATACGAGTATTGAATTGAACAAAAACAACAAATATTGAAGAATTGATCTTGTGTTCATCACAATTTTGACTTTGAAAAGTCAATCTGATATGAAGATTTGAAGAATTGATTGATATTTGCCCAGAAACTTATCATAATTTGGAAAAGAATTGAAGAATTGAGTTGTTGATTAAGGAAATTTTCCTAAGTGTTGCTACAACAAAGGCTGAAACGTCTCTACAGTGCATGACCCGTCTCCACAGTACTTGACACTGTTCAGCCGGGTGAAAGAAGTGAAAACACTGTTCAGCCGGGTGAAGGCACTGTTCAGCCGGGTGAAGTACTGTTCAGCCGCGTGAAGTGTTCAGCCGGGTAAAAACATTGTTCAGCCGTGTGAAAAACACTGTTCAGTCGGGTGAAGACACTGTTCAGCCGGGTGAAGTAGAAGAAATCACTGTTCAGCCGCGTGAACTTTATCAGCCGGGTGAAAACACTATTCAGCCGGGTGAAGACACTGTTCAGCCGTCCTAAGTTGTTGACCCGTCCAAACAGTTGACACGAACAAACAGTTACCCGTCTCAACAGTCACCCGTCCAAATAGTGACCCGTCCCAAGTTTGACCCGTCTCTACAGTAAAAAAAAAAGTCTGGAAAATCGAAAATTTCACTTTTTCAAAATTTCATATTAGTCATTTTTAGCCACCATGACTTCCCAGAAAAATTATCAAGATGACTTTGAAAATTCAAGAACAATGTCAACGGGCATGTTACCCGTGATCCGAGAAGAAAATAAAAGAGAAGATATCAATGAATTTATTACAGAATTCAATCACATGTTTGAAACAACATATCTTCAAGTTGCCAAAGCTTGTGATCAAAAGAGAAGAGACTTTCATGAACGCACAAAACTCGCTCTTGTGAGTCAAACAAATTCTCATGACAATCAGGAAGATGAAGAAGAATATGATCGGAGTGAAAACAATGATGTTGTTTCCATTCAAGAGATTGAAAAGAAAGATAAAGAAATTAGCAACTTGTCAGAAATCATTGCAAAGCAAGATGAGACAATTGCTCAATTGAAATCAGAAATGGAGAAATTGATGTCTGAAAAGGAAATCAAGAAAGATGAGAACAGTTCTTATGTTGAAATGCCAATTCACGTCAGAGAAAAGATGTGCACGAAAGAGTGTTTCACACAAGTTGAACACTACAGAGTATATTCATTCAAGATTTGTGATAAACTCAAGAAAGAAGAAACCATGCACAAGAATCTCCAAGAACAACACAAGGCATCGGAGCACAGAATCACATCTCTCCAAGAGTCACTCAAGAAAAGTGAACAAGAAGTTACAAATATAAAGAATGAAGCTGCAAAATCAAATGAACACTCATCCAGTGTGATCAAAGATTTGCAAGAAGAGATTACTATGTTGAAGAAACTCTCTGAAATGGTTAATTCAGAGATCAACATTCTGAAAACCAAGTTGCAAGAAGAACAAGAGAAGCACGCAAGTCTTCAAGAAGATCACAAACTGTGTGAAGACATATTCAAATCTCTTACACAGACTGTTGATTCAATGCTTATCGAAAAGCATAATCTTAATGTACAACTCATGGAGCTTACTGACAAACTGAACAGATCACAATCTGATCTTGTGCTTATCAAAGAAGAAGCTGAAAAAGCAAAGTCATCCGAACAAGAAAGAGAAGGATTAGTGCCAACCAGAATTGTTGCATCACTATCTTCTGAAGAAGAAAAGACAGAAGAGTTTCAGTCGAAGAAGAAGAAGAAGAAGAAGGTTAGAAGAAAGAAGAGTAAAGCCAAGAAGAACAAGACAAAGGTCGCTTCATCTGATTCTACACCACAGACTCCTTCTACTCTAAAGTCTCAAGATTCCGAATCCCTGAGTGATTCAAACAGTAACAACTACTGTTTAATCTGTGACTCTAAAACTCATCATATCTTAGATTGTATCTACAGTCAAGGTGTCTTTCCTTATGGGTCAAAAGGTGACAAGTTTAAGACTCCATCTTCTTCAATCAAGATTCAACAAGATTCAGAGCTCAAAGCTCCTCATCAAGAAAAAGGTTCAACTGCAAAAGCTTCTCAAAAGCAAAGGAAGAAGTCTCCCTTCAAGGCTCATCAGAAGTACTGCAAGATATGTGAAATGTACAATCACACGACAACGGAATGCTACTACAACAAGTACTGCACCAACTGTCAGATGTACAACCACGACACAATGGAATGTTACTACAACAAGTATTGTTCCTTCTGTGACATGGTAAATCACAACACATCCGAGTGCTACTACAAGCCGAGAAGGTCAGTCCAAAGAAGTTCATCATGTGCATACCCTTCCAGGTATTTTTCTAACTTTAAAAGATCTAATCATAGACATTCGTTTGATGAAAATCAACATGTCAATGATTCATGGACACCAAAGTTTGTCAAAAATAAAAAGAGAAATCATGATTTAAATGATAAAATGATTCCAATAGTGAATCAATCTTTGAATAAGAAATATAGTCAACAAAACCTGTTTTTAAATGAAATTCACAATTTGTTTGAAAATGACTATAATTACTCTTTTGACAAACAATCCATGAAAGAAGATGAAGGTACAAATTACATTGTATCATCAAAACCACCACCTGAAGGTACTCCTTGCACTTATGAGAATATCTCATATGTTGATGAATTTGGACGACCCAAAACCGAAATGGTTTGGGTCATTACCTCTAACTGATTTGTTAGTGTGTTAGGGACAGTTATGGAGGCCGGTCAAACAAAGAAAAGAAGACCGTGGCTGATCCCTTAGCATGACAAGATACAGAATCTTGTTCATGATGTTTTCGATGCAACTAACACCAAATGGAGTTGGAGACAAAAAGGAATCATTGAAGAAACTTTTAAAACATTTCAAAAATCAAACAATTATGGCAGTGCAAGAAACAACCGATGTTTCATTTCGTCTGTTTAGATTAAGTATATTGCATGCACTCTTCATACGTTGATAACATATCTGCCATTTTCTTAAAATCAGAAAAATCCAAAAATATGTTGAATCTACTTGCACGTACATGAGAAATGATAGTACACTAGAGTTATTCAACGCATCATTTTAAACAATAAAGACTGAAGCGTGAAAATTGATGTGCGAGACAGCTCAGACAATTATACTGAACAAGTATATTCTATGATGATTTAACTAAATTCTAATGAGTTTTTGTGGTTGAAACATCTTAGTGCATGTGAAACGTTTATACAAATCAAATAGATATCTCGTGAAGCATCTAAATTACATCGGGTAACGATGCAATCTATTCAGTGTGATGAACCGCATCGTGAGCTTCTTTGTTGTGGTACCCACAGACCTGAAGTCTCACACGAAGTCTCTTTTGAGCTTCAAGGTGCAGCAAAAGATTCCAAAATGGAACAAAAAGAGTCCCAAATGTGGACCATCACCAAACAAAAATTCCAAAAAGGAATTCAGAAGATTCCCAAGGGGAACGATAGGAAAGAAAAATTCCAAAAAGGAATTCAAAAGAAGTCCCAAAGTGGACCAAATCCAAATAGAACCCAAATTCCACACTGTTTATGATTGTAAGTGACCTGACGTGTTGAGTTGTTCTCATGATATTTAGATGAAGTGTATAACTTTCTAATGTGCAAAGTATGGGTCACTCAAAACTTATTCCTAATCAACCTAATTGATCATCAAGATTAGAAAAAGTAAGTGTGTCACTTCGAGCTAATTGATTTGTTCAACAAATCATCACTCAATTACTTCACAATTCAAATGTCTATTCTCAAAACTGCAAAACATGCGTTGGATAAATTGCTGGTATGATCTCATTGCAGGTTAAAGATTCAGAATGTAAAGTGAAAATTCCAAAAAATATCAAAAACATTGAAAAATTCAAAAACAACAAAAAGATTGTCATTTTAATTTTTTTCTTTTGTGTTGGCAGATTAACATATGTTATTGATGTAGAAGTTGTTCATTAAGCGATATCTCATCCGATTGAGAACTTAATCTTTACATTGATGATAAATGCACATTATTTCCTGAGTTTTAATGTTTTTCTTTGAGTTGCAGGAATAGTTTCCATTGCAGAACAAGCTTCTACGCGACTTGAAGATGTTCCTGTTCAAGCCTGATTCCAGTCCAAAGATCTCCAAGTCAGATTGTTGAGTGTTAAGAATCTTCCTCTTAATATCTCATACACAGATCCCACTAACCTCTAGAGAAAAAGTTGAGGGGGAGTATTCTAGGTCAAAGAAGTCTTCGCATTCTACTTCGACCGTTGAAGAAGATCCCGTTGCTGATATATAGATTCACCGGAATCTACTCTCTGCTTATTTCTTTCCATAGCCTCTGATGTTACTCAAAAGGGAGAGAAGGATGCAGATTGCTTGTTGAAAAACAGAGTTTTGGCAGCATCATCTTAGGGGGAGTACTGTTGGGTCCTCTTGAAGATAATGCATACCAAAACTTTAAGTTGCTCTCTATACTCGCCACATGAAGATTTAAGCTAATATGTCAGATTTGTAAAGTGTCATCTTAGGGGGAGTACTGTTGGGGTTATTTGAAGATGTCACTTTCCAAATATAAGCGAGTGAAGATATCGAGCATCATCACGAGCAAGCGCAGGTGAAGACGTTCATAATTTGTATTTGTCTTAGAATATTTGTGTAATCGTTTCGTGCTTAAATGCGCGTTTGTGCTTAACTGCACGGGGTTAGGTTACATTGTAAGGTGAATGGTATAGACTATAAATACCATCACCTAGGTCATTTGTTAGAGAGTTGCCTACATTTTATTCCATATCTCTTGTAACCTCTCCATTGATATAATACAATTCACCTATTCATATTATCATCATCTTCATCATACTTTGCATTGATCTTCATGAGCATTCAAGCATCAATACGTGATCTGTGAGTTTCCGCATCACTGATTGCAAACAACATCACCAAACAATCTCAGATCTAGATCCAAGCTCGGTTCGTCTAGAACTATCGTGTTGTGTTGTGTTGTTGTTGACCACATGTAGGGTGGTACTTCACCTTGTTGTTATTTGTATTTTTGTTTAACTTGTAATAGTTTAGTCGTATTTTGTTTCCGATGTAATAGTTAGATTAGCTTTTGTTTAGTGTGTTTGTTGCAGGTTTTTGCGACACTGCATGCGACACTATAGTGTCGCATGCAGCTTGTCCTTGCTTAGCGATCAGGCAGTGTCATGTCTGCGACACTGCCTGCGACACTATGACATGTATATATAGTTTTGTTAGGGCATTTTGTAGACAACTCTTTGGAACTTAATTGAATACTATTCTCTCTTTGATACTGAGTTCAAACCTTATTGATTGTTTGCAAGGAATTGGATCTGTTATATCTTTGTTGCAATTGTTTAATCCATCTTCTTCTACTAATCTTCTTAATTAATCATTTGTTAATGGGTTATAATGGTTTGTGTGAGTTTTGGTCACAAATCTCAACCAATTGATGCTAGATCTAGTGGTATCAATTGATTGTGATTAGATCTAAATCATATATAGCACGAATTACTGATTTCATGGACCAACAATATGGTATCAGAGCCATTGTGCTCATGATTTGTGGTTTTTGAGGGTTTTTAGATAATATTCATATTTCATCAATTTTGGATCTGATCTTGTGTGAATTGCTATGAAATTTGATTGAGATTTGCTTTCTTTTAGTGTTAGAATCAATCGAAATCAATAGATCTATCATCATCATATAGATATGTGATTTAGGTGTGATTTAGAGATATTATTCATAGGGTTTTGGACAAAAGATTAATCAATCAAATTGGATCTTATTTGCTGTTATTATGGACTGAATTTGGTTTGGGATTGGCTTATTTTGTATTGTTTTTCAATCGAAATCATGAGATCATCAGATCATCATTTGGATCTGATTGGTGTTTTCTGTGGTGATTGGTTTGTGTTTTGCTTGGAGAAGAATGTGTTTCTGTTCATCTTGCGACACTAGTGTTCATATTGCGACACTAGTGTGCTTGCGACACTACCTTTTTTTATTGTTGATCGTTGTTTTGGTTGGCTTGCATCCTGATTGAACGAAAGTTCACGACACTGTGCTCGACATTGTGCCCGACATTGTGTCCGACATTGTGCCCGACACTGTGCTTGACACTGGCTCCGACATTGCTTCCGACACTATATCTGACACTGTACCCGACATTACCCTGAACGAAAGTTCAAGTCTGTGACTAGTAATTTGAAGAAATACGATGAAGATTTAACAATTCTGGAACAAGTGACAAAACTTCTGGATTCATTGCCACCGGAATGGAGCTTGCAGGTTAGGATGTTGAAGCAAGAAAGAAGATTTTCAGAATATAAACTAATGGATGTCATAAACAAATTAAAGTGTTTTGAACTAGACATCAAGAAGAGAGAATATAATCAGGCTGTGTATCCACCGATGCAAACTCACAATGCTGCTATGTTGTCATCAACTTCTGAAGCACCTTTACTAAACAAAGGACTTCCATACACCACTGGATGTGCTGCCTCTGAAATGAAAAGTGCTGGTAAAGATCAAGTTCGGTCTCAAATTCCTACCGATATGATGGCACTCTTTGGAATGTTTGTGAATAGTTATGAAGCGTTAGTTGCTGGAGAAATCAAGGGTAAAGGGATAACGATGGAGGACATGTTGTAAGTTGATCCTGATGATTTGGGGGAAGCTGACATACAATGGCAGATGGCTATGTTAACTGTGCGTGCAAGGAGATCTATGGAAAGGACAGGTAAGAGAAACTTCGGAAAACAAAATTCAAAATTTGGTTTTGACAAGTCAAAGTTGCGATGTTTCAATTGCAAACAACTGGGTCACTTCAAGAGGGATTGTACTTTGCCAACTGTTTTTGAACCACCAAGTCCCAATTCAAGGAATGTTGCAGTGAATGAAAGGGAGAGTCAAAGCTATACAAGAGAAACCACCTTAATAACAAACTTTGATTGGAGTGCTGAGATTGCTGAGGTTCAAGAAGAAATCAACCATGCCCTTGTTGCTGAAACTTTAAACATGGGTGGAACTGAATCTGAGAAGGTCAATTGGGAAATTGAAGGAAGTAAGAAGGAAGAAAATGGGGTCGAAAAGAAGGAAAACGAAGGTAGAAGCGGTGGCTGGAGTCAAAACGAGGAAAAGGAGATTGAAGAAGAGAAAGAAGAAGAAAGGAAGAGAAACACACCCGCTTGTAACTGCGATAGAGCCCTAGCAACAGAAAAGATCATCATGGGTCTCCCGTATGAAGTAATACAGGATATGTGTTCATCAGCATGTCGGGTTCGTCTTTTTGCCGTGTATAAAGCTAATCGATTATTGTTAACAAACCAAGCCGAATTAACCACCATCAGTTCTGACCTTAAAAAGAACGAAGTTAACTATTATGTAAAATTAAACGAGGCTTTGCAAGAAATAGATCATTTAAATAGAAAACTTCTTGAAAGGAATGTTGAGGTTAATCTATTAGAGGAACGTGTCAAACTGGCTGAATTTGAAAGTAGTAAATTCCAAACAAAACTTGATAGATGGACCATTGCCAGCATGAAAAGAGGGGAGTTAAAATGTAGACAAAGAGGAGCCAGAATCAAATCTGGTATAGGATACGATGAGTTACCTCATGTGTATCCACCTCCGAGTACTTTTTGTTACTCTCCTACACCCAAACCTCATCCCACAAATGATTTAATTCTAGAAAATACTAATAGTTTATTTGCAGGTTTAGAAGGGATTAATCATCAGGAGGTTCGTGAGGAGTATGGCTATGGTGCATCTACCGGTCTGGGGTGTTCTAGTTCATGCATTAGTTCTAATTCCAAGAAGTCTAGTTTAGACATGAGTGATAATTTGGATGTTTTGTCGAATGATTTAAGTAGTTCAAATTTTAAATCATCTGTATTAAACACTAATTCTGTTATGTCTGTTTCAAATGCTTGTAATGATGAACATGTTTCTGATGTTAAATCTATTGATGCATTGCATGAAAAGAACTGTTTTGAAAAGTTTGTCTCAACACCTATACCGACCTTTGTACCTATTCGAATATCCAGACCCGTTGAGACAAACAATTCAAAGATTGATACAGGTGTTAAAGCAAGCAAATCAAAGGGTAAGACAAATGAAATGTATATTTCTTTTAGTGATTCAGACACAAACATGTCTGATTGTGATGAGGAAATTAAATGTGATCCCATTCCTCCAGTTATAACCGGAAAGAAATGTTATAAATCACATTGTTTTCGCTGCGGAAAGGATACCCACATTGTCAAAAATTGTCCGGAACTGGTTCGAAAGGGTGTAAATAATTTTAGCTTTTCAAATAGATTAAATAGATTCGTAAATAATCATTTTCCTGTTTCTTTTTCTTTGTTTAAACCCAAGTCTACCAAGGAATGGGTTCCTGTTATTAATTGATTTTCTTTTTTTGTGTATCAGGAACGTCCAAGGAAGCCAAACAGCTTATGGCATGTAGATAGTGGATGTTCTCGACACATGACCTGTTTAAAAGACCTTCTCACAAATTTTCGCATAATAAATGGTGGGTATGTGGCATTCGCTGGAGATAAGAAGGGTGGTAAAATGATTGGACAAGGAGAGGTATCAAATGGTTCGCTTACTCTGGAGAAGGTCAACTATGTCCCCGAGCTGCATTTCAATTTGCTAAGCGTTTCTCAAATCTGTGACAAGAATATTCCAGTTCTTTTCAAGTCTAATGAATGTCTATTTCTGAAACCGGATTTCTCTATCCCAAAAGATTTGATCATGATGCGAGCTCCTAGAAAGAATGACACCTACTTACTTGACATGAACTCTAGGGAGTCTTCTTCAACTGTCACTTGCTTATTGTCTAAGGCATCATCATCAGAAATGTTGGATCTGAAGTTTAGTCTAATATTATCAACACAGTCAAAGTCAACAAAAGTCAACGTCCGGTCAAAGTCAACGTAAAAAGTCAAACGACGCGTTAGAGTTGAAGAACCGAGTCAAGACGTTGAAGTTGTTTTATGTCTAGGATCGTTAATGTAATAAGTATATTTTGTGTCAACAAAATATATTTAATCTAGTTTTAGACATGTTTTAGCCTTTTATTTGTATTAATTTTCATTTTCAGGTTTTAGTCTAAATTTAGGGTCCTAATTGTCATTAGTCCAAAGTGTCATTAGGCTATAAATAGTAAATGGCAATTAGGGTTTTAAAAAGCTTGTATGAGCTAGATTTGGGGTCTTATCACTTATTGTAAATCTGATGCAAATCAAAGAGATCAAAGTGAGGTTTTTATGAGTGCTCTTCATTGTTCATCACTTGTTCATCTTATTTTATGTCATTTGATCCAAATTCTTCACACACTACTGATTCAAATCTGATATTGGGACCAACAAATGGTATCAGAGCCTAACTGAGATCCATTTTTGAATCATTTGTTGAAGATTATTACTGTTTTTGAAGAATGAGTAAAAGATTTAGAGAGAGAAAACAGATCTGGTGTGTTTCTAGAGAGAGAAACCAGATCTGAAAGTTTAAATCATCAACAAAATCTTCAGATCTACAACAATCTGTTGTAGATCTACTCTTGTTACCATCAAAATCGCCATATCCATAACAAATTTTACCAGAAATCAAAAGAAAAATCTCAGATATGAGATTTTCTCTTACACACCATTGTGTGTGCGTTCTTGGTGTTCTTAGGGCTTGAAATCTTCATTTTGCGACACTAGATGAACACATACTGAACGAAAGTTCAAAATCCCATGCGACAGTACTGCTTCGACATAGTGTCGAAAGTACAGCTTCGCGCATTTGCGAGACTAGATCATATCTATGCGACACTACCTTTCTTGACATCATTCCTGCACCAACAATCAACCAAACAAACCCAAAATCATTCACCGAGACCAGATCTGTGCGACATTATTACAGATCTTTGCAAAATCAACTTTAAAAAAACAACCATTACTTACCAAACATCAAACAAGTTCAGATCTGTTAAACCAAAACGATTTCAAACACCATTTCAA
Organism: Tagetes erecta; assembly: GCA_030867185.1. Classification (NCBI taxonomy): domain Eukaryota; kingdom Viridiplantae; phylum Streptophyta; class Magnoliopsida; order Asterales; family Asteraceae; genus Tagetes; species Tagetes erecta. The sequence continues at coordinate 22,608,744 of CM061491.1, forward strand.
ACAAATCAAAACCAAATAACCATTTCTTGACACTCAAACCCAACACTTAACCAAATAAACATTTCATGACACCCAAACCCGATCCAACACCCAAAACTCAGATCCATAAACCAAAACCCACATCCATACCCGATCTAAACATTTAAAAAAAAGCCATACTCATCCACCATACCGTCGACATAGATTCCATCATACCATACCATACTCAGTCATATCATCATAACCAACCCATGACACTCACCAAAACCATAACCAAAGCCATTTTAGCCAATAACCAAGAAACATGAAGAAGCAACAGATCTACGAGTTTATGCTGTTGTGATGTTGTTTTTCTGTGTGTCCGAACAGAAGTGAAAAAAGAAAAGTTTGTGTATGTGCTGCTGTTGAGCTGTTGTTTGTGTGTGTGTGTTAATCGAAAAACAAGAAGATGGATTAAACAATTGCAACAAAAATATAACAGATCCAATTCCTTGCAAACAATCAATAAGGTTCGAACTCAGTATCAAAGAGAGAATAGTATTCAATTAAGTTCCAAAGAGTTGTCTACAAAATGCCCTAACAAAACTATATATACAGGTCAAAGTGTCGCAGGCAGTGTCGCAGACACGACACTGCCTGATCGCTAAGCAAGGACAAGCTGCATGCGACACTATAGTGTCGCATGCAGTGCCGCAAAAACCTGCAACAAACACACTAAACAAAAGCTAATCTAACTATTACATCGGAAACAAAATACGACTAAACTATTACAAGTTAAACAAAAATACAAATAAAAACAAGGTGAAGTACCACCCTACATGTGGTCAACAATACTCCCCCTAGGGAGGTACTTCACCTGTTGGATCTCCTTCTTTAGCTCATGCTTTCGCTTCTCTGAACATCTCCGTCAGTTCACGAACATCTTCATTCAGCTCCGTCTTCTTCTGTATCTTCTCAACAAGCTCCCTTACGTCAGTTCTAATCCCACGAGCCCTGTTAGCCACACGCTCAAATAGAGCGGCTTCTTTCTTCGTCTCGGCTCCGGCTCCAGTTCTAATAGGGTTTTCACATAACGTCTTTAGATCATCATCAGAAAATACGAAAACCTCCATTGGGTCAAACAACCTCCATTCAGACCCATCTTTCTTATGGCACAAGAAACTTAGTCATGTTAATTTTAATAATATAAATAAACTTGTTAAACATAACCTCGTTCGTGGTTTGCCCATAAAAGATTTTTCAGTTGTTGAGAAATGTATGGCATGTGCTAAGGGAAAACAACACAAGAAATCTCACAAATCTAAAACTATCAATTCTATATCATGTCCCCTTGAGTTATTACATGCTGACTTGTTTGGACCAATCAGCGTCAAAAGCATTGCTAAAAAATCATATTGTTTGGTTGTGGCAGATGATTTTTCCAGGTACTCATGGGTGAGTTTTCTAGCAAACAAAGGGAAGACTGCTGGAGCATTCAGGAATTTGATACTCAAGATTGAAACCATCAGTGGGAAGAAAGTGAAGACCATCCGGAGCGACAATGGAACTGAGTTCAGAAATCACATTTTCAAATCATTTTGTGAAGAGAAAGGGATCTTAAGACAATACAGTGCTGCTCGAACACCTCAGCAGAATGGAGTGGCAGAGCGCAAGAACCGAACTTTGATTGAAGCAGCAAGGACTATGTTGATAGAGTCAAAACTTCTAATCATCTTCTGGGCCGAAACTGTCAACTGTGCATCTTATGTGTTGAATAGGGTGTTAATTGTTAAAGACAAAATGAAGACATCTTATGAACTACTTCACAAGCGGAAACCTTTGATCGATTTCTTTCGACCTTTTGGCTGCTCCTGTACTTTGTTGAATACCCAAGCTCAAACATCAAAATTTGGTGCTGTTTCTGATGAATGCTTCTTCGTAGGATACTCTTCTTCTCAGAAAGCTTATCGGGTTTACAATAGGCGCACCAAGATCGTTCAAGAGTCATTTTATGTTGATTGGCAGGAATCAAATGTGTGCGATACTGGATCTGAACCCTCCTGGTTTTATGATGCCACAACTGTGTTTAATTCATTCAATTTACCATTGTTTCTTGAAGAAGATGAGATCATTCCCATACACCTTGATCCCATACCTGATCCCGTCATTTTCCCATCTTCTCCAATATCCCCGCTACAACCGTCACCATTACCTAATGTTGTTAGTACTGCCGACCCTATGACATCATCCCCATCTCCACCATCACCTGTCATTCATCCTCTGGGTTCTTCTGCTACTGATATACAGCATGATTCATCAACTTCATCATCATCAAATGTCATCACTCCGAATTCCCTCTATAAGGAGCTAAAAGATCATCCCCATGACTTAGTCATTGGATCTATTTCAGATGGTGTTCGCACACGTCATCAATCAGGTTTAATTAATGGGTGTCTGTTCTCCTGCTTTCTGTCTTAGACTGTTCCCAAAAATATTAATATGGCATTGCAAGATCCAAGCTGGGTGGAATCAATGCAGTTAGAACTCCAACAGTTCAGAAAGCTCAAGGTGTGGGAGTTGATCGATTTTCCACCAAACAAATACCCAATCGGGACGAAGTGGGTATATAAAAACAAACCTGATGATAGAGGGGTAGTTGTTCGTAATAAATCTCTATTGGTTGTTCAGGGTTTCGCACAAGAAGAAGACATCGATTACACTGATGTGTTTGCTCTCGTTGCTCGTATCGAAGCCATACGAATCTTTCTTGCACATGCCGCACACAAAAATTTCAAAGTTTATCAAATGGATGTAAAGTGCGCATTCTTATATGGAGATATCAACGAAGAAATATATGTTTGCCAACCTCCAGGTTTTGAGGATCCGGATTTCCCTGACAAAGTCTACAAGTTGGACAAATAACTGTACGGATTACATCAAGCTCCTAGAATCTGGTATGAAACGCTAACACAATACTTGTTGAGCAAAGGATTTACAAGGGGGTCGATTGACATGACACTGTTCAAGAAAGTGATTGATGACGACATTCTTTTAGTTCAAGTGTATGTAGATGATATCATTTTCGGTTCGTCAAATGAAGAATTGTGCAGAGAATTTGAGGAGGTAATGAAGCAAAGATTTGAGATGAGCATGATGGGCGAGATGTGCTTCTTTCTCGGTTTACAGGTTGTACAAAAACCCGATGGCATTCTTATTCACCAGGAGAAATATATTCAGGAGATTTTGGTCAAATACAAGATGGACGACAGTTCTTCTGAACTTTCTCCATTCACTGCACAGACATGTCTCACTCCTGACGAATCTGGGAAGTCCGTTTATGCTCACCGTTACAGGTCGATGATTGGATCGTTAATGTACTTAAGTGCAAGTCGTCCAGACATAGCTTTTGCTGTTGGATATTGTTCGAGGTATCAATCCAATCCAAAGGAGTCACATGAAAAAGCCGTGAAGCGTATCTTTCGTTATATAAAAGGAACTCCGCGTCTCGGCCTGTGGTATCCAAAGGGGGGAGCTTTGATCTTCATGCATTTACTGATAGCGACTATGGGGGCTGCAAACTCGATAGGAAATCAGTTTCTGGTGGTTGTCAGTATTTGGGGGAGTGTTTAGTATCGTGGCAGAGCAAGAAACAGACCACCGTTTCTCTATCTACAGGCGAGGCTGAATACACTGCTGCCTCCAGTTGCTGTTGTCAAGTCTTGTGGATACAACATCAAATGATGGATTATGGCTTCAATTTCTTGCATACTCCGATCTTTTGCGATAATGAGGCTGCCATTGGAATTACCAAGAATCCTGTTCACCACACCAGAACAAAGCACATCGAAACACGCATTCATGCCATCCGGGATGCACAAGAAAAAGGGTTTATCAATATCATATCGATCGACACCAAAAATCAAAAAGCTGATTTATTCACTAAAACATTTGATAAACCTCGTTTTTATGAATTAATCAACATGCTTGGTCTAATTTATTTTTAATCTTCTCTTTAAAAAAAACGTGTCTGAAAGGAAAATCTGCTTGTCTTACTTATATTTTCTGATAATGTCGACCATTCTTTTGTGCTTGATCTACTATCATCTTAAATTTGTGAAAATTTCAGTTTTACGAAACTGAAAATTTTGGGGGAGTAAATACTACAAATTCACAATTATGATTCATCTCACGTTATACTATTTGTTTCTTGCAGGAATTCAGATATGGGTTGATGGCGTCAAAAGGAGGAAACAGATTTGCACTGATATGTTAAGTAGGTTCAGCCTGAATATTATTAGACAATAATTCTGTGATCAAACTAAAATTCACAAAGAACTCTGTGATGAGGAGCATTTTCACAGACATTTGGCCTGCACAAAGTGATAAGTTTTGACAAAAACGAACTGAGAGTATTTGTTTCATGCTTGATTCTTTCCCAAATCACCCTTAGCCGCAGCCCTGAATGACGCTTCTCGTTAGCTCTTCAGAATTTTTTGGTTCTCGTGTTAATCTCCTCTACTATGCGGAAGCATTGACCTGGAGTGATGATCTTCTCTATTATATGTAAATATAGACATGAAGCTCTCATCAGCACGTACAGATAATCATCTCCTCTGTTATACGTCAGTATAGACCTGGAGCTCTGGTCATCTGTAAAACCCTTATAAAAGTTTTGCTCTAAAATGTTTATACATCATGTTAATTGCTTGATATCTAACCTACACCCCACTTCACTCCCGAAATACATTTTCCTTGATCACTTGATCTGGGTCTATGTTCCTTACAATTACAAGAATCTTGCTGAATCATCTAAACTCAATATGTCCTGAGGTCAAAATAAGTTACTTTGCTGAATGTCTGTGGAAACCAAGTTGCCAGAGCTTCTTCAAATCGAACCAAAACATGATAAGATCGTCACAGGTTGTTTGTGGAAAGGAAGAAGGCATGGGTTTAAGTGGACAAACATGCTGACAATCTTTGCAAATCTTCTTTCCTCTAGATGATTGCCAGTAACCCGTTTCGGTTTTCTTCATGATTCACTCTGTTATACTGAGTTGATTCTTTCTGAAGTTTCGTTATTTAAACGGGTCGATACATTGGATCTATCACATCTGTTTGGTTTGACATTATTTTAAAATATTTGTATTTTTAAATAGATTTGTCTTTTATTATTTTTCTAAAATTCTTTTTTAAATTTTGATCTGTGCGACACTATAGTGTCGTGTCAGCGACTCTATATCCTTTGCGACACTATAGTGTCGGGCATGCGACACTACATTGTGTTTCATATTCATCTGATGTGGGTCAAACGGGTCATATCTCAGATCTTTTTTTCAAAACCAACACTACACGACTCTAAACCCTAAAACACACACTTAACTTCAATCCATCATTTTTTTGGGTGTTTTTGCTGATTCCAACCGGTAAGAATTACTCTCCTATGTGTTTCGAACTTTCGTTTATTTTTTATTGGTTTTTTGTTTCGATCTGATATGGTTTTGATGATGTTGTCTGGTAAGTTTTTCACGTTTTATGCGACACTAGTTCTTGTTGCGACATTGAACGAAAGTTCAAACCCTAGTTTGCGACACTACCAAGGTTATGCTGTGCATGCTTTGTGGTAGTGTCGGAGGCTTGATTTGCGCGACATTGTAGTGTCGATGCACATATCCAGCTGCTGCGACACTACAATGTCGTTGTTTCTGCGACACTGCTGCGACCTTACTGTGTCGCAGCTATGCGACACTATGTTTTATTTCTTTTATTTTATTTTATTTTATTTTGCATTATTTCTTTTATCTTTATTTTTCTTTATAACTAACAAATTTCCGGTTTGTGTTTCAGGTACTAATATGGAACCAGAGCCTCCGCAGCCGATGAAGTTCGACAAGCGGTCGAACGTGGTCGCTTATCTCAATGATAAGGACCCGAAGTCTGTTGGCTTTCGTGACGCAATATCCTGGTTGAAGGCGTCCCCAATCTCCTATGTTGTCACGAAGGATTTGATCATTGATCAACAGCACGTCAGAGACTTTTGGGAATCTGCAACATATAATCTCAATGCTAAACCAGCAGAGATTAGAGCTAGAGTTATGGGAGAGGATATTATACTTACTGTTAATTCCATTGCTCAAATGCTAAGAATGGAACGTGACGTTGGCTCTCCAATGTTACTGAGTTTGGAGGACGTGCATGAAGGATTTTTGGAGATGGGTTATGAAGGTACTGAATATCTGGAGCGACGAGAGATAAAGAAGACCTTTTTGTCGAAGGAATGGAGGTTCATCGCTCACGTTATTATTGTTTGCTTAGACCATCGGAAGGGTGGAACTGACGGTTTAAATTTTGAGTGGGCCCGCGCGATGGTGAATCTTTGTAGGGGAGATAAAGCAAATATCCCACAAATGATATTTGAGTATATGATTGAAAATATCTCCGCCGAGAAGAAGGATAAATGGTTGCTATACCCGAGATTTATCCAGATTTTTATTGATGAGTTGAAGCTGGGATTATAGAAGTTGGGTGACCCTCTGATTCAGACAAAGATGAATGTTAGAATTTTCGCTGATTGCTCTTCAACTAGACATGACGTTTCGGGAAAGATAACTTATCTTTTCCGAAATATGTATACAGACGAAAGGTGGGATTATATTGAGAAACTGAAGATTTCTGAGGAGAAGAGGTTTGATGAGCTTAGAGATAAAATCAAAGAAGATATCAAGAAAAGAAAAAATTTGTCGGAAAAAGGGATGTTCCGTTTGAAGAGGAACTAGATGAGATCGAAGCAGAAATATTCAAACCAAAGGGAAAGAAGAGAAGGAAGGCGGGTGATAAAACACAAATTGATTCTGATACTGATGTCAGAATCAATAAGGGAAAAGGGAAGGTGCATGAAGTGACTGATTCTGTGCCGAAAACGTTTACGAAGAAATCGGAAAAGAAGAGTTTTGTGGGATTAGACGAGGATGTGATTCATGGGGTGAATACATCGCTCGCTAATGAGCTGAGTATGATAAAGACAAAACTGATACACTCTGAAGAAAGGGAGAGGCACCGTGAATCAGAGATGGAAGATTTGAGGAAGATTGTACTAGATCAGCAAGTTATTATCAAGAAACTACTTGTGGAGTTGAATGAGGTTAAGAAAGGAGTAAAGATTGGGAATACTGAAACTGAAGAAGAAATTAATGAGATGGTGAACATTGCGAAGTACCCTACCTTGAAGGAGATGGTGCAGATTAGTAAGAGTCGAAGAGATTTTGTTGGCTTTAGTGGAGCAGGAGCAAGCGGAACTAGTAAAGAGGTAGAAATTACTGATGACTTCTGTCTCAATATTGATACGGATTTGATAGGAGAGGAAGTCGTGGCTGATAAAGGAAAGGATGCGGAGATGAAGCTAGTGGAAGAAGAGGTTGAGGAGGAGCAGTTGATAGATTATGATTCAGAACCCGAATTCTATGAAGTTGATGAAGAGCCGGGGGGTGCTTGTGGGAGGGGTGTGCCACGACGAAACAAGGGAATGAAAGGCCGCTTTGCGTTGGATGCTCTTTACCCTCCCCACAATGATGGCTCTGTTGTCTTGGGGAGGGTTGAAGCTTGCTTCTTCTCCAGAGTCTTCTTGGTCATCAATACGACCTGTCCTTAATAGAACCGATCTTATTCTCTGAACAATCGGAGGAAATGGTTTATGTGGCACAGAGGAGCGGAGCAGAGGGTGACGTATTCGAATTAGACAAATCAGATTGGTTCAAGAAGGTGGATGAACCTGAATACGTCATGCCTTTATTTCAGAACTTGGATGCCCCAACCCCCAAAGACACGGATAATAAAATATTCAGCTGGAAGTACAATATGGAGCTACAGAAATTCATGATTAAAAGAAGAGGGGGCGGGATCAGCTATATTAGTAATCACAAACACTTCAAAACATTGCCTAAATGGGATTTGAGGCGTTTGGCGGTTCTACCTCTTATTAACGCAGATCAAAATGATCGTGCAAAACTTTTGGAAGAAGAGATCCAGGCGGGATTAAAAGATAATTTTGTTAGTTTCGGGTAAAACAAACTGGAGCGCAAAAGATCAAAGAAAGATCTGGATTGCGTCACTGGGAAAGGAAAGATTGTTTTAAAGATGAAGCCAATCAAGACTGTATTGAGAGTGAGAGTACCGGACCCTAGCCCGTCGAGATTGCAAGAGTTCGATAAATGGTTTTATGATAACCAGACGGGGGAGGCGGTCATTCAAGTAAAAGATGGGTCTGAATGGAGGTTATTTGACCCAATGGAGGTTTTCGGATTTTCTGATGATGATCTAAAGACATTATGTGAAAACCCTATTAGAACTGGAGCCGGAGCCGAGACGAAGAAAGAAGCCACTCTGTTTGAGCGTGTGGCTAACAGGGCTCGTGGGATTAGAACTGAGGTAAGGGAGCTTGCTGAGAAGATACAGAAGAAGACGGAGCTGAATGAAGATGTTCGTGAACTGATCGAGATGTTCAGAGAAGCGAAAGCAGGAGCTGAAGAAGGAGATCCAACAGGTGAAGTACCTCCCTAGGGGGAGTATTGTTGACCACATGTAGGGTGGTACTTCACCTTGTTGTTATTTGTATTTTTGTTTAACTTGTAATAGTTTAGTCGTATTTTGTTTCCGATGTAATAGTTAGATTAGCTTTTGTTTAGTGTGTTTGTTGCAGGTTTTTGCGACACTGCATGCGACACTATAGTGTCGCATGCAGCTTGTCCTTGCTTAGCGGTCAGGCAGTGGCGTGTCTGCGACACTATGACCTGTATATATAGTTTTGTTAGGGCATTTTGTAGACAACTCTTTGGAACTTAATTGAATAATATTCTCTCTTTGATACTGAGTTCGAACCTTATTGATTGTTTGCAAGGAATTGGATCTGTTATATCGTTGTTGCAATTGTTTAATCCATCTTCTTCTACTAATCTTCTTAATTAATCATTTGTTAATGGGTTATAATGGTTTGTGTGAGTTTTGGTCACAAATCTCAACCAATTGATGCTAGATCTAGTGGTATCAATTGATTGTGATTAGATCTAAATCATATATAGCACGAATTACTGATTTCATGGACCAACAGTTGTGTTGTATTGCGTATGTATGAATGTCACTTTAAAAAATGTGTGTGTGTTGTGTGTGTTTATTTATGTGTTGTGAATGATAAATGTGTTTTTGGTTATAGATGAATGTATTAAGTATTGTGTGTGTTTGCTGTTTATGTTGTTGTTGCTGTATGAGTGTATGAATACGGGGGTGGGCGTAATCTGAATGTGTTGTTGGGGGGTAAATGAGTGTGTGTGTGTGTGTTGTATGAATATTTTGTAGTATAAATGAGTGTGTGTGTGTATGAATGGTGTGTGTTATGTTTATGTTTTCTTTAGCAGCAAAACAAGGTGTGTATGAATGTATGTATGAACTTGCTAATTTCAGAAGCAACGCCTGTTTGTGATTTGTATGAATGTATGAGAGGTGGGGGGAAGAACTGAATGTTTGTGTTGTTTGTGTTATTAACAGCAGCTCACAAGCATTATCAGTTGTTAATTAAGTGCATCTGCTCACTGCTGCTGTTGTAGTATAAATGAGTGTGTGTGTGTGTGTGTGTGTATGAATGCTGTGTTGTATTGTGTATGTATGAATGTGCTATAAATATAACAGCAGCAGTACACATCTAAAATGATTTAAATATAACAGCAGCAACAACAGCACATTTTCATATCATTGTGATTTTGTGTTATTAACAGCAGCTCACAAGCATCATCAGTTGTTGATTAAGTGCATCTGCTCACAGCTGCTGTTGTAGTATAAATGTGTGTGTGTGTGTGTGTGTGTATGAATGTTGTGTTGTATTGTGTATGTATGAATGTGCTATAAATATAACAGCAGCAGTACACATCTAAAATGCTTTAAATATAACAGCAGCAACAACAGCACATTTTCATATCATTGTGATTTTGACCCATTTTCGATTATTCATCCCAATATGCATAAAAATGTGAGTGTGTGTCAGTTCTGCATAAACATATGCTCCAGTGAAATCAACCGTTTCATAATGCTTCAAATTGTGTAATTTGGCTTTGCAAGTATAAACGATGACAGACGGACTCTAGGTACGTAAACTTCGTACCCCACATGTGTGTTTCGATTAATGATTTCAAGCAGATTGGACTATGTACACCAGCTTAAGCTCCATCTATGGACTGCTTAAACCATATCTTTATTGTTTTTTTACCATTTATTTGTGTGTTGTGTGCAAGGATTGGGGATGGTCAAAGCATATTCGGAGTGGTAGCGGCTGCAAAAGTTTACTCAACAAACACCCCAAAGGTTAGTGTGTAAGTGTCACTGATCAATTCATATGTGTAGTTTACTCAGCAATTTTTGTTCTTTTCCTTTGTATTGTTGGTTCATCATCATAACTTGGTTGAACATAGATCAGATATGATGCCAAATCGACTTAAAACAACCACCTAATGTAATCTACATTTTTGTGCAGAGGATTATGGTCGTTGTTGGTGGAGTCATAAGATTCGAGCTTTGAATGTAGGCTATATTGTTATACACTTAGAGGAATCCTTACATGGGTACGATTTTATAAATATAAGTACCATTTTTAGCTTCTCCACCTGCAGTTGGGTGTTTGGTTGTGATACAAGCCGTGCACAGTCCTTCAATGCTATAAATACTTATTTTATAGTTGCTATTTCAGGTACTTCTAAAAGACCAGCCTTCATGGTTTCATTATTGACAAGTTGTTGATCTCCTCAATGTGCTCACAACTAGAAATTATGGTATAAGCAATGCATTTTTGCTGTTAATTTACTGTTATTAGTCTTCATGAATGTGTGTTTATGTTTTGACCCATATGACCCGTTAATAAGTTTTCTCCCTAGGCATGTATTTTCTGCTTATGCTTCTTTTGATGTTGTTAGAGAAAACAAATTAGCTGCAGAATTAGTTAATTACCTTGAGGTCTTATTTTTCATAATCTATACTTACATTAATATGCAAAGATGAAATATTACAAATTCAACTTGTGTTTATTTTCAAAGAGTCGGCCTTCTTGAATTTGTAAGCTCCCGTTTATTTTCTATTGCATTTGGGAACCTCAATTTATTCACTATCTATGTGAATATTTATGCTAACCAGTAGCACACAATCTGCTCAACACACTAATGATTGATCCAGTGAGAGTGTTTCTATTCAATTTGACACATTATTAGGCGATATTTCATCTTCTAGCAAGTGAAAGCTGAACATTTTTCTCCCTCACTTCCCCATCCACAGTTTTTTTACTGTGTGTGCATAATTTTGATTGTTTTTATTCAGTTTTTTGTGTTTTAATTTTTTTGAGGGTTTGGAAACAATACGAGACATATGGCCAAGTCAATCAATTATAGCTGATATGTTTTATTAGGTTTTGAAATTCATTCGTGTAGTTTTTGACCAAATTGACCCATCCGTTATTGTGTCGTCTTGACCAGTTTGACCCATTCATTTGTGCAGTTTTTTTGACCTGCTTGTGCTTAAAGTATCTATTCGTTTTTAAACTTGGATCAAAGGTTTTGTATTCATATATTTTTCTACCATTTGTGAGTTGTGTGAATGGGTGTTTTATGTGCAGGGGGTGGTAAAATCTGATGAAAGTATGTATTTTTCAACCATTTTGGCCTGTTTAAACCATTTCTTTATTGTTTTTTACCCACTTATCTGTGTGTTATGTGCAAGGATTGGGTGTGGTCAAAGCATATTTGGAGTGGGGGGGTGTTTAACCTACTACTGCAAATAAATATATATATATATCTATAATATATAAATATAATATAATATTTTTATTTTGGTTCCTAATATTTAGTAGTCTTTAAAAACGTAAGAGTATTTACTTTGTTAACCTATGTAGCACTTGGACAGGCAAGCGACCGAGGTACGGGGACGGGAAACAACAAAACTCATAAATCCATGTACGACTATGGCAATTAAAAATATTAAAAAAATATGTACTTATTAAAAAAATTCCAAAATAGATATATTGATGTAAATTTTAAACTCCCTAAAGTACTACATCTTTCAAAAGTAATTAGTTATCAATAATAAAATCATTTTCAAATTCCGGTTCGTCTAGTGTGAGATCGGCAACCTTCAAAAACCCTATATCTTCAGTTCAAGTTTTGGAAGCCGTATAGAATAGGTATAGATAATTGGCTTTCTTTTTATTTAATGGACTTTTGAACCTAAAATTTGATAGGAAATGTTTAAGAAACGGATTGAAAACATCCCCGAAATTGGGAAGCGTTTAGGAAACATCCCCTAGGCATTTCCGTCCCAATGCGTCCCTAAGACGGATAAGTAAACTATTTGGGCGTCCCCGTGCTACATAGTTTTCAAGCATCTCCTATAGGGGTGTGCATGAGTCAGTTTAAATTTTATTGTGTATAAAAATGAAACTTAGAGATAAAGTTGGTAATAACATACAATTAAATATCTCGTTATTTTTTAGACATATATAATTTATTGTAGGACATTATTTAAATAAAAATACAATATATAGCTGAACATTTAATTCTCTTTAATTTGTGTATAATATTGGTATACTAATAAAATTTTAATAAACTTCATGTTCCGGTTTTTGTACGGTTTTTGTCTCAAAACTTATCGGAACCGTCCATGTCCTATGAATATCCTTAAAACTACTACCTGAGTGTTATGTTCTCGAGCGTGTGTGAGCACTAAATACATATAAATTTCAACCCTTGTATTACATGGGTCACTAACCTAGTTCAGTAAAATGTTTATAATTTTTAATTATTTATAACTTTATATGCTGTATTAGTGAAGTGATTATCAAATATTGTATACCTTCCTAAATTAGAAGGTCGGTTTTGGGAGGACCTATCACGTGGTGACACATGGCATCTATATATTTTTTTACTTTTATATATTGACGATTTTAGTCCTCGACTTCTAATAATTGTCATTTTAGACATTGATGAGTTTTTGACTTTTTTCTCTTACTCTACTTTGACATATAATACTACTTCAACATTCCGAAATTGACAGGGTTATCGTTTTGACTTATAATTTTCATATTATGTTGCCTTTTAATATGTGATATATTACGGCATTGTTGTGCGACGTACGAGACCTGATACTTTTCTTATCAACGCATTGACAAAGTTACATATGCAAGACCGGAACACGTGACCTGAAGTTGCAATGTGCGGCCCGATCTAATATCTAGTTATAAAGGAAAATGTAAATTAAAATTCACATTAACTATAAGTAAACAAATTTGCTAATATAAACTAAAAAAATCAATGAAATATATCAAAATCAAATAAATATAACAAAATGAAAAAATCCGAGTATTGATCATCTTTATTTCTAGAAAACTTAATTAAAAAAACAAATGCAAACTTAGTTTTCCATTCAATATATTTTTTTAAAAGCAAGATGTATATACTGCAAATCTTGATAAATAATAATTTACTACCGATATAGTTAATGTAAGGCAAATTGGCTAAAAATAATCCCAACTAACACCTATTGGCCGAGAATAATCCCAACTCAGTTTATTCCCTCCAATGGTCCCAAATCCAACTTTTTTGGCCTCCAGTGGTCCGCCGTTAAGTGCACTTAACGGCCGTTAACTTTTTTTTGATTTTTTTCGAATTTCAAAACAAGGTTTTATGGAAATTGATCGGGAGGAGTATACGATTCAATTGATGTAAACCTTACTTCGAACTGGTGTTCCAAACGACAAAACGGTCTTCAATCGAGTGTTTAAAACCTAACGGTACTTTAACCGGATATCAAAATTAAACCATTTGGAGCAACAATTGAAAGTAAGGTTTACATCAACAGACTCGTATTCTCCTCCCGATCAAAATCCCTAAAATATCGGTTTGAAATTCGAAAAAAATAGAAAAAAAGTTAACGGCCGTTAAGTGCACTTAACGGCGGACCATTGTAGGGCAAAAAAGTTGGATTTGGGACCACTGGAGGGAATAAACTGAGTTGGGATTATTTTCGGCCAATGGGTGTTAGTTGGGATTATTTTAGGCCAATTTGCCTTAATGTAATTAAATGCACTTGATAAATCTGATATAAATCAAACAATATATTAATCCTAGATGACGATACCCACATAATGTGACGAGAAACACAATACAATAAAATATCATGTACATAATGTGAAAAATATCATGTAGAGAACTAATAAGGTCATGTATAGATTCAACATGTTAAAACTTTATATGTTAATGTTTTATATATCAATACCATGGTTTTATATGATCTTATTGTACTCTCTCACTCATTTTTTTTGTTCAATTGGTAGTTTGCTATAATTACATATGGTCTCATATCTCAATACCCCTAGCATGCTATATGTTTGTATATGTTATTTGCAAAGGGTTTTTTTTTGTGTTTGGGATCTCACATAAAGCAACATATTTATCATTTGGAAGAGAGATGTATGAATTGCCTACATCTCACCCTCTCAAACCCTACCAATAGTTATGAAATGAGTGGGATTTATCAGGTACGATTATTGTTATAAGTACGAAAATAAAAAAAAGTAAAAAATGGTTCTAAACTTATTATCCATAATGGGTCTTTTCCACCCTTTGTGGATTGCCTGTCATTTATGATAATAATTTTTAAAGTGCTTTCATTTAAAATACTGTGCTAACATTAAATATCTATCACATCCTCTTCATAGCAGGGATCACAACCTCTCCATTACAACTAAACTTTCCTCGACTCCTCACTTGCGTTCTATCTACAAATTTCTTTCCATCTTTCTAGACCTTCAACTAAACATTATAAATTGTCATATTACGGCGCATTAAGGTTATAATAAGTATTATTTGGTTGCATATGTCTTAATGCGGAGCATATCACATCTTAGGAGACGTGATGGCTCTTGATCGATGGGCTTTATAATGTCTTCGAACGGTTATACTGGGTCGTAACATATAATATTAGATCATAAAGAGGTATAAGGTCGGTCCATACATGTCTCAAAATAGAATTCTATTATTGGTACAAACATACAATTGCTACACGTACTTAATTAAGTGGTATACCGGTAGATGCATGCCATGTATAACACTCTTACTAACTTCATAGGCTAATATATATCAAAACAATCTATACCTTTTAATAAAAGAGGGTTTTGAATGTCACATGACATTCAATGGCCACTCTTAAATTTCTTTTAAACGATTACACTTAAAATAGGTACTACTACAATGAGGTGTTGTCTTCAAAATTTATTTCCCCAGATTTTATATTTAGTTACGGTAAAAGTTGATTTCAAATTTTAGTTTGTTTTAGGTATATTGAGTAGGAATTGAAGTCTCAAGCACTGTTTGGTTTTGAGTTACGGTTCATTCTTCATGGTCAGAATTTTCATTTGTTCTAACATCAAGTAAACATGGTCCTTTGTTTTATATTGCACACCCTTTAATTAGACCCAACTATATGGGAATCCTAAACTACTAAAATTTTCATTTGTTGTTGAATGTCATATATTGTTTGTGTTGTGTTTTGTTTGGTGGTCCATTTTTTTTCTAATTTTTAGCACGTACTTTTATGACTGATGGATCCCATTCGATATGATTGCAAATTTTGGAGCTTTATGATTTTATATTTAGTTATAAGTTTTTTAAGACTATTTATGTTTTGATTCATGGGTTTGTGAGGAAACTGCAAAAGAGACTCCACAACTTAATTTGTTTTGCCTAAAGTTTTCAGACTCGGTTCGGTTGAACCGGTCGAACCAGGATTTAGAGACAACACCGAACCGGTCCATATATGTTCGTTTATAGCACAATGACTCGGCCGGTTCGAACCGGTCGACCGGTTGGATTGGATCAGAAATTGATTTTTTTTAAATTTTTTTTAAGTTGGTTGTGTCTTTAAAATTAGATTATCTTTGTTAAACTCATAGTATTAAACTTAAATGTTTGTTTAACATGATTAATGTGTTTGTTTTATGGTTTTAGAACTTAAAATATTTGTGTTTGAGAGTCTAACTTATATTTGAAATTTTAATACTTTAAAATATATATATTTATTATTTATTTTGTTTAAAACAGATCTAACCGGTTCAACCGGTCCGACCGGCCCAACCAGTGAACCAGTAAGACGACCGATTCACTGCCCGATCCGATCCTGAAAACATTGGTTTTGCCAAACGTTTCAATATTGTTAATGGTGTCTATCTCTAGAAAAATGCATAAAAGCTTCCTTTAATTCAGTCCATTTCACATTTGTTTTTAAATGTGGCCTTGAATTTCTTGTAGGTTGATGCAACTGAATCTAATGAAGTGGTCTCACAAGAGGCTTATATGCTTCTTTACATGTAGTAATGTTTCATTTGAGTTCTATTAATTAAAAGAGATACATTAACTTCATGTGACCTGTAAACTGTTAATGATGATTTTTTTTAATTTCAACTTAGTTTTCACCCTTTGTAGATGAAAAAGGGTTGGTGGATATAGTGTTATTACATTTCACCAATGATGTTTGAGCAACATGGTACTGTCGTGTCACAGATAGGTAAATTGGTTTTGTGATCATTGGAGAGAATAAACTGAACTGGAATTATTCTTGATTAATAATTGTTAGTTGAGAATTATTTTAGGCCAATTTGCCTTTAGTTTATGTAATTTAGTTCACTTAGTGTAATAAAAAGTCAACTAGCAAGCCTTTGTTGATATGCTTGCCCGGTTCCGAAGTGAAGAATTATATGAAAGGAGAGCGAGGGCTGCAATATTAGAGGAGGCAAAAAAAAATGTTTAATTATTGTATTCTTTTGGAATTGATATATGCATGCAAGACCAACTTTCTTCTACATTTATATAACTACTTTATTACCCGTGCTATGCTCGGGTAAACAACACCTAAATAATATTTTAAAAATATTCATGAGAACAAAGACGGTTCTAATTAATTTTAAGACAAAAATTGTTGTAAAATCGAAACACAATATATATTTAAAAAACTATATTATTTTAGGAGGGATTTTCTACAAAGGCTAAAAACTCTAAAAACGCTAAGAAGGATTTTGGGGCGTCGGATCTGGATGTCAACGGCCAAGATTAACGCGGTGGCGTTTTTGTAAATATTTTGATGTTCTTGCTGACGCGACATATAGTTCTGGGGTAAATTAGTCATTATGCGTTTTCAACCTAATTCAAACGCCATGGTGTTTCTTAGATTTGTGCGTTTTTAACACAAAATTCAAACGCCATGGTGTTTCTTATATCTGTGTCTTCTGAATCATGGTGTTTTTTACATTTGAACTGATCACAGTAAAAACAGTTGTCGTTTCTGGTGTTTTATTTCTCACACATTCTAACTTTTCCCATGGTGTTTCTTAGCACTATCAAATGGATCTATGTCTTCTGAATCATGGTGTTTTTAACATTCGAATTGATCACTAAAAACACAATGATTCAGAATGTTAAAAACCCAATGATTCAGAAGAACTGAACATTGATCGGACGTTCGTAATTAGTAAACGAAAACGTCAAAAACAAACAAAAACATCATCGCTTTCAGTATTCGCCATAGATGAATGATTATGGATTCAAAATTAAAAACGAAAAACGTCAAAAACACGCCATACATGATCGGATGTTCGTAATTAATAAACGTCAAAAAAACACCATAACTGAACATCGAGAGTGATAACCAGGATTTTGAAGTCAGCATCGCGCGTATAAATGACGAAGATGCCCCTCCGTGTTTTTTTTTCTCTCATGGCCACGTGCTTGTTGTTGATTGCTTCCTACACTTCTTAAAGTTTTGAGCCTTTTTAGAAAATCACCAATCATTATTTTAGTATACAATATTATATTCACGTTAAAGAAAATTAAATGTTTGATTTTATGGTGTTGTTTTGTAAAATATAATGTCCGATAAAGAGTTATATATATGTTTAAAAAATACTAAAATATTTAATTGTAAATAATTACCAATTTTATTCATAAGTTTCATTTTATACCCTAATAGTAGAGGGTTGAAACTGTAATTACTTTTAATTTTTTCAAGATTATACTAAACATTAGGGAAACAAAATGTAATTATTATATAAAAAATTATTATTGTGAGATAAACTCTCAAAAGATGTCACATAAGTAAAACACTCTCAATTGATGACACATAATCAAATTATATTTTGCTTTATTATATTAGAAATAGCTTTGTAATGCATGCAAATCACATTTCTTTGTTAGTGTATAAAAGAAGTTTCTAAATATTTGTGGATTATTATTTTTTATGTATCTACATAAATCGTCGTTGGATTTAATAAACCTTTATTTTATGTAATATATAACCTATATTCATATAATAATTTTTGTATACAAAGTTTAGAGTTATGTATTTTTTATGACCACGTCCGTGTAACATACGGAAAATAATCTAGACTATCTAATAAATTAAGGTTTTAGTGAGGGCCATTAAGTCCTCTTTGAGGGTCAAACATAAGAAGGAAACTAGATGAATGAATAAAAGGATGTCTGGGAGAGAAAAATTGAGTGAGAGAGTTGATGTAGCCAAAATATTCTTATTAATTGTATTTCTATAAAAATATTTACAAATCTTTAAATATTAAATATTGTAAATTCTTAAATAAAATTGTTATGTATATTTTTTAAATATTGTTATTTAACTCGTGTGTAGCACATGAGAATTAAACCTAATATAGTAATAAGGTAATGCCATATGACATATGTGCCTCATCATGAATTTAGACTTTTGGATTATAAGATAGAAAAAATCTTCCAGGAGTTTTTTTAGTACTTGCATGTTGGGATTAGTTACTAGTTCAAATTTGATAAAAATTTATATTTTTTGGGAATTGGTTGGAATGCATTCGTATCTATTAATAGGATTTTAGTTCGCACAACATGTTGTAGAAAAGACTTGTCAAAAAACATTTGTAACTAATCGTGTTTGTGATTTTGGTTTAATATTAGGCATTTTAGGGTTTTATTGAATAACGGCGAGTTTCAAATTTCGTGATGTATTCCTAATACTTCGCCTAGCAGCACAACGCTTGTATTGCTCTCCCACAACCCTATTTTCACGGTTTAGGTTACTCCCATTTCGCTCGTTGATTTCATTTAAGACGCAAAAATAGAATAACTATATGTTTTGGTATTACTACTGAAATTATGGTTCTGATTTATAGTGATAATTATATGTCTCAAGATCACGGATATTTAAGATTTTTTGCTTATATGAGTTTTTTTAGTACTTGCATGTTGGGATTAGTTACTAGTTCAAATTTGATAAAAATTTATATTTTTTGGGAATTGGTTGGAATGCATTCGTATCTATTAATAGGATTTTAGTTCGCACAACATGTTGTAGAAAAGACTTGTCAAAAAACATTTGTAACTAATCGTGTTTGTGATTTTGGTTTAATATTAGGCATTTTAGGGTTTTATTGAATAACGGCGAGTTTCAAATTTCGTGATGTATTCCTAATACTTCGCCTAGCAGCACAACGCTTGTATTGCTCTCCCACAACCCTATTTTCACGGTTTAGGTTACTCCCATTTCGCTCGCCGCTACTACGGGAATCGCTTTTGCTTTATTTTCCTCTGGCTAAATTCATTATTTATCACTTGGGGTAGGAACTATAGTATATGCTACAAGTATGGATTATTGAAATAATAAGACATGTATTTGGATATTTCCCTTTAACTCAGCAATATTTTTTATTTGGCTTCAATAGTTGATAGGAAAGATCCCTCTAGTGACTTCTCTAGGAGCTTTTATAGTAATCAGAATCTATAGAATTGTGGTCAATAAATTATTGCAAAGCCCCGATATTTATTACCAGTCAGAGTTAAACGATAACGGCATTTCGGTCATGAATCCACTGATTTCTGTTGAT
Organism: Tagetes erecta; assembly: GCA_030867185.1. NCBI lineage: Eukaryota > Viridiplantae > Streptophyta > Magnoliopsida > Asterales > Asteraceae > Tagetes > Tagetes erecta. The sequence continues at coordinate 22,628,635 of CM061491.1, forward strand.
TCCATTATTGCTATTGGATTGGCTTTAGGGCTTGCTTCTATTGGACCTAGAGTTGGTCAAGGTACTACTGCGGGTCAAGCTGTAAAAGGTAACACGAGACAGCCCGAAGCGGAGAGAAAAATACAAGGTACCTTATTGCTTAGTTTAGCTTTTATAGAAGGTTTAATAATTTATGGTCTGGTCGTAGTATTAGCACTTTTTCGTTTTGCTATTTCTTTTATACCCTTATTTTCTAGAATCAACTATGGTGTTTTTGAGATTTTTTTGCTTTATAGATAACTAATTTAGTGCCCGCGTTATGCTCGGGAACACAATTCAAGTGAATCTTTTAAGGATGTTCATGAATGTTTAATTCAGTTTTGAGACAAAACTGTGGTAAAACGAAACACATGATATATTTTTAAAAATTAGATTTTTAGTATAGCAATATTATTCTCAAATTAAAGATAATAAAGCGCTTAGTTTTATGGTGTAGTTTATTTATTTTTTTTAAAATCATATAAAAATGTTATGTATATTTATAAAACACTGAGGTCTTTAATTGTATGTTATTATTTACTTGTAGTAAAGGGCTAAATTATAAATACTTTTAAATTTTTCATAATTCTCTAAATATTAGGGGACCAAAAATGTAATTAGTTTTATTATAATATATTTTATATATATATTTAAAAAAAAAATTATTGTGAGATAATCTCTCAAATAATGCCACATAAGCTAAAAGCTATGAAAAGATGTCAGATAAAATTTTTTTATTTTACTATATTATATAATGATATTATATAATGATGATATAAAGATCAACAAAAGATGCTGGCATAAAAGACATTTTAAGTACACATATTTAAACTCGTTGGTGATTAGTATAAGCGCTTACTGTTAACTGACAATTTTTAAACTGAATTAGAATTAGAATTAGAGTAAATTACATTTTTTTGCCTCGTAAGTAAAAAATTTATCGTTCAAAGTGTCGTTTCGAGATAACATTTACATCAATCGACTCGTATTCTCCTACCGATCAAGAGCTGTAAAACATCGGGATTGAATTTGAAATAGCTTACCGGCATTAAAAATTTAACGAATGACTATCGGTTGTCAAAATGATAAAAGTTGGGACGGTTACCAACCAATTCGATATTGGGACTGGTAGAAACCAAATGACGAAAGTTGAGACCGTTTAAAATCAATATACCATTATTTTAAAAAAAATTGATCAAGTCATCGGCTACTAGGGTAACGAGTGAAATAAGAAGCCGGTGCATGCAATTTTTAAGACAACATAAGTGGTGCTTATAAAGGCATATATAGGAAGATTATATTTGATCAAAGTGAAGGCATCGGCTACTAGGGTAATGAGTGAAATAATGGCGCGACCATCTGTTGGTTGAAGACTAATATAGAAAAAGGGAACGCACGGGAATAAAAAAACTGTTGTGTTCCTGAGTTTAATTAAAGGAAAAAGTGAAGAGAAGTCATTCATTTCTCTTCTCTTCCTTTCTCTTTTCTTCCCTTCTCCCCCTTTCCTTTCCTTCCTTCCACTTCTTTCTAATATCTTTTCAATTTGGAAAGATTGATTTTAGCCTTAAATTCCCCTTCACTTCCTTCCACTTCCCTCCTTAAGTAAACTCGGGAACACACTTTTTTATTTTCCTTTCACTTCCATCCTTTAAAAAAAACTCTGAAACACAATTACTTTTTTGTTTCCTTCCACTTTCCTTCTCTTCTCTTTTAAAATAAACTCGGGAACACTTAAAGATTTGTACGTGTCACCGTTTGATGAAAGCAAAATGACTATAACAATGTAATACTTAAAATAAAATACATATATATAAAAATAATTTAATCAAATTTATTTATAGCAAACAAAAAATAATTAAATACTTAGCTTTGAAAATGTAAATATAAAATAACTAAGTGGTAAATTAACTTTATTATTGTGATTATTAACAGTAAAGATAAAAGTAATTTAAGACTTAATTTTAGAAAAAAAAGTAGAAGAATTAATTTTGAAACCTAAACGGTATGACGGGTCAACCCGCTTTTTAAGTGGTTTAACAAGAAAACGACCCGTTTTTTACAGGTCAAACTGAACATGACCCGTATTTTGAAAGGTGTACAAGGACTATTTCAACTTTATTTACATCCGATTAAAGCACCGTTTCATCGTTCAAAATGACGTTTCGAGGTAACTTTTATATAAATAGGCTCGTATTCTATTTCCGATCAAAAGGCTTAAAACATCGGTCTTCAATTCGAAAAAACGTAATGACGTTACCGTTAGTTGCCAAAGTGACAAAAGTTGGGACCGTTGACATCAAATTCAATAGTTTGGACCAGTAGAAACAAAATGTGATAGTTGAGACCGATGAAAACCAATATACTAAAACAATTTAACAAATTGAGTGTTTAATTAATAATTTGGATATATTACAAATTAACATTGATCCACTTTATAGACATAGCTAATTGGCATAGCAAAATACCCAACTGACAATCTAATCAACACCTTAATTACTTCATAACTACTATCCCCGAAACGGATTTGTCATTAATCAACTGTTGCTTTTGCCTATGCTCCTAGGTGATGGTATCTTCGAACACAAGGGGTGTTGGCCACTGGCCCTAACACAGTTTAAGGCTTTGACCCTTGATCCTTAACAAAATGTATTTGATTTTTACTTCTTCTAACAAAGTAGTATTACGTTGTTATATATAGGATATGAAGTTGGTATGCCAACTAATTTACAAACCCTCAAACACCTAGCAAACGATTCCACTACTTCATTATCAATTCTTCTAGATGATCCAATTCTATTGTAAACTTTGTCGGCAAGAAAATGACTGGTATCCTAACATAAGGCCGCAACACAAAATGTGCCTTCCCTAGATTAGATTCTAAGGTACCATTTGTACTCATGTTATTCAGCCCATCCCATCAAGCCAATCTAGTTTCATCACCGTGAGTGTTCTTGAAATCATAAGGTATAACACATGAAAACCTTCCCCAAACCCAAACATGGACGTAATACATAAGGGAAACCACTTCCTGCGGAACCATTTCAGTAACTCCTTCTTGGACATATAGAATGACATTTTGAAAATTAAAAGATCTACACCTTCATTGAGCCAAAACGGATCAGGCCCGTTTGGGTTAGCTCGGCAAAATGTAAAAGCATGTATGCCAGAATCTATTTAACCCAAGTCATAATCTCATCCACATTCTTGTTTTTCGTCTTTGACATGTTTCTCCGATAAGAAAAAAATGTCATGTTGATTCTCTATACGAGGAAACATACGAGATAGTTCCTTAAAAGTTTGGCAAAGTAACCAATCAACATTTTACCATGACATTTTGTCTTGGTATAAATAGTGGTTTCTTCCTCTACATAACAGGCAATGAAACTCACAAAAAAGTTTAAACTTTCTGCTCATCACAACGCTTGTAATCACATTAGTTCTTGAAACATCTAAACCTTTTAGATTTAGAAGTTTTGTTAGCAAAGTGCTATTGCCCCAACTGTGGCACTGTAATCATTTCACAACAATCAGGAGCAAGTTGAATGCTTTTGAGAAGCTTGTGATGGCCGATGGGAAAACTGCAATATTTAAATCATTTAGCAAACTGCACTAGTCACCACATAATTCTTATAATGTATAATAAAGCCACCGGTAAGTCAAACTGTTTTTTGTTTCATATATGACTGGCAATCTCAACTCTTGATGAACTTAGAAATGCTCTTTACTTGCATATTCAACATATTTAGAACTCTATTGTTTAACCTGAATGAATGTTAGAACATAGACAACCAAGTTTTCTAAATAACATAAAATACATAGTAAGAAGTTTCTATATCCCAACAAATTAATAGGGAGTCATATTATATTTCTGGTGGCAAAATGGGTTATTTTTTGTGAATGTTACATAAGATGTGCCATGTCAGCTCAAGCCAAGTGTCATATGGAGCAAGATCGCCGTAAAATTGTTGAAAACCTTTTTCACTTCCAAATCATTTTAAAAAAATTATATGACGAGCCTTAAACTTTAAATAACTATAAGTTAGCTTTTAACAATAAAGTTTTCATGCCATTACATTTCATATCCTTTATTTAATAGATATTTTTTTATGTGGCACAACATAAAAAAATATTATAAATATTGATTTTTTTTTCTATCTAGAAAAGTTGTTTTGTGGTACCTGGACTTGAACGATTGTAAAACTACTCATATATATATATATATATATATATATATATATATATTCAACTTATTAAAATTATTTTTTTATCAAACTAGAACTTATATGATGTAATTGTATTCAAACATGCAATTTCATATTTATACGTGTGTATGTATACATGAAAGGTTGAAGAGGTGAGCTACACTAATACTAATGCTTGCTATTACAAAATAAATACGATATGAATATCAAAATAATAAAAAAATACCAAGATAAACAATAGCAAGAAACTACAACTAATTGGTAAGTCAATAAAAAGAAATGAGATTTTACCATGATGTGCAATATTTTAATTCCGAGATCACCAATTCCAACAAAGAGGTTTTTATCCGAGTCAAATCTTGGTAAAGAATATCTGTAGACAATGATTCAATATCACAATAAAACACAAATTGGTGACTTACTGCTTAAATATTTATTGGTATCATCCTAAAACAGTAAACTCTAATTAAACACACAAGAATAAGAAAAATAACGCTAGACAAACGAATATAGAAACACATCAGTTTCTAAAAGTAATATGTGTTTTATTGGGTAATCAATTAAATAAAGACTTTGCACCACATAGAACAAAAGATAATTCTAAACAAATAGAAAAAAAATTAAGTGTTTTTTTCTAAAGTCATTTAACTGAATACCAAAGAGGATATATCTTTTCATAAATGCTTATCTGTTATATTCATAAATATACTATATTTTACATGCACTTTTAACAAAGTTCGTATTAAAATTCATCAAAATATATTCGTTAAGAAATGAAAGACACATTTTTAATATATATGTAGCATTCATTTACCAATAACATTTTAGAAAACATTATGAGAAAACTAAATGCGTACTTGTGGTAGAATGAACGATACATCCTTATAATTCTGCAACAGCAACAACATGCCTTTACTTCTTATTTGCTAAATCAAGAGAGAAAGATTCAAAAACACATCAAAATAGCATCAAAATCTAAGAACATATATTTGAGCTCATAAATAACTTCCTAAGGTTGTTATGCCCTTGATTATTGATTAACTTATCAACTAATAAGAAAACACTAACAATTTGAATCAATCACACAAGAAAAAGAACAATAATGCTATACAAACGAATCTAGAAACACATCTGTTTCCAAAGGTAACGAGGGTTTCATCATGTAATCATTTAAATAGCGAGTTTGCACCACATAGATCAAAAGATAATTCTAAAAAAAATAGAGAAGCAATACATAAACAAATATCTATTTACATAAACACTTGTATACCTTGTTTAGCAACGCAAATGCGCTAAGCGTTTTTAATGTGAAAAGGAGAATAAAGCAAGTGTATGCATCGCTCTATTCATGCACTCTTGGTAAATTCTAACACAGACAGTAGAAGAAGATGAATTATATTTATCGATGAAGAAAGGACGTCTCTGAGCCTGTACTTATAAAGGAGGATTGGTGGGGACTGGATGAGGAAAGGAGGAGATGTTAAAGCGACATACTGTGGGATTGAATATTATATTTGAATATCATTACGACAATACAACTCATCTTTAAGGTGATATTGGTTGGCAAGTGTGAAAACAAAGATACGAGGTTTCATCTTTAATATCTCTTTTCTTTATACTAATAAATGAGTAAATATTCAGTCATGTGGCATTCATTAGGTCATCTGTGACACCCGACAAATTCAGGTCAACTTCATTAGTCAAACTATGTTAGTCACGTTAACGCAATTATAATTTTCATTTAACTTGATGAATTAAATGTACGAACTGTTACACAAACGTACACACGAAACGACCACACGAGTTAATACCCAGGCGTTGGTGAATTTAACTAGATACAAATATAATTAATATAAATCTTAATGAACATATGTAATTAATTGTTGAACTTTCGAGTAATCACGTATTTTAACGGTTTTAACCGTTTGCGAAATTCAGGTAACTTTATAAAACAAAAATTTATGTTTAAGAAAGTTTTTTATTGTGTTTACAAACCGAGGTAAAAACGTAGCTCATGGATCATCCATGTGATCCATGGATGGCCCAAAGCCCAACCCAACTTAACATTTAACAAAAATTTATAAAAAAACTAACAAAACCCTAAACCTAGTTTAATAAAAAAACGGCCAAAACCTTTTTTTTCCTCCTCCAAAGCCGTCGGCATATATATACACACAAACACACACACACAATCTTTGATTTCTTGCAAGTTTGTTTCAATTGGTATTGTTTTTGGGTGTTAATTGAAGCTACAAACGCGTTACAAGTAAGTTTCGTTCATAAAAATTATATATATATTTCGAAAATTTTAGGCTATAACCCTAGTTCATCCAAAAATGGTCAATTGATTGTGTTGTGGAAATGGGTTATTGATTATGAATTACTTGTTGTTTTGATGATCAAATGGTGAATTAAATCCACAATTAATGTTCTTGAGAAACTAAGGTTGTTAGAAAGTCATTTGAACATGAACTAGGATGCATGATTATGATGATATATGATGAAATACATGCTTATATGATGAATTGGATGAAAGTTGATTAATTGGTTTTGAAATTTCATAATCGTTTTGCCATGTTACTAAAAATAATAACTTTTTCACTAGGGTTCATGTGGAATTTCATGTTGTGGACATCTAAGGTTTGATATGATGTTACTAGTATGTTTATATGATATATTAGATGAATTTTGGTTATTTGAACGTACGAATCCGACTTGGTTTGGAAGGACTTGCTAAATGTGGAAACTTTTTGTCATGAACATTCACTAGGGTGCATGTGTAGTAACTTTGGACATATAAACATGAATGGATTTGCTTATGGAAGATTGTAGACCATCTTGTGAATGGTAAATTGACTTTTGACATGGAAATGGTATGTAAAAGTGATAAGTAGGTAATACTCCGGTTGCATGAAATTGGTTGTTTGGAATCTAAATGGTGTGTTCTAGTTAACTAGGATGCCATGATGAAAGTGTTGCTATGTTAGTTGAAGTGAAACATGTGGACAAGGTGTTGTGCTTTGAGTGACCACACATGCTAGTATGTCTCATATTGAAAACCGTAAAGTGATAGTGTGTGTTAAGGTATTGTGTAGCGTGCTATGGTTTTTATGCAATAGTTGACATGCATAGGGATGTTTGGGAGTCTCTAGGATGTTGAATTATGCAAGCATGCTCTAGAAGTCTGACTTTCCTATAAAGGAAACTTTTATGGACATAGAAACTTGTTGAATACTTGTCATGTGATGTGGTTTGTGAATGAAACATGAACAAATACATCAAATGTAACCTAGTTACACTTAATAAATCATCAACGGGTCGTGGGTCAACTCGGGTCAACAAAAGTCAAAAAAAGTAAAACTTGGTCAAAAAGCCAAACTATTCCAATCTCGCACAAACTGTATAACTATTTGGATGCATAGGGTTCTATGACCCTACTCGAACACATATTAATAGATCTACAATTATTTAGGTTGCTGTATTACATTGTATGCTTTTAAAACTGATTTGCTGTGCAACCTAAGGTGAGTTCACTAAACCGTACTCTTACTATTCTACCCTTTTATGGGTTGGAACACAAACAATTACTTTTACGGATTTACAAATTTGGTATGTCACATATCTGGATTAGAGTTACTTTTTACTGTTCATGAAAAACCTCATGGATACCTAGTTGACCGTTAGTATTTGTGAAATAGTTGGTGAATTTTGAGTACTACTACTGGGTTTGACAAACCCCATCCGGGCTAGTCGCGCTAGCACGACAGATGGACTTGTCGAACGGGTGTTGAATTGACCTAACATACATACATGTGCATCCTGATGGGATGCACGACAGGCAAAATGCACGTAATGTGTACATACGTCAGCTTCGGTCAGATACATACGACTCTAAGGACATGTACTGTAGACAAGCTACCTACACTGACATACTTAATTTATATTTCTGCTTGCAATTGAACTTATTTGATTTCATACTTACTATGTGAACTCACCAACCGTCATGTTGACACTTGTTAGCCTTTCACTGTTTCAGGTCACTGAGGTACATTACACGTAGGACATGGCATGGCGTCCCAACATTTTATTAAACCACTTTCTTGCATTAAACATTGTGTTTTGGGATTTAACAACTATTTAAACTGTTCGGGCGCGTGTTTTTACGCATGTACTTACTGCATGGTTTGGGTTTGCTTTAATTACTTAATTATTACGCTTCCGCGTAACTGAAAAACTATTTACTCTGGTTTAAAACTTTGATTGTCTCATTAAATGGGATAACGTTTAGATTTCAAAACTCATATAGAGTCGCTCGGTGTAATTAATGACTGCATCCTGGTTTGTTACACCTCTAACAGTAAAACCAGGAATGGCATCAGAGCCAATGGTTATAGCGAACTAGGTTGCATTGCATTCTAGACTATAATTGTACACTACATTAGTTTCACCGAGTAAATTATTTATGACTGCATTATTTGGTAGTTATTTGTACACGTACTTGATTTCAGGAAGGGCATCATCTTTCAAAACACCTTCTAGTTCTTCACGTAAGAGACCATTACCCGACTTACTTCCTTCCCCTGTTCGTGAATGACCTCGTATCCTGACCGATGAGATTAATTGGGATCAGTCGTTTGCTCTTCTCCTCACCTCGTACGATTGGAACTATTATCCAGCTTACATGAAAAGCCTAAGGCAGGAGGAGAGCGTACCTCAAACGCCCCCTCGTGTGCCCTACCCGAACTACGATCCTACTTCTAAACTTCCCACTCTTGATTTATCCAACGAAAGGGCAATAGCCGCTCTCGCGGCAACCCTGTGTTCTACTCGGCGCGAAATGGAGATGTTAAGGGAGGAGCTACACCAATCCAGGCAAGCTCTACAGCAGTCAAATGAGATAATCGCGACGCTGGAAGCAAGAGGCGGGGAGGATCGGCACACCATATTGAACATTGTGGAACATCTGGACGCGCAGATAGCGCAGGCGGCGGAACCACCAGTGGAGCCCGAGGTGGAACCGCCAGTGGACCCCGACAGTGATGGAGAGGATAGCGCATGATTTGTGGTCTCACCTTAGTTTTCCCTATCCAGTTACATACTCTCGTCTTGTTTTCTTTTACAATCTTTCTTATTCATCTCATGACTTAGTGGGAAGGGTTGTTTCCCATAAAAACTGAAAACTTTGGATTATGATGTTTGACTAGTATTTTGTGAGAAATTGCAAATTATTTATCAAGTATTGTTATTTGAATTTGGATGTTTGGTTGTGTTAATTTTCTTGTTTACTTATACATGAATGATAGTAACTTGTTGGATACTTATTAATTGTTGTATCTTGTGAATTTGAAGAATGACTGGAAATATCAATATGACACCTACTGAGCTGGCAGCTTTGATCCAACAGCATGTGGTCGCGGCAATGGCCAACCAGGCTCAGGCTCAGGCCCCGGCCCAACCAGCACCTGGTAATCCGGAAAAACCATGAAATTTTTATTTATTTATTTATTTTTTTTGTATATCATTGTATCTATTTTAGCCTGTCATTTCTTTCTTAACTCCCAAGTATGACTTAATCTCGTTGAATATGGGTGTTCTAATTCATGTTTCAAAATTCTTCTGCACCAGCACCTGCACCTGCACCTGCACCACCAATCTGTACTTTCAAAACATTCCTGGATTGCAAACCGCACCACTTCAACGGGACAGAAGGGACGGTAGGGTTAATACGTTGGATTGAAAAGGTTGAGGCGGTCTTTGCTAGGAGTGGTTGCGCTCCTGAAAACAATATGAATTTCGTCACCGGGACCATTAGTGGACCAGCTTTAACTTGGTGGAACCGGGAGACACAACATATGGGGTTGGAGGCTGCTAATGCCTTAACTTGGGAACAATTTAAGAAATTAATTAAGCGTGACTACTGTCCACGGGACGAGATCCAAAAACTTGAAACAGAGTTCTATCATTTGAAAATGGAAGGGTTAGAGGTGGAGGCCTATACCACCAGGTCCCACGAACTTGCTACCTTGTGTCCGAATATGGTGGATCAGGATTACAAGAGGATTAAAATGTACATCTCAGGTTTACCACCATAGATTCAGGGATTGGTTACTTCATCCAGGCCCGCAACTATCCAAGATGCTATTCGTCTCATGCATCAGTTAGTGGAATAGGCTATTGAACAGGGAACATTACCTAAAAAGAAAGGGTCTACGTCGTCTGGGTCAGATGGGAAAAGGAAATGGAATGACAAAAACAATAACAAATCGGCAACGAACTCCAGTTACTCACCACACCAACAGAATAGGAAGTATGATAAGTCAAGGAGTTATCAACCCTTCTCGTCTACTGCGAGTCCGAGTAAGTGGGGATATCTGGGGGATTTGCCTGAGTGTAATAAGTGTAATCGGCATCATAACGGAGTTTGTAACAGGGTTACTTGTCTGCGTTGTGGGAAGCCTGGTCATGAGGCAAAGGACTGTAGGGGGAGTTAATGGCTCGGGGAGCATCAACGAACAATGGAAACGAGATTACTTGTTTTGAATGTGGGCTGAAGGGGCATTACAAGACTGAATGTCTTAAACTGAAAAAGGGTCGTAATGGTGGGGACAAGGATAAGGCTGAGGGTAGTGGTGCTGGTGCAAAGGGTCATGCGTTCACCATCGGTAAAGGTCAGGCTATCAATGACTTAAACATTGTGTCTAGGAAATTTCCTATAAATGATTTGCTTTGCTAATGTTCTTTTTGATTCTGGAGCTGATAAAAGCTTCGTTTCCCACGAATTTAGTAAACTCCTAGGGGTCGTACTGACTGAACTCGAACGTAATTATACCGTTGAACTAGCGAATGGCAAGAAATCGAACGTAATTATACCGTCATCGCATGATTGGTTATCCAAGAACCAAGCAGAGATCATATGTAGCGAAAAAGTTATACGAATTCCTCTCCCTAGTGGAGAAACTATGTCTGTTCAAGGTGAGAAAAGTGGCGCTGTTGTTGGCATCATTTCTCTCATGAAAGCCCAAAAGTGTCTACGTAAGGGTCATTTTGCATTCTTGGCTCATATTACCGAAACTCTATCCGAACAGAAAAAGTTGGAAGAAATTTCTGTCGTTTGTGATTACCCGGACGTATTCCCTGAAGATTTACCTGGTTTTCCTCGTCAACGTCAAGTTGAGTTCCAAATCGAATTAACTCCGGGAGTGGTACCGATTGCCAGAGCTCCGTACCGTCTCGCTCCGGCTGAGTTGCAAGAACTGTCTAAGCAGCTTCAAGAACTGCTTGAGAAGGGTTTCATTAGACCCAGTTCATCTCCGTGGGGAGCTCTTGTTCTTTTTGTCAAAAAGAAGGATGGAACTTTCCGCGTGTGCATCGATTACCGGGAACTGAACAAAGTTACCATTAAAAATCGATATCCACTACCTCGTATCGACGACCTGTTTGACCAGTTTCAAGGGTCAAGTAATTATTCTAAAATTGATCTTCGGTCTGGTTATCATCAGCTGAGAGTCCGCGAAGAGGACGTCACAAAAACAGCCTTCTGAACCCGTTACGGTCACTATGAATTTGCCGTCATGCCATTTGGCTTAACGAATGCACCAGCAGTTTTTATGGATCTCATGAATCGTGTCTGTAAACCTTATCTTGATCAATTTGTGATTGTTTTCATTGATGACATTTTAATATTCTCAAAAAGCAAGGAGGACCACGCGGAACACTTGCGATTAATTCTTGAGCTCCTGAAAAAGGAACAACTTTATGCAAAATTTTCTAAATGTGATTTATGGATTCGAGAAGTACAATTCCTTAGTCACGTAGTTAATGAAAGTGGCATCCATGTCGATCCTTCAAAAATCGAGTCAATTAAAAATTGGGCAACTCCGAAAACTCCTACGGAAATCCGTCATTTCTTGGTCTTGCGGGTTATTATCATCGTTTCATCGAGGGATTCTCAAAAATCGCACAACCACTGAAATCTTTAACCATAAGGGTACGGTGTATTAGTGGGGTGACCAGCAAGAAGCTGCCTTCCAGCTACTCAAACAAAAACTCTGCAGTGCACCTATTCTGTCTCTACCTGAAGGGACGAAAGACTTTGTAGTGTATTGTGATGCTTCCGTTCAAGGCCTTGGTTGCGTTTTGATGCAACGTGGGAAGGTCATCGCATATGCCTCACGCCAATTGAACATCCATGAGAAAAACTATTCGATTCACGATCTTGAGTTAGGAGCTGTGATCTTTGCTCTGAAAATTTGGAGGCATTACCTGTATGCACGAAGTGTACGATATACACTGACCATAAAAGTTTGCAACACATCTTTGACCAGAAGGAGTTGAACATGCGTCAAAGCCGATGGTTCGAACTCTTAAATGATTACGACTGCGCCATAAAATATCATCCGGGCAAGGCTAACGTGGTAGCTGACGCCCTCAGTCGTAAAGAAACCGTGAAACCTCGACGGGTCCGAGCTATTCAGCTTACAATGCATGCTAGTCTACCTGACCAAATCCGTGATGCCCAGCTTGAGGCAATCAAGGAGGAACATCTGAAATCCGAGTCCATTCGAGGGATGGAAAAACGATTGGAAACGAAGCCTGATGGCATACGGTGTATGGAAAATTGGATGTGGATTCCTTTATTTGGTGGCCTGAGAGAACTCATCATGGATGAAGCTCATAAATCTCGATATTCCGTACATCCTGGTTCTGACAAGATGTATCATGATCTTAAATAATTATACTGGTGGCCAAATATGAAGGCCGACATTGCCACATACGTGAGCAAGTGTCTCACATGCTCTAAGGTTAAGGTGGAATACCAGAAACCAAAGGGTATGCTTCAACAACCCGAAATTCCTGTGTGGAAATGGGAGCAAATTGCCATGGACTTTGTAACAAAGTTACCTCGAACACCTTCCGGTTGCGATGCCATTTGGGTAATCGTTGACCGCTTAACGAAATCTGCTAATTTCCTTCCTTACAAGGAATTCGATAAAATGGAAAAACTTGCTCGAATCTATATCAAAGAAATTGTTGCTAGGCACGGGGTGCCGGTGTCTATTATTTCTGACCGTGGGGCTCAATTCACATCTAAATTCTGGGGGTCCTTGTAGAAGGCCTTCGGTACACGTCTTGATCTGAGTACGGCTTACCATCCCCAAACGGACGGTCAAAGCGAACGTATAATCCAAACCCTTGAGGACATGCTAAGAGCTTATGTGATAGATTTTGGTGGTAGTTGGGAGAATCATTTACCATTGGTAGAGTTCTCATACAATAATAGTTATCACACTAGCATCAAGGCAGCGCCATTTGAAGCCGTGTATTGGCGAAAATGTCGATCCCCGATCTGTTGGGCCGAAGTTGGCGATAGCCAATTATTAGGGCCTGATCTTGTACGCGAAACCACTGAGAAAATTGTGCAGATCAGAAATCGCATGGCAGCTGCTCGTGATAGGCAGAAAAGTTATGCGGATTGGCATAGACATGCGGTAGAATTCAGTGTTGGTGATAGAGTGTTACTCAAAGTCTCGCCTTGGAAGGGCGTGGTCCGTTTTGGAAAACGGGTAAAACTAAACCCTCGTTATGTCGGGCCATTCGAGATTACTAAACGAATCGGGCCGGTAGCTTATGAATTGGACTTACCCGAGTCACTCAAAAACGTGCATAACGTTTTCCATGTCTTGAATCTCAAAAAGTGTCTATCTGACGAAACACTCATTGTACCCTTGGAGGAACTAGAAATCGATGACAAGTTACAATTTATTGAGGAACCAATCGAAATCATGGATAGAGAGGTCAAAACTTTGAAACATAGTAAAATTCTGATCTTTAAAGTAAAATGGAATTCCGAGCGTGGGCCAAATTTCACTTGGGAACGAGAAGACCAAATGAAACATAAGTACCCGCATCTGTTCGAATAAATCCTTCATATCACTCCAGGTATTAATTAAAATTTCGGGACGAAATTTTCGTCAACATGGGGATGATGTGACAACTCCGAACTCTAAACTTTAAATTCTTTCATTTTCAGACCCATTTTAACGACTGTATAACAAGGGGATGATGTGACACCCGACAAATTCAGGTCAACTTCGTTAGTCAAACTATGTTAGTCACATTAATGCAATTATACTTTTCATTTAATTTGATGAATTAAATGTAAGAACTGTTACACAAACTTACACACAAAACGACCACACGAGTTAATACCCGGGCGTTGGTGAATTTAAATAAATACAAATACAATTAATATACATCTTAAGTAATATATGCGATTAACTGTTGAACTTTACACAAACGTACACACAAAACGACCACACGAGTTAATACCCGGGCGTTGGTGAATTTAAATAAATACAAATACAATTAATATACATCTTAAGTAACATATGCGATTAATTGTTGAACTTTCGAGTAATCACGTATTTAGAGGTTTTGACCGTTTGCGAAATTTGGTTATCTTTATAAAACAAAAATTTACGTTTAAGAAAGTTTTTGATTGTGTTTACAAACCGAGGTAAAAACGTAGCTCATGGATCACCCATGTGATCCATGGATGGCCCAAAGCCCAACCCAACTTAACATTTAACAAAAATTAACAAAAAAACTAACAAAACCCTAAACCTAGTTTAATAAAAAAATGGCCAAAACCTTTTTTTCCTCCTCCAAAGCCAACGGCTTATACACACACACACACACACACACAATCTTTGATTTCTTGCAAGTTTGTTTCAATTGGTATTGTTTTTGGGTGTTAATTGAAGCTACAAACGCGTTATAAGTAAGTTTCGTTCATAAAAATTATATATATATATTTCGAAAATTGTAGGCTATAACCCTACTTCATCCAAAAATGGTCAATTGATGATTGTGTTGTGGAAATGGGTTATTGATTATGAATTACTTGTTGTTTTGATGATCAAATGGTGAATTAAATCCACGATTAATGTTCTTGAGAAACTAGGGTTGTTAGAAAGTCATTTGAACATGAACTAGGATGCATGATTATGATGATATATGATGAAATACATGCTTATATGATGAATTGGATGAAAGTTGATTAATTGGTTTTGAAATTTCATAATCGTTTTGCCATGTTACTAAAAATAGTAACTTTTTCACTAGGGTTCATGTGGAATTTCATGTTGTGGACATCTAAGGTTTGATATGATGTTACTAGTATGTTTATATGATATATTAGATGAATTTTGGTTATTTGAACGTACAAATCCGACTTGGTTTGGAAGGACTTGCTAAATGTGGAAACTTTTTGTCATGAACATTCACTAGGGTGCATGTTTAGTAACTTTGGACATATAAACATGAATGGATTTGCTTATGGAAGATTGTAGGCCATCTTGTGAATGGCAAATTGACTTTTGACATGGAAATGGTATGTAAGAGTGATAAGTAGGTAATACTCCGGTTCATGAAATTGGTTGTTTGGAATCTAAATGGTGTGTTCTAGTTAACTAGGATGCCATGATGAAAGTGTTGCTATGTTAGTTGAAGTGAAACATGTGGATAAGGTGTTGTGCTTTGAGTGACCACATATGCTAGTATGTCTCATATTGAAAACCGTAAAGTGATAGTGTGTGTTTTAGGTATTGTGTAGCGTGCTATGGTTTTTATGCAATAGTTGACATGCATAGGGATGTTTGGGAGTCTCTAGGATGTTGAATTATGCAAGCATGCTCTAGAAGTCCAACTTTCCTATAAAGGAAACTTTTGTGGACATAGAAACTTAACTTGTTGAATACTTGTCATTTGACATGGTTTGTGAATGAAACATGAACAAATACATCAAATGTAACCTACTTACACTTATTAAATCACCAACGGGTCATGGGTCAACTTGGGTCAACAAAAGTCAACAAAAAGTCAAACTTGGCCAAAAAGCCAAACTATTCCAGTCTCGCACAAACTGTATGACTATTTGAATGCATAGGGTTCTATGACCCTACACGAACACATATTAATAGACTTACTAGTATTTATGTTGCTGTATTACATTGTATGCTTTAAAAACTGATTTGCTGTGCAACCTAAGGTGAGTTTACTAAACCATACTGTTACTATTCTACCCTTTTATGGGCTGGAACACAAACAATTACTTTTACGGATTTACAAATTTGGTATGTCACATGTTTGGATTAGAGTTACTTTTACTGTTCATGAAAGACCTCATGGATACCTAGTTGATCGCTAGTATTTGTGAAATAGCTGGGGAATTTTGAGTAGTACTACTGGGTTTGACAAACCCCACCCGGGCTAGTCGCGCTAGCACGACAGATGGACTTGTCGAACGGTTGTTGAATTGAACTAACTTACATACATGTGCATCCTGATGGGATGCACGACAGGCAAAATGCACGTAATGTGTACATACGTCAGCTTCGGTCAGATACATACGACTCTAAGGAGATGTACTGTAGACTAGCTACCTACACTGACATACTTAATTTATATTTCTACTTGCAATTGAACTTATTTGATTTCATACTTACTATGTGAACTCACCAATCATCGTGTTGGCACTTGTTAGCCTTTCACTGTTTCAGGTTACCAAGGTACATTGCACGTAGGACATGGCATGGCGTCCCAGCATTTTATTAAAC
Organism: Tagetes erecta; assembly: GCA_030867185.1. Classification (NCBI taxonomy): domain Eukaryota; kingdom Viridiplantae; phylum Streptophyta; class Magnoliopsida; order Asterales; family Asteraceae; genus Tagetes; species Tagetes erecta. Next base: position 22,645,472 of record CM061491.1, read on the forward strand.
CACTTTCTTTTATTATACACTGTGTTTTTGGATTTAACAACTATTTAAACTGTGTGTCTTGTGTCGGGCGCGTGTTTTTGCGCATTTACTTACTGCATGGTTTGGGTTTTGCTTTAATTACTTAATTATTACGCTTCCGGATAACTGAAAACTATTTACTCTGGTTTAAAACTTTGATTGTCTCATTAAATGGGATAATGTTTAGATTTCAAAACTCATATATAGTCGTTTGGTGTAATTAATGACTAGATCCTGGTTTGTCACACCTCTAACGGTAAAACTCCGTTAGTGGATTTGGGGGTGTGACACCATCCACCTAATCGCTACATGTGAAACTCACATTCATCAACACAAATTCCCCATTTTTATTCTCAAGCATTTACTCTAATTTTTTTAGAACGGTGGTTGGTACAACAGAAAGACCGTTGTACTTTGGTGAAGCGCAATGACCGAGGTCTAAGCCTTGGCCTGCCCCCATCTAGTGGGTGATTAAGAGTGGTGCTTTTCAGGCGCCCCATAATGGAGGCTCAACCAACCCTTCCTTTCGGAGCCAAGCCGATCGAAGTTGAATACTCTTCAACCAATCGTTCCAGGGAAAATCTTGGTGGTAACCTTAACCTTACCATGTATAACTCGTATGCTCGGATTTGAACCCAGGTCTCCCTAAGTTAAAATATTTTTTGCATTTTCGTTAGACTAGTGAGTCTTCTTTAATCATGTCTTTAAATTAAAAAACCTTCGATATGTACACCCACTAAACTAGCCCTTATATATATATATATATATATATATATATATATATATATATATATATATATATATATATATATATATATATATATATATATATATATATATATATATATATATATATATGTCAAAACCACAAATATAAAGAAAGATTTTGTTTTATATGTGTCACTTACTATACTCGTACATAACATTGAATCACCATCAACTTACTTTAATATATACATTAATATATAACACATATAAATTTCAACCCTAGTATTACATGGGTCACTAACCTAGTTCAATACATTGTTTATAAGTTTTAATTATTTATAACTTTATATGATTTATTAGTGAAGTAATTATCAAATATTATAAAGAAAAGTGTAATTAAACTTCAAACATTAACTAGAAGTAAACAAATTTGATAACAAAAACTATAAAAAAAATCATTGAAATATATCAAAATCAAACAAACACAACAAACAAAAAATTGGAGTATTGATCAACTTTACTTTTAGAAAACTTATAAGTAAAAACAAAATGCAAGCTTGGTTTTCCATTAAATATATAAGATGTATATACCGCAAACCTTGATAAATAATAATTTACTACCGGTGTATTAAATGTAATTGACTGCACTTGATAATTTGATATGGATCAAAAAATATAGGGGCAATTTCATATATACCCCTACAAAGTTGCATAATATCATATATACCCAAATCATGCTTAATAAGTGTTGTACATTATGCATTAAAAACTTGTACTTTGGGTATATATGATATTATGCAACTTTGTAGGGGTATATATGAAATTAAACCTAAAATTATATATCGGCGTAGTAAATGTAATTGAATACACTTGATAATTTGATATAAATCAAACAAGATATAGTTGAATGCACGTGATAATTTGATATAAATCAAACAATATATTAATCCTATGTGACGATACTCACATGATGTGACGAGGAACATAATACTATAAAAACACCATGTACATAACGTGAAAATACCATGTACGAAACCAATAAGGCCATGAATAGATTCACCATATTAAAATGTAATATTTTATGTTTTATATTGCAATACCATTGTGTTATATGCTCCTATTGTACCATCTTACCCATTTTTGTTTGTAATTGGTAGTGTACTATAATTACTTATGATCTCATATATAACTACCAGTAGCATGCTATATGTCTATGTAAGCTATTTGTGGAGGCTTTTTTTTAGAGTTTAGGGTCTCATAGAAAGCAACATCTTTATACCTTGGATGAGATAGGTATGGTTTATGTACATCTCACCCTCCTAAACCCTACCAATAATTGTGTAATGGGTGGGATATACGGGTTATGGGTGGCATTTTCCGGGTATGGTTATTGTTATACGTACTAAAATAATAAAAGTGAATAATAATTCTAAATGTTATTGCCATAATGTGTCTTTCTCTTCCTTTGTGGGTTGCCCATCATTTATGCTTATAATTTAAAAAGTTCTTTTCATTTAAAATATTGTGCTAGTGTTAAATATATATATCATAACCTCTCCATAGCAGCGATCACAACATCTCCATAACAACTAAACGTTTCACACTTGTTTTCTATTTACAACTTTCTTTCTATCTTTTTAAACCTTTAACTATTGGCTACATTTTGGCCACATGAATAAACCAAATGCACTTTGCCTTATGTGTCTATAAGGTGTCTAGGTCTTGCCTTTCCTTGCCCGCGCCCGCCACTATCGCTTTTACATAGGTGTAAGTTGTCTATCTACTATTGTGATATTGGACTGTAAAACGCTTGATAGCTCTTCTGAAGCCATGAGATCTTATTGAAGTAGGGATGCAATGATTAATATGAGGTTGTAATAAGTTAAATGAGCAATACATGCCTTAATTTTCATGTTGGTCACACATATCTTAATGGCCATACGAGATCATGCATGTGTCATATTGGGTTTAAAGGTCATATTATACCTTAATGAATTAAATTGGTTGTAAAGGATCATATTATGTCATGATGAGTTATAAAAAGTCATTAATATCATAATGGAGATCTTGTTGGGTCTTAAAAGTCATGAATATGATAGTCGTGCATGATGAGCCCTAATAGGCCGTATTGGGTCTTAATGGGTAAATATTGATTACAATGTGATACTAACCCAACTCCAATTAATTTCGGATCTATATTTGACCCGGTCAACCATGATATATGAGGATGTAAAGGGATGGGTAACATTGAAAAGTTAGAGGGAGCTAGATGGTTGGAGGGTAGTAACTGCCTATTAAAGTTTACATACAAATATTTTGAGTATTGCTTGTCTTGTTAATTTTAATTTGAACTTTATATTTGGAGACTACCTATCTTGAATCAGGCTTATCAGTTTCAGAATCATCTTATTTCCTATTTCAATAGTTAGAATCTATCACGTGGTTCCCTTTTCAAGAAACAGAGATGGTTAAACCCAGCAACACCATTGATGGTGGTGGATCAAACCTTCCAGACCTAGTTGCTACTTAATTGGCTGCTATAGCAGCAAAATTGGAAGCCATGACTTCAATGTAGAAGGATGTGACTTCTCTCAAATCTCAAGTTCAAAAATCACATGGTTCAAGCAGATTTGATGATGAATCCTCCTGGAATAACAAGCACCGACCATCTACAAAAGTTGTGTACTCGGTCTTCAACAATGGTGACCCCTGTTGTTCGATATTGAAGGCAGAAAAATATTTCAAGTATATCATATCCCTGATGACTAGAAGGCTGACATCGCCTCAATGCATCTTGAAGGTGATGTGTTGGATTTGTATTCGTGGTTATCAACTGACCCACCCATCACATTTTGGGAGGAAATGACCCATGCATTACAAAAACACTTCGGGCTAGCAGAGTTTCAAAACCCCGATGAGTACTTGTGTAACATTAAACAAATTGGTACAGTTTAAGAATATAGGCAGGATTTTGCTAAGAGGTCTGCTCGGGTCACTAACTGACCCGATCACTGCCTCTTGGGGTATTTCTCAATGAGCTAAAGGAAGATCTGAAAGCGGGTGTTATAATCCATAAGCCAAGAACCGTCTATAATGCCATGAACTTAGCATTAGAATTTGAATCAAAGATATACACCAAATCTGAATAGCAAACAAAGAATTATGCAACCACCAAACCAACTCATTCAACAAATCAACCCATTGAAACCCATACGTCACAACCTCCTCTACGTATTTTAGACACAGAGAAAAAATCTCGGTTCATTAAAAGGGAGTGTTTTAACTATAGGGACAAATAAGGACCTGGACATCGATGTAAACCAAGGAAATTTCATCTCTTAAAAGCAGCCCCCACTAATGCCTAGGAAGAGGAACAACATTTTGATCAGGAGTACATAGCTGAAATCAGCCTTTAGTCCATATTTGAGAAGACACACACCATCCACAACCCTTCACGGTACCCTAAACGCTTTTGGTGTACTCATTTTAATTGATAGTAGGTCAACCCACAACTTTATTGCAGATTCTTTGGTTCATAAGGTGAAACTACCCGCATAAAGTGTGCCACAATTTGGCATATGGTATGGCAATGGGGATGCTGTTGGTTGTAACCGGATGTGCGATGTCGTGTTATAGATTGGAAAGCTTCAAGTCATCCAGGATTTCTATTCATTCTCGCTAGGGGCAACCAACATGATCATAGGTATTCAGTGGTTGGCCACTCTAAATACAGTTCAAGCCAACTGGAGCAAAATGTCTTTGAAATTCACCATCACAGGTCAACACTAAAACCTGCAAGGTGTGCAACCAAGAACCCAAAATTCCACAACATTCTAACATCTTTCCATTGAACCAGTTTGGAAGAGTTCAAATTGCTAGTTACCTCCATTCCCGTCCCCTAGACTTGAGGACAAGTCGTTTCCGCATGCGGGTAGTAGTGATACAAACCTAGCTCCAATGTAGCAGGTCCACATTAATTTCAAATCTAGATTTGACCTAGTCAACCATGATTTGAATATGGGGATGTACAGGTATGAGTAACACTCAAAAGTTGGAGGGAGCTGGATAGTTGGAGGGCAGTAATGTCCTATTAAAGTTTACTTATAAATATTTTGATCTTGTTTTGAGTATTGTTTGTCTTGTTAATTTGAATATGAACTTTGTATTTGGAGACTACATATATCGAATCAAGCTTATCAACTTTAGAATCATCTTACTCATAATTCAATAGTTAGACTCTATCTATATGTGTCATATTACGGCTCCTCGAGTTATAAGCAATACTTGGCCCTACATGTCTTGATGAGGAGCGTATTGCGCCTTAGGAGTCATGACTCTTGATGGGTCTTATTATATCTTGTGTACTAAGATTTATTTGCTAATTAAGCATACACTGCTTTCGATTTTGATTCATTTTCCACAAAGCTGAATACTAGTATATATGACAACTATTTATATCCTATTGATGTGGTTTAAATTATACATATTTTTATAAAGATATTCTCTACACTTTTGTGTTATGTTTGTTCGATTTTTACTCAAGTTCGGGTAATATTTAGAATTTGATGATTTAAGGAGACCACAAGTAAAGTTGATTTAAATTGAGACCGGTGAGTGAAATATTAAACAAACGCTCTTTATTTAAAAAGAATAGAAAACTTGATAGATGGTTATTGTTTAATTTTTTATGCAGGTGGATGATGGAAAATGTGAAATAAATGAGTCTCAATTCACAAGATTATAATTATGATCAAATAGACATAGACAAGGATGTTCCCCACCTAAGGGTTAGATGGAAAAAAAGAATGTCTTATTCACACACCTAACAATCTAACCAAACACTCATTTAACGCCCGTTAAGTCTTTAACGGGCCGTTATACAACAAACGTAATTATAAAATTAAAAAAAATAAAAAAAATAAAATAAAAATTAGAAAAAAATTTTAACGGCCGTTAGATGTTAACGGGCAGTTAAAATTTTAGATAATTTTTTTAAATTTCAAAAATGACTATTTTGTAAAACAATTATATGTATCATTTAGATTATTTACTTGAAACATATAAGAAACTCATATATATATATATATATGAGAAACATACTTTATTATTTCTTTTTATTTAAAAGATAAAATAAATACTGTAAAAAATATGACCTAAATCGTGGATATTCTCATCCAACATATCTTCTTTACCCTCTTTTTGAACAAGAGAAAAGAAAAGACAAATACATAGAAAGTCAAACTTATATATTATCGTCATGCATGTCTCATAGAGCTACTTTTATTTTATTTTTATAACCTTATAATTGCATATGGTTATCATAACCTTATTTTTTTTAGTTTTGTAACACCAAGTAATCGTCACATAAAATTTATAATTAAAGCAAATTTCACACTATAACATGTTCGGAACTTTTGAATTATTGATATTATAATAAATTAATAATATGAGTTAATTGCCATAATAATTATTGCAAATTTCGTTAAAGGCTTAACAGACCGTTATACTACAAATGCAAAAAAAATTAAATTAACATCTAACAGTCGTTAAAGGCTTAACGGGTGGTTAAATAGATTTAACAGCCGTTAAAGGCTTAACGGGCCGTTAAAAGGGTGGATGGATAGAAAAGTTGAGTGCGTGAATAGATATAGCCGAAAAAAAGCTGATGGAAGTCAATTGGTTTTATTTGTTTGTGGTTTGGTTTAAGCATAAGGCTCAGTTACAAGAGTAAATATGAACAAAAAGTCCAAGGTTTGGAAAGGGCCTTAAGAGGATTGTGCATAAAAGATAATATATATCTATATAATAATTCAATGTTTTAGGGGAGGCTATTTTTTTAGGGGAAAAATATTTTTGTTCTATAATAGGAAATTTGGGAGGGATTTGAGAGAAATTTTCACAATCCATAAGTTGATGAAGATAAATTCTTAAATAGTAAATATTTACTAATATTTAAGCATAACAATTGCAGTTTTTTATACATATTATTATTTAATCCGTGTGTAACACATGGGGATTAAATCTAGTATGTATATATATATATATATATATATATATTGCTTGTGACGGCAATTTTTGGTGAACGAAGAAAACGAACAAAAGGAAAAAAGGAGTCTGCCGTCAAAGAAAGAAAAAAGAAAAAAAAAGCTGAAGAGTTGTTTTTGTTGAGATTTGAAGAGCAAGCTTTGCAGCAAAAGTTCATTATTATTCTCATTCGGTTTGCATTTTATCATTCGTTTTCTTTTCGTTTCATTACAAACCATGATCTTGTTCAATATTTGTTTTGATTCATTCTTGAAGGTTATGAATAGCTAAACTATTAGACTACCTAGGTTTGATGATTATTGAGTAGGTTTTATTATTTTTGGGATTTGATTAATTGTATGACTTGAATATTATTGAAATTATTCATCTTTTCTGGTTTATGATGTGTATGCGTGCTACGTTGTGATTGATATTCAGTTTTACGTTCCTCTTGTGATTCTAATTATTTAACTTTGTGTTTTATTTATTAGAATTGCATGTTTAGGTTGAAAACTTTGTGTTTGAGATCTAATTGTGGTTAAGCTAGAGATATTAATCAAAGGAGTAAGTTTTGGACGTTGCTTTAACTTAGTGTTTTACTAGTCTAGAGACCGAGAGGTGATATGCTATTGGTTTTATCTTTTATCTTAACTTGATAGGATTAGATTTATACGAGAGTAAGCTTTACCTTATCGGTTTTGGTTCTTGTAATTCTAAGTCATAAATTTGGTTAGATAAGTTTACCTCTTTACATCTAGGGTTGTCGGGGACAGTCTTACGTGTATTCCCGGTTTTGAGATACCTAAAGTTGATTCATTCCGTCGTCCCGTGAACTTCAAAAGACCTTTAGAAACTCTAGAGTATGTTTATAAGACCTATAGCAAACTTAGCATAGTTTAGTTTGTCTATTGGTCATAATTTTTAGATCCGGAGTCATACATTTTATTAATCCCAAGGATAGTGAAATTCGTCAATAGGATTCTTACCTAGGTGGTTTGCTTTCTCCATATTTGCTATTCGCAAGTTTTAGTCATTTTTTTAGTATTTCTCATTCATTAGTTTTTAATTAATTTTTAGATAAGTTTTAAATATTAGTTCGTCTTTATTTTCTTAGTTTAAATAATTAAAAATAAACAATGTTTCATCGGTTAGGAGTCGATAACGATTTATTATTGAGGGCCGCCAAACAAGTCTCTTGGGTACGATACTCGGACTTACTTAGCTTAACTACACACGACCGGTACACTTGCCGCTTGTGTGAGTTTTGTTGGGTTTTCCATTTTAATTTAGAACCTGAGTTTTGTGATCCACATTTATTTTATATATATTTCACACATCACCTATCATAGCTTTAGGACATGAACCTAGGAGAGAATTACATTCATTCCTGAAGTGAAACAAATTTAATTAAAACTTTCGGAAACACAAACACTTTTACCTAAAAGTGAAATCTCTTCATAGGTTTTAAAAGAGATCATCTTAGCCAATAAGTCACTTGTTGCTGCAATTAACTAATAATAAAAGGCTACAACAACGAATGATTCAATTCATTTATATAATGTTGGATATTTTGTGTAAATGAGAGGTCAACTCTCAAGTAGTCGGTTGGTAACCGGATACAGCTCCAAAACTCGACGCTGACGTTGTTGTAACCCGACCCGTTTTTGACCAACATCTAGAGAAGACTGTTGGAATTACCAACCTTTAAGTTGTTGGGTTTTATGACAATTCAATTGTCATGAATTGCAAGACTCTTGCAATTCTCATCTACAAAGATAACAACCAATGCATAACACAAGTTGAGCTTCAATCAACACCCAAAAACGAGTTCAACAAGACACAAAATATATCGATCATCTCATCTACATCGTCTCCTCCGGTTTCTTTTCAAGCAAGCGTTCAAGTCCGGCAGTACGCTGCTTTTGTCCGGTGTACCCTGGGAACATACGACGAATCTGTTTAAGGGAATTGTGTCAAACTCAAGCCCATATCTTTCTTTCTAATATCTGTTTTGCAGGATCTTCAATCTCGTTGTTGTTATCGTCATGTATGTTGCTATCTCATTGAAGTTTACTAACCAGTATGGTTTGTATCATTTGTAAATTGTTCTATACATGTATTTCTGATTTGGTCTTGTACACGGTAATGTACTTGTGAATTTCCCATGTATAACGAGAGCATCGTTATAATATTCAATTAATTATATTAATAAAAGTGAACTTATTTCCAACAAACTTAAACAGACTCTATGGAAATTGTTTGATACAATTTTAAAACCATTATCACAAAAGATTAAAATATAAAACTATTTGAGATTTTAGTTAAAACCCATTAAATATATTTTATTGGGAAATAATGTGTATTGGTACAAATTTGTGTTTGGAATATACATAGATTGGAGTACAATCTTGAATCCTAACTTTCTCGGTACAACTCAAATATGTAAGTTCAATTAGCTTGAATAAAAAACTGATTGCCAATTGTATGTCTTCTAACAAGAGTGTTAAAATTGGTTTAGTTAAGAAACCATATGACGAAAGCGTTTCGGTAAATGTTTGGCTTTCTAACAAGAGTGTTAGAATTGGTTTAGTTAAGAAACCATATGACGAAAACGTTTCGATAAAGATTTGGTGTTCGAACAAGAGTGTTAGAATTAGTTTAGTTAAGAAACCATATTTTTGGTCTATCGAGATTTCAGTGCTATGATGATTAATAAACAACAAAACACACTAAGATTCAATGAAATATAGTCCAAATACTCTTGATACACAATAACAAAGATCAAATCAACACAAACAGAGGTAATCAAGCTACAAAGATGATAATAATAAGCTCCTAGCACCTCAGCCGTTACACACACACAATTAGGTTTGATAAACTTGCAAAAACTTGTATTCAAATGAGAAAACATTACAATATATAGTGCAGGCTTAGGTTCGCTGATAGATTTGCTGACAGCGAATCTATCATGCAAACCTATCAGCTTCGCCGGGCACAAAACAGATTCGCCTAGCGACTGATCTAATCTATAAATCTAGACTTCCGGGCGAACCTATAGGTTCGCCCGTAGGTTCGCTAGTTACATTTTGAACAAAATACAAAACAAAACAAAAGTAACACCGACATGCCGGTGAGTCCAACCTACATGTACTATCAATACTCCCCCTAGGTTGGACCTCACCTGGGGAAGTCTTCTGTTTAAGCTCCGTCTCTTTCGGCTTTATAGATTCTCAATGAACGCTCCAACTCTAGATTTAATACCAGCCAAAGGATTAGTAACATCTTCAGATCTGGCTTCTTCACTTTCACTATAATCCAAAAACGATTCAACAAACCATGCTTCGGTGACCACAGTATCAGGTATATCAGTTTAATTGATCTCCTCCTGAACATCTACTGTCTGCTCCTCACCTTACACTTTTGATGTAATAACTTCCACCTCAACAGGCTTCTCAAATCTATTTTCAATCAATTGATCCAATTGTTTGGATAGGTCATCCATCTCTAAGTTCAGATCATCAGTCCTCATAATCTTCTCATTTACCCTTCTCAACTCAGCACGAACCCCTCGGGCTCTATTCGCAACCCTCACAAACAAGTTGGCTTCAGTTTTGGTGTCATCTCCAGCCCCGTGCTTAATTTCATTCTCACACAACACCTTCAAATCTTCATCACTGAAGGAGAAAATCTCCATTGGATCAAACAGTCTGATTTCCAGACGATCTTCCCCTTCTAATCTAATTATCGCCTCACCAGTGCAGTTATCATAGAACCACTTCACAAACTCTTGCAATCTTTGTGGCTGAGTATCTGGAACTCTAACTCTGTTCATAATCTTAGGTGCAGCCAACTTCAGCACCACCTTTCCCTTCCACGACACCCAATGATTATCTTTCTTTGACCTCTTCATTACCGGCTTTTGGTATCCAAATTCCGTGAAGTTATCTTCTAGTGGGATTAAAAACAATCAATTTGTGATGTAAAGCTTTAAGTGAGATTCGAACTTTGAAAATTTTGAAATGACCCGGTAACAATGCTAGCGAAAGTGTCAAATGGATTCGCACAAACAAATATATACAGTCCTAGATTCGCTGTAACACGACGGGCCGAATCTCAGATTCGCTCGGAACATTAGGTCAGAAGAAAGTCGAAGGGACTTAAACCATGTCCAGGCGAACCTGTAGATTCGTTGACAGATTCGCTTGAACAGAAAACAAAACATATTTTTTTTTGGTTATTCTTAAGTTTGATTTCCTTTAAGAATCCATAACAATGCCCCACAATTTCAACGCTAAAAAACAAAATTTTAAAAAAGATTATAGACAAAAATAAAAATGAAAGTAGAACTAAAAATAAAACTAAAGAAGGATATATATATTTTTCTTGACGTTTTCGAGCAGATGCCGGAGAATCATAGATTGGCGTGATTGCAGATATGTTTGTCCATTTAAACCCATGCCTTATTCCTTTCAACAAGAGATCTGCAGCTTCATTTATCATGTTTTGGTTTGATTGAAGAAGCTCAGGCAACTCGGTCCCCATAGACATCTTGGTAAAAGAACTTGTCCTATCATCAGGGTTTATAGAACAATATGATTGACTTTGCTTGAATTTCTTTTGGATCAAATTTTGAATATTGATCAATTCATGAACCTCTTTTGACTTGATGCAATTTTGCATTTTTGGGAGTGGAGCTTTTCGACAATGATTCTTTTGAACACATTGTGACTTTATTATTTGGGAAACTCAAATGGTTTAGAGCTCCAGGTCTATACCGACGTATAACAGAGGAGATAAACATTTGACCATGCTCGGTGAAACTTCAGGTCTATACCGACGTATAACAGAGAAGATTCACCAACTCCAGGTCATTGTCCACACAAAGCAGAGGAGTTAAGCACTTTGACTCAATACTTTCTGAGGAGCTAACGAATAACTCACTCAGAGGCTTTTCTGAAGAGCAACACTAGCAGCTTTTTATTTTGTTTTGCTAACTAGAAACTCAATTCAGGGCTAGGGTGTGGGTGATTTGGGATATTTCAGGGAAATCAAGGCAAAGATTTGACGCTCTCAACCCCTTTTTGACAAGGACTTGTAACTTTGTGCAGACCAATCATGTCAAGGAGATAATCCTCATTGCCGAGTTCTTGAACTTTATGTTTGGCTACACAATCACTGTTTACTTCGTTTTCAGGCTGAGCCTATCTTGCATATCCCAAACACAATACTTCTGACCTCCTTCAACGTCTCTTCAACATCAATTTTAACGGGGATCCTAAAATAGCAAAATTTGAAAAACTATGAGTAGTTAATCTTTAATATCTCCCCCAAAATTTCTATATGATATCTATCTAATAAGAATTTTTTTTTTCTTTTTTTTTTTCATAATATATATACGTAAGAAAGAGAAGAAATAAAATAAAAACAAAGTAAAATTAAAAAGAAGGAGCGAAGAAATATATGACTCTCGGATTCTCAAGGAAGAAAATAAAAAAAATATTTACATATTTACAAGGTATTTTTCTTAGAAGAGGGTTTTCAAAATGATATCAAACCCAACATGGAAATCAGCTCATAAAAACGTGGTTTATCAAATATTTCCTTGACCAATCATCTTTCCACCCTTCTTGTCTCCAGCAGAAGCAACATAACCACCATTAATAATCCTGTAATTTGTCAGCAGATCCTTCAATCTGGTCATATGTCTGGAACATCCTATATCTACATGCCAATGACTATTTACAGCGGTTCTCGAATGTTCCTGACATTTGATAGAGATTAATTAGACTTTTGAAATCGGGACCCAAGCCTTAGTGTACTTAGGTCTTTGAACTGTAGAAGATTTACTGAAAAAATTATTTACAAAAGTATTCAATCTTCTTCCTAAAGATCTATGCTTTGAACTATTTTCAACTTGCTCAGGGCATTGCTTGACCGTATGATCATCATTTCCACATTTAAAGCAATGAGATTTCAAACTAACTTTGGAAAATTTAGAAACATGATTTCTATCTATTCCTATCTCTTCATCACAATCAGATAATTGAGAGTTACAATCACTGTAAGAGTCATAAGGCTCTTTTGACTTACCTGTTGTGACTTTTACATTATCAGGTTCTGATTTGAGATTCATGGATGAAAAAGATGATTCCTTGTCCTTTGGTTTTGCAATCCTTACGGGTGTAAAAGATGGAATTTGATGAGAAAAGAATTTTGTTTGTTTTGGTTTGGTTTGACTTTCAGATACATGACCTGAAAGTTCTGCTTTGTCATTTCCACAAACATTTTCAATGACATCATCATTCAAATGACAAATGTTTGAAGTAGAGCATCCTAAATTACTATTACACATAAAATTGTCTGAATTTAAAACATGACTAGAAACAAAATTAATTAAACTATTGTCTTCAACAGACTTCTTTGAATCAAAGCTAGAACAACTAGAACTGCCAGAACAGCCAAGGCCACTACTCCCACCATAAGCATACTCCTCTCGAACCTCTGTAAGATTTACTCCACTTAAACCTGAAATAGAGCTGTTAGTATCATTTTGTATAATCTCTTGTATCAACTCATTTGAAGGATGAGGAGTGGGTATAGGAGAATAACAGAAAGTACTAGGTGGAGGGTATACTTGTGTATCATTTTTATAGCCCAACCCTGTCTTTATTCTAGCCCCCCTTTGTTTCTTGTAAAGATCCTCCCTTTTCATGCTCAGTCAAATAGTTTATTTCACAGTTCTTTTCCAAAAGAGATCTTTTTAAATGTTCGTTTTCTTTCAAAGCTTCTCTTAATTTAACAAAAAATTTGGATTCATTTTCTTTAAGCTCTTTGTTAGTTTTCTTTAACTCGTTTTCATTTGTCATTAATAACCTCTTAGCCTTATAAATACCAATTAAACGAATTTTGCATGTGGATGAACACATATCTTCTACAATTTCATAAGGAAGGCCCACTACCAGTTTTTCAGCCGCGAGAGCACGATCACACTGGTAGTAAGGAGTGTTCCTCTTGTATTCATCCACAGCTTCATGCTTGGCATGTTCAATCATGGCTTCTATGTCAAGTTTTAATTCCATAACATTGTCAGCATCGGTACCAGCATTTTCTGCCCCATTACCGACGTTGACAGTGACCTTCTCTTCCTTTTCAGCAACGGCTTCACACACTAATCCAGCAACTTTACCAGCATCCTTTCCTTCTTCAATCAAAACAACTTCAAACTAAGTAACCTTTCCAATATTCATTCCTTCTTCAACCTCATCAATCACACCAACATTCTCAATATCTTCACCATAAAACTCTTTAAAAGGATCAAAGCAATCAATGTAATTGTGATTGAGAATAGATTCTTCAACAACTTTAGCAATTAAAGCTTCATAATTATGAACAAGCATCCGGATAAGGCCGTAGTGTCAGATGGAATCTGAGTGGTGACAGATGCATTTGAGCCAGCACCTACACTTGTGGAACCACCACCAGATTTGACAGACCCATAACTTGATGATCCTCCAGAGAATGCTCCAGGTGAGTTTGTAGCGAATGTAATCAGTGCAACAATTTGAGGAGAGACATTGGGAAGCATCATGGATTGATTGTATTCTCTTCTCTTTACATCCAGATCAAATGACTTCAACTTGTTTATCACGTCCATTAGTTTAAAATCAAGGAAATTTCTTTCTTGTTTCAGCTTTTTGATCTGAAGACTCCATTGAGGAGGAAGAGAATCCAAAAGCTTTGTCACTTGCTCATGATTTCCCAATTTTTCATCATATTTTTTGAGATTGCTTGACACAGATAGAAAGCGATTCGTTATATCAGTCAGATTTTCATGCTTGAATCCAATGAATGAATTGAATTCATTTTCAGCCTGAGCTTTTCTGTCCAGTTTAAGCATGTTCATTGTTGATGTAGACATCATTTTTTTTTTTGATATTAGGTTCGCTGGTAGGTTATCTGGTAGGTTCTCGGGTAGGTTATCTGGTAGATTCGCGGGTTGGTTCTCTGGTAGGTTCTCTGGTAGGTTCACTGGTAGGTTCTCTGGTAGGTTCGCTGGTAGGTTCTCGGGTAGGTTCTCTTGGTTGTGAACAGGTTCGCTGAGCAGGTTCGCTTGATGAATATCTAGGTTCGCTGATCAAAATATTGATATTTCCAAATCACAAATATTGTATAGGTTCGCTGAATGATCCACAGGTTCGCTGGATGAATGTCTAGGTTCGCTGACTTACAGGAAAAACTTTCTCAGCCCAAAAACAACCAAAACTACCTCAAAAACCAACCAATTGAAGATCCGTTTGTTTCTATAGCTTCCCAGTACCAAATAGGACAAACCCAAAGCAAATTCCAACTCAAAAACACGACAAACGGATCCGAAATGAATCAAAAAATGTTTAGACTCTAAAACCCCAAAAACTTCATAAAAATCTCAATGATCAAACAATCAAGAGCACTAAGGCTCTGATACCATATTGTTGGTTTATCAGATCGAGATTTCAGTGCTATGATGATTAATAAACAACAAAACACACTAAGATTCAATGAAATATAGTCCAAATACTCTTGATACACAATAACAAAGATCAAATCAACACAAGCAGAGGTAATCAAGTTACAAAGATGATAATAATAAGCTCCTAGCACCTTAGCCGTCACACACACAATTAGGGTTTGATAAACTTGCAAAAACTTGTATTCAAATGAGAAAACATTACAATATATAGTGTAGGCTTAGGTTCGCTGATAGATTCGCTGACAGCGAATCTATCATCCAAACCTATCAGCTTCGTCGGGCACAAAACAGATTCGCCCGGCGACTAATCTAATCTATAAATGTATACTAATCTAGACTTCCGGGCGAACCTATACAAAACAAAACAAAAGTAACACCGACATGCCGGTGAGTCCAACCTACATGTACTATCACATATGCCAAAAACGTTTCGGCAGATGTTTGATTTTCTAACAAGAGTGTTGGAATCGGTTGAGTGTATAAACCACATGACATTAACGTTTGGTTAACGTCTAATTCTCTAACGTGTGCGTTAGAAACCGATTGATTATCTAGCATGAATGTTGGAATTTATTTTTGTAATGGTTAAGAATGTTTTGTGTAAACGTCTTTTAATACCTAACAAACGTATTAGTGATTACTAATTATATGAAATAATGTATGTAAACGTTTAGATGGTTTACATTTCTTGAACCATTTAGAAATAATGATTTTTAGTAGTTATGAATGACATGAATAATTATTGAGTCATTAAGTTATGAGAGATGATTCATGTGTCTATAACCATTAAGATATAATGGGTTTCCATGGTTATGAATATCATGAACAATGATTTAAGCAATTAACATGTAAGAGATGGTTCATGTCTATAACCATTTAGATATAATGGGTTTTAATGGTTATGATGCCATGAATAATTTTTGAGCAATCGATATATGAGAGGTGGTTTTATTATATAAATCGGAAAGTTCAACATTTTTGTTTTAATCGTTTATCTTCTAACGTGTGTGTTAGAAACGGTTTGTTGCGATGATCAACATATATAAAATGATTATGTAATTGTTATTATTTAATAAATGTGTTAGACTGCCTTTGATGGTATTCACCATATGTTTTATGTAAACGTGTAGCTTCTAACGTGCTGGTTAGATCTTGTTTAATTATCTGACAAGAGTGTTAGATATGATTGAACTAATATGGTTATAAATGTTTTATGTAAACATTTGGTTCAATATTGTGAGATAATTATGTTTATAAAATAATTATATATTTGGATGATGTTTGTGTAAACATTGCATTTCTAACATGAGGGTTAGAAATAATGTCATAATCTCAAGTTGTTATTACGTTTTGTGTAAACGTATAACTTCAAATCAATATGTTAAACCATTGGCTTGTGGAAAGTTGAATATATATATATATATATATATATATATATATACATATATATATATAGACAAAATTACACAAATCGTCCTTTATTTATATATCAATTTGCTACTTCTGTCCTTTTCGAAAAAAAGTTGCATTGGCTGTCCTTTTTTTATTGTATTTGTTGCAAATTATGTCCTTTTGGCTAACAGCCGTTTGTTTTTGACGTTAAAGTTACCATGTGCCCCTCAGTGAGGGGCATTTATGTCTTTTCATTATTGCTGCATGTTCAGTATTAAATATTTATTTATTTATTAATACCCTTTCACCCCAATATAAAACCTAATCTCCAACGTTCATCAAATACTCAAAACCCATTCAACACATATAATCCCAAACCTAAAAAATCTCCGATCGAAGCTAAGATGGTGTTTTGTTCGTGTGGAAAACCGGCGTTTCTAAGGACTTCATGGACAGACAAAAATTCGGGTCGTAGGTTCTTTTGCTGTCCCCAATCTATGGTAAGTGCATTTTGATCTTAATCATACCTAATTTTACTAGATCTTAAACAATTTATATGGTGAAATAGGGCTCTGGTTGTAAGTTTTTCTGCTTGAAGGATGATAAGATGTGCCTAAGATCAGTGGAGATCATTCCTGGACTATTAAGATCCAAGAATGAATCGGACATTAACCTCAAGAAAAGTGAAGAGGATAAGATGAAATTAAGGAACATGCTGATGAAGTCTTGGGTTTTTTTACTGTGGTGGTTGCTGGTCTTGTGTTGTATTAAGCTGAAGAAGATGTGGTTGTTGGTTGTTATAAATTATGCAGTAATTATGTAGTAATTATGTACCTTTTTGGTGGTTGGTTAGTGTAATGGCAAAAGGGCCATGGTTATTATGTACCTTTTTGGTTTAATTTAACCATGTATTAATGTAATGGTTAAAGTATGTAATATATGACTTTTTGAATGGAATTGTAATGGTAAAAATTGTTATGCTAGCTTATGCAATCAAAAGGCACATATCATCAACAAAAAAGGAAACCTGTTATGCTAGATTATGCTAGAAATTGTTTGTTCCAACTTGTTTTTAAGACAAGCCAAAAAGGGAAACTTAATTGTTCAAACATAAACCAACAAAAGGACAGATTCTTAGCTATTCAAACATAAATCACCAACAACACATACATCATTCTTCTTGACACCTGCAAGACCTACTATTTTGTCCCTTCTTGTGACACTTTGAGCAAGTCTTTGTTGTCCCTTTCCTTGTCTATTTTCCACTGGTAGTAGCCTCTTCCAATTCAATAGCTGACTTCTTCCTTTGTTTTTTTGGCCTACCAATTGGCTTATAATAGTTGGTGGTTTAATGGTTGTTGGGACTGCAGATTGGTGCCATGCATCTTTACCATTTATTGGGAAGATTTTAAACTTATACACCTCCTTCCACCTCTGCATAGTGTATACTGGATGAACATAAACATCTGCCACTTCCTTTTTTTTCTCATTCTTAGCTGTTAACTAAATTGCAGCCACTGCATGTTTGCATGGCATTCCTGTAATCTCCCATCTCCTGCACACACATGTCTTCCTGTTCATGTCCACCACATATTTTTCACCACCTGGACTCATCACTTGATAGCGGTCTTCTCCATTCCAACTCACTGTACATTTTGCTGCTTGCCTCTCAATCTCTTCAAATAACTTGCTAGCATATGGTGTTAAAAGACCTTCTTCTCCATCAATTACTGTGAGCACATTCACAATCCTCCTCGTGAGATACTCCTGGATAAACTCTAAAAGTGTAATAAGTGGTTTGTCCCTCCCATCCACTATTTTTTGAGTTAAACACTTCACACATGTTGTTGAGTAAGACATCTGAATGTGCCCTGCCTATAAAATATAACAATTTATATAAACTGTTTAAAAATCAGTAACAAAAACAAGATAAATGTTTAAAATATACATGAAAAATGGGATAAGGACCAATGTTTTGTGTCAATTTTAGACAGCCACAGTTGTGCTTCTGTGTTTAAAGTTTTCAACTCCACCATATGCTTCTCAAACCAAACCAAACCACAGATGTTGATTTGGCTAGCTTCCAGAGTAGATCCTTGTATGCTTTTCCCCTAAATTGTAGCTTCATATTCTCATGAATATGTCTAAGGCAGTATCTGTGTTCTGCACATGGGAACACTTTAGCCAGTGCAGGAAGTATGCCCTGTTAGTAAAGAAAACATATTAGATACACAACTAAATTAGTAAACATATAAATTAATAATGAACATATGGTAAGAACAATAACCTTTTGTCTATCACTAACAAAGGTGAAGTTAGAGTCTTGTTCCAAATCAAGATCATCACCAAGGCATTCAAGAAACCATGTCCATGAACTATAATTCTCTGCTTCAACTATTGCATAAGCCAAAGGATAGATCCCATTGTTAGGGTCAATACCCACAGCACTAAGAACTTGTCCAGGGTATGGACCCTTTATGAAAGCCCCATCAAGCCCTAACAAGTCTCTACCAATTGCCATAAACCCGTGCTTCAATGACCCCAGCACACATATATTATTTTGAACTTCCTATCAGTAGAGTTTGGATCTGGTTGTTGTTCAACCTCAATCTTAACTGTAGTACCTGGATTTGTCTTCATCAATTCATCAACATAATCTCTGAGAAGAGAGTATTGTGACTGATAATCTCCTTGCATATGTGTAATTGCTTTGTTCTTAGCCCTGAAAGCTTTCATTCTAGAAATTGATACTTGATACTTTCTCTGGAACTGTTCTTGAACTGCTTTCACAGGAATGTTTGGATTTTCTTCAATTTGTTCAAGTAACTTGTTTGCAAGAATGGCAGCTGTGGAGTGCTTGATAGATCTGGATTGAAGGTAGGTATGTAGATCTCTAAAAGTCTTGACCATCCATGAGGCGCTATTGGTTTCCTTACCAATATAAAGCATCCAAGGGCATTGATACTTTTCAGGGTCTGTCTTTTTACCTCTCCCACCTAAATTTTTAACTTTATTGCAGCTTGATGACCCCATCTCATTAGAAGAATCTGCCACATCACTTATTTTCCTTTTTCCTTTATTCACATTACATCCTTTATCTTGCAAGGGTTTTAGGATGCAACTTCCATCAATTTCAAAGTTTGGTAACTCACCTTCACATACTGCCCTAACCCTTGTAGCATCATCCTTGATAATTTTAAATTCCCTTCTTGAAACCACTGCAAGTTCCTTGATCAGTTTCTTAGCTTCAATCTTGTTACCAAACACTTGCCCAATATAGAAATTTATGTCATTAGCATGTAACCTCCTTAGATACTTTAATAATTTTTTTCTGGCACTAGTCTCATCCTCATCTGTATTAGACCCACTTTCTAAAATGTCATTTTCCAAAATTATATTATCATCAACTTCAGCATTGATTTGGTTGTTAATATCTCCATCATTGTTTATATGAAAATCCCTCATATCTACATCAACATCATGCATACGATCCTCCTCAGCTACAAAATCACTGTCTTGATCCTTATCGTCTTCATTGTCTTTCTCATTAGTATGTTTATTCCCAGTTGGCTCATCAGTGTCTTTTTCCTTCACACTAGTATGACTGTCTTGTTGTATACCCATTTGCTCTTCTATTGCTGCCACATCATTCATGTAAGCACTAACATTATATTCACCAAAAAATGGATCAAACTATCATCCATGTATTGAGAAAACATACTAACAGTTTCTTGTGTAACCTCCTGATCATTAACCTCCTGATTATTAACATCTTGATCATTTACATCCTTTTCATTTGCTTGTTCTTGATCATTAACCTCCTGAACATTAACAGTTTCTTGTGTAACCTCTTGATCATTAACCTCCTGAACATTAACCTCTTGATCATTAACCTCCTGTACTTCATCATCCATGCTTTGCCTAGCAACCTCTTCATCAATAATAGTTTCATGCCAACCTAACATTAACATTGTTTTTTTATTGTTGCTGAACTCAACATCTTCACTAAGCTCTTCAATACTCATTTTTGAAGGGGAAAAAAATAAGTGTGGACATTTGTTGTTACAAACTCAGTGTACACATTCATAAACTTATGATCACTAGTGAACTTTGCAAATGATATAACATCTTGATCACCTCCTAAAGCCCTAAGCCCAAAATCCAGATCATGATTGGGAACAAGATAGTGATAATACCTGATAATATCCTTTGCATAATCTAGATTAGTCATCACACAATCCAAACTCGTGCACTGAAAATCTTTCAGAATCTAGCAAATCCACATATGTAGCCTTTCCATCAACATACATACGGTTTGGAAACTTAGTGAATCACCACCATGATAAAGTTTAATAGAGAATAAATGAGGGTTGTATTCTGCATTTCAACAAGCAAAAATTAATTACAAGAAACAAACAAAAATTCAGTTCAACAAATAGGGCATTAGGGTTGAAAATTTACCGTAAAACTCATCCACTTGTTTTTGTGTAATGTGTTCACGTATGCAGAATCGTGCCATTGCTGAAATCTTCCAAACATAAACCAGGGTTTAAGGGCATAAACTAGGGTTTTTGGAAATTATCCGTTTGATTGTAATTTTGAAACCATGGGAGCAAAATGAATATAAAGGGTTTTTTTTGTTTTAAATACTGAAGATGCAGCAATAATGAAAAGACATAAATGCCCCTCACGTGAGGGGCACATGGTAACTTTAACGTCAAAAACAAACGGCAGTTAGCCAAAAGGACATAATTTGCAACAAATACAATAAAGAATGACAGCCAATGCAACTTTTTTTCGAAAAGGACAGAAGTAGCAAATTGATATATAAATAAAGGACGATTTGTGTAATTTTGTCATATATATATATATAAAGTTGTCTAGGCTTTGTAATTATATATTTTGCAAACCTTAGAAGGAAAATGTTTTGGATTATATTATAACAATAGTTTTGCATAAACTATTAACACAGTTTGTGTTTTTGAGATAAGTAGTTTTTAACAACTTTGTGTTGTTGTTATATATATTTTTGTATTGTTTGAATACTGTTACTTGAGATTAGTAAAGATTTACACAACATATTGTTATCTGGACAATTGACTGACTATTTAAGAGTATAGTTTCAAAAATGAAACGATGATATGATGGCATGAGATTTTACTGAGGGAGTACCTCTAGAAAATACAAATAAATATGCCATTGGATTTATTCCAAAAATGTACTAAATGACACGGATCATTGCGTGTCATGAATAGTTATTATTTCAAAAGCTCTCGTGCTATTGGAATCATAGTCAATGGGATGTATCGACTAACTCTAATAGAGTATGTGTCACTAAAGGTGATTGTCAAATCAGATGATGAAAGTGTTGAAGATTGCAACACAATATGATTTTATTTGTTAGAAATCATTTATATATCCGATTAAATTATGATGACTAAATTCCTATTTGGATTAAGTATTTTCGATGTTGTATAATTGATGTGTTCAATATCTTAGGATAACACATGCAGTTAATACAATGAAGTAAATCGAAACACGTGTGACATGCATAACAAATTGGTGTCTATTTAAACGGATAGTGCAAGAAGCACAACTGCAACTTGTGAGTTGTTATCATGACTAACGATGTAGTCATAAGTGATACATCAAATATGAAGACATATATATTATCGTGGAAATTTACTTGGTGTAAATTGTAACGCATTATAGAAATATATGTTGTCATAAATCGAAACGAACTCATGCATAATATATAATTTATCATGAGAAACAGAGTACATGTAGAAGTGTCTATCATCTTCGATGTTGATTTAACTATGTAGAAGATGTGATCTTCATCATGAATAACATACTAAGTATATATATTTTCAAATCAACAATGAACAACGCGTGTATGAGAATCTGTGAATTCCATGTTATGGTTATCAATCTAGTATGACTGTATCTCAACATAACAGTAAACCATTTGTTGATGATAAGTTATTTGCCAAAGTGACTCTAAATAAGACTTTTGTTAAAATCTTTATAATTCAGTGGTGAAGCGCTAGATATAAAATGCATAGATGTCATATTCCTAAAACGAATGATGAAGTTTTGTATGTTTGAGTAACATACACATGAGACATTATCATATACTGCAGATTTGAGATGATGATTTGTCTAAACCGTGAAATGAAACTCTTGTTGGAATGTATATGATGTTGGTTCTTAGGGCTGTAAAAAATCAGAATGATGCATCTTCTATTCACATGCTAGAGTATTGTAGTCTAAAGCATGCTAGACTAGTACTAATTAGTTATGGTGCTCTATGGAGACAAATTAACGTGAAACATTAACATACATATCACAAGAATTAGTTGCGGAAACAAATCAAATGATGACGTTCATTCAATATAAGGAAGTGTTATAACTTGAGGAGAACTCAAGTCTCTAGGTTTATCCTAGATGAGAAACTTAGATTTAAGTTTCAAACGGTTAATGAAAAAAAAAACTTATGGCCCAACTATAAAGTTCATGACTAGGGCATGTGTTGCTATAGCTAACTCAAAAGCCCATCTAAGCTTTGTAGTTAGTAATTAAGCATTCATGAATTCAGTGATACAATGACAGGGTCTTAATCAAATCATGATCATCAGCTTGGTGTCATAAGTAAAGTCACAAACTTGATCAAATGGCAAGAAATGTAGGAGAGAAGCCATTTAAGAAACAATCCTTACAGGGTATATGAAAATGGTAATTGATCCGAAAGTTGGTTGATGTTATCCAATACCACTTAAATGTGGGGGTTACTTGCATTTGATATAAGAATGTGGAATATTTAGCGATATGGATTTTATAATCCAAGTTAATATTGCAAACATGTGAATGCCAATTGATTAGTTTAATGAACTAGTGACCAAAGGCATAATGAAGATCTATTCACTTAAATTGCATTTTGGTGGTCACTAAAATTGCCTATTGGCATAGTGAAGATGTGTTCACTTAAATTGCATATTGTATTTTAAAACCCAAAGACTAAAACTAATGGCCTAAAGTTATAGTCTTTAAAAGTGACAATATGCAAGATTAACTTAAGAGTTAAACACTTAAACCACACACGGACAACCAATCTCGATTGTAAACTATTGTGACTTGACGAAGTCAGATAAAATAGCTTGGATCTAAGAACCTGAGGGTTAGTGCAAGATTGAGTTGTGAAAAGAGACTAAAGCCCGTGAAAAGCTAAGTTTATATGAAGGAAACCTAACTCGGTTGACTGGAGATCCCAAGATCCGAGTTCAATAGGAAAACCTACTTGTATGAACTGGTAAGGTCACTGTGGGGGTTAACTATGAAAGAAGAGTTAACTGATAAAACGCCCACGTCTTTTAAAAGGGAGTCTACTACAAGGATCTAGTAATCTTCCTAGTCCATTCCTAAAAGTGACAGGTACGAGGGTAAGCCTATGGCTTTTAATGATTCGACTAACGTAGTCACATGTGATGAATCACCTATATTAGAGAGAAGTGGGGTCGCTTCGAATGGAATTGGAGGGCACAATTCTTAGAGCTCTCGCAGAACCAGGAAAATGTTCATGACCATAACGAACATAACTATGAGGACTTGACTTTGTTAGGGATCATCTTGTGTGAAGCGTATTTTCGCCTACACAACCGGCAGAAGAGTTCGAAGACATCGCGCTCTACTCAGAGCCAATAGACTAAATGCATTTCATGAGTGAAGGTTCAAAGAGTAACACCTACCTATCGTATGCAAGATTCAACTGCTGAAAAACTTAATCGGAATGATGTTTGTATTTGAGATCGACCTCTATTCATATGGGGGATTGTTGGATATTTTGTGTAAATGAGAGGTCAACTCTCAAGTAGTCGGTTGGTAACCGGATGCAACTACGAAACTCGAGGCTGACGTTGTTGTAAAATGACCCGTTTTTTACTAACATCTAGAGAAGACTATTGAAATTACCAACCTTAGTTGTTGGGTTTTATGACAATTCAATTATTATGAATTGCAAGACTCTTGCAATTCTTATCTACAAAGATAACAACCAATGCATAACACAAGTTGAGCTTAAATCAACACCCAAAAACGAGTTCAACAAGACACAAACAATATCGATCATCTCAACTATATCGTCTCCTCCAGTTTCTTTTCAGGCAAGTGTTCAAGTCCGGCAATACGCTGCTTTCGTCCGGTATACCCTGGGAACAGACGATGAATCTGTGTCAAACACAATCCCGGATATTTCTTTCTAATATCTGTTTTGCAGGATCATCAATCTTATTGTTGTTACCATCATGTATGTTGCTATCTCATTGAAGTTTACTAACCAGTACGGTTTGTATCATTTGTAAATTGTTCTTTACATGTATTTCTGATTTGGTTTTGTACACGGTAATGTACTTGTGAATTTCCCATGTATAACGAGAGCATCGTTATAATATTCAGTTAATTATTTTAATAAAAGTGAACTTATTTCCAACATATAATACATATACTTGTATGAAAACTTCTGAAGGCATTGTTTATATCACCTAGCTTACGGTTGAAACGATTAGTGTGAGTGTGCAATTTTTGAAGCTACAGGTGATGGTGATGGTGTGTTTATGTTTCTTCATCTATGGCTTTTGTGAATTAAATCAGGGTGAAATTTGGGGGACGTAATTATATGATAACATGATTTTGGAGGTTAACCTGTTCAATCAATCCTAGGGAGGAAATCAATAGAGAAAATGTAATGCTCAGTGAGAGCTAGAGCTAGTACTGAACCGAAACCGTTTAGGACGGTTGGTGTGGACCGAGAACTGAACCAACATTTAGTGGTTTAGTTATTCCACAGTTCTGATGGTCCGATTTGGTAAAGATTAGGGTTGAACTAGAATATATATTCAACAACTAGCAGGGTACCCGCGCGATGCGGTGGAGACAATGCAACATAGGTGACAATTTTCAATAAAGTACTCGTTTTGGTTAGCTTAATAGTATATATGTGTAGTAAATCTATGTCATGAGCCTAACATAACTCAACACACAAATAAGAAAACATCAGTTGTAAACATACCAGTTAAAAAAAATATTCGAAAAACAAGTAAATATAGCACTTGCGTGCTGTGATGAGATTATACATCGCAATGACCTTATTATCATGTAAAGGTTAAAAAATACACCTAGTAAAGTTAAACTGGTGTCCTTATAAACTGTGTC
Organism: Tagetes erecta; assembly: GCA_030867185.1. Classification (NCBI taxonomy): domain Eukaryota; kingdom Viridiplantae; phylum Streptophyta; class Magnoliopsida; order Asterales; family Asteraceae; genus Tagetes; species Tagetes erecta. The sequence goes on from CM061491.1 coordinate 22,671,330, forward strand.
AAAATGGTGTCCTTATGAACTAGCGACGATTGACAAAAAACATAAGAAAGAGAAATTACTATAAGGATCTGCACCCAAAATGATGACCACGTGTAGGGTGTTATTCACCATGCCGTTATTGTTATTGTATTTGTTTTTCTTTGTAATAGATTAGTCATACTTTGTTTTGGTTGTAATAGTTAGACTTGTTTATTTTGTGCTTTGGTGTTTATGCGACACTACATGCGACACTGAGTGTCGCATGCAACTTGCAGTGTTCTAGCGAGCAGGTAGTTTCGCAAGTTTGCGAAACTACTTGAGAAACTAGACTATGTGTATATAGTTGTTTAGGGTTTCTCTTTTAAAAAACTCTTGGAACTTTATTTATACAAATTTATTTTGATCTGAGTTCGATACTAGTTATTGTTTTTGCAAGGACTTGTTTGTTTGTATCTTTGTTGCATTATATCAATCCATCTTCATCTAATCATCTTCTTAATCAAACAACTTAATGGGTAATTATGGTTTGTTTACATTTTGATCAAAACTTCACAAACAATTGTTACTAGATCTAGTGGTAACAAGGTATTGTGATCAGATCTACATCATTATAGCATGGATCTTCGATCTTCTGGACCAACAATATGGTATCAGAGCCATTGTGCTCTTGATTTTTGGATTTTTGAAGGTTATTGACAAAAAGGCAATTTCAATCTAATTGGATCTAATTTGGTAATATTAGCCATGGAATATGATTGAGATTTTTGTGGTTTTGTTGCTTTGAAGAATTGAGATCATCAGATCTATCATCCAGAAATACATCTGTGATTTGTGATTGATTATTAGTGTTTTGGTAAGTTTTTGGTCAAATTCAATCATATTTAGATCTGTTTCTGTTGAAATTATCATGGAAATTTATTTGAGGATTGATCTATTGTGACTGGTGAAGTCATCGAAATCATCAGATCTAACATCGGATTTGTTGTGATCGTTCTGTGGGATTTTTTGTGTGTTTTTTGTGAAAAAGGGTTTTTCAGATTCATCTTGCGATACTACAACTTCATCTTGCGAATCTATGGACCTAGCTTTTGTGAAACTATCTTGATCATCTGCTTTGCGAACCTACTAAACGAAAGTTCATTATTATTGTGTTGTGCTTGCGAAAGTGCTGCCCAATTGTGCTATCGACATTACTCTGAACGAAAGTTCAAACGCATTTGTGAAGTTGGCTTGCGAAGCTGTATGCGACATTGTCTGCGAAACTATTTGCGACATTGTTTGCGAAACTAGCTGCGGCATTGTTTGCGAAACTAGCCTCTGAATAAATTTTAAAATGTCTATGTCATTTACCTTAGCTGATTTGGAAAGTGGTTCAACAAACATACCCCCAAGATTGATTGAAGGCGATAATTTTGATGATTGGAAGAGGAGATTGAAGGAATTTTATTTTAACATGGATCATACTCAATGGGATTCAATCGTAAACGGTCCACACATACCCATCACAGTCATAGGAGATGCTACAATTCGAAACACCTGTCCGACAACATATACCGATAGAGACAAAAAGTTGATAGATCGTGACAAGAAAGCTTTTGGTACTCTGATCCTTTGTTTAAATGATGAAATTCGGAACCGATTCATTGAGCACTAGAATGCAAAATCCTTGTACGACACATTGTGTAAGTTCTATGATGGAAATGAAAAACGGGAGAAAGACAAAGGGGTTTAGGCCGAAAAGGAATTTGTTGATTTTTTAGTCACAAAAATTACAAACTCTTAGATTTGATCAATCGTTCTCTGACTGTGACCGAAAACCTAAAGAAATATGATCCTAATCTCACCAAGTATGAACAGATACACAGGCTTCTGGATTCTCTTCCATCTGAGTGGAGTGCTTATGTTAAAATTCTTAAGAAAGAAAGAGGATTCTCATATTACAAGTTCATGGATATAATTGAAAAGCTAAAAAACTAATGAGCTGGAAAGGAAAAGGGTGGAATTTTTCAAAGTAGTGGTACCATCTCAAACCAACACCTTAAACATTGATCTAATTTCATCAGTGATAAGTATATTCAATTACAAAGTTGAACTGAATGAAAAGTTCAATTTGATTTTAACTAATTCTGAGTCAACTGTTGAAATCTTGGAAAATGTAAGAGAAAAGTGTGGAGTATCAACAATTGATAAAGGAGGTTGATCTGGTTATGAGATAACTGATGCCGATAAAGTTGAGAAAGATGGTGAAGGACAAAAGAAAGCTGAAAGGAAGAGATGGTGGAAGTAAGGGAAGAAGAACATAAAAGAGATACGTGTGTGTGCAAGTGTGAAAAAGCTCTAGCAGCTGAAAGAATCATCATGGATCTTCCCTATGAGACAGTTCAGGATCTATGTTCCCCCGCGTGCCAACAACAGTTATTTGGTGTTTATAAAGCAAACAGATTAATTCTGGAAAATCAAAGAGAGATCACGGCTATGAATAATGAACTTAAACAAAATGAAGTTTCTTCTTCAATAAAACTTAATGAAGCTTTGGCAGAAGTTAAACTGTTGAAGAGAAATCTTTATGAAAGAAATGTTGAGATAAATCTTTTAAATGAAAGGCTTCTTTTAGCTCAATATGAATCCACGAAACTCCAAAGTAAACTTGATAAGTGGACAGTATCTCAAATGAAATTAAATGAGCTACTTGTGAAACAAAGATGGGCTCAGATAAAAGAAGGGGTCGGATAGAATCCTGATGTTCAAACTATTTTTCCGCCACCATCGACTTTGTGTTACTCTCCCTTGTCCAAACCACACCCAAAGAATGATTTGTTTAAACAAAATACTAGACTGGAAAAAGTCGGTATCTAAGTGGTGAGGGATGACTATGATTCTCTGATCGGTATTGGATACAACAAATCACTTGATGATAATCAAGACGATGAATGTCATGCTTCCACTAATCATAATCCATGCCTACAGCTTTCATTAACTTGCATGAAAAGTTCAAAACTGGTGATATTCCTATTTTCGAGCCAATCAACAAGGAAAGAGAATATAATCAAAGTTCATCCACATAAAATCATTTAATTCATGACAAAAAAGGTTCACTGGAAACAGAAGTACTTTCTGAAGAATTGACAAGTTCGGATGGTGATCCAAAGAAAAAGAAAAGTCAGAAAGATTCAAAGATCAAGACATCATCTGAAACTACCAAATTCCAAATGCTTCCAAAATCTGAACCAAGAAGAATCCAGATCTTATTTCCAGATAAAAAACAAGTCAATCATTCTTCGAAATCACAGAAGGCGAAATATCCATCTCAGTCTTTCATTCCTCAAGACCTTAAACGAACAGAGAAAAGGCTGAAATTTTGTCAACAACCCAAATCATTATTTCTAAAGCCTTATCACAATCATTCAACTGCCAAATCAAAAGTGTCCACAGGTAAATCCAAGGAAATGTATGTCTTTTACAGCGATTCAGACTCTCACATGTATGGTTGTGATGAAGAAATCTGGATGGATCATGTGCCCACTTTCCAGATCAAAAAGACATGTTTAAAATCACATTGTTTCAGATGCGGTAAGATAGATCATGTGATAAAACAATGTCCTGATCTTATTCAAAGCGGTGTAAATAATAAATCTTTAGGAAACATAATTAAACAATTTGTTAATAATCATTTTTGCACAAATTCTTTATTTCAAAAGCCTAAGTTTGTTAAGACTTGGGTTCTTGTTTCTAACTGATTTTCTTTTACAAATGCAGCTCATTCGTGAAGGCCTATCAATTTTTCTTCGGTGAATTGGTAGCGGATGATCTTTGCATTTATTCTGGGTTGAAAGACTCTTTTATATTTTCCGCCTTATTGCATTAAAAAAAGAACTAAAAAAACGGGGGGAGTCTAATGTTTATTACTTATACTTTTGATAAAGTTTTCACATCCCTTTGATGTTATTTTTTTAGCCCTTGAAAATTTCGGTTTTATGCTGAAAATAGAAATTTTGGGGGAGTAATGTAATCATCAATTCCCAATCAAAATGATTTTTGTGTTTTTTAATTACGTAAATATTTGTTTTCTTTTGCAGGGTTCAGGCTTTGTGTGGAAAGCATCTGAAGGAGGACGTTGATTTGTGTGATGATATGTCAATAGGCTCAGCTCGAATACAAGTAAACAGCAACTCTGTGATCAAATTAAATTCAAAAGGCTCGACGATAAGGTTCATTTTCACAGACTTCGGCCTGCACAAAGTATTAAGTTTTTGACAAAAAGGGGCTGGGAGTATTTGATTGTTGCTTGATTTTCCCCAAATCCAAACCCTTTAGCCTTAGCCCTGAATGACGCTTCTAGTTAGCTCTTTAGAATCTTATTTTGTGCTTATCTCCTCTGCTATGTGGAAGCATTGACCTGGAGTGATGATCTTCTCTGTTATATGTTAATATAGACCTCTGTTATATGTAAATATAGACCTGGAGTGCTCATCATCTGCAACCCAAAATGCTAAGCTCACAACGTTTCTACATCAAGATCGTTGTTTGACGCTTCAAAAGATTATGCTCACAATGTTTCTACTACAATATCGTTGTTGATGCTCATATCTAAACTCCACTTCAGTCCCAAATATTACATTTACAATGAGTATTAACTGATCATTGTGTATGTCCATCAAAATAACAAATCTTGCTAAATCATCTAAACTTAATAAGCCATGATGTTAAAAAAAATTACTTTGCTGAATGTTTGTGAAAACCAAATCGCCTGAGTTTCTTCAAATCGAACCCAAAACATGATAAGATCGTCACGGGTTGTTTGTTGAAAGGAACAAGGCATGGGTTTAAATGGACAAACATGTTGACAATCTCGACAAGTTTATGTTCTTCTGGATGGTCACTCGAAATGCGTTATCTGCTATCCTTCATGAAACTAATATTTACTATTTGTTACTCAAATATTACATACTTGTACTTTGCATTATCTTGATAAGTTTATGGGATGTGTTCTCTTTGTCCTAAATATTTGTAAAACTCGTCAGACTCGTCTTCAAAAGTTTCTTTTCTAAGTTTGTTTCTCTTTAATAGACTTTTTAATTTTAATAATTTTTTTGCGACATTACAGTTTCACAGATTTGCGAAACTATTTGTTGATATCCTAGTATTGGGTCGTTTTGGGTCATAATTCATCTCAAACACATTATCAAAAACCCGAACCTAAACCCTAGTTTCACATTTCTATCAAATCTAACTTTTGAAGTGTTTTTGGTGATATCAAATCGGTAAGTTTGTTAATCTAACATGTTTCGAACCTTCGTTTATATTTTGTTTCAAATGTTTTGATTGTCTGATCTGCTTATTCATTATATGACTGTTTTCCAATTTTGCGAAACTATATTTCTTTTTGTGAAACTGAATGAAAGTTCATACATGTGTTTGCGAAACTACGCTGTTGTGATGCCCGTGCACATTTGGTAGTGTCGGAAACATATGTCTTGCGAAACAATAATGTCGATAACATGCGACACTATTGTGTTGCAACTTTATGAAACTACCTTCTGAATTAATTTTTATTATTCTTATTTATTTATTTTATTTCTCCTTACTAACACACTTCAGTTTTGCATTACAGGATAAATATGAATCCAAAACCTCCTCCTCCTCTAAAGTTCGATCGTCGATTGAATGTCGTAGCTTATCTGAAAGAGCGGGATCCGAAGTCGGTGGGATTCCAAGATGCTATTTCGTGGCTGAAGTCGTCTCCTATTTTCTACGCCATCACTCACGATCCAGTAACGGATCAGGAGCATATTCGAGACTTCTGGAAATCTGCTGATTATGATCTCAACAAGACGCTTGGAGAGATTACAGCAATGGTTCTGGGGGAGCGGATTGTGATTACTGTTGAATCTGTTGCACAAATCTTAAAGATGGAGCGTGACGTCGGATCTCCTGTGTTGCTGAATATGATCGACGTGCACAATGGCTTTATTGAGATGGGTTTCGAGGGTACGGATTTTATGGCCAGGAGAGAAATAAAGAAATCTTTTCTATCGAAGGAATGGAGATTTATCTCCCACGTGATCATTGTTTGCCTTGATCACAGGAAAGGTGGTTCGGATGGATTAAAATTTGAATGGGCAAGGGTGATGTTAAATTTGTGCAGAGATGACAAAGCGAATATTCCACAGTTGATCTTTGAATATATGATAGAGAATATTCGGGCATCTTGGAAATAGAAGTGGTTGTTATACCCAAGGTTTGTGCAGATATTCATTGATCATCTGATGTTGAACTTGTCGAAACGTGGAGTTGTGTTAGTACTGACCCCAATGAATGTGAGAATTTTCGTTGATTGTGCTGCACCCCAACACGACTTTTTCAGGAAAAATTACATATTTATTTAGGAATATGTATAGTGATGAGAGATGGGAGTATATCGGAAAGCTGAAAGCTACTGAGGAACGAAGATTTGAGGAAATGAAAGAAATGTATTAAAGAGAAGCCAGTGCCTTTTGAGGAAGAATTAGATGAGATCGAGGCAGAAATTGCAAAGTCAAAAGGTAAATAGAAGAGGAAGGTTGCAGATCGGTCGTCTTCCCGAACTGAATCTGACTCTGATATTAAGAAGAAGAAGTCAAAAGGGAAACAGCCTGCGTTTCCTGAGTATGTGCCTGAAACATTCAGAAGGGAATCAAAGAAAAAGACTGCTTCTAGAATGGATGAGGACGTTATTCGTGGGTTGAATATGTCGCCCGCAAATGTGCTGAGTATGGTGAAGACAAAGCTGATCAATCTTGAAGAACGTGAGAGGCACCGAGAAGGTGAGATGGAGGATCTGAGGAAATTAGTTCTTGATCAACAATGTATAATCAAGAAAATTCTGACTGAACTCAACGAAGTAATGAAAGAAACAAAGGTTGGTCAAACAGAAACCGAAGTAGAGATAAATGAGATGATTAATATCTTAAAATATCCAACCTTAAAAGAAATTTTCAGAACTGGAACGAGCAGGAAAGATTTCGGTGGATTCAGCAGTGTTGGAGTAAGCGGAGCTGATAAAGAAGCAGAAGTTACTAAAGACTTGTGCTTTGATATTGAAAAGGATTTAGGTGGAGAGGAGGTTTTGGCTAAAGGATTTACTGAAACTAAAACCGATGATGTAAAACTTGTTGATGAGGAAGAGGAGGAACAACTTGTTGATTATGACTCAGGTCCAGAATTTTATGAAACTGAGGAAAAGGAGATGGTTTACATTACTAGAAGGAGTGATCAGGAAGGTGACGTAGTTGAGTTAGATAAATCCGATTGGTTTAAGAAGGTGGGTGAACCGGAGTTGGTAACACCATTATTTCAAAACATTGATGCCCCGACCTCGAAAGAATCCGTTAACAAAATTTTTTGCTGGAAATTTAACATGGAGCTAAAAATGTTTATGATAAAGAGGAGAGGGGGCAGGATTAACTACATCAGCAATCGCAAACACTTCAAAACGTTCCCGAAGTGAGATTTGAGGCGATTGGCTGTCCTTCCACTAATTAATGTAGATCTAAATGATCGTACAATGTTATTAGAATATGAGATTCAAGCAGGTCTGAAGGACAACTTTGAAACATTTGGATATAATAAATTGGAAAGGAGACGATAGAAGAAAGATTTGGATTGGTTAACTAGAAAAGGAAAGATTGTGTTGAGATTGAAACCAATAAAAATAGTGCAAAGATTGAGGGTGCCAGATCCTAGTCCGTCGAGATTGGAAGACTTTGAGAAATGGTTCTATGATAATCAGACTGGGAGGCAGTTGTACGAGTTAAGGACGAAGCTGAATTCAGATTATTTGACCCTATGTACGAGTTAACTTTTTTTTGCCTACTGTGGTCCGCAGTTAAGTTCACTTAACGGCCGTTAATTTAATTTTTTTTTTCTGAATTTCAGATCGATATTTTAGATTTTTATCAGGAGGTGAACAAAAGTCAACTAATATATACCTTACCTCCCATTGTTGCTCCAAATGATTTAATTTAACATCTGATTGAAGCACCGTTAGGGTTTAAACACCCGTTTGAAGACTGTTTTGTCATTTGGAATACCGGTTCGAGGTAAGGTTTATATCAATTGACTCATATCCTCCTCCCGATCAATATCCATAAAACATCAGTTTGAAATTCAAAAAATCGAAAAAAAAAGTTAAAGGTAGTTAAGTGGCGAACCACTGGAGGCCATAAAAGTTGGATTTCGGACCACTTGATAGAATAAACTGAGTTAAGATCATTTTCGGCCAATATGTGTTATTTGAGATTATTGTATGCCAATTTTCCCTAAATATATTACACCATGTTTAATTCACGTGTGTTAGACACATGTTAAATAACACTATTTAAAAAAATGGGTAACTTTGTAGAAACATAACCAAGTTTCAATTTTGTTCTAATTAAGCAATCAAATTTAAAAATTCTTACAATTAGGTCACTCATCTTCATATTTTATTCAAACTAGAGGCTTTAACATGTTGTTTTCGCATGTTTTTTTTATGTTTCAGTTATGATTTATTTTTTACATTTTATGATGCTAATATGAAGCGGTAATGTGAATTGTAGGTGTATTTTTTTATCTTTTTTAATATAATTAACATGTTTTTAAATATTTTAATATAACTACATATATTAAATATTCCGACCCCCACATCTTTTCCTCAATTCCTTTCATGACACAAACAAAATCCAACAATGATTCAATTTTTAGGTTTAGTCACCCAATTAGAGCAAAATATGCTTGAGTGACTTAATTAGAACAAAATTAAAAGTTGGTTATGTTTCTATGACATTTCCTCTTAATATATATATATATATATATATATATATATATATATATATATATATATATATGTAACAATTATATTTATGAATTTTTAATATTTAATATTTAAAGATTTGTAAATATTTTTATAAAAATACCACCAATCAAAGTTTTAGCTTCATCAACTCTCCAATTAATTTTTCCCTAACAAACTTGCTTTTATTCCTTCACCTAATTTCCCCTCATTTTTCCTCTAAAAAAGCCTTAGTGCCCTCTTAAACCTTGATTTATTTAATAGATAAGTAGTCCTTATGTATAAAAAGATCAAAACCCCCTTATACTTAACAGAACAAGTTAACGATGTTAGTGTCACAGACCAAAATTGAGATACTTTTGAAACCACAATGACTAAAAAATGAAATTGAAACAAATGGATTAAAAGCGTTATAATGTCCAAACCTCATGAACGAAAACCGAAATTTACTCTTTAAAATTAAAATAAGGAGGATTTATATTTACCCAATATTAGACCTTGAATCAAACCTTTTTAAGCAAGGAAAAAAGTATTCAGATACAGATACAAATGATATGCTCTGAGTGAACTTAAGGATTGAAACATTCGAATTTCGAGACCAAAACCTGTTGCCTTACCACTTGGCTATGCCTTATTTTCTTTATTTATTTTTTTCTTGGACATTAAAAAGATAGTGACACAAGAGATGCTCTTAAACCAATTATTTCCCAATGTCGAACTGGAACAAATATTTGAATTACCATAAAACTAAAAGCACACAAAGGATGAACCCATGCGATTTGGTATTAACATTAAATATTTACACGTAAGAGAAAAGTTCAAATACAAAATTATTTTTGATACAATGCCTGAGAACACAATGGTAAAAAAACTTAAACAATGATACATTAAAAAAATAAAATAAAAACTAAAAAACGATATAAAAAAATTAAAAAAAATCTGCGTTTTCATTGTGTCTTTTTTTTTACTTTCATTGTGTCTTTTGTTGTTTTAAAAATTTACAAAAGACACAATGCAAGAGTAAAAAAAATAAGACAATGAAAACACTGATTTTTTTTTAATTTATTTTATTTTTCCTTTGTTTTTTTATGGATAACGATGTGAGCAACAAGGTCATCGAAACACTTTTTTGAAATCCGATTTAAGTTATGAGTTATGAATTTTTTAACACTACATTATGTCATTCTCATATTTTATAAAATTTATACACTTTAGAGGATAACTACACCATTTACGTATCTAATAACGTACGTTGAATTTGGTATTTGTCATTCAGTTGGTTTTCTCACATTTATGTTGAGATGTAGTCTACGGCTTCATAACTAAACATATTTGTACATGGAGACAAAGTTGAACTTGGAGCTTGTGCACTCTACGTACACACGTAAATTAAACTTCTAAGTTCTAACAAGGAACTTTACTAACTATATATCTCAACACATATAGAAGGTACAAAATATTGAGAACGAATCTCTTTTACTTGTTATAATAACAATATAGTTAAGGTGAAGCGGGGTCAGGAACGACGAATCTCATTATGATTAGCATATATGTTTTGCAAGTTCGTTATCATGGGTAGTTCCTACAAAGGATCAGACTAATGACATATATAATACTTGAATTCTCGGTGTAGATGCTACATAGTTGGTTCTCATCCTTCAGAGACTACGTACGAGTGTAATAGGAGCATTCGTCGACAAACGGACCACCCTAGCTAAGATGATCATCTCATGGCTATTGAGAATGAAACAAATCAGATGGTTCAACTTTCTGACTTGCTCCTACGGAACCAAGATCGAAAAGACTAAAAAAATCAGTCATTCATAAGCATTGATGAAGGATTCCTAAAAAATTAAGGATTAGTAATTTTTTTTATATATAGCAGTTGGATACTAATAATTTGTCTTGAACTTAGTCATATAGTATCTATTGTCAAGTTATTATTTTAATTACATATGGACTATTCTTTTGAACTTGTTTTAGTCATATAAACTTTGACAATCAACATGGCATCCTTTAATTCTAACAACTACAGAATAAGTCTAACAGAAGTAAACATATTATAAGCTTTGCTAAGTCTAATCTTACCGTTTATCAGACATAGTCTTGCTCTTACGTACATCTTGAACCAGTCTATCACATTCAAAATGCTCCTCAATCTACACATATATATATTTTCTCAAATCTTCTCAAAGGAACTAATTAAGACACATCACAAGTTTGCTTAGAACTAACGACGATGAAAGGAATAATGAGCCTTTGGTGGTTGATTCCATGTACACGCACAACACGCTTACAGATACGTACAGAATCAAAGTTAGACATAGATGAGATTCTTGGAACTGTGCTTGCAACCATTCCTGAGGACATCCCAGAGAATGATGTCCGGAATAATCGAGAAGAGAAAACTAGAAAGCGTGGGAAGATGGTTAAGAAGATAAAGAAGGAAGACGTGGGTCGGGTTTTCACTGCACAGTTTAGCATGAAGAACTCATATGCACTCTTCTTTGAGAGGATGACAAGTAGTAGAAGCTTTGGTGGAATTCAATTAAACTAAAAACATTTGTGTTTTATTCATCTTGTATTTGATCATTTTTTTTACATAAATATGTGAGTACTAATAGGATAAACTCGATTCTATTGATTAAAGATCAAGAAGCAATGTTGATTAATTACTTGATTACTCTTAAGAGTTTGCCATGATTCTTAACTTAAAATCTGGTGTAAGGGGTCAAAGGAGAAGAAATCCCTTTTACTTGATCAAACTTTTGAAGGTGTGTTGAAGAGAAACGATGGGACACTACAAGAAAAAGCAATTGTCCTGACCACGCCTATGGCGACGACAACGTAATCGGTAATCGGATGCCATGGTGAAAAATATTACCCTAGATTATGACAAAATCTTAGAGCCATTAATATGGGATGTCATTCAGCTCTTCATATATATGCAAGTGAGGGGTTTTACGAGCTAGCTAGTCGATTTTCTTCTGTCCTGTATGAGGTATGGACATACCTTGGCTATGAAAAAACATGTCACTGAGCCTGAATTATCATCGTCGTTAAAACTATGTTTTTAAGCTAGATATATTTAAGTTACTGATCTTGAGTCAATGAGGCAATAATGAGAAACAACATGCGACTGGAGGTCCTTACTAATTGGGTTCATATCTCCTGAGTTCGTTAATAATGATTATGTGTTGTTGCATTCCATGGTTTTGGGTAAATCTAACCGGCTAAGGGCGTAAACTAAATTCTATGGATAAAAACATTACATAATGTAGTGATAAGATACTTGGATTTTTCAAAAAAGACTCAAGTTCAATCTCTATTAGACTACGCGTAATGGGCGTTAAATGCCCCAATAACGCCCCTAAATATGCCCCATAACGCCCCCACACCACTAAGTGGGGGCGTTATCCTTCAAAAACTTGCAAGGGCGTGTTTGTGATAATGCCTAGCCCCGCACGCAAACCAAAAAAATTACCGTTCAACGGCTTTATGCAACGACCCTTTATATTTTTTTTTTAACTTTTACAATATAAATAATATATCTCCTTCATCAAATACTCATACCTTATCAACTCATTTTATACTTTTACACTCTAAATTTCTACTACATATTTTACAATGTTTCCATACGGTGCCCCATTCGGATCACCAAACAACCTCGGCTACCGACCCCCTTGACGAACCGGCACAAACCAAAACCAAACAAACGACCCTAAAGAAATGTCGAACATTAATCTTTTTGGTTTCTTTCGAAACATGCCAATGAATATGGGCAATGAAACCGAACATGATGGGTATGAACTCGAACATGATGGGTATGGGTATGGACCGTAGTACGATGGGTATGGGTATGAACCCGAATAAGATGGAATCGTCACATTTCGTTGATTTGGAAGAAGTCATCCCGGAAACACAACCGGTGCCGACTCAAGACCTACTCAAGATGCCGGTTCGTCCCAACCCAAAAAACAGTCACACAAGAAGAAAGCGCCGGGAGAACCGAGAGCACCGAAATCACACGTTATTTGGCCGGTTGAGGAAGAAAAGCAATTGGCTCGTTCTTTTCTTTCAAATTTCGATGATCTTATCATTGGTAAATATATATTCTTTAAATAACTTTTGTTATTTTTTCAATAATATTGTTAATAATATTTTTTATGTTTTATAGGGAACCACCAAGACCGAAGAGTATTTTGGAATAAGGTTCGGGAGGATTTTCACACGTTAGTCGGTAAGCCGTTAGGCTACCGTACGGAGGATAATAATTCCTCAAAATAGAGGGAAATCAACTCGAAGTGTATGGTATTTAATAGTGTTTACCAACGTCTTCATGATGGTTGGGCTAGCGGAGAGAACGATGCTGACATTCAAAAGGTGGCTATGGAAGAATATCGCGGTACAAAAGGACCGTTTCCTTATCTTGCCATATGGGACTTTTTGAGAAAGTCTCCAAAATGGCTAACTTTGATCAACCTGGTTACGGTTTCGGACCGGGCGCCGAAGAGGTCAAAAACCTCTTCGTCCACCGAGCCGGCACGTCAATCTTCCGATGCCTGACAACATTGTATTGACTTGAACGAGACCGAGGAAGAGTTCAAGCAAGCACAACATCCGGAATGACCAATCAGGAGGGATAAAGCAAAGAGGAAAGACAAGAAATCGGTGTCGTCATCTTCTTCAGGTATCGACTACAACGAGCGAAATTCGGAAATAAATGAAATGTTAGATGCTATAACCGAATTAGGACAAAAACAAATATAGCAAAAAAATAAAATTTGGGAGGAAAAAATAGAATGTCAAATGCAATTGGACTTTGAGTTTTTGGGAAAACCAATCCTAAAGGAGTTGCGAGCACGACGCGAACTCCACCTCTCATGTATCAATCGCATCAAAGAAAAATATGGATTGTCATGATTATGTTATTTTTATGTTTATTTTTTTTTATTTTTACAGTTTTGTAATTTTTTTTATGAACTAGTTACTTTTATTTTATATGAATTAATTTTTTTTATGAACTACTTACTTTTATATATATATATATATATATATATATTTATATATATATATATATAAGTATTCAGTTACATATTCTGATATCATCATCATACTTCACGTAATAAAGTTCAATAGTCCAGGAAACATCTCGGTATGCATGTTAGCCTCAAAATTGTATTTGAAACGGAAGTGAGGTCTAGAACTCAGCTGATTCTTAAGTGATCTTGCTTGTTTGAACAAGGTTAAGGTTGCGGTATCGGTGCACGATCTGCATTTAAGTTATTATGAAAAATCGTCATTTCTTTCTTAGTTTCGCAAGCAATGTCGCACATTGTGTCGCAGCTAGTGTCGCAGGTAGTGTCGCAAGTAATTTCGCATAGGCGAACCACAGTGTCGCATGCTGCTTCAGCAGCACCTCCACTTGCAGTGTCGCAAGGCTCTTGCCCAACTTTCGTTGGGACTTAAACTACTTTCGCAAACACACTCGACACACGCCCAGAAGTCAAGTCATCCTAGTGTCGCAAGATGAACACTAGTGTCGCATTAAGAACACTAGTGTTGCAAACGAGTTGTTACAGCTCGTTTTCAACCAAAAATTGTTGTCTTTCAACCAAATCTCAAACTTTTTACGTCCAAAACCTTGGTTTATCATTTATATGACTAAATCTAAGCTTTTTCCACGATTTTATCCATAAAAATGCAACCTTTATTGATTTCTTTGAAACTTTTGAAAAACTTAAAAACTCCATTAATGCCCAGATTCGTTTTGTGTTATGAAAACATGTTTTAGGGGATGATTTTTACCTTGATTACCTGTTGTTTACCACCTTTTAATTCATATTAACACTTGGATTTACAAAAATCTTGGTTTTTCTTCCTTCTAGCTTTAGTTTTTCTTCAAAAATGAAGATTAGGGTTTGAGTGTGTGTTGTGAAGAAGGTGATCAAGGTAAAAAAAAGTAGGGTTTCCATAAAGGGGTAGGTTTTAAGTGGGCTTTAGGCCTTAATTAGGTAATTAGGCTATTTTAGGTAAATTTTTTAACTAATTCACTTACCATTTTGGGCCTAATTCATTCTTTCACCCTTAATGGCCCATAATTACATCATAACCTCTTCACTAATCATTCCTTTTTTCTAATTTAGCAAGTAATTAGTCATTACGTTTTACATTCTCATATACTTATAATCATTTTCATGCTCCATCGTATATATCGTAATCATCATATTTATCATAAACATAACATATATCGTAAACGTCATACATCATTTTAATCATAATCACTTAAATGCGCATCCATATAAGCATAAGTCCTACCGTAAAAATCGGGTTGTTACAAGTCTCCCCTCCTTATATAGGTTTCGTCCCCGAAACCTCTAAATCATGAAAATAACGCGGGGTAATTCTTTCTCATTTTGCTCTCTAGCTCCCACGTAACATCGGAACCTCTCCTATGTCTCCATTGAACTTTTACCTGCTTCACAGTCTTATTCCGTAATCGTTTTTCCTTTTCATCTAATATGGCTACGGGCTGCTCTACTTAGTTCAGCCGCTCATCAATTTCCAGATCATCATATGGCACTGCCATACTTTCATCGGCTAAACATTTACGCAAATGCGACACATGAAAGGTGGGGTGAATCCCACTCAACTCTTTAGGGAGATCCAATCAATAAGCAACATCTCCCACTCGTGCAACAATTCTAAATGGCCCGATATACCTAGGGCTTAACTTCCCTCTTTTTCTGAATCGAATTATTTCCTTCCATGGTGACACTTTCAGCATGACTCTATCCCCTACTTGGAACACAATGTCCTTCCTTCTTCTATCAGCAAAAGACTTTTGTCTGTCTTTAGCCGCCTTCATACGCTCCTTGATCCTTTCTAATTTCTCCGTCGTGGCCTCGACTATTTCCAAACTTCCGAGTTATCTCTGGCCAATCTCGCCCCAATAGATGGGAGTCTTACATCTCCTCCCATACAACATTTCATACCGCGGCATTTTTATACTAGCATGATAACTGTTTATGTAGGAGAATTATGTCAAGTGCAGATGACTGTCCCAACTACCACCAAATTCGAGCACACAGGCTCTAAGCATATCTTCCAGGGTCTGGATCGTTCTTTCGGACTGTCCGTCGGTCTGTGGGTGGTAAGCGGAACTAATATGGAGCCTTGTTCCCATCTCCTCATGAAATTTCTTCCGGAACTTTGACGTAAACCGGGTGTCCTTGTCAGACGCAATGGATACCGGCATTCCATGCCTTGTTACAACCTCTTTGATAAATACTTCGGCTAATTTTTCTGAACTTATCGCTTCCTTGATTGGTAGGAAGTGAGCACTTTTCGTCAATCTGTCTACGACCACCCATATAGTATCGTACCCCTTAGGAGTTCGTGGTAACTTCGTAATAAAATCCATGATGATGTGCTCCCACTTCCATTTTGGTATTTCCAGTGGCTGAATCTTACCATATGGTTTTTGATGTTCTGCCTTGACTTGAAGGCAAGTCAGGCACTTACTCACATACGCTTCAACCTCCCTTTTCATACCAGGCCACCAGTAATACCTCTTCAAATCCTGGTACATTTTTGTTCCTCCTGGATGGATCGAGTATCGGGACTTATGCGCTTCATCAAGTACACCTTTCTGTATCTCCCCGAATCGGGGTACCCATATTTTACCATATATCGTCTTCACACCGTAAGTGTTTTCGGTCAATTCTATCCCTTTCCCGACCATTCTTTCTGCCTTAATTTGATCTTCTTTTAGGGCCTCTGCCTGAGCCCTTCTAATCTCTTCCATAACTCCGGGTGTAATAATCAACTGACAAGCTTTAACCCGGATCAGTTCATGTTTATCTTTTCTACTTAAAGCATCAGCCACCACGTTGGCCTTTCCTGGATGGTAATGGATTTCACAATCGTAATCCTTGATCAACTCTAACCACCTTCTCTGTCTCATATTTAGATCTTTCTGTTCAAAGAATTACTTCAAACTCTTATGATCGGTGTACAGTGTACATTTCTTCCCATACAAATAGTGTCTCCATATTTTCAAAGCGAAAATAACTGCAGCGAGCTCAAGATCATGAGTCAGGTAGTTCACCTCATTTTCCTTCAATTGTCTCGATGCGTAGGCAATTACTTTTCCTCGCTGCATGAGCACGCATCCTAAGCCTTGTCGTGATGCATCGGAATATACGACTAGATCATCATTCCCTTCAGGTAAGTTTAGTACGGGGGCTTCGGTTAAACTTTTTCTCAATTTAGTAAACGTTTCTTGCTGATCTTTTTCCCAATCAAATACTACCTTCTTTCTTGTCAACCTAGTTAGCGGGGAGGCTATTTTTGAGAAATCTTGGATGAACCTCCTGTAATATCCTGCCAAACCCAAGAAACTACGGATTTTGGATGGCGTCTTGGGAATTTCCCACTTCATAACTGTCTCAATCTTCGATGGGTCGACCATGATTCCCTCGTGGTTTATGACATGACCCAAAAACTGAACTTCTCGTAACCAAAAGGCACACTTTGAGAACTTAGCATACAATTTCTCCTTCTGCAGCATCTCTAATACTTCCTTCAAATGGCACGCATGGTCGCCTTCGTTCTTTGAGTAAATTAAAATGTCGTTGATAAATACAATCACGGACCTATCCAACATTGGTCTACATACTCGATTCATTAAATCCATAAACGCGGCTGGCGCGCTAGTCAGTCTGAAGGACATGACCAAGAACTCATAATGTCCGTATCTCGTGCGGAATGTTGTCCTTGGGATATCTTGCTCTCTAATCTTCAGTTGATGATAACCGGAACGAAGATCTATCTTTGAAAACCAACTTGAACCTTGCAGCTGATCAAATAGGTCGTCTATCCTGGGCAAAGGGTAACGATTTTTCACAATCAACTTGTTCAATTCCCTATAGTCGATACACATCCTCATGCTTCCATCTTTCTTTTTAACAAACAGTACTGGCGCTCCCCGGGGGGAAGTGCTTGGTCAGATAAAGCCTTTGTCTAATAACTCCTTCAGTTGCGTCATTAATTCCTTCATTTCACTTGGGGCTAAACGATTTGGTGCTTTTGCCACCGGCTGTGCTCCCGGCACTAGGTCAATTTGAATTTCAATCTCTCTGTCGGGTGGTGTTCCGGGCAAATCTTCGGGAAATACATCAGGGAAATTGCAAACTATCGGCACATCTGACAACTGCTTCAGTCCTTCCTCTACATTCTTAACATATGCTAGAAACAAGTTGCAGCCTTGTTGAATTAGTCGGTTTGCTTTCAGCATCGAGATCACACAAGGAATCTTACTTTCATGGTCGCCATACATAGTTACAGGGCTTCCATCGGGAGCTTTCAAATGAACCAATCTCTCACGACAACCTATGTTGGCATCAAAGTTGGACAACCAATGCCTCCCCAATATCACGTCGAAACTACCCAAGGTCATAATGCATAAATCTGTAAGGAAACTACGCCCTAAAAGGGTAATGGTGCAACCTTCTATCATTTGATCGACCCTAACAAATTTACCCTCGGCTGTTTCTACATCAAAAGACCATTCTACTTTTCTAGAGGGAACTTTTAAGGCCGTATAAAATAAAGCAGATACAAAACTCCTACTAGCACCAGAATCAAATAACACAGATGCACAAATGTTATTGATGAGAAACTTACCTGAAACGACCTCTGGATCCTTCCTTGCCTCTTTCCTGGTCATAGTAAAAGCCCTAGCAGTAGCCTTCGATTTATCCTACCCCTTGTTGTCCCCAAGGTTCACACGACAATCCCTACTTATGTGATCCTGCTTCCCACATCGGCTGCATTTAACAGTCGCCTTACATTCAAAGGCTCGATGGTCCGGCTTCCCACACTTGTAACACAGTCCTGACCCCATCCTGCACTCCCCCGAGTGGGGTTTGCCACATTTTCCACAGTCTCTTCCATCATTCTGGTCACGAACTACTGCCTGATTCGCCTCAACCTTTGCCCTTTTATTGTCATACCCCCTTCCATCATTCCTAAACCTTTTTCCCGACTGATTTCGGGAATTATCCCAATGCTTTGGTTTCGCATCCATCACCCCTTCAGCAGCCACATTGTCATATACAATCCCAGCTAAATCCACAACCGACTCAAAAGTACCCGGCCTGTGGGCATTCACGTGCGTCCGCACCCTGGGTGGCAACCCTTGGGCATAACACTTAATCCTTCTTTGCTCCTTTTCAACCAAATAAGGCACCAACTGTGCCATCTCATTAAACTTTGTGGTGTACTCCAGGTGGCTCATACTTCCTGCACTCAGATTCAGGAATTCCCTCTCAACTCGATCAATCTCATACTGCGGGCAAAACCTCTTAATCATCAATTTCTTCAGATCCTCCCATACCATCTCTCTGATCGCCTTCCTTCCCTTAGACTGTTTCACAGTTGTCCACCAGTAAATTGCAGCCCCAGTAAACGAGTAGGCAGCAAATTTCACAGCTTGATCAGCCCTACACTCGTTGATATCAATCAGGGCCTCCATCTCACTTAACCACTCCAGGGTGGCAGCGGAACCTTTCTTCCCATCAAAAGTAGGGGGCCTGCACCTCTGAAAGGCACCATAGTTGCACCCCTTCCCATTATCCTTAAAATCTGAGACGTCAGACAACTCAATCTCTCTCTCTACCTCCTCAGACTCCTCTTCCTCGTCGTCACCCATCACACTCTTCTTAGCGGGTTCCTTCTTTTCGGCTTATTTCATTTCTTTCATCATTTCCTTTAGAACCGAAGGCATAACATTAGTCAGGACCTAGTGCACTTCATGTGCGACAGCATCCTTCAAATTCTGTTCAAGCTCGGAGGTTGGTGCAATCTCAACTTAGATTTCAAGATCGGTCTCAACATTCTTCTTTGTGGGCTTTGTCCCACACTTCCCTTCAGGGACTTTGGTTGCCTTATCATTAGCAGCTTTGGCCGAGCTTCTAGTCATTCTCTTGGGTGCCATTTCTTACTTCCTATAAGATTCAAATACTTACGTTCATCAGTTAGAGCAATTCAGGACGTGATAAGTACTGTAAGTTCCTAATGACAGTGGCCATTTGTTATTAACTACTTACTTTACCGCTCACGTTCTAAACATACCCCTCCTGAGTCCCGTCAGTATTCAAACCTAGTCTAGATCACATAAAGCATACAAGAGCATTTAAACACGTATAGAGCACATAACCTATTCCTCTACTTTCCTAATACACGATTCATGACTTCTTTCGTTTTCATTTGCATAACCATATCATATATAGCTTATTGTTGTTCGTTCTTTACCTCTTGGCGTGGAGCTAGTAGACTGGCATTTCTTACTTTGGTCCCAGTGTCAGTTTAAGTATTAGGTTTTCTTTTGAAAACATCTTACCCATTTTCACTTAAACTTTGGCTCTGATACCAACTGTAACGCCCATCTTTCGACCAACACTACAGTTGGCATTCATAAGCATAAAAACAACCATATATTAAATGAAATTTCAAGAGCAGCGGAATAATTGTTTAAAACATCATTATACGTTACTTTTAAATTATCTTAGAAACTACTTAAAGCATTACAAACATATAAATTTAATTCTAAAAGTATTTTTCTTCAATGCCAGTCTTCAACAAGTCTCTAGCCCTCGCCAAGCAGCTCCCTAAACCTCCTAACCTGCACATCAATCTAACATGCATACAAAAGTCAGCTACGTTGAGTGAGTTCTAGTTTTAAAACATCTTTAGGAACTTTCCATATCATTCATGTAATACACGTAAACAACATCATCATATTGAACGTCACGTTCGTATAACACATAACATAATATCTTTGTCTGTTAGTAAGTCATCATCATGTTCTCCTTGGTCATAAGAGCCCATTCTGTGATTCTTAACTGGTTTCATGAGATCCCCAGTAGGATTCTTAGCTGGTTTTATAAGATCCTCAGTAGGATTCTTGTCTGGTTTTATCAGATCCCCAGTAGGATTCTTTTCTGGTTTTATAAGATCCCTAGTAGGATTCTTGTCTTCCGTTAAGGCATACATTCGTTTATATATATATATATATATATATATATATATATATATATATATATATATATATATATATATATATATATATATATATATATATATATATATATATAAGTATTCAGTTACATATTCTTATATCATCATCATACTTCAGGTAATAAAGTCCAATAGTCCAGGAAACATCTCGGTATGCATGTTAGCCTCAAAATTGTATTTGAAACGGAAGTGATGTCTAGAACTCACCTGATTCTTAAGTGATCTTGCTTGCTTGAACAAGGTTAAGGTAGCGGTATCGGTGCACGATCTGCATTTAAGTTATTTTGAAAAAACGTCATTTCTTTCTTAGTTTCGTAAGCAGTGTCGCACATAGTGTCGCAGGTAGTGTCGCAAGTAATTTTGCATAGACGAACCACAGTGTCGCATGTTGCTTCAGCAGCACCTCCACTTGCAGTGTGGCAAGGCTCTTGCCCAACTTTCGTTGGGAGTTAAACTACTTTCGCAAACATACCTGACACACGCCCAGAAGTCAAGTCATCCTAGTGTCGCAAGATGAACACTAGTGTCTCATTAAGAACAATAGTGTCGCAAACGAGCTGTTACAGCTCGTTTTCAACCAAAAATCGTTGACTTTCAACCAAATCTCAAACTTTTTATGTCCAAAACCTTGGTTTATCATTTATATGACTAAATCTAAGCTTTTTCCACGATTTTATCCATAAAAATGCAACCTTTATTGATTTCTTTGAAACTTTTGAAAAACTTAAAAACTCCATTAATGCCCAGATTCGTTTTGTGTTATGAAAACATGTTTTAGGGGATGATTTTTACCTTGATTACCTGTTGTTTACCACCTTTTACTTCAGATTAACACTTGGATTTACAAAAATCTTGGTTTTTCTTCCTTCTAGCTTTAGTTTTTCTTCAAAAATGGAGATTAGGGTTTGAGTGTGTGTTGTGAAGAAGGTGAAGTGTGGATGGTGGCTGGAAATGGTGATTAAATAGTAGGGTTTCCATAAAGGGGCAGGGTTTTAGGTAGGCTTTGGGCCTTAATTAGGTAATTAGGCTATTTTAGGTAAATTTCTTAACTAATTCACTTACCATTTTGGGCCTAATTCATTCTTTCACCCTTAATGGCCCATAATTACATCATAACCTTTTCACCAATCCTTCCCTTTTTCTAATTTAGCAAGTAATTAGTCATTACGTTTTACATTCTCGTATACTTAAAATCATTTTCATGCTCCATCGTATATATCGTAATCATCATATTTATCATAAACATAACATATATCGTAAACGTCATACATCATTTTAATCATAATCACTTAAATGCACATCCATATAAGCATAAGCACGTAAATAAGTCCTACCGTAAAAATCGGGGTGTTACATCTTAGTGTTTGCTTATGTTTTGTGCTTGTTTATGCGACACTGCATGTGACACTGAGTGTCGCATTCAACTTGTCTATGTCTAGCGAGCAGGTAGTATCGTGGTTGCGACACTGCTTGCGACACTAGCTACTGTATAAATAGTTGTTTAGGGCTATTTTGTATATAACACTTTGGAAATTATTGAATACATTTTGTGCTTTGATCTAGTGTTCAAATCTGATTGTTTACTGCAAGGAATTGACTGGATTATATCATTGTTGCTTCAATCTTATTCTACTTCATCTAATTACCTTCTTAATTAATCATTTGTTATTGGGTTATAATTGTTTATTTGGGTTTTGGTCATTAATCACAATCAATTGTTACTAGATCTAGTGGTAACAATTGTTTGTGATCTGATCTATATCATATATAGCACGGATTTACTGATTTCAAGGACCAACAATATGGTATCAGAGCCTGTGGTCATGATTTGTGGTTTTTGAAGGTTTTTAGACATATTTCATTTTTCATCAATTCTGGATCTGATCTAGTGAATTTTAATATGGAATTGGATTGAGAATTGTGTATTTTTGATATTGGAATCAATCGAAATCTACAGATCTATCATCTTCATATAGATCTGAGATTTTGGAGTATTTTTAATAAGTTTTGAACAAAAAGTACTTTCAATCAAATTGGATCTTAAATTGTTGTTGTTATGGATTGAATTTGGCTTGGGATTGACCTATTTTGCATTGTGAATCAATCGGGATCATCAGTTCATCAATTGGATCTGATTTGTGTTTTCTGTGGGGATTTTTGTGCTTTTTTGTGTTGAAGGGGTTTTCTCAGATTCATCTTGCGACACTAGTTTTCTTCTTGCGACACTAGTGTTGTTTGCGACACTATCTGATTATTGCTGTTGATCAAAGTTTGTGGCTGGTCTGCGACATTGCTTAAACGAAAGTTCATTTGTGTTCCACACTATACTCGACACTATTGTCGACATTACCTGGTTGCCTGTTCTTAGACATTACACCCCACATTACCCTTGAACGAAAGTTCAAAGTTTGTTGTTGCGACAGTGTCTATATAACTCCTTGCGACACTATTCTGCGACACTGTCTAGACTGCGACACTAGCAATTTCTGCGACACTATCTGCGAAACTGTGACCAAAATCTAAAATTTAAATCTTACAATGTCAACTTCACTTACCCTTGCTGATCTGGAAAACGTTGCGACAATTGGTCCACTAAAACTGATAGACGACGATAACTTTGATGATTGGAAGAAGAGACTGAAGGACTTTTATTTGATTACGGATCATACTCAGTGGGATTCGATTGTTTTGGATCCGCATATACCAATTATTGTCATAGGAGACGCTACAATTCGAAACACCGACCCGAGTTCATACACCGATAGAGATAAAAGGTTGTTAGATCGTGATAACAAAGCCTTTGTTGTTCTGAATTTGTGCTTAACTAGGGAAAGTCGCAGAAAATTCACTGAACACACGGATGCAAAATCCTTGTATGATGCTTTGTGTAGATTTCATGATGAATGTGAAAAACGGGAGACGGGCAGAGAAGTGCTTGCTGAAAAGGATTTTATTGCTTTTGTCAGTAATAAAAGGGAGAAACTGTCGGATTTGATCAATCGCTTTCTGAATGTGACTGAAAATCTGAAGAAATATGATCCCAATCTAACGAACTGTGAACAGATACATCGACTTCTGAACACTCTTCCAATTGAGTGGGGTACTTATGTTAACACTTTGAAGAAAGAAAGAGGATTTTCGGATTACAAACTCATGGATATAATTGACAAGCTGAGAAGTTATGAGCTAGAAATGAAAAAGAAAGAGTTTTTCAAGGAAGTACTACCACAACAAACCAACACTTTAAACGTTGATTTAATCTCATCTGTGTCAAGCATATTCAATTACAAAACCGAACTGAATGAAAAGCTCAAGATGATAGCATCTGATTCTGAATCAATTATTGGAACCTCGGAAAATATTGGAGAAACTTGTAGGGTATTGACATCTGATACTGAAAGAGAATCTGACTGTGAGATACCTAATGAAGATAAAGCAGAGGAAGATGAGGAAGAACAAAATGATACCAGAAAAGAACAAATCTTGGAAGACCGGGAAGAGAAACATAAAGGAGACACAAGAGTGTGCAACTGTGAGAAAGCTTTAGCAGCCGAAAGGATCATCATGGATCTACCTTATGAGATTGTTCATGATATGTGTTCTCCTGAGTGTAAACAACGATTATTTGGTATTTAGAAAGCAAACAGGCTAATCCTGCTAAACCAAAGA
Source organism: Tagetes erecta (assembly GCA_030867185.1). Lineage (NCBI taxonomy): Eukaryota > Viridiplantae > Streptophyta > Magnoliopsida > Asterales > Asteraceae > Tagetes > Tagetes erecta. The sequence goes on from CM061491.1 coordinate 22,695,868, forward strand.
GAGATCATGGCAATGAATGATGAACTCAAGAAAAATGAAGTCTGTTACTCTGTAAAACTTAATGAGGCCTTGGCTGAAGTTGAATTGCTGAAGAGAAATCTCTATAAGAGGAATGTAGAGATAAACCTTTTGAATGAAAGGCTTCTGTTAGCTCAATATGAATCCACGAAACTGCAAAGCAAACTTGATAAGTGGTCAGTATCCCAAATGAAACTAAATGAGCTTCTTGTCAACCAAAGGGGGGCTCGGATAAAAGATGGGGTCAGATACAACCCTGATGTCCAAACAGTTTTTCCGCTACCATCGACTTTGTGTTACTCTCCTTTACCCAAACCACACCCAAAGAATGATTTGTTTAAGCAAAATAGTAGAGTGGAGGGAGTCAGTATTTCAGAAGTGAGGGATGAATACGAATCTTCAAACGGTATTGGATATAAGAAAACACCTGATGGTAATCAAGACGATGAATGTCATGCTTCCGCTACGCTGAAATCCATACCTACAATTTTCACTAATATGCATGAAAAGTTCAAAACTGGTGAGATCCCGATTTTCGAACCAATCAATCAGGTAAGAGAATATCCTCAAAGATCGTCCATATCACATCAATCAAGTCAAGACAATCAAGGTTCACTGGGAACAAAAGCTATCTCTGAAACATCTACAAGTTCCGAAGAAGAACCAGAGAAAAAGAGAGGCATGGAGGAGTCAAAGACCAAGACCTCATCTAAAGCAGTCAAAGTCCAAATGCTTTCAAAACCTGAACCAAGAAGAAGTCAGATCCCTGTTTCCGATCCTCCTTTCCAATCACAAAAAGAGAAATATCAATCTCAGTCTTTCATTCCACCAAAGTTTAATAGAACAGAGAAAAGACCGAACTATTGTCAACAATCCAAGTCTAGATCATTAAAGTCTCATCATCTGAATAGATCAACTGCCTACTCAAGAGTATCAATAGGCAAATCCAAGGAATTATATGTCTTTTACAGCGATTCAGACTCTCACATGTCTAGTTGTGATTAAGAAATCTGTATGGATCATGTGCCCACCTTCAAGATCAAAAGGACTGGTTTGAAATCACATTGTTTCAGATGTGGTAAAACAGATCAAGTGTCCTGATCTTGGTCGAAGCAGGATAAATAATAAATCTTTTGGAAACAGAATTAAACAGTTTGTAAATAATCATTTTTGCACTAATTCTTTCTTTCAAAAGCCCAGGTTAGTTAAGGCTTGGGTTCATGTTTCTAACTGATTTTCTTTTGTCTGTTACAGTTCATTCGGGAAGGGCCTATCAATCTTTCATTGGCTGATTGGCTGCAGATGTTCTGTACATTTGGTTTTCTTTCTTGTTTTTATTTAAAAAAAGGGGGGGGGGGGGGAGAAAAGTGAAGGTAAAATCAGTTTTTCTTGCTTATATTTTCTAATAATGTCGGCCATCCTTTTGCGTATGATCTTAAAAGTTCTTAAATTCGTTGAAAATTTCAGTTTGAAAAATTGAAAGTTTTGGGGGAGTAGTACTACAAATTTCATAATCGTGCTTTAGCTCATGTAAGTACTGTTTGTTTCTTGCAGGATTCAGATATGGGTTGACAGCGTCTGAAGGAGGGAGAAGATTTGTATACTGATGTGTCAATAGGCTCAGCTTGTATACAATTAGACAGCAACTCTGTGATCAAACTAAATTCAAAAAGAGCTCTGTGATAAGGAGCATTTTCACAGACATTCGGCTTGCACAAAGTGATAAGTTTTGACAAAAATGGGCTGAGAGTATTTGTTTCGTGCTTGATTTTTCCTAAATCCAAACACTTCAGCCGTAGCCCTGAATGACGCTTCTCGTTAGCTCTTCAGAATTTATTTTCGTGCTTATCTCCTCTGCTATACGGAAGTATTGACCTGGAGTGATGATCTTATTTTTTGTATGTAAATATAGACCTGAAGCTCTCATCCGCACGCTCATATGATCATCCTCTGTTATACGTCGGTATAGACCTGGAGCGCTCATCATCTGCAACCCACATGTACAGCTAAGCTCACAATGTTTCTACATCAAGTTCATTGTTTGACGCTTCATACATAAGAATACACTCACATGTAAAGCTAAGCTCACAATGTTTCTACATAAAGATCATAGTTTGACGCTTCATACATATAACCCAACTCCAATTCACTCTCAAGAACATTCACCTTGATCATCTAAACTCAATAAGCCATGAGGTCAAAACAAGTTACTTTGCTGAATGTCTGTGGAAACCAAGTTGCCAGAATTTCTTCAAATCGAACCAAAACATGATAATATCGTCGCAGGTTGTTTGTTGAAAGGAACAAGGCATGGGTTTAAATGGACAAACATATTGACAATCTTTTCAAATCCTTGTCTCTCCGGATGATTGCCCAAAACTCGTTTTCTGATCTCCTCGAGATACATTCCGTTAATACTGTTTTGATTCCTTCTTTTAAAGTTCGTAGTTCAAATGGGTCTTGGTTTTGGATCTATCTCATTAGTTTGGCTTGACGTTATTTTAAAATATTTGTAATTAAATTAGATTTGAATTTTATTATTTTTCAAAAATTAATTTTTTAAAATTAGGGTTTTTGCGACACTATAGTGTCGGGTTTGCGACACTATGGCTGGTGTATGTTTATCTGATCCGGGTCGACTGGGTCATTATTCATTCTTTCAAAATCAATCACTTACCCGATACTAAACCCTAACATTCACTAAACCTTAATCCACGCATTTAAAGTGTTTTCAAGTGATTTCAATCGGTAAGTTTTGATTAATAATGAGTTTCGAACCTTCATTTTAATATATTTGATTATTGTGTTGATCTGATATAGTCTTGAATCTCTTGACTGTTGGTTTTTCGCGTTTTGCGACAGTACCTGTTCGTCTTGCGACACTGAATGAAAGTTCAAACTATGTTTGCGACACTACTAATGTTATGCTGCCCATACATAGTTGGTAGTGTCGGAAGTCTTAAGTGTTGCGACAGTGTAGTGTCGATGCACATACTATGTTGTTGCGAAACAACAGTGTCGTTGAATATGCGACACTATGTTTTCCACTTTTATTTTTTCGTTTTATTTTAACTTTTTATTATTATTATTATTATTATTATTATTATTATTATTATTATTATTATTATTATTTTATTCTTTTCTTTTTATTTTCTTTTCTTTTTCTTTTCTTTTCTCTTTTTTTATTTTTCTTTGATATACTTTTTATATTCTGTTTCTTTATTAACTAATTAACTTTCGGTTTATGTTTCAGGTTATAATATGGAACCGAAGCCTCCTTCTCCTATGAAGTTCGACAAGCGGTTGAACGTGGTTGCTTATCTAAATGATAAGGACCCGAAGTCGGTGGGTTATCGAGATGCAATTTCCTGGATGAAGGCCTCGCCCATTTTTTATGCTGTTACAAAGGATCCGGTTATGGATCAACATGATATCTGTGATTTCTGGGAGTCTGCCACATACAATCCGAATGCTGAGCCAGGGGAAATCAGGGCTACTATTATGGGAGAGCAAATTGTCATCACTGTTCATTCAATAGCTCGGATGTTAAGGATGGAGCGTGGCGTCAGGTCACCCGTTTTACTAAGCCTGACGGATGTGTATGAGGGTTTCTTAGAGATGGGCTACGAAGGAACCGATTTCTTTGATCGTCGGTAGATCAAGAAGACGTTCCTGTCGAAAGAGTGGAGGTTTATAGCCCATGCTATTATTGGATGCTTAGATCATCGAAAGGGTGGAACTGATGGTTTGAATTATGAATGGGCTCGGGCTATGCTAAACCTGTGTAGAGGCGATAAGGCAAATATCCCTCAGATGATATTCAGTTACTTGATCGAGAACATTTCATCATCAAAGAAGGAAAAGTGGCTGTTTTATCCACGATTTGTGCAGATATTCATAGATCATCTGAAGCTGGATCTTCCAAAGCTTGGTGATGTACTGGTTATGACACCAATGAACATCAGGATTTTTGCTGATTGTGCTGCTCCTCGGCATGATGTTTCGGGAAAGATTACCTATCTTTTCTGAAACATGTACACTGACGAAAGAGGGGAATATATCGAGAAGTTGAAGGTGAGTGAGGAGAAACGATTTGAGGAACTGAGGGAGAAAATAAAGGAGGATATCCGGAAGAGAAAGAAGTGTGTGGGGCCGAAGCCGGTACCTTTTAAGGAGGAAATTGATGAGATTGAGGCGGAAATATTCAAAACAAAGAGTAAGAAGAAGAGGAAGGCTGTAGATCGATCACCGTCTCAAACTGAGTCTGATACTGATGTCAGGCGAAAGGAGGCAAAGCGAAAGCAGTCAGCCGCCTCTGAAAATGTGCCGAAGACTTTCCAGAAGAAAACTGAGAAGAAAGGAGGTGCTGGGTTAGATGAGGACGTGATTCGAGGATTGAATACGTCGCTCGCAAATGAGCTTAGCATGGTCAAAACAATGTTGATGAATGTTAAGGAGCGAGAGAGGCACAAAGAGTCGGAAATGGAGGATCTAAGGAAGATTGTGCTGGATCAACAATGTTTAATCAAGAGGTTGTTGCTAGAGCTGAATGATGTTAAAAGGGAGGTAAATGTAGGAGTAATTGAGTCTGAAGCTGAGATAAATGAGTTAGTGAACATAGCGAAGTATCCAAGACTGAAGGAAATGGTACAGACTGGAACCAGCCGAAGAGATTTCGATGGTTTCAGTGCTGTAGGAGGAAGCGGAATCGCCAAAGAAACAGAAGTTACTGATGACTTCTGTTTTGATATTGAAACTGATTTAGTAGGAGATGAGGTTGTTGCCGATAAAGAGAAGAGTGCTGAGATGAAGTTGGTGGATGAAGAAGAAGATGAAGAGTTGGTTCATTATGACTCTGAGCCGGAATTTTACAAAACAGATGAGAAGGAAATGGTCTACGTGGCTCAAGGAGTGGAGTAGAGGGCGATGTGATCGAATAGGATAAATCAGACTGGTTTAGGAAGGTAGAGGAACTAGAAACCGTCAGGCCTTTATTTCAGAACATTGATGCCGCAACTACTAAAGACACTGATAACAAGATTTTCAGTTGCAAGTTTAGCCTGGAGTTAAAGAAGTTCATGATTAAAAGGCGAGGAGGCGGTATTAGCTATGTCAGCAACCGCAAACACTTCAAGACATTCCCAAAGTGGGACTTAAGGCGGTTGGCTGTACTTCCATTGATTAATGCAGATCAAAGTGATCGTGCTAAATTGCTTGAGGAGGAGATACAAGCGGGTTTGAAGGACAACTTTGTGAGTTTCGGTTACAATAAGTTGGAAAGGAAATGATCGAAGAAGGACTTGGATTGGGTAACAAGGAAAGGAAAGATTGTGTTGAAGTTGAAGCCAATCAAAACCGTACTAAGATTAAGAGTTCCGGACCCTAGCCCGTCAAGATTGCAGGAGTTTGACAAATGGTTTTATGACAACCAGACTGGGAGGCGGTCATGCGTGTTGATGATGGAACTGAATGGAGCTTGTTCGATCCAATGGAGGTATTTGGATTTTCAGATGAAGATTTGAAGATCCTTTGTGAGAACCCAATCAGATGTGGAGCCGGAGATGAGACAAAGAAGGAAGCTGCCCTATTTGAAAGGGTAGCTAATAGGGCTCGAGGTATTAGATCGGAGGTGAAGCAGCTCACAGAGAGCGTGCAAAAGCAGGTGGATCTAAGAGAAGATGTACGTGAATTGACAGATCTATTGGAAGGGACGAAGGCCGGAGCTGAACCAGAAGACCCGACAGGTGAAGTACCTCCCTAGGGGGAGTATTGTTGACCACATGTAGGGTGGTACTTCACCTTGTCGTTATTTTTATTTTGTTTACTTTGTAATAGATTAGTCGTATTTGATTTCGTTGTAATAGTTAGTTTAGTCTTAGTGTTTGCTTATGTTTTGTGCTTGTTTATGCGACACTGCATGCGACACTGAGTGTCGCATGCAGCTTGTATATGTCTAGCGAGCAAGCAGTGTCATGGTTGCGACACTGCTTGCGACACTTGCTACTATATAAATAGTTGTTTAGGGCTATTTTGTACATAACAGTTTGGATATTATTGAATACATTTTGTGCTTTGATCTAGTGTTCGAATCTGATTGTTTACTACAAGGAATTGACTGGATTATATCATTGTTGCTTCAATCTTATTCTACTTCATCTAATTACCTTCTTAATTAATCATTTGTTATTGGGTTATAATGGTTTATTTGGGTTTTGGTCATTAATCACAATCAATTGTTGCTAGATCTAGTGGTAACAATTGTTTGTGATCTGATCCATATCATATATAGCACGGATTTACTGATTTCAAGGACCAACAATAGGAAACGTCTATACGAGTATGGGATAGATATATTAACTTTCCTACCAATCGTTGATATTTCATATGAAGTTTGTGGTTAACCATCATGGGTGTATTTACATGTTTGCAATCCACCATTCCAGTCTCTGTTAACATATCAAGAATATATTTTTTTTCTATTCCAAGGAAGTACTTAAGTCTACCCAAGTCTTTCCTTTCGAATTCTATGAACAAGTTTGTCTTTAGTTTAATAATTTCGTCTTCATCGTCTCCCCTAATAATCATATCATCAACATAGATAATCAACTCGATTATCTCTTCGTTTGAGAAACAACATATGATCTGAGTTACTTTGTTTAAAACCATATTTTTTTCATAGCTAGTGTAAATATGCCAAACCAAGCCATAGGAGACTGTTTGAGCCCATATAGAGATTTTTTTAACGACATATTTCCCCATGTTTAAAGCTTTTATTGTATCCTGGTAGGGCTCCCATGTAAACTTTCTCTTTTAATTCACCATGTAGAAATGCATTTTTTTACATCAAGTTGATGAAGATGCCACTTTTTGTTGGCAGCAATTAAGAATAGGACCGTTATTGTATTAAATTTGGCTACAAGAGAGAAAGTTTCAGAGTAACCAATCCCATATGTCTGAGGATATCCCTTAGCAACCAAACGAGCTTTATATCCTTCAATAGTCCCATCTGGTTTAGGTTTGATCGAGAAAATCCATCGGCATCCTACTAGTTTCTTGCCTATTAGAAGAGAGCATTTTTACCAAGTTTCACTTTTAACCAAGGCTTCCATCTCATTCTCCATGGCTACTTTCCATTTTGATCCTAACGCTTGTTTAACAGTGCTTGGAACTTCTTCCTTGTAGAGAGAGGCAACAAAGGCTTTAGCTTCTTTTGACATGTTATTGTCGGCTATGTTAGCCATTGGATACCTTGAACCTCTAGTTTGTTTATCTAGGGAGTATCGTTTTGGAGGGATCCCTCTGCTAGCCCTTGGTGGTAGAACGTACCTTCCACGTATATCTTCTCGTCCTCCCTGATCATATTTTCCTGCTCTACTTCATGATCATTATGACTAAAAGTTTCTTCTATAAGATCATTCTTATGATTTGTTTCATGGGTTTGAGATGTTTGAAAATGACTTACCTCGGATGTCGTCAGGACAGGAAGAGCTTGTTCAGTGACATTGGTTGCTGAGGGTTACGAGGAGATAGGTAACCGTGATTAATTTTTTCTGATGTGGGTATCCATTTCAACCAACTTAGTACGTCAGTATACTCCTTCTCCTCCTGAACACTATGTTGGGAGTTGAAGAAATACTTCATTTCACCTTTCCAGGCTATAACACCTATACACCTTAGGTTAACTCCATAACCCACAAAGACACATTTTCCGGCACATGGATCAAGTTTTCTTCAATTGATTTTTGGTATGTGAACAAAGACAGAACATCCAAAAACTTTTGGTTGAAGGGTATGAGGAGGTGGTAAGTTAGTGAATTCAGCTAACATTTGGGTTGGAGTTTTGAATTTTAGGGCTTTGGTTGGATGAAGGTTGATAAAGTAGGTGGGAGTAGCTAGGGCTTCCGACCAAAAAGATTTAGGAACTTTAAATTCGATAAGAAGGGCACGGGTTATTTCTAGAAGAATTCATTTTTTTGTTCTGTCACACCGTTTTGTTTTGGGGTGTGTGGACATGAAGTTTGATTAATAATTACTTTTGCTCGAAAAAATTGTTTTTTTGAGTCTTAATAAATTCTCCTCCATTGTTGATCGAAGGATTTGAATAGTTATTTGGAGCTGGTTTTGAATCATGGTGTAAAAATTTGTAAAGTTTTCATAAACTTTCGACTTATGTTTTAGGAAATAAATCCATGTCATCTGAGTACAATCATAAATAAAGGTAACAAAATCGATGGTTTTGCCACCTGGAAATTTTTGTCGGACCCATACGTCTTAATGAATTAAGTAGAAAGGAAATTCAACCCTAGTGTCATTTGGTTTAATTGCCCTTTTATGGCTTTTGGCCAAAACACAAGTTTAACACTTAAACATTCACTACAAGAAAATAAGTCTATTGCAACTTTTTTTGGTAAAAAAAAGGTTGCATTAGATCAATTGCAACTTTTTTATTACATAATGCAACTGTTTTTTTACATAATGCAATTTTTTAAATAATGCAACTTTTTATGCAACTTCTTCTAATGGAACCGTTATGAAAAAAAATGTTGCAAAAAAATTATAAAAAGATTACTGATGCGTGCAATATATATATATAAAATAAATAACAAGTAACACCTAGTTTTAAATTTATAAAACCTAGACAAACTACTAAATCACACACAACCGGCAGTGGACCGGTCGAATGTAATATAGCTTAAGTAAGTCCGGTTGTCGACCCACAGACTCTATATACTACGTTTAATTAACTAGACAAGACTCAACTAACTAAACACGGCCTAAAAGAAAGATTATTTGAAGAGGGGGATTGTACTGCTAAAAATAGAAACTTACTAAAAATAGAAACTTTCTAAATTTGGAAGCTTACTAAAAATAGAAACCGACGAAATTAAAGACGGACGTAAAACAGAAGAATGAAGACAAACCACCTAGGCTAGAATCATTGCCAACTTCAGTTATCACTCATGTTTGGTTTAATGTTTATGGAACCGGGATCTAAAAATATTCACTTAAATGCGACGCTAACTAGGACCCTCGACCCTTCTCGAGAAGAAACCTAAAGTATCATCATTAAGTTATTATCACACCAGTTACAAGATTAAATTTCCTCACAGTTACCTAATCTGATTATGCTTGATTGGCTTAAATTAAAGGCCTATCTCACGATACGGACTCTAAAGCTATTTCAACCTAGTTAATTAATTTAACAAGCAAAGTTGATAATTAATACTAAGACGGACTTTTCACAAAGACCTAAACCTAGCAAATCATTCAACCACGACTTATTAATAATCTATCACCACATGGTTATCTAGATTAGCTACACGCTTTTTACCCGTTTAACTAATAATATTAATCCTATGGTTTTACTGCAGGTTAACCATAAAAAACCACAACGCAAGTTAATGGCTAAAACACACCCTATTATGCATGTGACATAGACAATCACCAAGAACGCGTGGACTAATGATATCAATCAAACAAATATAAGCATGTAATACGCATCAATCAACAATAAAGATTAAAACTTTAATCATGCATAACAATCCATAAACAAAAATCAACTAAACATGAAATCCAACGTAACGTTAACAAATCATCACAACGCTTATGTAGTTCTAAACGATTAGCCTACCATAATCAAAGTAGAAACAAAAACTAAAACATAAACAGAGTTACCGTTCATCGAAAGATAATAAATATAATTCAGCAGCCTGTCTGGTAGCTTAAATTAATTCAGCTACCTGCTAGCCTGCTTAAATTAATTGTCGATCAAATTTGACTTTCGTGACGTGTGTGTGTGCCTGCTTCTTGTTTCAAACGAAGGCTTCCTTTTTTCTTTTTTTTCTTTTTTTTCCACGGCCAACTCCCTTTTTTTTTTTCTTCTAGGGTTTTTATTGTAGTTAGATTTATTTCTTACGTGAGCTTCTACACAAGAGTACCGGGCCCATTTGAATTAGACCTTCAAGGCATATGGCATTTAACTTCAAACATGCATTTTTCAATCATCCTTTACGTGAAGTTATCTGCAAACGAATTAAACATATAAATCAATTAGTTAGTTAGCAGTTTAACATTGAGCTCTAGTTGGTCTCAATTTAAATAAAATATATCATTTTTGCTCATGGACTCCTATAATATATAAAATAATAATATGAACTAATTAGGAGTAAAGCTCAATAAAAAATAACCAAAAAGTGAGAGGAGTATTAATATAAAATATATATAGTTTAGACCACATCAATTACAATAGGATCATTTTTTAGTAATGATATTACTAGAAGAGAAAAATACTAGGAAATAAAATATGAAGGTAACCAATGGACGGGTGCCCAGTCTTCTAAGCTACAACCAAGCCTCTTTATCTGTACTACCATGAGCTAACATCACAGTCCCTTGCTGAGTCACTTCATCCACATAATACAATCCTTGATGTTAGTGCCACGTCCAATGATCAACCCCATCCTAATGTCATGTAGAATACAAATGGTCCGATGCAATAGTACCATACAATTCAACTCTTTTGTAACATGACTAACTGACAAAAGCTTATGTGACATGGATGGATATAAAGACAATTTGATTATTTCATTGATGGTGAAATTATAATTGTTCCTCCCCTTCTACGGTAACATATTCCCCATTTGCAGTTTGGACATGGTTTTTTACAAGTTTGGATTTTGAAATAAAATCTGATAGTTTGAACGTCGTGGTGTCCGTTGCACCATAATCAAGTATCAAAGATGTATTTTTATTTTCACAATTCTTTACCAAATTAGCTTCCCAACATAACTTTCTAACACTTTTACTACTTCTAGATTGGTTTCCCTTTAAAGAATGATGATGTTTTAAGTTGGTATTTAACATGTTTAGAATATCAAGGGAAAAAAAAGTAGGATTTAAAATAATGGTGTATAAATGGATCATTATTTAAACTAAAGGGGTTGAGTTTGGTAGTGCTTGAGTTAAATAACCCAAACCCTTTACATGTTACAATATCCTCATTTTCTTCTTCATCAGTTGCAAAAGCCATTCCCCCAAATCCATCTTCAGCAGCGGCTCCAGCGGAATTTATGTGGTCATTGTCGTTGCTAGTGGCTTTAGTGTTGCCATCGACGGTGGTACATCTCTGCCTCCCTTCTTGTGACCATCATTCCACCACTTCGAAAAACCGACTAGCTTAAAACATTGATCTTTGGTCTGTTTATACCTACCACAGTGAGTGCATTTTAGTTTTGATTATCCAAACGGGTTGATGATACAATTTGTTGTCGGTGATGTCCCTTTGAAATAAGTCCTAACCCTTCTGTTTCGTTTGGTACATTGACAACAATTTATTAGGATCTTGGTGATTTGAAGGGTGAGGTTGTCATGATCTTTAAGTAAGGTGTTGTATGTTTCAGACATGGTAGCTTACTATGTTGATTTTTCAAGAGGTTGATGATGAGCAATGTTAATCCTAAGATTATTGTTGGTGTAGGGCCCCTAAATCCTACAATTAAAATATTAATGACAAAGGTAATTAAGAAGGCCGAGAAGCCAAGAGGCTGAGGAGCTGAAGAAGCTCGAGAAGCTTAGGAAGCTCTAGAAGGTCTTCTCGCTACAGTACTGCTACAATACACGACAGTCACTTTTTACAAGCCATCAAATGACAGGTCAAACTCTGACCACAAAGAATATCTTTGTGGATATCTCCAAACATGGGAGAAAGTGTAAAGTAAACCCCTTTCACCTAATAGGAAACTGTCCCTTCACTCAGGTAACCAAGAAGCTACAGGCTTCCCAAAATAGCCACCTCCAGCTAGGAAGCCTTGGCTACTTAACCAAAACTTCTTCTCAACTCTTTCAACACATTCTTACACTTGTTCAACACTCTCTAACACCTGCTACTTCATGAATTAACTCCACAAACACATCGGGACTCTTCATCTCTCTCAAATGTAGCTTCTTGCTATTAGATGATCACCCGTTTAGGAAACAACTCTCAAGTTGCTGAAGCATCACACAATTCTCTAGTTGCTGAAACATCATACAACCACATATGGTTGTCATGATATCATAACAAGCTCTCATTAATTTACTGATCAAGAAAAGCATCTTCATGCTACTACACCACACGAGCTACCTGCTGCTAACCGCTGGGTTTCTACCACCTCTTCCTCTTAAAATCTTTATCTCTTATTTACGTATATATACTCTCATGAGATACATTACTGATGTTGAACGTCGGAGGGTGGTCCAGAGACCCCAGTCTCTGGCCCCTTCTCACGAGTTCTTTTGTCGTTGTAGGAACGAGGGAAGAAGGTTATGAAGTAAGAAGATCAACACCCCCGGAGCGTTAAACCCTTCTCGTATTTTGTTGTTTCAACAACTGGCGCCCACCGTGGGGCGGCGCTACTTTGAACATAAACTCTTTGTGGATCTGCCCAAATGTTCCTTAGTATCTTTTATAATATGAGAAAACGTTCCTCGGGAGGTAGCTTTTGCACCTTATTCATCTTCTGCATACAATGGTAGCTAGATATGTATTTTTATACAAGAAGTTCATATTCGCATGAGCATGTTATTGTCCAACATCTCTTGAATATCTTCATCATAAAAACACATGATGTTTGTTTGCAAAACCGTATCTACAAACCCAATATCCTTACAAATACTTTTCATGGCAAAAATAAATGATACATTATTCATTTTATGAGGTTTATACATGACTATAGTATATGAAGTACTCCTTGCAAATCTATGTTTGTAATTTTGGTCAGCTATGTACAAGTTGTTAAGCATAAAGTACCATATGAGTTTGCAAGTTAATTACTAGTATAAAGCAAAAGTGCTGAAAGTATTGATTATTATATTTAACTTTAGCTTTTGCCATATTTATCAAGTCCTTAAAGCAAATAAACATATACAATTTAAAAAGAGACATCTCTTTTATGGTAATCTTCCATCATATTTTCCCATGTACAAAAGTGTGTCTTTACAAAAAAGGAAATGCGACAGCTGCAACTTCTCAGCTACTCAGCCTAGGCATGTAAGCTTAGTGGCTTACTGTTCACAGCTACTTTACAGCTACTCACCTGCGCAAATGAGCTTACAGCTCACTGCATCTGCAGCTCTATAACTACATGACATGGGTAAACAAGCTTACTTTTGATTACACATATTCAAGCTTCATGTTCAGCTATAGATCATTCATGTTCACTATAGCTTTACAACTACATGACATGGCTTTACAAAGCTTCTTTTTCACTACAACTTTAAAGCGGTACAAGCTTCCCGGCTTCACAGCTGCACAAGCTTCCCAGCTCCACAGCTATAAAAGCTTCTTGCTTAGACCAATTACATAACTATTCAAGTTAGCTTCAACCCTACAAGACCTAACAACTATGGGAGAACTAACTAAGCTGACGATCAAGTTAACAAGGTAAAGCATCAAAGCCAACCAACATCTTCGAAAACGATCACAAAGCAAACATTAGCTTGATCTAGTTGCTAAACGGCAAAAAACATAACAACTTAACTTCAGTCATATGCACTCATAACTTCATCATGAACTACTGACGTGAGAACGTGCCATGACTTAGTTAAATTACATGAAGCAAGTAATATATCAGCTTCTTGTATAATCCAATAGTTGACGAAAAGAATAACAAAGAAGCATATCAGCACTATTTGTGTTTCTAATCCGAAAAATTGAAAGTACGATGGTCAAACTGTCACACCCCGACTCCAAGGCCCGACACGTTCCATAATATCAGCCAATCAAATAAAAGTGTCATATTACAGCGGAAGTCTTTCATAATAAAGACCACTAAATGTCAACCCAATTTGAACTTTTAACAATGTCATTAAAGTAAACTACCTACACTCGCCGTGAGTGTGGTATAAGACAACTATCTAAGGACACTGCTCCCAGGTGTCCAAATCGGGTACTAGCTCCTATGATGAGAGCATCAAGCATCTGATCCTAGCTAAGCCTCTTCGACCTAGCTAACGCCCTCAGGCGTTCCCTGTACCTGCATCACGAGCTAAAGGACGTCAACAACAACGTTGTTGGTGAGTCGTAACCAGTGACATAAGACATATGAAAACATTTAGACATCATTCATTAATTCATATATGTGTGTGGTGATAAGTTATCTACAAGCCAACTCTTCTCTAACGCCATATCTGATGGTGGCCAACTTTCGTTAGAGCCTGTTAATATGTATACCGCATACAGGATCATCTAAGGCACCTATATGGCAATTCTATGCCATAACATTTCATAACATCCCGGGCATCGGGTGCCTTTCCTGTTACGAGCAATCAGTCTACCTAATTGGATCCAACTAGACGCATACATATCCCGAGGTGGGGCCGGTAGTTCTCGAAGATCTACCCCCGGAAGCCCTGCCTTAATGACTTGCCCTGTGGCATGTAGCCGCCATTCCGTTCATGAGATGACTCTTAACGCGAAGCTTATTACCGCGGACCAACTCACACCACAACCGGACGAACCTGGAGTTGAGATGCGTTGATCACCAGGTAGCGATCTACTTATAACCACATACATATTTAATAATTTATAACAAAACATTTCATACTTTCATACAAGCTCGGATACATCCCCGAAATCATAAAATATATAAAAGGGGGCGGTTAGACTCACCTTGTGCAGTCTAGGTATCACAAGCTGCTAGCTAAGTGGATGACTAGTGCAACCCTGTACACTAATCACATCATCAGAACACATTCCTTCTGGAATGTTTCCACCGGCGTTTCCTACGGTCGGTTGTCTATCGCTTAAGTCACGTTGTGACTTAGCAATGACTTGGGCCCTTAATCAAATCATCTCACTCAAAACGCTCTAGCGTTCGAGTCAGGGTTTTCGTACACTAATAACATCAATCCTACTTAGAAAAGTCATTTAATAAAACCATTGCATTTCCACAATGTTTTATCGTTCTCATATCATTAAATCATCACTATCCTAGTAAAACTCATTGGTATTTACTAGTAAGGTTTTATTCTAAAAATCTTGGTTTACCCTTAAACCGATCATAATCATAAACAGATAGGCGAAGGTTTCCATGACCTTACCTAATAAACTTGGCAGTGTTTCGACTTGCCCGTTTATAAATCCCGCTCTATCTCGAGCAATCCAACATCGTTCACAATGACTAACATTGTAGCGTGTTTAGTCATCCTCATCGTTCTAAACCTAATCTTCGTACATACAATGTGTACAAGTATCAATATACACATATGATAAATAACTCGAGTAATGCTAAAACGAGTCTTACCATCCTAATTGAGGAACGGGAAGTTACTCCTAGCAATTCCCGATCTTTAACATCAATTCCATAACAGCCCGCATACTTCACTGTGACTTTCCGGAATGTCACATCTCATTCTACTCGACCAACGCCATAACCGTCCGGTATACCTTCGGGTCGGTTCGCGTATGCGAATTCCTTAAAAACCGACATACACCGAGAACCAATATATCATCGTGTTCGTTTTTTTAAAACAAACATTTATCCATCATCAAACTATCCATACATCCTCATCTTGACCGACATGCAACACATCAAGTTTTCCTGTTTTCGACAAGAAAACTGTTACAAACTGATCAGAGGTAAAATCATACTTTCAGACCTCTGATCGTAATTTCCTCCAGTGGAAACGTTCACCTATGTCTAAGGAACCTACAGTCCAAATTTCGTCACTGACCAACGGTCGGATCTCCGGGAAAGTGACGATCTTTGAGACTGCATTTCCAGTGACGGAAATCCGATCAGTCTCGGTTTTTAACATAAACGTCGTACCTCTGAGTAAAATCTTCGAAAACTGAACGGTAGATGTGAGCATCTATGTGTTGGGAACAACATATCCAAAATGTAGACGTATCCAACGGCTAGATCTTCCAGGATCCTTCCTGGAACACAGCTGTGTTTTCATGAACAAAACATGCATCTCATTACAACGGCTTTCCGACCTTTACACGACTTTAATGAAAGATTCAGGTTAAACGGAGCTTACCATTGCGTTCAGGAGGTCAAGAAATGGTTCCGGGGTGTAAACGACTTTTCCGGCCGTCACGAACCGCCACGGACCACCGTCGGCCGCCACCGGACCGCCACCAGACCACCACCTCCAGCCAAGCTCCCCCTCTCCAGCCCTTCTTTTCTCTAAAACACACCTTTATGTGTGTGTTTGTGTTTGAGAAGTGAGGATAAAATGAAGCATTAGCTTCATATATATAGTGGAGATTTATGAGTCGGTTGTTCACACCGCGTCATCTGGTACTGCGTACGAACTCGATTCTTTTCGCGTTTTAGACATTATTTCCTGAAAACAACGTCACTTAACTTAATAAATATTCTCGAAATATTTATTTCGTTAGATATTACGTATCCGGGGGCAAACTAGCCCGGTACGCGTTTATGTCGTGTATTCCGTACGTTTAGTCGTTTTAAACGTTAACGGGTATCGTACCTCTTTGGTACGGAAATTCAACCCGTACCCTCGGGTATTCAACCCGTTCGTTGCGGGCGTTCAATCCCGCAACTCATTCCCAGCACGTTCCTCGTGCTATGCGGGTATCCTTACTCGCATTCCATTCGGGTTTTTAACCCGTTACCCATCCTAAACTAACGAGAAGGAAAGGCTATTTACCTTATCGACCGACGTTCTTCAGTCGTGCAGAACCTCCATGACTACCATTCTTCAATCGGGCAGAACCTCAACGTCTACCGTTCTTCAATCGGGCAGTACCTCGATGCCCGTTAAGCGATCTTCGTGCGACCGAAACTCGAAGGAGCGTTCCGACGCTGGGTAGCGCACTTACCGCACGAAACCGCAACAAACTAGAGCTCCCTCTCTCTAAAATGTAGAGAGAGAAAGCATGGATGGCAAGAATGAAGGGAGGGGTGCTCATCTATTTATAGCCCGTAATCGCGTGCTACGCATACCGCGCATCTCACACCCTCCACCTGCGCGTATCGCGTAGGTGGAGTGGTTTTGCAAAACCACGCGCTGACGTGGTTTGCTCGCACCCGGGTTTTCTCATCTGACGCGATACGCGCAGGCCAAGGCCATGCTTTGCGCGTATCGCCTATTCTAACATTTCGTTTTTATTTTATTATTTTTAATAATAAAATGTTCCCTTAGGGGTCGGGTGTTACATCCTCCCCCCCTTATTGGGATTCCGTCCCGGAATCAACTAGAGAACAACTGAGCGTATTTCTTCTTCATGGCGTCTTCTAGTTCCCATGTGGACTCAGAACTACGTCTTGCGTTCCCATAGACTTTGACTATGGGATGTGCTTATTCCTTAATCAATTTACTTGCCTTTCGACCATTTCGATTGGCTCCTTAACATTATTCAATTATATGTCCATCTTGATCTCGTCTAGTAGAATCCTTGAGGTGTCGTCAGACAAATGTATCTCAAGTAAAAGGCGTACATATCTTAACCCCCTTGGGAGTTATATCATTTTAGGTCATCATTCTTATCCTTATTTTGACCTCAAATAATTGATATAATGAAAATTCAACTTTTTCCTTTCTTTCTAAATTGCCTGGTGTCTTACCTTGGCGACACCTGTAATATAATCCGTCCTCAATCATAATTTCCAACGACCTTTGGCATTTACCTATTTAGCTTTTCTTGCGATCTCGAGTCGCCTTGTAGCCTTTTGCATATATCTTTTACTTTGTTGGTCATGTCCAAGACCAATTAGGATTTCAAAATAAGTCTTGTACTTATTGTTATGAAATGCCTTAAAAGACACAACCTTTAGGTTCACATGGAAGTTTTGACCATAGTCCATTGTGGTCATTTCTCATCTCCATATGAGAATTTAAAAAGGTCATAACATACCTAATAGTTCCTAATATCGACTTTGACTTGCGAATAAATCATACCTTTTTCCACATAAGTCGTTATATCTTTCTTCATTCTTGGTATTAACAATGATCTTACATTGTATAATACCTCTAATCTGCATTTGGATATAACGGGCATCTTGTCTTATATGCCTCTTAGAATATTATTATCTTTTATAAATTACTGAAGTTCGGTCTCCAAACCAAACTCGGCAGCCTAACTGAAGCAATCATTTGCTTCCCAGCGTTAACTTCCTTACGCTTCCTATCGTTTCTTAATATTTTTGCCATGACATGTCACTATCTAGGCTTCATTCAGCTCATTAATCGGATCCACACATATGTATCTTCGTATTTGGATCATCTTTATACGTTCTTTGGAACTTAGAGTCATATCAACCACGTTTTTCTTTCACAGACGATATTATAGTTTGAAGTCATAGTCAATCAACATTTTCATCCATCGTCTTTGGTGCATATCAAGCTCCTTTTGCTCAAATGCGTGATTTAAATCCTTATGGTATGAATATACGACAAACCTTATGTCGTGGAGATATGGTGTTACCACATATTTCAAAGTAAACACTATCGCACCTAATCTTTAGGTCGTGTTCTGCGTAACTCATTCGCCTATAGTTTTCCCAAACTTAAGCGATTACCTCGTTCATATACTTAACTTAGTCCCATAACATCATTGTTATCTTCGGGTGGTGTAAGTGCATGCGCACTGCTTAACTTTTCTTTCAGTGTTTCAAACACTTCTACTTGATTGGGACCTTGTTTGAACTCCACTCCCTTCCATGGGAGTGGGATCGATGATTTAGCACTTGGAGAAATCATGGGTAAATTTCAGGTAGCCTCCAGCTAATCCGTGAAATCTTTAGATTTCTGTAGCTGTCTTATAAGCGTTTCATTTTATCGCTGCTTCTATCCTAGAAGCGTCTACCTGAACTCCTTTGTTATTACTACAAATCCTAACACTTGCAATTTCCTCAATCAAAATTCACACTTTGAAAATTTTGGGGCATAATCTTGGTTTTTCCTTAGAACTTCTAAGAGCATCCTCCAATGTCCTTCATGCTCTTTCTTAGTGTAGAAATACACTAAGTTGCCACTGTGGACCTGTCTAATATGGTTCGCATACTTGGTTCTACCAACCCATGAAAATCGCATCATATCGGTTAACCTAAATGGCCTTATCTTATTCTTGACCCATTCCTTGGTTCATCGGATTCTCAAGCCTTCACTTGATGATAGTCACGCCACATATCGACCTTGCAGAAGTAGCTAATTCCTTGTAGCTGGTCGTAGAAATCGTCAACACGTCGTAAGAGATTGTAATTCTCGAGCGTTCCTTTACACATCCGCATTGGACCATCCTTCTGGATCATAAATAAGTTCGGAGTTGTGCATGGTTCCAAGTCGCTACGCAACTTGACTTGTCGACTTGCGCGAAGCTGCTTCTTGTAAGTCTTCTGGGAAACGTTGGGGCATCGCACCATCTCTAAGACGTCGCTAATATATCTATCTTTCCTAACATTGGGTACAACATGTAGCCCACGTAACTCGTCATAAGTACTTACGAGGAGTACTTGTCAGCTTTTGTCCTCGAGACTATCTTTGCTGCATTCATACGCGAGATAGTCCTTAGTTTCTGCCTTCTGATCGTTTAGCACATCGATCTTCAACAACTTTCATTCGTATTTTAGGTTTGCCGTATGCAACGACAAAAGCGCGTACCTAGAACTATATCGAATTTTTCTAAGTTCATAGGCAATAGTTCTAGTGGGATATACTACTTATCTATCTCAAGAAGGAAACTTTAATCAGGAAAGCTATAGCTAATTCGGTCATCAAAGAGATAAAAGTAATGGACACAAGATTACTATTCGCACCTAGGTCGAATAGTATATTAACATAAGCGTAATTAACATAGAACAAACGTATAACCACCTTATTGTGGTCTATGGTCTCCTTGGTTCTCATCAGGAAAACCATAACAATAATCTTTAGGGTGTTCATGCCCTTATCCTGGCTAGCTAAGGTCGCCATCGTTCTATCTTGGAACTTAGGGTAGTTTCCTCTTAGTGTGTCCATACTATCTCATTCATTACATCCACTAACATCTCGAGTGGTCTTCATCTCTTTGATTCACCGCAGAGCGTTAGCAGTTGCTTTCAAATGGTCATTAGCTACTTCCACGTCGCTCGCCTTCTTCACGAACATCTTTTGCAACACTAGTGATAATCTCAAGCATTATCACAATGATCTTTCGTTGTAGTTCGACAGCACGTTCAACTTCTCTTATCTTTGCAAATGTTGAGGGAGGGTTATGCTAAACTTTAGATGAAACTGTCTATAAGCTTAAACTCGAATAGGCTCTCCCATTAGTCCCTTCTAATGGACTATCTTGGGTAGCGATCACAATCGTCCTGCCACCTTCTTTAGCCCTTTGATATTTCCAATTTCAAATGGATTATTACTGGCCACGTAATAATTATAAATAAATTCAGGTCTCTAGCGTGTCTGCAAGTAATAAGGTATCTTACTAAAGACTATTATATTCTAGCGAACACGCATCATTCACAAATCAAACAAGACTAATCATAGAGTCGTCAAAAGCGACTATCGATAATACTCATGGCGACTATTCTTCATGGCCTTTGTAAGTTCCTCACGTTCACGTCTTCTGAAGCACTCACGTTCCAGTTAAGATTCGATCCGCAAAACTTCCTCCTAGTGCTAGTCTTGGTGTTGGCTCTCAGTCT
This sequence comes from Tagetes erecta, assembly GCA_030867185.1. Classification (NCBI taxonomy): domain Eukaryota; kingdom Viridiplantae; phylum Streptophyta; class Magnoliopsida; order Asterales; family Asteraceae; genus Tagetes; species Tagetes erecta. The sequence continues at coordinate 22,716,522 of CM061491.1, forward strand.
CATGCATCATGATTCGTCACTGGTAACGTCCTGGTTGCTGTCGTTTTTCTTATACCCCGCTTGCTCCTAAGTATCGTCAAACTAATGATACGAGCTGGAATCTTATTTTCGTCCTAAGCTTCTTCCGCATCATATAGGGTGTAGGTAGGAAAGTTCATTGGTACCTTAAAATTCTCCATAGTACCAATACAGATTCTCTCCTGCCTGCTGATGCGCGTCTCCTTTCCATATCCTTATTCTTTCACGTCTTAATACACATCTTTTTCCCTTTTCCTTAATCTTGAACTCATCTCTCGACAGGGTGACTTCATCACCCTAGTAGATACCAAAACAATAGTAAAGTATCCAAACAAAAGAGATGACTTAGGCCTTCGAGCCCATCTTGAATTTCATTCAGCTTGGTGGTCACTCAAAGTGACGAAGACGTCTCCCTTCAATCAAAACATACCCTTAATAACAATTCCATTTCCTTTTCAGTCATGTTCATATATATATATCTCATAATGTATATATATTAGTACAAAAGAAATATATGCAATACTCATGCCTAATTACTTCGCATCTTTCTGACGAAGTTTCTAAGTTAATCCATACGGCAGTGAGGATTATCATGCTCGCATAAAGATAACTTGACAATTACGTTGATCAGGCGCTCTTGTCTCATTATCTTAGGCGTTCAATCAAACAATCACTTATCATACTTCTCAACTTTCCTAGGGTTTTCCTATCTTAAGTGGTCCTTTCAGCCTATCAGGTTAGAGCTTAAGGATCTGCGTGACCCTTAATTCTCTAAAACCTTTGGCTCTGATACCAACCTGTCACACCCCGACTCCAGGACCCGACACGTTCCATAATATCAGCTAATCAAATAAAAGTTTCATATTACAGCGGAAGTCTTTCATAATAAAGACCACTAAATGTCAACCCAATTTGAACTTTTAACAATGTCATTAAAGTAAACTACCTACACTCGCCGTGAGTGTGGTATAAGACAACTATCTAAGGACACTGCTCCCAGGTGTCCAAATCGGGTACTAGCTCCTATGATGAGAGCATCAAGCATCTGATCCTAGCTAAGCCTCTTCGGCCTAGCTAACGCCCTCAGGCGTTCCCTGTACCTGCATCACGAGCTAAAGGACGTCAACAACAACGTTGTTGGTGAGTCGTAACCAGTGACATAAGACATATGAAAACATTTAGACATCATTCATTAATTCATATATGTGTGTGGTGATAAGTTATCTACAAGCCAACTCTTCTATAACGCCATATCTGATGGTGGCCAACTTTCGTTAGAGCCTGTTAATATGTATACCGCATACAGGATCATCTAAGGCACCTATATGGCAATTCTATGCCATAACATTTCATAACATCCCGGGCATCGGGTGCCTTTCCTGTTACGAGCAATCAGTCTACCTAATTGGATCCAAGTAGACGCATACATATCCCGAGGCGGGGCCGGTAGTTCTCGAAGATCTACCCCCGGAAGCCCTGCCTTAATGACTTGCCCTATGGCATGTAGCCGCCATTCCGTTCATGAGATGACTCTTAACGCGAAGCTTATTACCGCGGACCAACTCACACCACAACCGGACGAACCTGGAGTTGAGATGCGTTGATCACCAGGTAGCGATCTACTTATAACCACATACATATTTAATATATTTATAACAAAACATTTCATACTTTCATACAAGCTCAGATACATCCCCGAAATCATAAAATATATAAAAGGGGGCGGTTAGACTCACCTTGTGCAGTCTAGGTATCACAAGCTGCTAGCTAAGTGGATGACTAGTGAAACCCTGTACATTAATCACATCATCAGAACACATTCCTTCTGGATTGTTTCCACCGGCGTTTCCTACCGGTTGTCTATCGCTTAAGTCACGTTGTGACTTAGCAATGACTTGGGCCCTTAATCAAATCATCTCACTCAAAACGCTCTAGCGCTCGAGTCATGGTTTTCGTACACTAATAACATCAATCCTACTTAGAAAAGTCATTTAATAAAACCATTGCATTTCCACAATGTTTTATCGTTCTCATATCATTAAATCATCACTACCCTAGTAAAACTCATTGGTATTTACTAGTAAGGTTTTATTCTAAAAATCTTGGTTTACCCTTAAACCGATCATAATCATAAACAGATAGGCGAAGGTTTCCATGACCTTACCTAATAAACTTGGCAGTGTTTCGACTTGCCCGTTTATAAATCCCGCTCTATCTCGAGCAATCCAACATCGTTCACAATGACTAACATTGTAGCGTGTTTAGTCATCCTCATCGTTCTAAACCTAATCTTCGTACATACAATGTCGTGCGACCGAAACTCGAAGGTGCGTTCCGACGTTGGGTACCGCACTTACCGCACGAAACCGCAACAAACTAGAGCTCTCTCTCTCTAAAATGTAGAGAGAGAAAGCATGGATGGCAAGAATGAAGGGAGGGGTGCTCATCTATTTATAGCCCGTAATCGCGTGTTACGCATACCGCGCATCTCACACCCTCCACCTGCGCGTATCGCGTAGGTGGAGTGGTTTTGCAAAACCACGCGCTGACGTGGTTTGCTCGCACCCAGGTTTTCACATCTGACGCGATACGCGCAGGCCAAGGCCATGCTTTGCGCGTATCGCCTAGTCTAACATTTCGTTTTTTCTTATTATTTTTAATAATAAAATGTTCCCTTAGGGGTCGGGTGTTACACAAACGACCAAATGACAACAAACATCTACCGATAACGCATGTTAGTAACATACACACATAAGCAAGAAGCTCGAAGCTCATAAACGAGAAGCTCATAAGTGAGAAACTCATAAGCAAGAAACTCGTAAACGAGAAGCTCATAAGTGAGAAACTCATAAGGCAAGAAGCTTAGAAGCTAAGCACACCAGCTTCTCAGCTCATAAACTCATAAGTATCTTGTTGTAATAACAAAAATAGTATAACGATCTGAAAGTTAACTTGAATTGGCAAATGACAATTCCTTGAAAAGATCACCTCAGAGAAAAGATTAATCCTAATATTTGATTCAACCTTACATCATAAAGGTAAATAAAAGAGTTATGCTAGCTAAAATAAGACACACGAGTAGCCCATATAGACATGAAGTATACAACTAAGTGATGTGGTCTAAATTATATTTATTTTATACAAATAATCCTTACACATTTGAGTTACATTTGGTCAAATTCTACTCTTAATTGATTCATATTAACATTTTAATGATATTAGGAGACCATGAGCTAAAAAGATACAATTTAATACCATTGTTCTTTGTTCTTGTTATGTATATAGACGTTGATGATGTTTGAAGAATAAACATGTCATTGCAAATTGATTAATTGATGATCACAAGTGCAAGCGTGTGGAAAGGAATTTAAAAACCATGTTTATTTAAATATATGTCACAAGTCCTAATTGCAATATTCGTATGGGCCAAAGCATGAACGTACAATTATTTGACGGCCCATTATCGACTTTAAGTTGTGACCGGCAACAATTAAAAAAGGAGGGACCTTTTGCACGGCATATTACGCACGGAAGGAGGAACGGCAGAGGAAAGAACGAACGAGAAAAAGAAGTGAAGTAAGCTTCCAGGCACGTCAAAGAAGTCAACGTTTTGATCGTTAATTAATTAAGCAGGCTAGCAGGCTGCTGAATTAATTTAAGCTAGCAGACAGGCTGCTGAATTATTTTTATTCTTTTTTGATGAACGGTAACTCTGTTTATGTTTCAGTTTTTGTTTCTACTTTGATTATGGTAGGCTAATCGTTTAGAACTACCTAGGCGTTGTGATGATTTGTTAACATTACGTTGGATTTCATGTTTAGTTGATTTTTGCTTATGGATTGTTATGCATGATTAAAGTTTTAATCTTTATTGTTGATTGATGCGTATTACATGTTTATATTTGTTTGATTGATATCATTAGTCCACGCGTTCTTGGTGATTGTCTATGTCACATAATAGGGTGCGTTTTAGCCATTAACTTGCGTTGTGGTTTTTATGGTTAACATGCAGTAAAACCATAGGATTAATATTATTAGTTAAACGGGTAAAAAGCGTGTAGCTAATCTAGATAACCGTGAGGTGATAGATTATTAATAAGTCATGGTTGAATGATTTGCTAGGTTTAGGTCTTTGTGAAAAGTCCGTCTTAGTATCAATTATCAACTTTGCTTGGTTAAATTAATTAACTAGGTTGAAATGGTTTTAGAGTCCATATCGTGAGATAGGCCTTTAATTTAAGTCAATCAAGCATAATCAGATTAGGTAACTGTGAGGAAATTTAATCTTGTAACCGGTGTGATAATAACTCAATGGTGATACTTTAGGTTTCTTCTCGAAAAGGGTCGAGGGTCCTAGTTAGCGTCGCATTTAAGTGAATATTTTTAGATCCCGGTTCCATAAACATTAAACCAAACATGAGTGATAACTGAAGTTGGCAATGATTCTAGCCTAGGTGGTTTGTCTTCATTCTTCTGTTTTACGTCCGTCTTTTAAATAGTCAGTTTCCATTTTTAATAAGTTTCCAAATTTAGAAAGTTTCTATTATTAGTAAGTTTCTATTTTTAGCAGTACAACCCCCTTTTTCAAATAATCTTTCTTTTAAGTCGTGTTTAGTTAGTTGAGCCTTGTCTAGTTAATTAAACGTAGTATATAGAGTCTGTGGGTCGACACCCGGACTTACTTTAGCTATATTACATTCGACCGGTCCACTGCCAGTTGTGTGTGATTTAGTTGTTTGTCTAGGTTTTATAAATTTAAAACTAGGTGTTTTTAGTTAATTATTTTATATATATATATTACACGCATCAAGTTTTTGGCGCCGCTGCCGGGGACTCTTGGTAATTGCGTTGATTAACTTTTTGAGTCTTAACTGTTATACACGTGCTTTGTTTGTTTTGAGTCGTAGGGGTCTAAAGTTCTCGTCTTTATTTTTAGTCTTTCGTGTCTGCTTCTTTTTTTTTTCCATTTCTATTTTTATTTCTGTTTGATTTGCTTTGTTGGGTTCGTGCAGTTTTATGCCACATTTGAGATCGCACGGACCACTGAAGCACACAGTTGAGGCCGTTGATTCAAAACTAGAGACTGTTGCTGACTCATCTGCGGAGGTAAAGGTAAGTTCTCTTGAGTTTGATTCTACACCGCATCCGTCACCACATCACTCACCGCACAGCTCAACGCCTAGCAGTCCTAGGTTCACAATGGTTGATAATCGCACTGTGCACGAGCAAGCCGTCAATGGTTTCACCGGAAACCATTCATCTATCACGGTGCCTGCGATTGATAACCCGAACTCTTGGCAGATCCCATCCTACATCATGACCGCCATCACAAATAGTCAGTTCCATGGGCGGGATGATGAGGACGCACCCGCACACTTATCGCGCCTCACGCGAATAGTGAGCACTTTCAAACTCCAGGGTGCGTCCGATGATGCGATCTACCTCCATCTGTTCCCCTTTTCTTTGGCGGATCGGGCACTCATTTGGCTCGATTCGAAAGCTGCTGGGACGTTCACGACGTGGGCAGAACTTCGTTCAGCTTTCTTGAACAAGTACTTCCCACCTGCTAAGGCATCTCGCCTTCGTGATCAGATCCACTCGTTCCGAATGGAACCTGATGAGCCCTACTACATGGATTGGGAGCGATTCCAAAACTTGTTATCTCGCTGCTCCCATCATGGGCTCACACCTTGGGCCTTGGTTGAAAAGTTTTATAATGGGCTGACTTATGAGGTTAGGTCTAGGTTCGATACGTCTGCGAGTGGGCACTTAATGGGTAAAATGAATGTGACACAATGTAACGAGCTTTTTGAAAGTTTTGCCCAAGCTGAACATGAGCAGCGATCCACTAACAGGAATTCCAGTTCTGTCACTAGTACACCCTCTTCCACTCGGGGTGTGCACCATGTTAGCATGGAAACTAGTGCGGCTGCTGCGTTAGGAAACCTAACTCGTGAGGTGAAGGAGCTTATGTCGAAAGTAGAGAAGTGTGAGCTGTGTCGGGAAGGGCATGGTACGTCCGAGTGTCCTCTGATGTCGAGAGAGGAGCAGGTTGATTTTGTGGCCAATCAGAGTAGGTTCCCTAATTCTAGTAATGGTAATTCAAATTGGAACCGTAACTCAAACTTTAATAACAACTCGAATTGGCGTTCGTCAGGTGCCCCACCTGGTTATCAATCTAACTATAACAATAATAATCAGGGGGCGGGTAGTTCTTTTAATGGAAATGGTAGTGAACATGCTAGTGGACAGGGGTTTAGTGATAGCATACATAGGATCGAACAGATGCTAGTTCAGTTAGTCGCTAAGGATAAGGTTACAGAGGAAACCCTAGCGAAACATGAGCTTCAATTACAGAACCAACATGCTATCATATTAGATATCCAGAGAGCTATAGGAGAGTTAATTAAGCAGTCGCCTGCCCAGAGGCCACAGGGCCAGTTCTCTGGATCCACTCAAACGAACCCATCGGCTCAGTTGAATGCGATCTCAACCCGTAGTGGTAGAGTCTTAGAGGCCGTTAGGAAGAAGATTACGTTTAGTGAGCCTGTAGTGAGTGAGGAAGTTGTTGTTGAGGAAAGTGAGGGTGAGTTAGTTGATTAGGAGATAGTTCTAGAGGGTCCGGGTAGTGATCAGGCTGAGTTTAGTAATCCAAAACCCGTGAGTGACCCTGAGTTAGGTTTAAGTGTGGGGAGGAAGCCGGTGGATGTTAGGCCCTCCCCTCTGATTGATCATGCTCGTGTCCCATATCCCGCTCGTCTTAAGCAGCAGAAATATACACGGGAGTATGGGCATTTCTTAGATATGTTCAAGCAGATCAAGATCAATCTGCCGTTCATAGAGGTTCTCCAGCAGATGCCTAAGTATGCTAAGTTCTTGAAGGACATCCTCAAGAACAAATGCAAGCTGGGAGACCTCTCGTCTGTTCCTTTAAGTGGTGAATGCTCGGCAGTTGTAACGAATACACTACCGGAAAAGCTTTCTGATCCAGGAGTCTTCACGATTCCCTGCTTATTCGGTAGTAATCTAGAAACCCGAGCCTTAGCTGATCTAGGTGCGAGCATTAATCTGATGCCTTATTCGTTGTACAAAAAGCTAGGTCTGGGTGAGTTGACTCCCACTAAGATGTCGTTGTCTTTAGCCGACAAATCTGTTAAGTATCCACGGGGGATAGTTGAGAATCTGTTAGTGAAGGTAGATAAGTTTGTCTTCCCCGTGGATTTTGTCGTGCTAGACATGGAGGCTGACACCAAGGTCCCCATAATCCTCGGTCGCCCTTTCCTTCGCACTGCCCATTCTGTTATAGATGTTTTTAAGGGGCAAATCACTTTGCAGGTAGGAGAGGACGTAGCGGTGTTTAAGATTCCCGATCCGATAGAAAATGTTAAACGTTGGGATAATCAGGTTCAAGTGATAGACGCCGAGGACAGGTGGGTAGAGGGCTATGAGAGTGGTAGTGTGTTTTTCACGAAGGAATGGGCTGAAGCTAAGAGGTTGCTTAGGTTTAAGTGTGGGGATCCTGGTAGGTATGAGGATTCCCCACAAGATGCTGGTTGAGTTGCTCTTGGATAGGAAGGTTGGTTTGTAGAGTTTGTATAAGTAGCTTATCGAGTCATTTTTTATTTTATTTTATTTTTATTTTATTTTTGTCTAGTCAGTGTTATGCTTGGGTATTCTTTTGTTTGTTTTTGCAGGTTTAAATCATTCTCACCTGTACTCAATCTCCATTCGGGTGAGTTTGTATTTGTGAAGACGAAGAAGACCTCGAGAGTGTTGGTGAAGCTCGATCGCGACCGAAATGCTATACGATCGAAGCTACAGTTGGAATGAAGACTTGGAGCTTACGCGGTTCACAAAACCAGCTAAGTCTTTTCAAATTCACCCTTCTATCTTTTATTTTTGCATTTTTAATTTTTATTTTTCACTTTTTATTTTTAGATGTTTTCTATCTCTACATTGAGGACAATGTAGAACTTAAGTGTGGGGATGAGAAATAGTCATTTCTGAGTCTTAGGTTTATTTAGTTGTTTGTTTTGAGTCTTATAGAGTCTTAAAAAATCCAAAAAAATTGAAAATTTGAAAAATGTCTTTGTTTGAGTTGTGCACGTTAATAGAAAATGATAGGAAACTGATTCTGGTTTTCAAATGAGTTATGGTTTTTAAAACAAAGATGAATTTGGATAAACGTTTGGTAACCCAATTAGCTGAGATAGTTTCCCTAAGTGTAATAATAGAAAGTTAATTGTCGTGAATCTCGTGGGTTGTCATCTTAGGAAAAATAGGAAAGCCTTAACTAAATTAAGTTAGGCAGCATTGTAGGCTTTAGAACTTAAATAGGTTAAGGGGTAGTGTCATTTTAGGATTTATAACACACTTCTTGTGAAAGAAGTGGCGCATCCGCAAATAAAATGTCCACCAGGTATAGTACTGAAAAGCGCTCAAAGTAGCTGCTAAATAAAAGAGCTCAAAGAGCCAATTAAATGAAAAAAAAAAAGAAAAAAAGAAAGAAAATATAAGGCAAGTGATCCAAGACCTCATGTGCTCTACCTCCGGGATAGCGACTTGGATACGACACCCCTGGGTGAGGTGATCTTGTTTTATGGAAAAAAAAAGAATAAACAGTCTATACCCATAAAATTCATCCATCAAAATCCACCCTAATATGGCACTAGTTTTTAGCTTAGTTAAGTTCTTGAGGTTATTTTGGCAGGAAAACCTTTGTGGTTTAATCCTGTGCCTCGTCAAGCAACAATAATCGGGCTAACCTATTCTTCCTCTGTGTGAGACCTTGTAGATAAATGATCTAATTAAATTTAAATTAAACATAAACGGAAACTTAATTGGCTAGTGTTAGGGTGTTTAATTAAATGCACCGATGTTTATCTGGATTCGGTTCTTGTTTGAGATTCTGTGACGAAATGTTGAATGTCTTTATTAGTTATGATTCTATGTGCATGCTTTTTCAGGGACGAAAAATGTTAAGTGTGGGGATATTTGATGTGGTTTAAATTATATTTATTTTATACAAATAATCCTTACACTTTTGAGTTACATTTGGTCAAATTCTACTCTTAATTGATTCATATTAACATTTTAATGATATTAGGAGACTATGAGCTAAAATGATACAATTTAATACCATTGTTCTTTGTTCTTGTTATGTATATAGACGTTGATGATGTTTGAAGAATAAACATGTCATTACAAATTGATTAATTGATGATCACAAGTGCAAGCGTGTGGAAAGGAATTTAAAAACCATGTTTATTTAAATATATGTCACAAGTCCTAATTGCAATATTCGTATGGGCCAAAGCATGAACGTACAATTATTTGACGGCCCATTATCGACTTTAAGTTGTGACGACAACAATTAAAAAAGGAGGGACCTTTTGCACGGCATATTACGCACGGAAGGAGGAGACGGCAGAGGAAAGAACGAACGAGAAAAAGAAGTGAAGTAAGCTTCCAGGCACGTCAAAGAAGTCAACGTTTTGATCGTTAGTTAATTAAGCAGGCTAGCAGGCTGCTGAATTAATTTAAGCTAGCAGACAGGCTGCTGAATTATTTTTATTCTTTTTTGATGAACGGTAACTCTGTTTATGTTTCAGTTTTTGTTTCTACTTTGATTATGGTAGGCTAATCGTTTAGAACTACCTAGGCGTTGTGATGATTTGTTAACGTTACGTTGGATTTCATGTTTAGTTGATTTTTGCTTATGGATTGTTATGCATGATTAAAGTTTTAATCTTTATTGTTGATTGATGCGTATTACATGTTTATATTTGTTTGATTGATATCATTAGTCCACGCGTTCTTGGTGATTGTCTATGTCACATAATAGGTTGCGTTTTAGCCATTAACTTGCGTTGTGGTTTTTTATGGTTAACATGTAGTAAAACCATATGATTAATATTATTAGTTAAACGGGTAAAAAGCGTGTAGCTAATCTAGATAACCGTGAGGTGATAGATTATTAATAAGTCGTGGTTGAATGATTTGCTAGGTTTAGGTCTTTGTGAAAAGTCTGTCTTAGTATCAATTATCAACTTTGCTTGGTTAAATTAATTAACTAGGTTGAAATGGCTTTAGAGTCCATATCGTGAGATAGACCTTTAATTTAAGTCAATCAAGCATAATCAGATTAGGTAACTGTGAGGAAATTTAATCTTGTAACCGGTGTGATAATAACTCAATGGTGATACTTTAGGTTTCTTCTCGAAAAGGGTCGAGGATCCTAGTTAGCGTCGCATTTAAGTGAATATTTTTAGATCCCGGTTCCATAAACATTAAACCAAACATGAATGATAACTGAAGTTGGCAATGATTCTAGCCTAGGTGGTTTGTCTTCATTCTTCTGTTTTACGTCCGTCTTTTAAATAGTCAGTTTCCATTTTTAATAAGTTTCCAAATTTAGAAAGTTTCTATTATTAGTAAGTTTCTATTTTTAGCAGTACAACCCCCTTTTTCAAATAATCTTTCTTTTAAGTCGTGTTTAGTTAGTTGAGTCTTGTCTAGTTAATTAAACGTAGTATATAGAGTCTGTAGGTCGACACCCGGACTTACTTTAGCTATATTACATTCGACCGGTCAACTGCCAGTTGTGTGTGATTTAGTAGTTTGTCTAGGTTTTATAAATTTAAAACTAGGTGTTTTTAGTTAATTATTTTATATATATATTACACGCATCACTAAGCCATACTTAGAGAACAACTATAGTGTGTCTCGGGTATCTTAAACATATTTCGTTTGGACAAACAAAACTATATCAGTTTTTAAATATGAATGTAAAAGAAATCTTGTCTCGGGTATCTTCAACTCGTGTCTTAAACTACAAATTAGCTCATATCAACGCATGGTGTACAAAACTTCTTGATGAAGCAATAAAGGTTGCAAAAAACCTGGTACGCAACAAAGAAGATTGGTTAACAACTAAGAAAGACCCATGTACATGGGGAATGCTCCAAAGAAGGAGTCATGTTTGCTTATGAAAAATACCTAAACGAGCTACCTCACTTGTACAAGCCTAGATAAAGTTACTTGCACATGTTTACAATAGCAGATGGAGCCCAACATAATGCCGAATGTTACCATACGTCCAAACTATTGTTAACGGACTCGACACAACTATGGCTCAAATAAGTGTAAGCCCCTTTGGTAACCTAAACATAAGATTCTTAACAAACTTCATGCAAAAGAAGCAACACAAGATGAATATCGATGTCTTACATGAAAAGAATATAAAAGACTTTCGAAGCTTTATACAGAATATAAGAACTATCCTGTGTTAACAAGATGAGCATACGCGACTTCAAAAACATCATTCAAGCGAGATAGCTGGATAAAGATTTCAGTAAGAGCATCCTTTTGACTTGCCCTTTGTAAGAGCTTCCTTGTATAGCAACCAGCTTAGAAGCCAGGAAGGCAAAGCCTTAAAATAGTTAGTTCCTCGTGGTTTGAGGGCTCGTAAGAGCAAAGAAGAATACAAAGCTTACCCCTTAGGAAAGCTAAGAAGCAAAGAAGCCTCAAACAGAACCACGACTAAAGAAGCAAACATGGCTTACCCTAGGCATGAAAGCAACACATCGGTGATAAACAATGTCCTCACATGTAAAAAGAGGAACATGTACACATCCACAAAAGTCAAATGCTCCGCTCATAAAATATTTCATAAAATTAAAGTGTGTACACGATGAAACAGGCTTCTCGGTCTAGGGTTGGCAAATCGTGTATACCTGTACCTGTTAAGACACGAACCTGTTAAGACACGAACACGAAACCTATTACCTGTACACGACACGATAATCTTTCGTGTACCTGTTACCATTACCTGTACATGTACATGTTTATAACAGGTATACACGATACGATTTGTTTAAAAACAAGTATTCAAGAACTTGTTTAGTAAAATAAAAATTGTCTATAAATATAAGGGTAATTAAGGTAAATATGTTATATTATATTATATTATATTATATTTTTTAATTTTTAAAAAATCATAATAGGTATTAACAGGTAAATACCTCTTAAATACAGAAAAATTAACAGGTAGATTCGTCTCTACCTGTTTAGTACTTGTTACCTGTTAAGGCCTTACCTGTTACCTGTTAAGACCATGTAGGTTCATGTCGTGTATTCGTGTTCGTGTACAAAATTGCTAGCCCTACTCGGTCATGCTCTCTAAGCCTCTAGTCATGACCGTCAAACTAGCCTTATTCTCAAAAGAAAAATGGCATCCGTACTTTCTTAAAGATATGATTCTTTCTCACTACCGCGTTAAAATATTGACCGGTAAGACTAAAGCAGTATGACGAAGCCTTTCGTTTACTAAGCTAAATTTTAGCCAATGGTATTCAGTTTGAACCACAAAGCCAAATGGTAACTTCTTTACAAACGAATCGGCCAAGTGATACACTAAAAGGATCCAACAAACAAAGCTCCATGAATACACCATGAAGTTCAATGAGATGGCACAGTTGGTGCCTTATTTGGTTGAAACTGAGCAAAGGAGTATTAAGTGTTATGTCCAAGGGCTGCCACCCATAGTGCGCACGCACGTGAATGGCCACAGGCCGGGTACTTTTGAGTCGGTTGTGGATCTGGCTGGGATCGTATATGACAATGTGGCTGCTGAAGAAGTGATGGACGTAAAACCAAAGCATTGGGATACACCACGAAATCAGTCAGGGAAGAGGTACAGAGATGATGGTAGGAAGTATGATAACAAGCGGGCCAAGGTTGAAGCAAAGCAGGCAGTGGTGCATAATCAGAATGGGAACGAGAATTGTGCAAAGTGTCGCAAATCCCACTCTGGGGAATGCAAATGGGGAACTGGGGCTTGCTATAAGTGTGGAAAGCAGGGCCATCGTGCCATGGAGTGCAGAGGGAGCGTAAAATGTGATAAGTGTGGGAAGTCGGGTCATGTGGCCAAGGATTGCTGGGTAGGAAATGGAGGTGACAAGCCAAAGACTACTGCTAAGTCTTTCACCATGACAAGGAGGGAGGCAAGGAAAGAACCATAGGTCGTTTTAGGTACGTTTTTTGTCAACAACATTTATGCATCCGTGTTATTTGATTCTGGTGCTAGTAGGAGTTTTGTATCTGCATTGTTTTATACTGCCTTAAAAGTTCCCTCTAGAAAAGTAGAACGGTCTTTTGATGTAGAGACAGCTGAGGGTAAATTCATTAGAGTCGATCAAATGATAGAAGGTTGTACCATTACTCTATTAGGGCGTAGTTTCCCTACAGATTTATGCATTATGACCTTGGGTAGTTTCAACGTGATATTGAGTATGGATTGGTTGTCCAAATTCGATGCCAACATAGGTTGTCGTGAAAGGTTAGTCCGTTTAAAAGCTCCCGATGGAAGCCTCGTAACTGTGTATGGCGACCAGGAAAGTAAGATTCATCGTGTGATCTCGATGATGAAAGCAAACCGATTAATTCAACAGGGCTGCAGTTCATTTCTAGCATATGTTAAGAATTTAGAGGAGACACCGAAGCAATTTTCAGACGTGCCGATAGTTTGCAATTTCCCTTATGTGTTTCCCGAGGATTTGCCCGGAACACCACCTGACAGAGAGATTGAATTCCAGATTGACCTAGTGCCGGGAGTACAGCCCGTGGCGAAAGCATCATATCGTTTAGCCCCAAGTGAAATGAAGGAATTGATGCAACAATTGAAGGAGTTGCTAGACAAATGTTTTATCCGACCAAGCACTTCTCCCTGGGGATCGCCAGTGTTGTTTGTTAAAAAGAAAGATGAGAGCATGCGAATGTGTATCGACTATAGGGAGCTGAACAAGTTAACTGTGAAGAATCATTACCCTTTGCCAAGAATAGACGACTTATTCGATCAGTTGCAGGGTGCGAGTTGGTTTTCAAAGATAGATCTTCGTTCCAGCTATCATCAGTTGAAGATTAGAGAGCAAGATATCCCGAAGACAGCGTTCTGCACGAGATACGGACATTATGAGTTCTTGGTCATGTCCTTCGGATTGACTAACGCGCCATCCGCGTTTATGGATTTGATGAATCGCGTGTATCGACCAATGTTGGATAGGTCCGTAATTGTGTTTATCGATGACATTCTGATTTATTCAAGGAACGAGGGCGACCATGCGTGTCATTTGAAGGAAGTGTTAGAGTTGCTACAGAAAGAGAGATTATATGCTAAGTTCTCGAAGAGTGTCTTTTGATTACGAGAAGTTCAGTTTTTGGGGCATGTCATAAACCACGGGGGGATCATGGTTGACCCATCAAAGATTAAGGCAGTTATGAAGTGGGAAATTCCCAAGACGCCATCCGAGATCCGTAGTTTCTTGGGTTTGGCGGGTTATTATAGAAGATTCATCCAAGATTTTCAAGGATAGCCTCCCCGCTAACTAAGTTTACAAGAAAGAAAGTAGTATTTGATTGGGGAGAAGATCAGCAAGAAGCATTTAATAAATTAAGAAAAAGGTTAACAGAAGCCCCCGTACTAACGTTACCTGAAGGGAATGATGATCTAGTGGTATATTACGATGCATCGCGACAAGGTTTAGGATGCGTGCTTATGCAGAGAGGAAAAGTAATTACCTACGCATCGAGGCAGTTGAAGGAAAATGAGGTGAACTACCTGACCCATGATCTTGAGCTCGCGGCAGTAGTTTTTGCTTTAAAGATATAGAGACATTATCTATACGGAATGAAGTGTACATTGTACACCGATCATATGAGTTTGAAGTATTTCTTTGAGCAGAAAGATCTAAATATAAGACAGAGAAGGTGGTTGGGGTTGATCAAGGATTATGACTGTGAGATTCATTATCACCCAAGAAAGGCCAACGTAGTGGCCGATGCTTTGAGTAGAAAGGAGAAACATAAACCGATTCGGGTTAGAGCTTGCCAGCTGATTATTACACCCGGAGTTATGGAAGAGATCAGGAGGGAGTCAAATAGTGGCCCTAAAGGAGGATCCGATTAAGACAGAACGAATGGTTGGAAAGGAGATAGAACTGACCGAAAACACTTATGGTGTGAAGACGATGTACGGTAGAGTATGGGTACCCCGATTCGGGGAGATACGGAAAGGTATACTTGATGAAGCGCATAAGTGCCGATACTCAATCCATCCAGGAGGGACAAATATGTACCAGGATTTAAAGAGGGATTATTGGTGGCCTGGTATGAAGAGAGAAGTAGAAGCGTATGTAAGTAAGTGTCTGACTTGCCTTCAAGTTAAGG
Source organism: Tagetes erecta (assembly GCA_030867185.1). NCBI lineage: Eukaryota > Viridiplantae > Streptophyta > Magnoliopsida > Asterales > Asteraceae > Tagetes > Tagetes erecta. Next base: position 22,731,764 of record CM061491.1, read on the forward strand.
CGGAACATCAAAAACCATATGGTAAGATTCAGCCGTTGGAAATACCCGAGTGGAAGTGGGAGCACATCACCATGGATTTTATTACGAAGTTACCACGAACTCCTAAGGGGTATGATTCTATATGGGTGGTCGTGGACAGGTTGCCAAAGAGTGTTAACTTCCTACCAATCAAGGAGGCAATAAGTTCAGAGAAACTAGCCGAGATATTTATCAAAGAGGTTGTGGCGAGGCATGGAATGCCGGTGTCTGATAGACCTGTCGTGGGGTCCAATCAAAAACCTAATTAACCTTGGTAGCTAGGGTAAGTCAGGTATCGTATCCACGAAGAGCATGTGGTTAGTGTTATAAGTAATTTGATTTAAAAATTCAAAACGATTTAAACTAACTAAATTAACTATTGCCACTTGGCTGTGAAAGATTTAGATTGGTTATTAAACTAAGAATTAAGAAAAGACAAGCGCGGTGAAATTAATTGGTTGTGATGTAATAATTGGAAAATGGATCAAATCCGGGTTTCAAGTAAGTAGCCTAATGTGTACTTAAGGTTTACCAAGTTGGGAGTCACATAGACATAACTCGTTTACCAATTTTGTTGAACTATGCTTACCAACTAAACAACGGGTTGTTAAATTAGATAGTAGAACCAAAATTAACTAATGTATTTAGAAGATTATGACTAACTAATGCCGGACCTAGTTATTTCATTAGCAAACATCAATTGTAGAAAATGTACTAAGAACTTCATTCAATTAGTTAATAATTGCCACTAGTAACTTGATGAACAAATTCTCAAAACAATTAACCAAATTGTTTTAATCAATGAAAAAGGTAAACACACAAACTATCAAACATCCAAGAACATTCAAAGTTTGTGCCCAACAAGTTAAAACCCTAAGAAAACATAAATCAACCACTAACCATCCACCCGGAGATGATCACGGGTGGTTTAGCCTTGCATCTTCACAATTATCGCTTTGATTTCGGTTTGGGATTGCATGATTGTGATGGATTGATCTTTGGAATGAGAAGAATGCTTGCAAAAATCGTCCAAAGTCGTCACTTTTGCTGGTGTGCAAGTTAGGGTTTGATAAAAATCATTAATCCCCTTACATACCCTAAAAAAGCCCGACCAAAAATAAACAAGAGCAAATCGACGTAACCTACGTCCTTATGGACGTAGGCTTACGTCCTATTATCAAGAAACGGTCCTGGAGTCAGCCCTACGTCCTTCAAACGTGCAAAATTCATGAAAAACTATAGGACGTAAGCTTATGTCCAAAAGGTCGTAAGCTTACTACCTTTCCCAACTTTCGCATTTTCTTCGTTTCTTGATTTCTTTCCATCCAAGTGCTAACCAATCTTCATTAAAGCGTTGATAATCATCATTTAGCTCCCAACACCTACAAAACAAATATATATCAAAGTAAATACGTTCGAGATGATTATTAAATTAAAAACACAAAGTTAATAACTAAATATGCATACAAATCATGAACGCATCACATCCCCACACTTATCATTTGCTTGCCCTCAAGCAAATTCGCTCGCAACACTACATCTATCATTAGACAAAAACGATCATGTTTCATCTTCACCATATGCTAGCTAAGGTTCAAAGTCATACACAACTCAAAATTTTACACAATTTAACAAACTACAACATTGCAAGCAAGTTGTAGTACTTTGAATTAAGAACTATCTATCCGGGCCGAACAAGCTTTCAAATATTCCATATGCATGCAATCACACCTCTCACAATGTTCACTCCTCTCGGTTTAATTTATGGACTAGTAAAAGATGTACTAGTATATTTCTGTGTTACTCTCAACCTAGAATGAATTACCATTACCATATGCTTGCAATCATATTTCCACCAAATAACACAAACCATGCACAAATCAAAAGGTCTTTATCGGGTTGTAATATAAGGCTACGGTTAAGGTGCGGAAAGGGAATTTTAAGTGGCTAAGGTGATGAAACCTAAATAAGTATGTTCGAATTCTAGACAATGAAATTAAACAACCAAACCATAAACTTGGGTGAACTTGACACGTATTCACTACTTATTACTAAGGAATTTAACATGAACAACTATGATCATTTTGACCATTTATTCCACAATTTTTTTTTCATTTCTTTTTTTTCGTTTTCTTTTTCTTTTTTCTTTCTTTCTTTTTTTTTCTTTTTATTTTTCTTTAACAATGACTCTAAACACTTCAACTGCTATACGTTACCAAACAAAAAAATTCAAACAATGCTTACTAGGTTTCATCACACGGGTTTAAAATTAAAATGGCTGAAAAGGTTTATGGGTTAATATAGGGTTAAACAAACGAGCAGGTTGGGGCTCAGACGGGCGACTAAGGGATATGTTAAGGGTAGGGAATAAAGACTAGAAAGGTCAATGAAAACAATGGCTAATCCTAATGCCTTAATCATCTCTGTGCAACAGTTTGGTTCATGATCTCAAAATGTATCTACTATGCAAGTTCTAGAATAGTGTAAACATTCTAGTAAACACACATGAATGGAAAGTAGCAATCAACCTATTGATATTCTATTGCTCATGTATAGGCTCAAATTCTCACTTGAAACTGCAGGAAAGGGTTAACGATATAAAAACATGCATAAAAGTCCACTATCTAGCTTATTACCCCCGGTTAGACATTTCTACCAATTCTCAGTTTCTTTTTTTTAATTGAGCTAACCATGACTAAGGACCTTTACTTGTGCATATAGGCTAAACAAACATTAACGATTTACCTCCTCTCATCCCCACACTTAAACCTTAAATTGTCCCAATGTAAATGTCTTTTTAACACATGTGTGTGAAACAAAGGTACCACTCATTATCAAATTCATCCCTATTAAATACACAAGGCCAACTTCCCCAAACATTCCTAAATCTACAAAAATTAAAAGTATTAGAAATTAGATCAACACATTCCCATAACATAAAAGTTTAATACACCACCAAAACAAAACAAATCAAAACAAATATCAAACAAACAAACAAGATAAGGAAAAAGTACATGAATCTGATCATAGACAATCAGAGATCCTTTCATACGTAAGACATCCATGCTCACCCCTACATGTGAGTGTTTGTATCTGGTGCTTAAAACTGAAAAGCGAATTAAAGAAAACAGAGCACAAAAAAACAAAAGAAACAAATAAAACTCGGGTTGCCTCCCGATTAACGCTAAGTTTTAGGTCTTTAGCCAGACCATACCTGCTACCATTCATGGCGGTCAAAGTGCACACTTTCCCACTGAGTTACCAAGGTATGCTCGGTAGTTAATAAGCCAATTCCATAACTGCTCCCCACTAATTAACATCCAAGTTAAGAACTCGATGCAATGCCATTTCTTAATAGATTGTCCAAGGTCTTCTATTTTCAACTTCCTTTTATTTGTCCTCAAGCCCTCTTCCTTAACTTTGTTTGTTGGAGTCATTGATGTTGGATTAAGGTAAGGATAAATAAGGATTTTGTCTATCACTGGTTCCCAATGAGGTTTTATATCTTCAATTGAGTTTAAACATCTATCTTTATTCTCTAGAAGATCCAAAGCCTTTTCTTCCGCATCATCCTCATCATCACCCACAACCATTGAACAAGTCAGTTCTCCAGCAACTAAATGAGTTGGTGTGGTATTATTATCCACATCCTCTTCTTCAACTTTCGCGTTAACCATGGTACCACTAGCCAACTCAACTTGCTCTCGTCTAAGTTGGGTGACAACCTCAGATAGTTGGCCAACCTGCTTAACCAAATCTTCGATTGATCTGTCTCTTATCTCATTTTGCTTCTTATCCTCCTCCATACACTCTTTCATCATATTCATAAGAGCATCAAGCTTGAAATTTATTGAATTTTGAGGATCCTCGTATGTTGAATAAGGGTTGTCTTGGTAGTAATCATTATACTCCTCTTGGTAGCTTGTGAAAGGTGTCATCTCAGGTTCATAGTTGTTGTAATCTAAGTTTTGCTCAAAACTGTGATTCCCTTTGGACTGATAATATCCCTGAAATTCAAAAGGTTGTGCCTTATGGAGCGGATAATATGAAGGTGTCCCCTCATCGTCATAGATTGCCCTAACATATCCTCTTTCTCTCCTGTATTCAGAACAAAACCTGCCTCGATTTCCATATTTAGACTCGAAGTGTGGACAATCTTGAACCCAATGACAAAGGCTCCCGCAACACATACATATCTCATCATCATCCCAATCCATGATGATATCAAAATCCTTGAGATTCTACTATGCTTGCAAAGACATAACCTGCACAAACATACTAGAATACCCACAGTGAAACAAACAAGTAAATTAAAACAAAATAAATATAAAAAAAACTAAAACAAAAATCTTTTTGAACTTTTTTTTAAAGTAAAATAACAATTATAAAAAAATAAAACAAACAAAGCAAATAACACTAAGCGCACTAGCTCCCCGGCAACGGCGCCATTTTGATAGACCTGTCGTGGGGACCAATCAAAAACCTCTTTAACCTTGGTAGCTAGGGTAAGTCAGGTATCGTATCCACGAAGAGCATGTGGTTAGTGTTATAAGTAATTTGATTTAAGAATTCAAACGATTTAAACTAACTAAATTAACTATTGCCACTTGGCTGTGAAAGATTTAGATTGATTATTAAACTAAGAATTAAGAAATGACAAGTGCGGTGAAATTAATTGGTTGTGATGTAATAATTGGAAAATGGATCAAATCCGGGTTTCAAGTAAGTAGCCTAATGTGTACTTAAGGTTTACCAAGTTGGGAGTCACATAGACATAACTCGTTTACCAATTTTGTTGAACTATGCTTACCAACTAAACAACGGGTTGTTAAATTAGATAGTAGAACCAAAATCAACTAATGTATTTAGAAGATTATGACTAACTAATGCCGGACCTAGTTATTTCATTAGAAAACATCAATTGTAGATAATGTACTAAGAACTTCATTCAATGAGTTAATAATTGCCACTAGTAACTTGATGAACAAATTCTCAAAACAATTAACCAAATCGTTTTAATCAATGAAAAAGGTAAACACACAAACTATCAAACATCCAAGAACATTCAAAGTTTGTGCCCAACAAGTTAAAACCCTAAGAAAACATAAATCAACCACTAACCATCCACCCGTGGTTTAGCCTTGCATCTTCACAATTATCGCTTTGATTTCGGTTTGGGATTGCATGATTGTGATGGATTGATCTTTGGAATAAGAAGAATGCTTGCAAAAATCGTCCAAAGTTACGGTTTGATAAAAATCATTAATCCCCTTACATACCCTAAAAAATCCCGACAAAAAATAAACAAGAGCAAATCGACGTAACCTACGTCCTTATGGACGTAGGCTTACGTCTTATTATCAAGAAACGGTCCTGGAGTCTGCCCTACGTCCTTCAAACGTGCAAAATTCATGAAAAACTATAGGACGTAAGCTTATGTCCTAATGGTCGTAAGCTTACTACCTTTCCCAACTTTCGCATTTTTCTTCGTTTCTTGATTTCTTTCCATCCACGTGCTAACCAATCTTCATTAAAGCGTTGATAATCATCTTTTAGCTCCCAACACCTATAAAACAAATATATATCAAAGTAAATACGTTCGAGATGATTATTAAGTTAAAAACACAAAGTTAATAACTAAATATGCATACAAATCATGAATGCATCAGTGTCCATTGTGTCTGACAGGGACACTCGATTTACATCAAAATTTTGGAAGAAATTTCATGATGAGATGGGAGCGAAGCTCCATATTAGTTCAGCTTACCACCCACAGACCGACGGGCAGTCTGAAAAAAACGATCCAAACGCTGAAAGATATGCTTAGAGCCTGCGTGCTCGAATGTGGTGGTAGCTGGGACAGCCATCTGCATTTGGCAGAATTCTCCTACAACAACCGCTATCACGCTAGTATAAAGATGTTGCCTTATGAAATGTTGTTCCGAAGAAGATGTAGGACACCCGTATGCTGGGGAGAAATTGGCCAGAGAAAGCTCGTAAGTTTGGAGGTAGTCGAGGCCACAACGGAGAAATTAGAAAGGATTAAAGAGTGCATGAAAGCGGCTAAAGACAGACAAAAGTCTTATGCAGATAGAAGAAGAAAGGATATTGTGTTCCAAGTGGGGGACAAAGTCATGCTAAAAGTGTCCCTATGGAAGGGAATCATTCGATTCAGGAAGAGAGGAAAGTTAAGCCCTAGATTTATCCGGCCGTTTAGAATAATTGCACGAGTGGGAGACATTGCTTATCGATTGGATCTCCCAGAAGAATTGAGTGGGATTCACCCCACCTTTCATGTGTTGTATTTGCGTAAATGTTTAGCTGATGAAAGTATGGCAGTGTCGTATAATGATCTAGAAATTGACGAGCGACTGAACTACGTAGAACAGCCAGTAGCCATATTAGATGGAAAGGAAAAACGTTTACGGAATAAAAACGTGAAGCAGGTAAAAGGTCAATGGAGACATAGGAGAGGTTCGGATGTTACGTGGGAGTTAGAGAGCGAAATGAAAGAGAATCATCCCGCGTTATTTCATGATTAGAAGGTTTCGGGGACGAAACCTATATAAAGAGGGGAGACTTGTAACACCCCGAATTTTTATGGTAGGACATCTTTACGTGATTATGCTTATATAGATGTGCATTTAAATGGTTATGATTAAAATAATGTATGACGCTTATGAGATATGCTATGTTTACGACAAATGTGATGATTATGAAAAGTACGATGAAGAACAAAAATGATTATAAATGTATGAGAATGTAAAACGTGATGAATAATTACTTGGTAATTAGAAAAAAAGGAATGATTAATGAAGAGGTTATGATGTAATCATGGACCATTAAGGGTGAAAGAATGAATTAGGCCCAAAATGGTAAATGGATTAGTTAAGAGACTTTCCTAAAATAGCATAATTACCTAATTAAGGCCCAAAGCCCACCTAAAACCCTACCCAATATGGAAACCCTACTATTTAATCCACATTTCCAACCACCATCCACCTCCTTACATTCTCTACACCATCAAAAACACACACACAAGCTTCATTTTTGAAGAAAACTAAGGCAAAGAAAGAAGAGAAACCAAGAATTTGTAAACCAAAGGGTAGATCTGAGCTTAGAAGGTGTTAAACAACAGGTAATCAAGGTAAATCATCCCCTAAAACATGATTTCATAACACAAAACGGATCTGGCCATTAATGGAGTTTTTGAGATTTGGTTGAAAAACATGGATTTTGGGTTGAAACCGAACTAAAACCCCGTTTTGCGAAACTACGCATTCAAAATGCGAAACTAATGTTCATTTTGCGAAACTATGACGTCTTGAATTCATGTCATGTGTCGGAGTGTGTTTGCGAAAGTAGTTTAAGTCCCAACAAAAGTTGGGCAAGTGCCTTGCGAAACTGCAAGTGGAGGTGCTGCCGAAGAAGTATGCGACACTGTGGTTCGTCTTGCAAAACTGTTTGTGAAACTGTATGCGAAACTCTATGCGAAACTCTATGCGAAACTAAAGTAAAAATGACGATTTTCCATAATAACTTAAATGCAGATCGTGCACCAATACCACCACCTTAACCTTGTCCAAACAAGCAAGATTTTCCAAGAACCAGGTGAGTTCTAGACCTCACTTTCGTATCGTTTTAAATACGCTTTCGAGGCTAACGTGCATACCGATATGTTTATAAGATTACCCTACGTGGTGAAGAGTATGTGAATGAATACGTGCTGACTAAATGAAGAGTATGTATTGTAATAATAGTGATAGAGACAGTAATCCAACTGGGGATTTATAATAGGAGTGAAGAGACACCACTAAAGTGGTATACTCCATAAGAGTTGAAGAGTCGTGATCCGGCTGGGGGTTATAATACCAGTGAAGATGTCATATAAATACCGGTAGACTCCATGAGGGTCGAAAAGTTATGATTCCGACTGGGGATTTTAATACCATTGAAAAACCGCTATATCGATAAACTCTGTAAGAGTTGTAGTTACGTACTAGATAATGATATTACATACGCGTAATACAAGGAAGATATGAAACGTACTAAATGACTTTACTTTTAAAACTAGAACTCACTCAGCGTAGCTAACTTTTGTATACATGTTAGATTGATGTGCAGGACAGAAGAATAAGATGGCTGCTTGGCATGGGCAAGAGCTAGGAATCACATTTGAAGATTGGCATATCTGAAGACGAACTTTAATGAACTTACTATGTTTTGAGATGTTTTGAGTTAATTTAAGACAATTCTATATTTATGTAATGATGTTTTGACAACTAATTCCGCTGCAATGAAGTATTTATTAAATGTATGATTGTTTTATGCTTATGAATACCAATTGCGATGCTTGCCGAAAGGCCGGCGTTACATATATTAAAATAAATATTTAGATAATCTTATACTTTTCTTATGATATAACTTGGTATTAAGATTTCAAACATTAAAATTTGAGGTATTAGAAATGTAAACCAAAACTTGGTTACACACAGGTTAAATAATAATATTTATAAATAAATTATAACATTATTTGAAGTATTTATAAATATTTAACGTTTAATGATTTGCCTCCATCAATTTACGCATGATAAAAAATTCCTTACAATTTTTACCTCCCAAACTTCTTATTATAGAACAAATATTTTCCCCTAAAAAACAACTCCCTAAAACCTTGAATTATTAGATAGATAACTAAATATTTAGAGATAAAAACCAAAAGTTTATTTAAATTTACTATTATGATGATGAAATTGTAGAAATTTTTCATTTTAAATTACTTTATGATGACAAATGTCGGAATTCTTCGTTAAATTAACCATTTAATTTTGATTATATAAAAATAATAAAATTCTCTAAGGTTATTTTAAAATAGGAAATAAAAATCGTAGTTGAATTTCAAAATCCAACTTTATGATATTAAAGGAAATGAATTTTAATAAATAATTATACAATATTGATTCAATAAGTAATCAAGATTTTTAATTTAATTGAATGGATTAATGTGTAATGCTTGAAAAAATGACACGTGACAAAAATTTACTCATTTATTAATATAGTAGTATATCTATATCTATACTATATTAATAAGCAAATTACATGGGAAAAATAGTCATTTAACAATTTCCTTAATTTTTCAACACCCTATAAAAACTAAACCAAAACCTAAAAACCAAACCAAAACCTAAACCTTCAAAATTCAAACTCACCCTTTTTCTCTCTCAAAACCCTTTCAAACTCGTGATTCAGATCTAGATTTCTGGATATACACTTCAGTTAACCGAAAGTGATGGCCTTCTTTGATTCTTCTTAATCAGATGTAGCATTCTCTCACTCTTCTTTGATTCTTCTTTCATTCAGATCTTGCATACTTTCAGTCCTTGCTCGGTTTGTTTGTGTCTCAAGAACGGTTCAGAGTAACTGTTGATGCGGTCGTGCTTCTGGAGGGTAGAAACATCACCAACATGATGTTGGTTTAAGCTGCTGGTGATGATGCTGCCAGGTCAGATCATCGACCGACGACTCAAGTCAGACGACAGCTTTGGCCTTTGAGTGAGTTCTGAGGTAAGTTTGTCGACTGATTGCACGTTAGGGTTTGCTAACCATTATGGCTGACATATTTGTGGTTTTTTAATAGACAGGGGAAGACTTGGATCAACACTGCAAATCACGAAAGTTATACAGGTTATTTACATTAGCTTGTGAAGAGTTTCAAGTGTAGCTAGCCCTGATGTATGCGTTTTTCAGGTGGTCTTCAACCTACTTTGGGTTTTTTAATTGATTTTGGAGCATTCACATTTATCAATCAACTTATTGGTTACTTATATTTTGGATAAATAACAATAGAAGAGTATAGCTATAAACTTGATGTAATGGGTCGGGTTGTTTCCAACACTAACATGGTGCTTTATCCGTATGTTATTTTTTTTCTTTTTGGCTAACTGAAATTTTATAAAATGATAGATTTTTGCTTTTAGCTTGCAATGCTAGATTATCTATTTCTACTGTTGAGTTGAATAGCAAAACAAGTTGAATGTTAGCAAAAACAAATTCATCGTTTTATGAAATTTGATCACATAAGCCACCTAGAAAACTTTGAAATGAATATTATCAAAAATAACAAAACAACATTGAACCATCCTGAGATATATTCAGTTTACATTCAGTTTCAATATTTGATTAATCGAGTTTGATTCTACTCATGAAGTGAATTTGTGTTAACTTTATGATAACTTTATTATTTTGGGGGTAAATCTAATGAACTATTAACACACATAGGTCTTATGTTTAAAATAGATGTTAACCATTTTTTAAATATTACAGCAGCAACACACATAACAGCAGCAAATGTTCTAAATATTGTATTGTTTGTTGTGTTGACAAGTAAATATATCAACTTTTTTTAATAGGTCCTCCTGGACAACGATTTACAAGGTAAATATTACAACAGCAGCACACATAACAGCAACAAGTGTTCTAACTGTTTTGTTTGTCTATTTGGATAACAACTTATATTGATTTTAAGACTTCATTAATAAGTCCTCATGGAAAACGATTTACAAGGGTTTTGGATGTGAACACATTGGCATGCATAAAGGTACAATATGACACTAAATTAACTATTGTATTTAGGAATTCTTTGCATGTGAACTTATATTTTTATCATTTCTAATTATAGATGTTTTGTAGCTGTTCTTGGGGTTGTAAAGCCAAGTTCATTTGATGCGGGTCATTTAAAGACGTGTAAACGGAATGAGAAGGTATAGTATTCTTTTTATATTTTCTATCTTTTGTTAGATTAGTTGTATGAATGTGTGTTTAAGGGATTGTGCAAAACTTGTATGAATGTGTGTGTTGTATGAATGTATGAAGGGTTGGAAATGATCATATGTTTAAAACAACAGCATATCATTACAGCAGCAACACATTCTCAATAATAATAGCAATAACTATTTAAAGCATTGATTAATGATCAATAATAACAGTAACTATTTAAGACATTGATTAATGGATAATGAAATTTGATTAGTGTGAATGTGTGTATTCTATATATACCATAAATGTGTGTGTTGTGTGTTGTGAATGTGTGTTTTTGTGCAATTTTTGGCCAAATTTTGTATAAATGTGTATGTTTTACTAACCTCAATTTGTCATTTGAGTTCTTATAATTCGGTATAATCTGTCCTTTTAGAAAAAGTTAAACTTAAATGAGTTGATTAACAAGAAGCCATGGATCCAAAGTAATCGATAAGTTTCAAAAGCCAAAACTTTAAAACCTAAGTCATATGAAGAGGCAAATATTAAGGACTTAAGCTCATAGTTACATACTCAAGCAACCCAACAAATAATAATATTGTTTAAATACGGTTCAGCGTCTCCTTATTGGATCATGTTTGACGTTTTGGGGACATTATAGAAAATATGTAAGATTGAGTAACAAAATGAAATTAGATACTGGTTATTGAAGAAATCACTATAATTTGACCTGGTTGACTCATCTAACTTCAACATTTTCCGACAGAATGTGCAGAGTGTGTTGTGCAGTTTGGATTTGGGTCAAATAGTTATTAGTGCACAAACAATGGGTAATCATATATCTGTAGTTTTGTTGTGTGCGGTGTATGTAGAAAGTAAAGATATATTGTGTGTTGAAATGGGTCAACTTAATACTTTTGATTGTTATTATTTCAGTTTGTGAGTTGAGTTTGATAAATACAATCATTCAAAGATTTACCGCCTAAATATCTCTTGTATTTGATTTCACCATTAGTGTTTGATTATGTCACACATTAAAGTTGTATGTTTTGTCTATTTGTTTTAGTGCTTTGACAATGGTATAACAAGATGAAGATTCTGGATTAGTAGGGTCTGTATAAATTATATGAGTGTGTTGAATGTCTACATGGTTTGTTATGAAAGTCTACTTTTAAAACTCGAACTCCATTTAAAAAAATGCACACATTTCACATCTCGAGTAAATTCTCTCGCACGTTTGCTGTTTTTTCTGTTCTTTTACAAGGCTGTTGCGGTTTCTGTTATGTTACAAGGTTGTTGATTTACTGCTGCTGTTTCAGCTCTGTTACAAGGCTGATTATGTTTTTGTAACAGCAGTTGGCTGCAGTTTCGTTTCCCAGAAAACCAGTTGCATTTTTACAATTTCTCATGTTGTTTGGCTTTTGTTCTCACACAAATATGTTGTTGATTGCAGCAAATGTATTGCAGTGTTGCTACCTACTGTTTACTACCGGCTGTTTGCTACTATTCAATCCCTGAATGAGCTACACGTTTATTATAAAGGTTGCATTTTTACAATCCCCGTTTGCTACCCGTGTATTATAAATTGCCTTCCATTTTACTTTGTTTCATGTCTACTTGCTGCTTATGATCATGTATGACTTATGTGCATTTTGTATGCCTTAAATGGATCTTTAACATAAAGGTAATTGGAAAATGAAACAGATGATAATGGTTTACAAAGAGTCATAAAGCGTTAAATACCTGTTGTTTGATACTTGTACAATCCCTGAATGAGCTACCCCTTTATTATATTGTGACCCGTTTGACATATTTCATTTTAAATCACTATAGTTGTTTATTACTTACTCACTATATTTTGACCCACTTCAATTTTTATCACTATATTTTGACCCCTTTATTGTTAAGAGGTTAGGTTGTAGGTCAAGATGCTATTCAAGGTTGGTCTCATCACTGTGAATGATTTAGTTTATATGTTAGGTTAAAGCTTAATTACGATCATATAAAGTGGCTTCAGGTCGTATTAACCCATATAGGGTGCATTTGAGGCTTATTTGTAATTACATTTGAGGGTTTAAAAAGATGAATTTGTTGTCGTGTTTAGCCTGTTTTCGCGTCCGATTTGTGGCTGATTTGGCTGCTGTTTTTTGGCTATGTGTTGCTGATGTTTTCGTGCAAGATTTGTCACTATCTGATTCATGAATCGTTCTTTGGATTTTTTTATTTTGGTTATTTTTTGGGTTGATGGATTTTATTTGATCACTTTCATGATGTTTGCTTATGGATTTCTTGATTTTAGCGTTGATTTTTTTATTTTAACGCTAATGAAGTATGATATACGCTAATGAAGTATGATGTACGTTGATTTCTTGTCAATGATTTTAGAAAATACCTCTAAGAAGTTCCGAGCAATAATCTATTGATTAGGTACTAGAAATCACAGCTTGAGGTATGAAATTGTGGCAAATTCATCAAGGTATGTGTTTATAATTTACCTTACTTTTATTATCATAGGTTTAAGTAGGTAACTCTTTATTTTTCTATTATTAGGTGGTGATTTAAAACTGCAAATGACAGGAATGAAACCAGGTGGTGTTGTCACTGAGGTCAAATACAATGTCTTAAACGATGTTTTTGAAATTCTTTACCATGAAGGTAATATAGCGTAAGCTGCAGTTAAAAAAAACATATATTTATTTGTTTAAAATCATAGTATCGCTGCTAATGGGCTAACTTAATTTAACTGCTGCTGTTATGATGTTTAAAACAATTGCTGTTGTTGTTATGTGTTCACCTGCCCATTCTCACAACCTTCTTCCTTGCGTGCAACAACAATAACCAAATCTTTAGTTCAACTACTTTAAAAAATGACCAAACTTAAGAAATTAACATGTAAATTCTGATCTTCATGTGTGCCAGCTAAAGTAACAGTTTTAATGAAGGGCTCTGTTGAGTGGGTGTACATGTTGTAGTATAGGTGATGTCTCACTTATATTGTAGACTAGCTGCTTTTCTGTTCTATATATACATCATTATGTGTTTTGTGAATGTGTGTGTGTGTTGTTTTTTGGGGGGAGGGGGGTTTGTTGCTAATGGGTCAAATTGACAGCGGATGTGAAATATGTGTTTTTTGGAATTGGTTAATGAGATATGGGTCGAACTCATCTCTTATGTGTTGTGTGTTCTTTAGTGTCGCTTACTTCCTTCGATTTGAGTGTTCGAAAAATGTAACCCCATTTAAAATATTGCACATCTCCAGTTTCTGTTCGGTTACAAGCTTGCTGTAGGATCTGTCTGTTACAAGGTTGCTGATATGCAGGTATTACATAATAGAGTTGGTTGATATGTTAATGTTGTTTCCATTCTGTTACAAGGTTACTGTTGTTTTTCTTATATCCATAAGCCAATAGTACACACATAATTTGGTTATTGCCTATGTTAACTTAAAAACTTCATGTCAAGCTTTAGGAATGTAGATGCATAATGCACTTTAACGACTGCATTGATATAAGACTGCTGCTGCTGAACTATGTGCATACATACAGTCATGGGTTTAAAACTGTGTCTTTTTTAAGTTTAATGTGCCCAATTTGTTACCAGTTTATAGTCACTTGTGGTTGGAGGATGTATGCACACACAATTGAGTTCATACATGAATTAGGGTCAAGTTTCTTATTTTAATTATGGAGTTTGTGTTTTGTGCAGGTTTTGACCCGTTAGGGTTATTTGTCATAATATATATATGCAATTGTGCAGTCGTTATTGTGCAATATGCGTCTTGTTAAGCTGATTCGTCGAGGATAAAGTTACATGGAATTTGTGTTATTGAATTTGAATTGGATTTCTGATTTGGTTAATACATACAGTTTGGCGTTTGCTGATCAATTGGTTATGAATGTTGTTGGAGTTGGTAACTCTCCATCACAATTTCTTCAGGTATATCTGATCATCAAAACGGCCCATCTACAAAGAGTTGCAGTATTTTCTTCTCCAATTGCATTCTTCATCTGGTTTTTGGTTGCTAACATTAAGCATTGTTGGCCAACACTTGAATCTTTAAAGGCGGCATGATTGGACAAGAGGGTAGATTTATTGCGTGGAGAGTTAACTTGCTCACCAATCATGCTTGTAAAAGTACATATAGCATTAACGTAGTATTGTGTTTTTTTCTAACACAGTTAGTTGTTTATTAGACGTACTATATGCGAAACAATTTAAAAGTGGCCAATGGGCTTTAGCAGGCCGATCCACCCTAACCCGCCCCACTCTGATTTTTTGTGGTTGTTTGTTGCAATGAAACAATACTTCATGAGACTGTGAGTTTTTAAAATTTTTAAATGATCATGAGAATTTAATAAATTATTGGTTTGCAAGAAGCTAAATTAAGAAGAGATAATTATGTATGCTAAATTCAAAATTTGATGAAAGTTTTGTCTCTTATATGATGATGGATTTGAAATTGATTGTATTGATATTTTCACTTTTCACATTGTAGAGTAATCTATATGATGAGATGGAATAAAGACTCAAGCTCTACCATCACCTAATCAAAAAAAGAGTTTTAGCAATATGTTTGGGAATAGTATTACATTGATTATTAAACCTTTAAAGTGGTTAATAGCGAGTGAGGAAAGTACATAGTGTACAACTATGCCAATAAATGTTTAAAATTTATAAAATATACATTGTTGACTACGTTAGTAGATATTCAAACAATTGTTAAATGTGCTATCAGGACATTTTTTTTTCATGTGTAACAGATTCAGTTATATGTAAGCTATATTTTTGATGTTGTAAAATAGTTTTTTTGCAATATGTAAAAGGAAAGTTTATAAATGCTTAATTGCCTACTATATGCATAAGCTAGCCCAGTTTTTATTGCATGAAGGAGAAACAAATGTTTTAAAAAATGTAGGTCTAAAAATTCAAGAATATCCCGATGGTGATAAATCAAAAGATATGATAGAAAAGTCTACGTGAGTTTTTAAAAATTGTGTATATCTAAATTGAAGTGCGTAGTAAATAGTTTAATGTACTATTGTACATTCCTTATGTACTATCATATCCATAGTTTATACACGTGTATTAAAATAACTCCTAATAAATTGATATATAGTTTAGCAGAAGATTTTAGCAGAAGATTTCCGTTTGGTACAATTAACTACCACCAATTGACTATTACACAAGAATCTTATTTTAACATTGTTTCACTATCATATATCAATAGTAAGGCTAATAGCATATTTAAACCATCCTGATACAACTTATCACAAGTGGAAAGATCAACTAACGACAATTAGTAACGCGTTGTATATCGTTGCCACCGCCGCATCGCGCGGGTATTCTCCTAGTTAAGTTATATACTCGTGTAACGCACATGTTGAATAAAAATATATTAAAATAATTATATAGATAATAGTGAATTATTCTTATGAAATAACTGGTTGCTAAATTGTATAGCTTTTGAATTCAAATTAAACTTTAAGTTTAATAAAATGTAACAAAATTTAAATTTACTATTATAATGACGAAATTGTAGAAATTCTTCATTTTAAATTTACTATTATCATGGCAAATGTGTAAGAAATTCTTCGTATGTACAAAGTATAAAATCCCTTAAGGTTATTTAAAATAGGCAACAAAAATTGTAGTTGAATTTTAAATTCGAACTTTATGATATAAAAGGAAAAAGAATTTTAATAAATACTTATGCAAAATTGATTCCATCAATAATCAAGTTTTTAATTTAATTAAGAGGATTAATGTGAGAGTGACGCATATGTTCTAACTATTGTTGTTTGTATTTTTCCCTCTAGCCATTACATGCATCCATTTTTTTTATTAAGTTCACATATTTAATACTAGGTTAAAAATATGTGTATTATTCTGCGTATCATGGTTGTAAAAGTCGCTAAGTGATATTAGTTCGGTCAATTGAGGAGTACTCGGGGATGACTTGCCGAGTACTTGGTCGAGGCGAGGTTAGTTGGCAACATGGTCGACTAGGAGTTGTGGCGTAGGCGCAATTTTTACAATAGTGTTGTGTATTATACGGTTTGCAAAACGTAACGATATGTAACAAAAAGATAATATATAAAAAAAACTAAAAATAAAATAACAAAAGCAAATCCAAAGTGATAATTGAGAGAAGGATATGTTCCTAGGGTAGATTTTCAGTTAATAAGTTTTTAAGATATTTAAAATTTAGATTATAATTTTAATGTAACTTGAAAAAGAAAAGTAGAAAATAAATATAAGCTAAGATATAAATGTGAGTGAGATGTTTCAGTAAGAAATTGTTTTTAACGTGTATCTAATTCAAAATGTATAAATGAAAGCCGGTCGAAGAAACTCTAATTACTAGGTGAAAGAAGAAAAACAAGAATGTACGGTTACCTCAACCTCTCATTTTGTCACTTTTATTGTTCCTCTTCAATGGACATAATCATAAAACATATAGTCTAAACAATTTTTAAATGGTTAACTGCTGAATGGTTAAGAGGTCTGAATAATTAACAAGTCTGAATTATTAAGTGCTGAATGGTTAAGAGGACCTATTTGGTTGGACCTCTGAATAAGAAAACAAAATTAAGAAACAAATCGTAAATTTTTTCTTTCATTTATCTTGTCCCACATTGGTGTGGGAACAAAAACATTATTAGTTTGTATATATAACTCTTCATGACATATTAAGTTTTTATTTTGCGTTTTACTCTGTCCGTATGAGGACGGTTTTTAAATCACGAACGAATCTTTTTTTTTCTTTTTGAGTTTGGTCGCCCTCTTTTTTTAAAGCACTTGGTCGTCTCCTTCGTCTTACCCCATCTGCGTCTTGTCGTCTTCTTCGTCTGATCTGCTCGTGGTCCGTCTTCTTCGTGTTTCCGATATGGTTTGGTCATGCGTCATCTCACACTCTGAATCATTCAGCATCGCCTCATCTCTGAATGGCTTAGAGGCTTCACCTCTAAATCTCTCAGAAGTGACACTGCTGCCAAACACCTCCGAACTTTTAACCGATTAAAGAGCCATAGGCCCGTGGCAACAAACAACCCCTAAATTGGACTTAATGTTGCCACTTGCCAGTTTCTTACTAACTAATCATTTTTACAACTTTTTTATATAGAAAAAGTCAATATATTGAATCAGATGAAGCCAATATCATATCTAGCATCAATATACATGACATTCTAACCACTCACCAACTTCATAAATACATGCTTATTGCATCTCTCCACTAAACACAAAAATCAATTGAATGTGATAAGAGTATGAGAAGACAAAGCAGAAGCTTTTGGTGGTTAATTTCATGTGCAAGTAGAAAGAGATTACGTATGGAATCAAAACTAGAAGTAGACGAAATTCTTGGACGTCAACTTGCAACCATTAGCGAGGATTCGGAGATATATGACCAGAATAATGGTGCAAGAAAACCAAAAAAGCGAGCAAAAGTGGTGAAGAAGACGATGAACGAGGACGTGGGTCGTGTTTTCACTTCTCAATTCAGCCTAAAGAAGTCATATGCACTCTTCTTGGAGAGGATGACAAGCACTAGAACCTTTGGCGCAGTTCAAGTAAACTAATTAAAAAAATTTCATTTACATTATAAATTTATAATAATAATATCTTCTTGATCATATATCTTTTACCTTTTTTCTTGTATTTGCATGAATATTTCATGTTATCCTGTTAATTTCTTTTCCTTGCTGTATAAAGATAATAAAATAATTGAGCATTTAACACGAGTTTGGAAAAACAAAAGCTGGCAATATCCCTTTTTTGGATATGATGAAGTGAATGAACAATGGGGTATTGGTATTGGTGGATGCTACATTGTCAACTCTTGAACAAGTCAATTGTTATTGATGTTTGATCATGTAAGGTACCTATTTTATCTCAAATGTCGCAATCAAGGAATTGATGGTTTTTAATTGCTTTATCTTTAATCCATAAACAAAAGCGATCGCTGGCGTATAATGGAAAATTTATGAAATGCATATTGGTTTTAAACAGTTTCAACTATTACTTTTTAGTTTTTACTGGTCCTAACTATTAATTTGATTAGTAACAGTCCAAACGTTTAACACTTTGGCAAAATTGCAGATTTGACATGAGTTGTGTTTTCGATGGCAACGTTGGCTATTAGTGTACAACGTGATGAACTATCGGGTCATGATGTGTTTGGCATATAATAGTTTGCAGTAGCATTAAAGTCTATTATCAAGAATTAAGGTCAGCATACTTGCACATCAACTAATGTATTACATGGTTTTAAATTTATATGATGCCTTAACGGGTCAACGTACAAAACATGTCCTCTGAATGTTAACTTAAGTCAGTAAACGATAGGATCAGGTAGTTAGATCTACATATAAGTTAACCTATAGAATGGTTTTTAATTCACACAACACACGTGCTAATGAGTCGCAATGTGTTCGACATGTACGATTGAAAGTACTACCAACACTATTATATCTCTTTATGTTCGGTCTCGTGTTAGTGTCAAATGCTTATCGGCTCAGATTACAAATCCGAATCATCATTGTTGTGACATAGGTTGCAGTGAGGGAAACCATTGTTTACCGTCCTTATTCACACAACCTAGAAGTCGGTTTCTCACAACATCATCATAGTCGTGTACACAATCATTTTTTAGCTCAATAACTAGCTAGTGTTATATAAAATTAGTGCCCGAATTATCTAGCTAAGAAACCCAAAATCACAAGCTCAAAACCAATATAATATGGCATTGCAACTGCAACTAAGGTAAAATAGGCCATTAAGCTCTCTAAGGTAACTCATTTGTAACAATTTCATGTGTTTTGTATTTTCTTGTTAAGCCTTCATTTGGTTTGTTCATAATTTCATACGTTGACACAATGACACCTACAATTTAGCCTACATGCTTTGATACTAATATAGTAATATTCCATCAACACATTTGTTGAGTTCATCGGCCCATTAACAATGTACCATTTCCATCGGCCCATTATGCCATTAAATTATCATTCGCACCATTAAATTACATAACACTAAATTATTAAGCACTTAGAGGTGCACGATTCGGTTTTTTTAAGAATCGGTTCCGGTTTTTGTTGACGGTTCTAGAACCGATTTTTTGTGTAAAACTAGAACCTATGTAATCGGTTCCGACTCTTTAAAACCCGGTTTTTTCTATGAGATGGGCATGAAAGCTGGGGTGCTGCAAATCTTCACTTTTCATTGGGCTTTCATTTATACTCTCTGGTCATAAACTTTTTTAATATTATTTAAGACTAAATAAGTAGTAACATTAAAAACGTTAAATATTGCAAGATATATATAGCTCTTAAAACATTAAATAAGTAACAACACTAAAACATACCGGTTTTTCTAGGAACCGGTTCTTCCTGGAACCGTTTTTTTATAAAAACCGGTTCTGGTTCTTTTGGAAAATATAGTAGAACCTACGGTTTGATTCGGTTCTTGTTGAACCGGTTCTTCTAAGAATTGGTTTTCGGTTATTTAATCGGTTCTGGTTCCGGATTTTTCTTCACCTCTAAAGCACTTGTTTGATGTCGTACTCATGAAGAACAAATTTGTACCTTTTGCCGTATTAGCCAGAAGTAATAGATCTAATAATATGTTAGATATATCAAGATGTTGATACACCTACAAATACAAAAATCATCATAGTGTCAAAGTATTATAGATATAACTACTTAAATTGCCCACTCGTGCGTGGTGCGAGCTTTGGGTAACCATGAAATCCTTGTATTAAGTGCATAAATGCATCTTAATTTTCCGTTGCAGCGAATTTGGTCGTTTGTTGTGTAGAATGATAGTTTTTAAATGATTGGTGTGGCTGCGAATATACATTTGCCTCGCAATAGTTTGTGTTTCATTTTTATCATAATAGCTTTGGTTTCAAATATGCCCCCATATGCCAAAACAGAAAACAACAATACTAAACAACATAAATTGTATGTTTGTTCATATGTACGTAATGAGGGTTCAACCCTCTTATACCCTAAACACAAAAGGATACCAAGTATCATCATATGTGTCCATTGCATGCATCATCACATGTACCCATCACATCGGAGATTGTAACTATGCATCACAGCATGTAGACACAACACGAACAACAAACAAAGAAAATTAATAACCAAGTCTTCTATACCTCATAAGCAAAAAGACATAATGCATCATAACATGTACAAAACGCATAACATGTTGTACACACAACAAAGGCAATGGTAATCACCGTTAGTTAGCTTGGAGTCTACCATCACAGTCAACATCGATGTCTTAGATGAGAACTTTGAAAATCACCACCGACCGCACATGCAATCAAAAACACCGCGAACGAAGATAAGCGGCGATGAAAGCAAACACAACCCATCTAAAATCGCGAACGATGGGTGTTTTATTTGTTTGAAATAATCAAACTTTTGTTTGGTTCATATGTACACAAGAACTCTTTGTACTAGCTTTTGATTCATATTGTCACACCCCGGTTGTGGAAACACCGGGGCGCGGCGATCGTATCTCACAACCCTTGGTATTTAAGAGAATACTAAAAATGAATTTCATTAAAAAGAGTCGTGACATACGTTCGACACGGATATGTCTCGCGAGTCCGATCTATGGTGTCAAAGATTCAAACTTGAAAACAAAAATCCAAACAAAGAGAACAAAACAAGTCCACCAATTAAATAAAACATGTCTAATGCAAATAAAGTCTAACTGAATTCCATGGTCTTCACTAATGCGTACGAACTATAGATTCCAAGCTTATTCAGTTATTGTCACCTGAGAAAACATGCTAAAACGGTCAACTATAAAGTTGGTGAGAATCACAGGTTTTAGACCCAATAATAAAGTGTACGTGTATATAGCAAAATATATAAAGAGCAAGTATAGCAAATGAAGTAATTAACATGAGTCCACAACTAAACCTACTGACAAGAATCATTTGTCCCAACGAATACCCCGTCTCAAGGGCATTCTAAGTTTATCATTGACTTTGAATATTTTCACCCAGTTAGTCGCATCGTGACTGTGATTGGCGCGAACAACCCTGGATGGGGGTGTCAACCCGAATAGTACTATCCAAACATATCCACCGACTTAAATCTAAAGTTAACTAGTTGTGTAGTTTAAAAAGGGGACTTAAGAGTATGAAACAAGTATAGTTTAAAACCCATGAGAATAACAACAAGTTTACTACAAGCATCACAAGCATAAAAAGCGTATAAGTTTAAAGAATAAATAACGTATACATTTACGTACAAGCATGTTTCTCACCCCAAAGATTAAAAAGTAAAAATAGGGGCTGTGAACTCATGTTAACTAGCAACAAGATATTCGCAATGAACCTATAATTCATACGTGTGTCGTAAGTTTAAATGAGGTGATTAAGTAGCTCGTGTTAAATAGTTTTTCTTCTATGAACCGAATTTATTGTTCGTGTTTAAACATTTAGAGTTGAAAATTATATGTTTAGTTTAGTTTCAGTCTTGAACGGTACTTGCTTGTGTTCCACATGTATTTTGTATTAGTTAACTTTATTTCCCTTCCGGGTGTTTAATATTCCATTCCAACCGCTACGTATTATTAATTAACTATTTGCATAAATTTTTGTACATGTGGTGAATGTTTTAGCATCGTTAAGCATCATCATTAAAAGTTGTCATTACGCATATCTTAATATAACACTAATTATCATAGAATTAGTTTTAAAAAAATTATTCAACTTGTAATTAACCAGAGCATCTAGACCATAAAATATTAATCATATTATTTCCTAATCTCTTGGTATGCATCATACCATAAATCACTGTTAGATTATCAACCATAATATCCAAAGATGTTGGGTAAAGTTGTGTGAGGATACAACAGTGGGCTTTAGCAAATCGTATTCAACCAATCGTTTAATTTTTTTATAAAGATTATGATCTAATATTAAATAATAAAAGTAGATAGCTAAACTCAAATTTATAACTAATCGTTTTTGCTACTTCTTGCTGTTGTAGTCTATTAAATCATTTTGAGGAATGAAAATATGAGTTTTAATTACTCCTATGTGTTTCTTATTTTTAACAGGTTATTATTCGGTTTAACCGTATGCCTCAACCGTAAATTAGATCCCCGCGTTACCTTTTGTAAGGATTCACGATTTCCAGTATGGTGTTTCTAAAGATAGTGTTGGTATTATTTTAGATATGCTTTCGGAATTCTCTTCAATAAGGTTTAGTTTAACATCATGGTATGCTTATTTCATGGTAAAGTTCCGGGTGTAGATTTATAAACACAAAGAATGGTTTAGAGAAAGGTACCTACCTTCGGGGCGGATTCGGACGGCTCGAAAAAGGCTTCAACGGGTTCCAATGCTGTGGTGAGGTGGTGCGCTTACCGTAATATAAGGATTCAAGATGAGTATGTATTTTACTAGAACTTACGAATTGAAATTGGATTTGAGTTTTGGTTGTTACCTTGTAAAACTTGTAGAGAGGAGAATAATATTATAGGGTTTCAAAAGTGATGTGAATATAAGGAGGGTGAAGGGTATTATGAATTAATTCTTGGGTAGGAAGTTTAAGATTAGGTAGTTGGTTTCAATTTGATAAGTCTTTAGTAAATAGTTTAAATAAAAATATAATATCTTTTAGAAATTCTTATTGTTTTACGTAGGATGGGCAATGTTCAGTGCAATTAGTTAGGAATCCAAGTTTCGAAATTGGTTAAAGGTTTGTTTTCGATGAGATCAAATTGGTTTGATAATTATTATTAAAATTGAATTGCTATATTAAAAGGAATAGGATTAATCCACGTGGGGGTTGGTGTAATTGGATTTTGCTTTACAATTTATTAATTATAACATAAAGGAGTATAAATCATTTGCGTTTTTACGATTCATATTTTATTAGACCAAACGTAATGGGCGTTATGTGGAGGGGATAACGCCCAATAAC
The DNA here is from genome assembly GCA_030867185.1 of Tagetes erecta. NCBI lineage: Eukaryota > Viridiplantae > Streptophyta > Magnoliopsida > Asterales > Asteraceae > Tagetes > Tagetes erecta. Next base: position 22,755,490 of record CM061491.1, read on the forward strand.
GCCCTCCACACCACTACGTGGGGGCGTTATTGGGCAAAAAATTTGAGGGGCGTTTTACTGATAACGCCATCGCCCACACCAAAACCAATGTTAAACTCCAACGGCTACCCCTATAAACGGTCATTTTGACCAAAAATTAAATTTTAAAAAACTTTTTTATATTACATATATATACTACAAACTTAACTCTATAAAAATACACCAAAATCTCTAAAAAAACACACACTATATACTCAAATTTTCTCTACAACACACACATTATTATTTACAATGGAATCCTACGGTTCATCATCAAGCGGAGATAGCACTTCAACGGGCGAAATAGAGATGGATAATGCGGTTACAAGCGCGGTTGCACTTGCGGCTTCTTTTTTGCAACACGTCGCTAACCCACCGAGACCCGTTTATCAAAGAGTATCCGTCGAGAGAGACCGAGCGGCGGCGAATGAACGTTTGATGAAAGATTATTTCGATCCGGTTGAGCCACGATATAATGAAGCTAGTTTTCGGCGTCGGTTCCGGATGAGTTCAAGGCTATTCTTACGTATAGCTCAAGATTTGGAACGAGAAAAATCTTATTTTCAACAAAGATGCGACGCGAGAGGACGGATGGGATTTACGGCTATACAAAAGTGTACTTCGGCATTACGCATCCTTGGATATGGCAACGCAACCGGCATAAACGACGAGTATCTAAAAATGGGAGAGAAAACAACTCGAGATAGCATGGAAAACTATTGTAAAGGTATTATTGACCTTTACGGAGAGCGTTATTTGAGAAAGCCGACATGGTTAGATCTACAAAAAATATACGACGTACACGAAGAAGTGCATGGTTTACCCGGTATGATTGGTAGCATAGATTGCATGCATTGGCAATGGGCTAACTGTCCAAACGCTTGGCGTGGACAGTTTACACGGGGTGACCAAAAAGGGCCGTCGGTGATTCTTCAAGCGGTTGCTTCGTACGACCTTTGGATTTGGAATGCTTATTTCGGTTCCGCCGGATCAAACAACGACATCAATGTTCTTGAGGCGTCGCCAATCATAGAGGATCGCATAGCCGGCAATGCACCCGAGGCATCTTTTTTTGTTAATGGAAGTTATTATCCGTTTGGATATTATTTGGGTGATGGCATATATCCGGAGCTTCCGATGATAATAAAAACGTTTAGAGACCCAATTGACGAAAAGAGAGCTTACTTTAAAAAAGTTCAAGAATCATCAAGGAAAGATATCGAGCGTCTTTTTGGAGTTCTCAAGAAACGTTGGCATTTTGTGAGCAACCCGTGTCGGCTAGGGTCAAAGGAAAAAATTATGTACGTTATGTACGCTTGCCTCATATTACATAATATGATTTTGGAGGATGAAGGCAAAGCCTATTGTCAGGATTATACATCGGGATATGTCGAACCGGAACGCGAACGAATAAGCATGGAAGAAAGAATAGCGAACTCCAACTTTATGCGTAACAAAGAGGCGCATTATGCTCTCACGGCGGACTTGGTCGAGCATTGTTGGTTAAATCGTAGGGTGACGCGTGATGACTAGTTTATTTCCGGTTTCGTACTCGTGTATTTTACTTTTATGTATTTTTAATTTTATTAATAAATAAATGTTTAAATAAATTATTTATTAAATGATTAGTTAAATGATGGGGTAATGATTGTGGGGCATTATGTGGGGCATTAACCACTACATCCATTTTGGTGATAATGCCCCTTAGTGACATGGCATCCACATGGCATATAATGCCCCTAAGGGGGATTAACCACTACATATGGTCTTATTATTGTTATTACTTTTATTATATTTACATACTATTGGTATAGTTTCATTTAATTAACTTCTTGAGCCTAGCCTAATGTTTTGAGGACGGGTTAAGTCTAAATGTTTAAAGTAATTCGGGTCTAATAGCCTAACCCGACACACATTCTAGTATATTAGTGGGTCCTACCCCTCAAAATATGAGTTTAGAAGTGGGGTTGTCACACATATCAATACACACGAACTTATTTGATTCTTGTTGTTAATTGTTTATTCTATATTATTGATTGTTCATCATGATCATGCATTCTAGCATTGATCTGATCTCTATTATACTGATTCTTTCTGAAATGACCAATCCACAATTGGTATAAGAACTTTCATATGAAGCATATTCCAACTTAGTTTGATTTGCTCGAATCAAGTCAAACTCTACAAAAATCGAATAATCGAACCGATTCAGTCTGTTCTATATCTTCCTAAATCTAATCCTTTCGTTATTGAATCGTATTCTACAATGAATCTGTCAAAATTGTGAAAATTTGTTGTTCGTGAAAAAGTGTTTGGGACAAACACCATTCATCGTAGATATTATCTATACTATTAATAAAGCAGATTGGAGGGGCATTTTAAGATACCCAATTTGTTGACCAGGTACTGTTATTTAATGCACAGTGTACAACCAATTTTAAGGGTAGTTTAGACATTTTAACACATGTTTAATATGAACACTTAAAATAGTTACACTTCAACCCCTTAATTTTCGAAATCAGTCATAAAATATTACAAAATCTGCCCACTAAATTAGGAAAACGAATTTTTTTAATCTTTGGATTGTTTCTTTTTATGTGTTTTATTTTAGCAATTGATAGAACTATTAGATTAACCAGCATGATTTTGAGAACAATTAACTATAAAATTTCACAGAGCCTATATGTAATTCTTTATGTACAAGCAGATGATGCATGAAGAACAACCACATTTTTAAACCTATTTAAGTGTGGCGTTTTTTTTAAAAAAAGACATATTTAAGTGCAACAATCTTGAGTTGGTAAAAAAACGTAACATAAAGTTCAAAATCACATTCCAACATAATATACAGTCCATACTGTCATAAAAGTTATAGTCTGGTTTTATAGTCTGGTTTAACATACAGTTCATAATTCCAGCTGAATATACAGTCCATATTAAAATAAAAATATAGTCTGGTTTAACATTCATATTTATTCACACTCGTCATCACATGAGCCAACATGAGTTATGCTTGCTGCTGCTAATGTGTTTTTGTAGCTCAACATGATGATGTTGTTACATAACATACCTTTAGGTTAAGCCTGCTGCTGTTGCTCGCTAAAACGTCCACGCCATCCACAAAAACTGGGTTTTTTTTATCTAATTCCAACAATTCACAGCAGACATTAAGTTACAAAACATATGCAAAATAATCTATCAATTAACAACTGGATCAAATGAAACACATCTGATTTCAGATCTCGATTAACTCCGCTTTCAAAAAGCGGATGATGAGATGAATTGAGAATGGAGTTAGAAAAGTTATGGTTCGCCAACAATTTTCTACAAATGCAATTCATGATGAACCAATTTAATTAATTTTTGCAAACTCAATACATGGATCAAATTTGAAAACTATAAACAAAAATACTAAACCAATATCATCAAGTTCCTACGATATACAAGGTTAACCTATTTGACCAATTTAAAAGGTGCATTAAAGCTTAAAAACCAAATGCAACATAAATTTATATACTTTGAGAATGCACCTGTTAAGCTTATTGGTAACTCGTTTTTTACTGGATTGAGCAGTTATCCAAAAACAAAATTTACATCATAGAAGGTTAACCTATTTGACCAATATAAAATTGAAAAAAATATTGATACTTACCATTATATTTTAGGTTATGCTAGCTTGTTGCTGCTACAAATTTGACGCTGCTCGACTTTGGCCACTATGGAGTTTTGTGCATCTGCTGGGAACGTTCATGATCTGGCCATTGAGCAGCAATTTGACCGCAACTTTTTGCCCCCGAAACCGAGCAAAAGTTCAAGACATTTTCATCAAAGTTCCAAACATGTTACAACATAAAATTATTTCATTAAACTCAATCCAGCAAACACAGATTGGATGCATAAATTTATGATGTATGTGCTGTGTTTTTTAAATAATCTATACCATTCAAGCAATGCATGACTTGGTCAAAACCGTAACCTTTATATATATGTAGTATAGATAATACTAGATGTATTAAGACAATTTCTGATAATTATATGATGAAGAAAAGTCTCCTACTTATTTGTAAGCTTAACATATAACACTGCAATATCTAATTAATATTAAACCTTTAAATTCCGAAAAACCAACTTTCCTACTTAAAAGGCTGGTTAAACTTCATATCAACAGCCAAGCGGGAAAATAAACAAATTACAAATTTCAAACCATACATACAACCACTATATATAGACGGGTTGATTAGCTTAAAACAATTCATTTCCAATAAAATTCAACTATGGAGCAGATTTCTAAAAGTTTGAAAGACAACTCACTCAAGGTTAGCCGGTTTTATTAACTTTACATTCAGTATTGATAATTTTGTTTCAAGTATGATAATCTGAGTTTTCTCTGCAGAGCGATTTGAAAAGTTCTTTTGAATTTGTAGCCTCAAAAGTTAATGCTACAGAGGTGTCATGTATACAACACATATTTATATTTCAGCAACAGCAGATGTAAACCATAGCAGTATAAAAAAACTGATTATTTTTGCAGGATGAGTACTTTAAGGTTGATTGGGACTTAAAAGAGGCAAAGCAGGATAATTATTTTGCAGAAAATGTGTGTGTTTGTGTTTTCTTATTCGCCTTTATAAGTGTTTTTAATGAGATCTTTTTATTTTGTAGAATGCTATGAAAACAGAAATACACATTGGATCATGTGATTTGAACTCACCAAAACTCGATGATTCAAAGGTTTATATATTCAATGTTTACAAGTTCATTTCCATTTAAATACATATTAGTTTTCAGAGGTTTGTATGTTTGACCACTATGACTTATATTCTAAATTTTAAATATAGATGCTTTTGATGCTAATCAGTTAATCGTGGTCTGGTTTAAGGTTATGATATTATTTTTTTATGTTTTGTTATTCTTTAATGCAACCTTATTTATGCAGGCTGATTCTGACAGCAGTGTTGAGATTATCAACCATGGGTTGATGTTCAGTCCATACAAGTCCGATCTTGAACGAGAATGGAGTGAAGAGGTAAGACTATAATTACAAATTAAATATATTTCTATTGATACTTCCTGAAAAGTTAACATAATACATGACAAGATCGGATTTTTGAACAACAAGATAAGGTATATGAAAACAGAATTAAAAGGGTCAAGAGACTTAATGAGGAATGGAACTGGAGTGAAGTTATAGAGCTTGGCGGTTCAGATGAAGAAGAAAAAAATCTTTTTAAGAATTATACAAATTCTGCTAACAAAAAGAGTCCACTAAAGATCCCGAAAGTTTCATTTCAAAAACGAACCAGGCCTCATTTAGTTTGACGTTAGATCTTCAAAAGTGTTTTTAGACTTGTTTTCTAGGTCAACAGTTTTTTAATGTTTTATTTCGTATATGTAATCTTCCCTATTTCCTTTTTATTTCAGTGAATTAATAAAATAAGTTGTTTTTGCTTAACAATATAGTGAGTTTGTAGTTTCCAACATTTGTAGTCTTTTAACAGTTCTAAAGACTGTTAATAGTTTGTTTCAAAACTTACTTCAAAATACAAGTAAGTTTAGTATTTACTTATGAATGTTGGGAAATGAACAATAAACTTCAATGGGAATAAGGATGTGTTTTCAATTATAAAACTACTACAAATTATGCACATCTTCATCTTAATTACTAATTATCATGATATGTAAATTACATGAGAAGGAAAGATGCTGACCCGTAATAGGTGTTCGGATTAGTAATTTTTAAATGATTTTCTTTTAAGCAATGTCAAGGATGTGTTTTCTATTAAAAAAAGACTACAATATATACACATCTGAGAAAAAAAATTAATTATTAAATTAAAAAGATACAAAAAAAAACTTCCTAGAATGCATTTTTAAATTATTGAAGTCACTATTCCGAAAATTAAATCAACTTAATTGTTTGAAATATCTAAAACATTAACCAATGATTTTCTTTTAAGCAATGTCAATGAAGTGTTTTCTATTAAAAAAGACTATAATATATGCACATTTGAGAAAAAAAAATTAATTATTAAATTAAAAATCTCTAAAAAAACTTACTAGAATGCATTTTTAAATTATTAAAGTAATTATTCTGAAAATTAAATCAACTTAATTGTTTGAAATATCTAAAACATTAACCAATGATTTTCTTTTAGGCAATGTCGATGATGTGTTTTCTATTAAGAAAAGACTACAATATATGCACATCTGAGAAAAAAAAAATCAATTATTAAATTAAAAAGATACAAAAAAAACTTACTAGAATGCATTTTTAAATTATTAAAGTAATTATTCCAAAAATTAAATCAACTTAATTGTTTGAAATTTCTAAAACATTAACTAACTCCTGGCACCCCCATTTTAGAGATAAACATCCACATTTAATTAAAAAATAAACCTATCTTTGCTTCAGGTTTTTAGAGATAAACAAAACTTAACTTATCTATATAAATAAACATTAGAATACTAATTCACATTTGCCTGCAAAAAGAAACAACCGAAGGTATGTGATGTTATCAACTTTTTAATAAATTTTTCCTACTAATGTTATATTTTATGTGTGTTTCATGTATATTTTGAAGTTTTGTTCTTCTATTTCATCCTAACCTATTTGTTGTTGTTCATTGTTCTAGATTACTGTCAGATTTATTTTTATCTTTAAAACAGGCATGCATTCATCTTTTGTTGATTGTGTAATGCATGTTTTTATATTTCAGTATCTAACATTTTAGTTGTTCATTGTCCAGTTCAGATTGTTAATCCAAGTTTGTGTTTCAGCTCTTCAAAAAGGTATGTATACATTAATAATTATTTTTATTTGCTTTTACATGTGTTGTGTTAGATGTTTTATGTATTTTTATTAGTATGCATGCTGTTATGATTCAAAACAATCTGATTTCCACATAAAACTACAAAACATAAATCTTATATTTTGAATATTGTAAAACATTAACCCCTATAAAGCTAACAACACCTTCGCAAAGTAATCCATATGCATCTAGCAGATTATAAATGTAAAAAAATAAGATTTTCACAAAAAAATTCAAAACTTTTAACTACTTTACGTCAATCTTGATGCTTACATGTTGAATATTATATAAATCCATAAGAAAGTTACAAAAATAACTTTTAAAAACAACATACTAACAAACAGATGTTAAAAAACCAAGTTTTCAAAAATCTGCCTATTTTAAATTTTTAAATAATCTGCCTATGTATCATACTAACTACGCCTTACTAATTTTCAGATTAAAAATGTTATAAGCGGTACAAAAACAGATTAAAACCGTTATTTCAAATATAAGTTTATTAGGTGCAAAGTTCAACATATTTACGGTTATTACCAGTTTTAGCTATCAAGCTCAACTTAATTGATTTAACCTGTAAAATAATTTTATGAAAACAAGATCAAGTCTGTTTCTATTTTGCAACTCAAGTTTAGGTGAAAAAAGCGCTCATGTAGTTTCCTTACTAATTTAAGCACGTGAGGTTTAATATTTACCTTGGGTTCAGAAACTTGATAACTGAAACAAGCGTTCGATCGCAGACACTCCTTGTTTAGCGCATTATATGCTTTTCATACATCCTGTTTCGCTTAGTCAAATCAGCTTTATCCCATATCCTGCAAATCAAAATATAATCAACTAAGTCAATAAACGAATCAAGAAAATTGAAATACAATGACATTCAAACTAATCAAAAAGCTTACATCATCATACTCCTCCTGCTTCGACTCAGCAGCAGCTGTGGGTGCAGCGCCGCCACCACCAGCTGAGGCAGAAACTACAACACCACCACTACCCGATGGAACCGAAGCTAACACAATTGTATCATATTTAGCATAAGCTCCAACTGCACATCATCAGTTTCAAATCAAATACAGACACAAAAAATTTAATCACAAAATAAACATCAACAACCTTAGCTAAAAGCAACATATTCAAGCATATGTTATAGTTTTATACAACTATAACAACGACTACAAAGCTGTATTAACGGTAGTGTTAACAAGTTGGTGAGTGTAAACAAAAGCTTTGCTAAGGTGGTCAATCTTGATGCTTACATGTTGAATATATTATATAAATCCATAAGAAAGTTACAAAAATAACTTTTAAAAACAACATACTATCAAACAGATGTTAAAAAAACCAAGTTAAAGAAAATCTACCTATTTTAAATTTTTAAATAATCTGCCTATGCATCATACTAACTATGCCTTACTAATTTTCAGATTAAAAATGTTATAAGCGGTACAAAAACAGATTAAAACCACTATTTCAAATACAAGTTAAACAAACGACATACTAAAAAACACTATGCATATTGACTCTCGCCTATGCATTAAGAACAGAGTCTACATGAGCTTAATTTAATTTCCCAATTACCTACGAACATGTGTTATAAACATTTATCACAAAATAAATCACATTGCCTACCTATTAGATGTGGACAACCGCACGAAATTAAAACAAACTTTTAACTTTTTCCTGATTTAGCAACCAAAACAAACTTTAAACTTTAAACTATCACAACAAAACAACTTTCTTTAAAAAAATCCAATAGTTCAACTGTAACAACATATAAAACCTTAATAGATAGCAGCCTGTTTTGCATAGTCAAATAAGCTTAATCCGATATCCTGCAAATCAAATATAATCAACTAAGTCGATAAACGAATCAAGAAACTGAAATACAATAACATTCAAACTAATCGAAAAACTTACATCACCAACTGAGGCAGAAACTACAACACCACTACTGCCCGATGGAACCGACTCTAACACAATTTTATCATATTCAGCATCAGCTCCAACTGCACATCATCAGTTTCAAATAAAATACAGACAAAAAAAATTTTGATCATTTTTTAAACATCAACAGCCTTAGCTAAAAACAACATATTCAAGCATATCTTATAGTTTTATAAAGAGGATAACAAAGTTACAAGCTTTTCAGGTGCCACTTTATTTTGATAAATTGCATAATGTTGTATTATTTTGCTTATGATTTTGCTTATATGGTTATTTTTATTTGCTTTTACATGTGTGGTGTTTGATATTTTATGTACTCTTATGAATATGATTGTTGTTATGATTCAAAACACTCTGATTTAAACATAAAACTACAAAACCTATATCTTTTACAAATAACACACTAACAAACAATTGTTAAAAAACCAAGTTTTAAATAATCTGACCATTTTAAGTGTTCAAAAATCCTACATATGCATCATATTTACTATGCCTTACTAATTTTTCAGATTAAAAATGTTATAAGTGGTACAAAAACAGTTTAAAAGTTATTTTTAAATATAACTTTAAGAAGTGGCATTCTAATGCCATTGGTTTAAAAGAACACATTCAATCTTTTACAAATAACATACTAACAAACAATTGTTAAAAAACCAAGTTTTAAATAATCTGACCATTTTAAGTGTTCAAAAATCCTGCATATGCATCATATTTACTATGCCTTACTAATTTTTCAGATTAAAAATATTATAAGTGGTACAAAAACATTTTAAAATTTATTATTAAATATACTTTAACAAGTGGCATTCTAATGCCATTGGTTTAAAAGAAGACATTCAAACACTCCATTAAGGATACAACATGTACCAAACATATAACATTATACCGACATGGTTTTTTAAAAAAATTATACATACTGCAGCAACCATTTTAAGCAAATTACATAGCTAAACCAATCAAACCAAATGAATCCATGAACTGAAAAAAATCTTAAGTGGAATTAATAAGAGAAAGGATCAACATAGTACCTTTACAAGAATTCCGGGCAACAACAGAATGTAGATAACCAGCATGCCCTTTAGAAGTCATTTTGATTTTAGATTTCTCCTCAGCACGCATTGCACAAAATGGAAGTCCATTAATGCAGAAAGGGAAAAATAAAAAAAAATTACAGTATTTGATTATATAATTACTATCAGGATATACATACCACATCCCAACTATAGCCACACGAATCCCAATCAGCTGCATAGAAGGAGCCTCCCTATGGTACATGTAAATCAAATGAAAAATTAAGCTCATATCTTACATACAAGTTTATGCAGTTAAAAACAATCACAAAATAAACATCAACAACCTTAGCTAAAAACATCATATTCAAGCATATGTTATAGTTTTATACAACTATAACAAAGACTACAAAGGTGTTTATAGCAAATCAAAATATAATCAACTAAGACAATAAACGAATCAAGAAAAATGAAATACAATGACATTCAAACTAAGCGAAAACGACAAAACATAAATCTTATATTTTGAATATTGTAAAACATTAGCCCCTACAAAGCTAACAACACCTTAGCAAGTAATCCATATGCATCTAGCAGCTTATAAATCTAAAAACAATAAGATTTTCACAAAAAAAATCCAGAACTTTAACTGCTTTATGTCAATCTTGATGCTTACATGTTGAATATATTATATAAATCCATAAGAAAGTTACAAAAATAACTTTTAAAAACAACATACTATCAAACATATGTTAAAAAAACCAAGTTAAGGAAAATATGCCTAAGTCAATAAATGAATCAAGATATAATCAACTAAGTCAATAAACGAATCAAGATAACTGAAATACAATAACATTCAAACTAATCAAAAAACTTACATCACCAACTGAGGCAGAAACTACAACACCACTACTGCCTGATGAACCGAATCTAACACAATTTTATCATATTCAGCATCTGCTCAACCTGCACATCATCAGTTTCAAATCAAATACAGAGACAAAAAATTTAATCACAAAATAAACATCAACAACCTTAGCTAAAAAGAAACTTTAAACTTTTTACTGATTTAGCAACCAAAACAAACTTTAAACTATCATAACAAAACAACTTTCTTTAAAAAAAATGCAATAGTTCAACTGTAAAACTAAAAAATAAAACGAAAATGGATAACAACAGATAAAACCTTAATAGATAACAGCTTGTTTCGCTTACTCAAATAAGCTTTATCCCATATCCTGCAAGTCAAAATATAATCAACTAAGTAAATAAACGAATCAAGAAAACTGAAATACAGTAACATTCAAACTAATTGAAAAACTTACATCACCAACTGAGGCAGAAACTACAACACCACTACTGCCCGATGGAACCGAATCTAACACAATTTTATCATATTCAGCATCTGCTCCAATTGCACATCATCAGTTTCAAATCAAATACAGACAAAAAAAATTTAATCACAAAATAAACATCAACAACCTTAGCTAAAAACAACATATTCAAGCATATGTTACAGTTTTATACAACTATAACAACTACTACAAAGATGTTTATAGCAAATCAAAATATAATCAACTAAGTCAATAAACGAATCAAGAAAAATGAAATACAATGACTTTCAAACTAATCGAAAACTACAAAACATAAATATTATATTTTGAATATTGTAAAACATTAACACCTACAAAGCTAACAACACCTTAGCAAGTAATCCATATGCATCTAGCAGCTTATAAATCTAAAAACAATAAGATTTTCACCAAAAAATTCAGAACTTTAACTGCTTTATGTCAATCTTGATGCTTACATGTCGAATCTATTATATAAATCCATAAGAAAGTTACAAAAATAACTTTTAAAAACAACATACTATCAAACAGATGTTAAAAAACCAAGTTAAGGAAAATCTGCCTAAGTCAATAAACAAATCAAGATATAATCAACTAAGTCAATAAACGAATCAAGATAACTGAAGTACAATAACATTCAAGCTAATCGAAAAACTTACATAACCAACTGAGGCATAAACTACAACACCACTACTGCTCGATGGAACTGAATCTAACACAAAATTTTATCATATTCAGCATCTGCTCCAACTGCACATCATCAGTTTCAAATCAAATACAGACACAAAAAATTTGAGATCAAAATAAACATCAACAACCTTAGCTAGAAACAACATATTCAAGCATATGTTATAGTTTTATAAAGAAGATAACAAAGTTACAAGCTTTTTAGGTGCCACTTTATTTTGAAAAATTGCATAATGTTGAATTATTTTGCTTATGATTTGGAGTTGTAGTCATACGAAAAATTCTATAACCTTTCTTTACCGTTTCATCAATAACATGAATATAACTTTGTTTTTATTAAGAGGAAGTGATTGCTTACAACAGAAAAACTCCTTAATATAAATTATAAACTTTAAAGTAGACAAACTTTAAATAATGTTTAAGCAATGCTTAAAACTGTGATGTACCTTAAAAGCATGTTTTACAAATCTAATGCAAGCAGTTAACTAAACAATTTGATGATAATACAAAACAGGGCATACCTAACTGCGAATGCCAAAACGTTCGATCTCTGAACCTGCTTTGATTCATCATTTTTCTCACTGGAAACAATGAAAACAACCTCCATAAGCAACACAAACGAACAAGATCTATAGATCAAAATTATATAGTCAAATAACAATACATAGGGTTTAAAGGCAACATAGCTATGATCTAGGGTTTGTAAAAATTACCCTAGATGCCGATAACGGCTGATGAAGGTGAAGGTGATGATGAAGCAAAGAGAAGATGTTCAGTGTGGAAGAACATCTTGATGATAATACAATACACAGCATACCTAACTGCGAATGCCAAAACGTTCGATCTCTGAACCTGCTTTGATTCATCATTTTTCTCACTGGAAACAATGAAAACAACCTCCATAAGCAACACAAACGAACAAGATCTATAGATCGAAATTATACAGTCAAATAACAATACATAGGGTTTAAAAGCAACATAGCTATGATCTAGGGTTTATAAAAATTACCCGAGATGCCGATAACGGCTGATGAAGGTGAAGGTGATGATGAAGCAAAGAGAAGATGTTCAGTGTGGAAGAACATCTTGATGATAATACAATACACAGCATACCTAACTGCGAATGCCAAAACGTTCGATCTCTGAACCTGCTTTGATTAACCTTTTTTTCACTAGAAACAATGAAAACAACCTCCATAAGCAACACAAACGAACAAGATCTATAAAGAAATTATACAGCCAAATAACAATACCTAGGGTTTAAAAGCAACATAGCTATGATCTAGGGTTTATAAAAATTACCCGAGATGCCGACAACGGCTGATGAAGGTGAAGGTGATGATGAAGTAACGAGAAGATGTTCTTGGTGGAAGAAGAAGATGAAGCAGTAGATCGACGCGGATGGTGGAAGATGTGATGAATGAGATGATGAAAACGGCTTAAACTAAAATTAGGGTTTGTCTGAAAGTTGTGGTATTTAAAAAAAAAACCTACCCGTTTTTTTGTCTGAATGATCCCATGACCCGGCCCATAACCCGTTTACCCATATTAACCTCACTTGGCCCAACCATATAAAATACGATAAGTTATATTGTATAAAATAAACATTACACTTTAATAAAACGAACTATTATTTGGCCATTATTTATAAAGGATAATATGATGATTATTTTTATCATCACTACAAATTTTATTAAACTCATGATCATTTTGTATTCCAGTTATATATCTTCGATATGCATCCATCAACTAAAATAATATGTATGAATGGCAACGGTCGTCAAACTACTTCAATCTATGGTTGTCTTTTGAATCTACTCCAAATTTTCTTCTAATGCATTTCATCGCATCTCCACATCCTATAATCAAAGTTTTTTTCTAATGGTATTGATGAATCGTATGTCCTTCCCGTTAATTTTGAACAACCAAAGTATTTGTCAAAGACAATAATTCCACTGCCATTAAATGGTTCTTCGTCTGATGTTCACGTCGTAACAAGTTTTGTTTTTTCTGTAAGACGAGCAATCCATTTTATTGTTTTCCATGGCGTTGTTCGTTAATTACCCTTGCTCGATCGCATATATGTTACTATTTGAGCTCTATTAAACCAAGAAGTTCATGAATTTTTCTCTCATATTATATTCAATTCTAGATCCACTCAGCTATGAATCCGCAACTCCTAATGCTTTTGATGTTCAAGATAATTGCGGGGCTACCACCGCTGCTTATAATCAAATGCAAGTGCGTATGCAAGGAATGGTATGATTTCATATCAAGCAAGGAGTTTCTATTGGCACACACCAAATATTCTGTTGATTCATTAGATCAGAAACTTATCACCACTAGGGTTAGACCGACATGCTTTTCAAGGCTGTTGAATCGTCAAAGCCCTAACTATTTGGCGAGTAATGAAGTAACGACCCCAGCTAATATCCAACCAAAAAATATTATATTCTTAGCGAGCTTGGATGGCATGTTATGTGTTACCATAGAACACGCGTGTGACTTGCTTGTTTGGAATCCGCTAACAGGTGCTTACAGAATGTTGTCCAACCGTGTTAAGCAAGGTTTCTTCAAGACAAACTGCGATTCAGTTGGTTTCTATGTTGACGCAACCTATGATTACAGCATTATTCACATAAAACGTAGGCGAGGTACTCTTTCTGTGTATTTGTTTTCATTAAGTCATGGATCGTGGAAACATGTACCATTCTTGAAGAAGACACCTTACTCTATTGATGGCTACGAATGGTCTTTAGCAACCTTCTCTGGAGATGATGTATACTTCAGGGTTTCCCAATCTGAATTTCTAGATGGCATCAAGAGCGTTATTCGGTTAGATGTAAACATGCATAAATTTTCGGTGTTAGAATATCCGAGGTCTGGGACTTTGAGTCTTAACGGTGCTTTGTTTAGCTGGCGCTCGGAACTATATGCTTATGACTCTTGCGGTTACTTTAACAAGCCATTTGAATTATGGAAGCTTCAAAACGGAATTTGGAACATGATAGATGTATATCGTTATCGAGTATGTCTTCCATTTCCTCGTTTGACTACCCTTACTCATTACAATCTAAATGGGTCTACAATTGTCATCACTGTTTGGGGACAAATTCTTGAAATCGATGTGAACCTTTTAGAGGTTAATCATTTTGAGTGTGCAGGTTTTCATGGGGTTATTCATGGTGCTGTTTACACGGATACCGTACTTTCACCTTGGTTTTAGCTCCATTCCTTCCGTTTAAATATTATTATTGTTCTTTTTGCATTGTTTATTTTCGTATGGATAGAATGTAATTATTGATTTTGTTTTGATATTTAATGGTATTGACTTTTAACAACAATTTATTTCATGTTTATGTCTTTGTCTTCTATTATAGATAAATTATAAACGCCCATTGCCAATATTTATACTATACAATAAAAAAATATATATTTGACTTCTTTTGGACTATTTATATTGTACGGTTTTTTTTATATAACGTGTTATAAAAAAAATAATAAACTTATGTAAATTGGATGACAAAGTATTACTTTTGAGCCAATATAAGCACACTGTTCATGTTTCTTTAAAGAACAAATTGTTTAAGTTTTTGTTTTTTGTTAATGCTAAAGGTATAATTGTTCATGGATTCGCATATTGTTGTCGATGATTTTACGTCAGTCACACAAGAGTGCGTTTGGTATACTGTGTGCTTTGTTTGGGTCGACTTTCTTTTGCCTTGCGCGTTTGGGGACAACATGTTGATAGTTTTTCTAGACCAACACGTAAGTTACCCTATCTTTAATTCTTATAAAGTTTACAAAATAACATTAGGTGCATGGTTTTAAAATCAATAGATTTGTTTTTTAGAGACAAAGGGTTGTTGGTTTTATCCCAAAAGCTTTCATATCGACGTACGCAGACATGGATCCGGTTGGGAACATGTTTGTTCTAAACCGTTTCCGAAGGGAGAGATTCGATTTCAAGGACTGGCCCAAACACAAAAACTACCTCTTTGTGTGGAGTGACTTCAAGGTTGATTTTAACGAGCATACTAAACTTGTACGATTCTCCACTAATCTTCCAAAAGGGTTACGTGTGTTTCCGTTAGTGCCAAACATTAAATATCTTTTGGAGAACAAAAGCACTAATAACATAATCTACGGTACATATAATTTTTTATGGTACATACAACTTTTGATTCCATGCTACATATTTTTTTAACCAAATATAAAGAGCATTTATTGGTTTTAGATGTTGTTGGGAAGATTGTCAACAGTGTGCGGCTATGTGGAGAGAGTCGTATGTTTCTTAAAGATCATACGTAAGGCATTAAAGTATGCTAATATCATTGACAACATACTTTTAAATCCCTTAATCATACAATATATTTCTTTCCTAATATAATTAAAGATTTAGCAGTGATGGCTTAATACAATTATCTTTATACGACCCACCAGAGATTCATATGGTGAACACCTTTCGTGCGATGATAGAAAAAGCAATTGTCTTTGTATCTCGGGTTAAGTTGATTCGTTTGCCAGAGGGTATGCTAGCCTTTCAACTTTTAAAAAATTCACATATATTTTTAAGATCGACATATTTTTCTGTAACTTACACATCTCATCTCATGTTTTGATTATAGGGAATATTTTACGGTCAACTGAGTTCACTAGGGTTGTCGTTGAACAAAACATGCCGGAGGCTCATTCTATTTCAGAAAAGATGTTCTTCTTTTAGTTTATGTAGTTCGTTACCAACATTTGTTACACATTTACATCGGTTTATTTATTGACTATAATAATATAGAATATTCATTTATTACTATATACGATAAACATTATGTTGTTTTTTCATACAAAGTTACATATAACTGTTATAAATAAATAAGTATCACGCAACTAGAATGATCAATATACACTATACAACTTAGATCGCCAAAAAAAAAACCACAATTCCAATAAATTAAATAAAACGATACAAATAACTTCTGTGTTGACTGTATGTGCTTAGTTTTTATTTTCTTTTTGTTATTATGTGTGTCATACATAAATTGTTAGGACTTTCCTTTACTTTAGGTTCTTGCCATGTATGTCATATATAACTTAGTTATTTTAACATTGCTTACAAATGTTGTATTGATAGATAAAATGCCTAATCATACTTACAACGTAGTTTTTCATCCCATAAGGTATTCATAAATTTAATATGACCAACGGGCAACCTACGGATCATGATGAAGTTTCCTCCTCAAATCCATCTACCTCAGGAACCCTAAAGAGAAAAGAGTATCAAAGACAACGTTATTTAGACAAAGAGAACAACAAATCGGCAAATGTCGCAAGTGTCGGTGTCTCTCAACGCACTACTCTCATATCACGTTCCGCTAATAAGTCGTGTGAAAGTACCTCTAGGAGCATTACAACCTAATAGTAGTAGCACGTTACAAGATTCAAATGTGAGAGTGGCATGTAGCTTGATTGAGCAAAGAAGAGAGTGTAATAGACGATATAATGTTGCACGTAAAGAGAGAGAAAAACGCATTTCAAATGATACTGAGGTTTCACAGATGACGGTCGGCGATCAACCACTAGTAGGAGACATGAACTTAGAAGATGATCCATATAACTTTGTTTATGCCGGTGTACCAACAGAGTCTCTCATCTTACAGGATCGGAGTTCATGTTTGAAATGTTTTGCAAAACTATTTAAATTTGAATTCCCATCCTTTTGTTGCATGAATGGTCAAACTGAACTAGCACATTTAGAGATCCCTGGTGAACTGTACCGACTTTTCACATTGCAAAATGAAACTGGCACATTGTTTAGGTCCAACATACGAGCTTATAACACCAATTTTAGCTTCGCCTCGATGGGTGTCACGTTAGATGAAACACTGAACAATATGAGGGACGGGGTATATACTTTTCGTGCACACAAAGGAATCTATCATAGAATTGACCAGTTAGTCTCTAGGGATGGAACACCCAGATACTTACAGCTGTACTTTTATGACCCCGAAACCGAGCTGGAACATAGGCTCCAATGGCCAAACCTTGATCGAAATATTACTGAGACGTTGACACGTGTTCTTTCTACAAATCCTTATGCGATGACATTCCGTAGACTTTCCGAGCCGGGTCCTCTAGACAACTATAAAGTCACTCTTAACGCTTCTGTTGAGGTTGACCAGAGGGTGTACATCCGACCAACGACATCTGAGGTATATGATTAACATAAATTTACTTTTACACCTATGGTGATTAATACTCATAAAACACATATTCTTTAGGTTGCCGGTATCTGGGTTGAAGGCAATGACAATATTACAATATATAAAAGAAGTATTGTTGTGTACGGAAGGTCGGAGCGTTCTCAAACCATTCAGCCGTACTTTGGATGTTACGATCCGTTATGCTATCCTCAGTTTTTTTCTAATGGTGAGTCGGGATGGCATCCTAACATACCACGTAAAGGAGTCCCAATCATTGATGTTAATAACCAATCGGATATCATCGACGAAGAGCCTAGA
Organism: Tagetes erecta; assembly: GCA_030867185.1. Taxonomy (NCBI): domain Eukaryota; kingdom Viridiplantae; phylum Streptophyta; class Magnoliopsida; order Asterales; family Asteraceae; genus Tagetes; species Tagetes erecta. Next base: position 22,773,822 of record CM061491.1, read on the forward strand.
GGTACAGAAAACTATTGTAGTTATTTAAAGAGGAGTTTTATTTTGTACTAGTAATTTGATCTTTTATCTGCATCCAGGTGCTAACCAACAAAGTAGTAAGACAACAGTAGCCATGCGAGAGTACTATTGTTACAAGTTTCAGATTCGCCCGATCAAAAACTTAGTATTGTTAGATTGTCGGCTGCTACAACAGTTTGTCGTCGATATTTACATAAAGATTGAGACATCCCGTTTACAGTATGTTGAACACCACCAAGGTGAGATACGAGCTGATCTATACCAAGGCATTGTTGATTGTGTGCATGCTGGGGAGGTAAACCCAAACAGAGTCGGACAACGGATTGTGTTGCCTGCGAGTTTCGTTGGAGGGCCTCGCGATATGCGACGTCGTTTTTTAGATGCCATGACTTTAGTTCAAGACGACGGACGTCCCGATTTTTTTCCTGACGATGACTTGTAATCCTCAGTGGCCTGAGATATGTGATAACTTAAAACTGGGTCAAATTGCACAAGATCGTCCAGATCTTGTTTCTAGAGTGTTTCGTGCCCGATTAGAGGAGCTTAAGCATCATCTATTCAAGAAACATATACTCGGTCATGTTAAGTCATACGTTTACGTCATCGAGTTTCAGAAGCGTGGTTTGCCGCATGCGCATTTCCTCCTTATCATGCACGCGGAAGACAAAATGGGAAACTCGGATCATTATGATAAGGTTGTGTGTGCTGGGCTTCCTGACCCGGTACGACATCCGAAGCTCCACGAAGTTGTTGTTAAGCACATGATGCATGGTCCCTGCGGTGCTTTACGAAAAAACAGTCCTTGTATGCAGGGTGATCCACCGGTGTGTCGGTTTCATTATCCCAGAGGGTTTAATGAACATACGACGCAAGGAGAGGATTCATATCCTTTATACAGAAGGAGAAACAACAATATTAGTGTCGATGTGCGAGGCTCAAAGCTTGATAACAGATGGGTGGTCCCTTATAACCCAAGGCTTTTGATGATGTTTAACTACCACATGAATGTCGAGGTTTGTTCAAGCATAAAATCTGTCAAGTATCTGTTCAAATATGTTTACAAAGGACACGACAAGCAAGTTATTCACGTCGATGAAGACGTGCAAGGTGTTATTAATGAGATAAAAACATATCAGGATGCGCGTTACGTGTCTCCTCCTGAGGCCATGTGGCGTATTTTTTCATTCGACCTTTCTAAAATCCATCCTTCGGTGTTGGCCTTACAGCTTCATCTCCCGAACATGCAGATGGTTAGATTTAGAAAGAATGATACGCTGGAAAACATTGTTGATAGGGAGGCAGACAAGGATTCCATGCTCACTGCATTTTTTAAAACAAACAGGTCGAATCCCAATGCAAGACCATATCTTTATAAGGATTTTCCTAAACACTATACATGGAATGCAAGCACACGTAAATGGAACGAACGTAAAGCTCATGGACAACGAGGTCGTATTATTGCTGCTAATCCCGCTGAAGGCGAAAGGTACTACTTGCGACTGCTTTTGTTAAATGTAAGAGGACCTACTTCTTTCGAAAATCTTCGCACGATTAATGGTGTAACGCACCCAACATTTCGAAGAGCAGCTCTAGAGCACGGGTTAATAGAGAACGATGACAGTTTATCGCAATGTCTCACGGAAGCCTCTTTGTTTCAGTTCCCCGGTTCACTGAGAAGGTTGTTCGCTACAATAATGGTATTTTGCGAACCTGGTGATATTCGTAGGTTGTGGAATGAACACTTCGAATCCCTTTCTGAAGATTATCGTTTGCATTGCCAGAACGCGGAACAAGTACAGAATATGGTTCTTACAGACATTAGGGTCTTTCTTCAATCTATGGGTAAACATATTCGCGATTTCAATCTTCCTGATATAACACAAGAAAACGTACAACATGCAAGTTCCCGTGAGGTACAGGAGGAGTATGAGATATTTGTGGATCCTGAACACTTACGTGCAAAAGACGATCTAAATTCAGACCAGAAAAGGGTGTTTGATGAGATCATGTCGCATGTGGATGATAATCGTTCAGGTGTGTTCTTTGTAGATGGACCTGCTGGGACGGGGAAAACCTTTTTGTATAAGGCTTTGTTGGCTCAAGTTCGTTCGCGCGGTCTTATTGCTCTTGCTACCGCCTCAGCTGGTGCTGCAGCGAATAATATGCCAGGAGGTAGAACGGCTCACTCGAGGTTCAAAATTCCGATTACCCTTGACAAAAACTCGATGTGCCCGATAAAAAAACAAAGCGGTGCGGCTGAAATACTTAGGTTGGCCACATTAATCATATGGGACGAGGCATCAATGGCAAAGCGTCAGGGGATAGAGGCCGTAGATCGAACATTGCAGCATGTTATAGGTGTTAGTCTCCCCTTTGGTGGAAAGATAATGGTAATGGGAGGGGACTTCAGGCAGGTGTTGCCAGTCATCAAACGTGGCACTCGCGCACAGATTGTGGACGCTAGTCTACGGATGTCACCTTTATGGTCTGTGACGAAGAAGATGCGTCTGACCATAAACATGAGAGCGCGTACAGATCCGTGGTTTTCTGATTTCCTACTGAGAGTGGGTGATGGAACTGAAGAGTCAATCGAAGGTACATTTATCCGTATACCAGACGACATGACGGTTCCGTGTATAGATAAAAAAGAATCGGTAAAAGATTTGATCAAAGTTGTATTTCTCGCGATTCAAGAAAACTTACGCTCTTCGGATTACATAATCAACAGAGCAATATTATCCACAAAAACTGAAAGCGTTGATGAAATAAATGATCAAATGATTGACGTGTTCCAAGGGGAGGAAAAAGTTTACTATAGTTTTGATATGGTAGAAGATGATCACGACAACTTTTATCCGGTCGAGTTCTTGAACGCACTAACTGTTAGTGGACTCCCGCCTCATAAGCTTCGCTTGAAGATTGGGTGCCCCATTATACTGTTACGGAATATCGATCCTTCACATGGTCTATGTAATGGCACACGGTTGATATGTAGAGCCTTCCAACGCAATGTTATTGATGCTGAGATAGCCGTTGGTCAACATGCAGGAAAACGAGTTTTTTTGCCCAGGATCCCACTAACTCTTTCAAAGGATGAAATGTTCCCGTTCAAGCTTAAAAGAAAACAATTTCCCATTCGACTTAGCTTTTCAATGACCATCAATAAAGCTCAAGGTCAAACAATCCCTCATGTTGGAGTTTATCTTCCGGATTCTGTTTTTTCTCACGGGCAGCTTTATGTGGCGTTATCAAGAGGAATATCACGGGGGAATAAAAAGGTTTTGGTACACCCTGCAAGAGATTTCAAACGAAACGGAGTGTACACCTCAAATGTCGTGTATCGGGAGGTTTTGCATGATAGGTGAAATGTATGTGTGATATAACTTAGGAATATGTTTTCATATGATTAATGACTTAGGAATATTTCATTTGATATATTTGCATTTTTTTCAATCTATTATTATAATATTCTTACAAACTTATTTTACATTTTGTTATTTCAGAGTTCAAAAATCTAATATGGAGCAGACTAATTTTAATTTGAATGATGTGCCAGGTATTCTTTATATTTAAGCAACAAATAACACATGTGTTTATTGAAAACTTATGTCAACAAACTAAACATTGAAATTTCAATGAACAACGTTGCTCCAGCTCCAACGAATGAGGTGATAGTCAATGAGGAGAATCCCGTCAATATCCAACAACAACAAAAGGATGTAAAAGGTAAAGGCATAGAAAAACCGGAAATCCCTGAGCTTCCTCTGGATGATACTTGGTGGTGAGAAAATATGGATCTTATCGAAGAGATGTGTAGGAAGTATGATTAATTTCTATCACATCTTCATGAGCTCATAGCGGATCATTTTTTTTCAGCTTGAATGTTAAGATTTGAATGTTTACATATTCAACTCATGGTTATTTTAATATTATTGTCTCCAGTTATCATCTTCAGTTATTAATTACTTTAAACATGTTACGCCCATCACCTAAGCTCATGCTATAAACAATTGTCATTGAAAATCTCAACCCAGCTACATCGCGTGGGTCCCCACTAGTAAAATTTTATTGAAATGAAGTTGTTGTCTTATTTCGATCATCAGTGAGCATTTCATTTGCAATCATTCATCTGTTGAAGTTAATTTGAATCGATTTCATTACATAATTTTCATAAATCAAATTTTAAAGTTGATCGAGAACTGTTCATCACATATAGTGAAGCTCATAAAAATTGATATAATTCTTTTTGAATTTCTTGTTATGTTCTTCATTGATATAAAAATTGATATAATTCTTACAGTTTGTGCTCTTGTTTATTTTGATATTCTAACTAGGGGTGTACACGGTTTGGTTTCAAACCGCGAAACCGCCCAAACCGTTCATCGGTTTGGTTTCACGGTCGGTTTATGTTTATACCAAAAACCGTTCGTAAAAAACCGGACCGGACCGTTATGAACGGTTTGGTTTACGGTTTATACCAAAAACCGTTTGTAAAAAACCGGACCGGACCGGACCGTACGCGCACGTGTGTGTGTGTATATATATATATATTAGATCTCATATATGAGTTCTTGCAGGTAAATTATTAAAACATCTATTAGTTTGTTGGTGATAAAATAGGTCATACTAGAATATCGATCATATATATATAATATCATTATATCTATCATTATATATATATATATAAATAATACTCCGTATAATATTAGTATATATCGTTATATTGTTACAACACACGTAATCTTGTAATATTCATATATATAATCAATTTTCAATACCGGTACTTTTGAAAGTTTATTAGATTTTGACAAAATTTTGGGATGTTTTTTAGAGCTTTTAATCTTGGACTACAAATCTCAAACCGCGAAATCAAACCGGACCAAACCGCTCGTATGGTTCGGTTTAGGTTTGGTTTTTTACTTTAAACGGTTCGGTTTTGGTTTTTAATGATAAAAAACCGCAAGTAACGGTTTGGTTACGGTTTTATCCAAAATCCGTAAAAACCGGACCGTGTACACCCCTAATTCTAACTAGTTTTCATTGTACAGTTCACAAAAATCACAAAAATCCAAAACTGTCTCTGTTAACCGCATATCTCAAAAAACCCGAAAATGTCACTGTTTCTTGCACATCTACATAACTATCACTGTTACCGGCATATCTCTAAAAACCCACTATTCATCGCTTATATCGTTACAGAATATTGTTCAAGTGTTGTGGATATCATCTATGTTAAAACAACTTGTTTTACACACATTCCAGTGAAGAAAAGTGACTCGCACATCTTCTGTGTATACACTATTACTCGCAGATCTTTTGATCTTGACACTGTTACCCACATATCAATACGTTCGCCCGCAACTCTTTTGAATTTTACATTTTCTATTGGATAGTTGACTTTGTCACTTAGAAGACATAGGATATTCAAAAAGTAAAATAAAAAAGATAAAAAATGTCAGGGAAATGATAATAGTGGTGGAGATTATGTTGCTAAAGTTTATTTGCTTAGAACATAGCTGATTTTAAGTCATGGGAAATCAAGTTCAGAAATCATCTGAACACTGAATACTGTTGATTAAAATTTGTGGAAATTCATTCTAAATAGAGCAAACATTCCTTGTCTATCTATAAAGATTTACATAATAAAAAGCGATGAAATATCAAGTTAGATGTCAAAACGATAACAATATTGAAGTCGTACTTTATGTCAAAGTAGAGTACATGTAACACCCCAACCCGACTAGGGCTGACGTGTCACTTAACAGTAATCAGAATCAAACATAGTTCCATTAATCTATATAAAACATTACATTTATTTGACAAAATTTTTACAAAACATCACAAAAAAAAATACTTTCTTTATGAAAACTCTTCGTCTTTAACTTCCCCGAGCCCTCGATCAAATCTTTCCGGATAAACCTGTAACCTAACGTACATAAAGGACAATATGCACGCCTGAGTAAAATTGGCTTTTACTCAGTGGAACAAAGCTATACAATACTACAATTCTTATTTATAACTATCAATCAATACATACGTACACATTCAATAATTCACATTCACTAGACACCGTTAGGTGTATTCACATTCACTTGATCAATTCGTCACATTCACTAGACACCGTTTGGTGCATCACATAATCGCATTCACTAGACACCATTTGGTGCATCAATTGTTCAATAGGTCCTATATATCTAAATATATAATAATTACACATTGTTCATGTAAGCATTTAATTAGAAACGAAATTTGGATTTCCGACTACGAAGTAATGGGAAACCCAAATCCGTACACATAAGCTAATAACGGTCGTACAGTAGGTAATAGTATAGAGTGTTCGTACCTTAATCAACAAGCAAAGTCAACGATTACAGACGTTCTTAACAATCACCGTCCCAAAACTAAAATAATGAACAACGAACCCATCTAACTCGCATATCCTTGATTCATCAAAGTCGGTTGTTTTGATTAACACAATGAGGTGCATAGATATGATTTTCAACATCAGATCTTAACCACAATATATATAGGAATTAATTGTTCTTTTTGAAACGGTGCATGTAAAATAAATATTACAATTTATTAAATATTATTATAATTATTGATGACATTCAAATTCAAAGAAACTCATGGTTTTCTTTTAATCGTATTATCTTTTAAAAAAAACAAATTATACTTCACATAAATATATTCCTTTGAGTTATATTGTTTGGTGAGAAAAAAAAACATATGTATATTTTTTTTCATTTACGTTTCTTTTTTTTTCTTTAGATCAAGATCAACTTAATTTGTATTAATCTTTTCTTTTATCATCTTCATAAATATATGTTACAAGATTACTTCATGCTTATCTAAAATCATTAGTCTAAATCTATTTAAACCCATTACATCTACTTAATTTTCGTAGTGTTAGGTGCAATATATTTGGATGATATTTTAAACTTGATTTGATTTACAAACATATACTTAATACAATTGATTTAGTATTTTGAGCCTTGATTTATTTTATATTAATTCACCGTATCTTATACGTGTTTCATTAAAAATTACTGAAGTACCTACTTAATTTAATTCATTCTTATTGATATAGGTTTCAAAAATTCAGGGTATTACAACACTATCCCTCTTAAAAAAAATTTCGTCCTCGAAATTACTAACCATCTTATTATTTTAGGACTATTGTAACGATTGAGCGGAAGTTAAACGGCGCTTATAATTTGCTACAATAAAGCATCTAACGAGATATCTATTTACTAGAGCAATGTCTACCCACGACCCACAGGTTATATTTTGTAAATGGTTTTCAACAGAAAAGAGCCTGAGCTCTGATACCATGTTGTAACACCCCAACCCGACTAGGGCTGACGTGTCACTTAACAGTAATCAGAATCAAACATAGTTCCATTAATCTATATAAAACATTACATTTATTTGACAAAACTTTTACAAAACATCACAAAAAAAAATACTTTCTTTATGAAAACTCTTCGTCTTTAACTTCCCCGAGCCCTCGATCAAATCTTTCCGGATAAACCTGTAACCTAACGTACATAAAGGACAATATGCACGCCTGAGTAAAATTGGCTTTTACTCAGTAGAACAAAGCTATACAATACTACAATTCTTATTTATAACTATCAATCAATACATACGTACACATTCAATAATTCACATTCACTAGACACCGTTAGGTGCATTCACATTCACTTGATCAATTCGTCACATTCACTAGACACCGTTTGGTGCATCACATAATCACATTCACTAGACACCATTTGGTGCATCAATTGTTCAATAGGTCCTATATATCTAAATATATAATAATTACACATTGTTCATGTAAGCATTTAATTAGAAACGAAATTTGGATTTCCGACTACGAAGTAATGGGAAACCCAAATCCGTACACATAAGCTAATAACGGTCGTACAGTAGGTAATAGTATAGAGTGTTCGTACCTTAATCAACAAGCAAAAGTCAACGATTACAGACGTTCTTAACAATCACCGTCCCAAAACTAAAATAATGAACAACGAACCCATCTAACTCGCATATCCTTGATTCATCAAAGTCGGTTGTTTTGATTAACACAATGAGGTGCATAGATATGATTTTCAACATCAGATCTTAACCACAATATATATAGGAATTAATTGTTCTTTTTGAAACGGTGCATGTAAAATAAATAGGTTTTTTTACATATTTCCCCTTCCTAACTCCATCAATTACATATTTACCCAAGCTTAAAGTTTAATTACATATATCCCCTTTGACATAATAAATTACTCATTTACCTCTTATTTTACACAAGTCATAAGAAAATATAAAAATATATTTATGAAGATCATTAAGGGTAAAATAGTAAATCAAAAGGCTATTTTAAAGAAATTGGGTAAATATGTAATATATATGGTTTAGGAAGGGGAAATATGTAATTGAATTTAAGGAGTGGGTAAATACGTAATAAATGATCTTAAGAAGGGGATATATGTAAATGCCCCAAATAAATATTACAATTTATTAAATATTATTATAATTATTGATGACATTCAAATTCAAAGAAACTCATGGTTTTCTTTTAATCGTATTATCTTTTAAAAAAAACAAATTATACTTCACATAAATATATTCCTTTGAGTTATATTGTTTGGTGAGAAAAAAAAACATATGTATATTTTTTTTCATTTACGTTTCTTTTTTTTTTTCTTTAGATCAAGATCAACTTAATTTGTATTAATCTTTTCTTTTATCATCTTCATAAATATATGTTACAAGATTACTTCATGCTTATCTAAAATCATTAGTCTAAATCTATTTAAACCCATTACATCTACTTAATTTTCGTAGTGTTAGGTGCAATAGATTTGGATGATATTTTAAACTTGATTTGATTTACAAACATATACTTAATACAATTGATTTAGTATTTTGAGCCTTGATTTATTTTATATTAATTCACCGTATCTTATACGTGTTTCATTAAAAATTACTGAAGTACCTACTTAATTTAATTCATTCTTATTGATATAGGTTTCAAAAATTCAGGGTATTACAGTACAGTTCAAAGTCGAAAAGTCCGTGGCTAAAATGACAATTAGTAAAAGTCAGGAATTAAAACCATAAATACGTCCAAATTCGGGATTAAAACCATAAATACGTCAAAAGTCGGGTATTAAAACCGTAAATACGTTAAAGTAAAAATATTGAAACGCCAACACGAGCTGTCGGTGCAAAGCATCCACCTTACAAATAGGAGATATAAAAATTTGGTTCACCCACTATAATGGAATATGCCCCAAAGATGAAGATTGTTATATATCATACATAGATATTATAGATATGTAATCCTAGGTGGGATTTTTTTATACTAACTTCATACAAATCTTTTAGGCAGGCTCGGGGTACAACCTTGCAAAGCAGGGTTTACTTAACTCTTTTTTATTCTTGGTTTTTTTTATGTTTTACTTTTATGCATTTAATCACAATATTTAAACAAATAATAATGAGGCTTGTTATGTTTTACTTTTATGCATTTAATCTATATATATATAAAATCAATGTCAATTGTAAACCAAGTCTTATAATGTTAACCAATAAACCAATCTGGGTCATTCATTTTATTTCAATCTTTTTTATTTATTTTATTAGTTAAGTGTAGTTAAGTAAATTCACCTCATCCTATATTATTATTAATATTATTATATATAATAAATGTGTCTTTTACTTTTCTCTCTTAAACATAATGATTTTAAAATTTTTGAAAACACACATCTTCCCTCTACAACTTTCCCTCTTTCTAAATCAATTTTTGATTTTGAAAATTTTAAAATACCCACACCAAAACTAATAAAAGCTAAATGTTCAAATCCATGATATGATTCAAGTATAAATATATGTACAGAAAGAAACTGTTACTTCACTTCTTGATCCAACAGGTATGGTTCTTCATAATTTCATTCAATCTAATCATCCACACTAATATTTCTACTTTTGATTTGATTCGGAATTGATGAGTTATATTAAACAAAGAACAAAGATTCGATAATCTTAAACTCATGTTCTTCCGCCATCTCCGGCGTAGCTAAACGACGACACCACCATCACTATCGTCATTCATCACTTCATCGTCTTCTTTCCTTTCTGTGAGGTGTGTTCTTGATTTTTGTTTTAGTATTTTCCTAACCTAGATCTGGAAACGGTTTTTTAATTTTTTTAGTAAGAAGTATTTGTTAAGGGTTGTACGATGTGTATTAGAAGTTGTACCTAGTCCCTCGACGACTGAGTAGTAACGGTTGTTTATCTCGTTATTGGTTTACATCGTGTTACTTGGATATCGTTTGATTTGTTTTATGTGAATGAAAAAAAAGATGGTTTTTTATTTAATTAACTACTTATGAAATTTATAAAAATAGTGTATAAGATTAGTTGTATTATAAGCTTTCTTACTAATGCATTTGTTATAATTTAGTGTTTAAACAGTTTTTGCAGCTTTGTATGATCATATTAATTGAACATATCAATTATTTGTGATATCTTTTTTAATGTTTTTTGTAGATCAACTAAAATGTTGTGTAAATTGTTATAGCTAAACTGGGTTTTTTTACAATACACATGTGTAACTCAGTTGTACACATGTGTTCATCTTTGTTTTTCCTCTAAGTTGTTATACCTTTTGCATAAAAAGTTGCACATAAATTGCGCAACCCAAATATGCGATGTAGATAAAGAACTGTGGTGTATACACATGTGTACAAATCAAATACACATGTATAAACAATTGTATTTAACTATATGTATGTGTAAACTACACTTTTTACTGTTTTTTTAATATACACATGTGTAAACCTTAATAATTCTTCATTTTTTAATCTTTAATTTCCCTTCTAAATAGTTATTTACACATGTTAAACCTTGATTTTTTTTTTCAGATTTATGTTATGAACAAGGAAGAATGAAGAGACGAGTTAAGTCTTACATAAAAAATGTAACAGTTACTAGGTTTGTACACTTGTGTTAGATGTGTAACTAAATGTTTATAATAATACAGATTCCATTTGATTATTTGTGATTTGCATTTTTTAATTTTCTTTTTTAAAGATCCACTAAAACACATGTGTAGCTGAATTGTACACATGTGTTAGTCTTGTGTTGGCTTTTGAATGGTTGTACTAAGTGCAAAAGTTGTTGTACCCAAGCTAGTTTTTTTATTATACACATGTGTTCTATGAATCTACACATGTGTAAACACGCCATTTATTGATATTACAAATGTGTAAACTGAATGATTTTTGAATATACACACGTTTACTAAGTTTGAACATATGTGTAAAGAGAATAAACAAATGTGTTAACCTGGTTAAATATTTGTTTTGGTTATACACATGTGTATTTTCTTTAAGGTAGTTGTAAACTTTGTATATACACATGTGTAATCAAGTTGTACACACACGTTAGTCCACACTTGTTTTAGGGTTTTTGAGTTTTATCACACGTGTGTGAACTTGAATAATGGAAACAATGTGTACAAATATAATACATTTGTTAGCTGGGTTTGTACGCATGTGTAATCTGAATACTCATGTGTAAACCTGCACAAATCTTCGTTTTTTTCTATTCTTACAAGTTTTTGGTACAATTCTTTAAATAGTTTCTAATCTATGTTAATTCCTCTTTTTTTTCAGAACACGTTGAACAACCCAGATTATGATTTGAACATCGAAGAATGAAGAAATAGCATTTAGAATTTTTTTAGGTTTTTTCATGTAAAGTTTTTTTTATTAAAGAGTAAAATGTATAAAGATAAAAAGGTTTTTTTATTCTTTTAATCAAAGAGAAAAGAAAGATGGACAAAAAGAAAGAGAGAGAAAATTAATACGTAAAATTACTTGTTTACCCTTGCATTATTCTTGTCCACATGTTTAACAATAAAATAAAATAAAAACACAACAATGAATATGGTCCACATATTAAAATAATCAAAAAATAACTTGTGACCTATAATTGGTTTAATGGTTAACATTTTAAGGGTTGGTTTACAAAATACATGTCCCATATATATATATATATATATATATATATATATATATATATATATATATATATATATATATATATTAGGTTAACAATATATATATATATATATATATAGATTGGGGATTTTCTAAAAAGGCTTAAAACTCTAAGAAGTGTAGGAAGCATTCACAAACAAACACGTGTCCATGAGGGGGAAAAAACACGGAGGGGCGTTATCGTCATTTTACGCGTTGACGCTAAATGAGATCTGTTCTTCTGAATCATGGTGTTTTTAACACTGCGTTATCGTCATCTTATGGTGTTTTTTTTACGTTTATTAATTTTGAATCCATAATCATTCATCTATGGCGAATACCGAAAGCGATGATGTTTTTGTTTGTTTTTGACGTTTTCGTTTACTAATTACGATCTTCCAATCAATGTTCTGTTCTTCTGAATCATTGTGTTTTTAACATTCTGAGTCATGGTGTTTTTAGTGATCAGTTCAAATGTTAAAAACGCCATGATCAGAAGACATAGACCCCATTTGATAGTGCTAAGAAACACCATGAGAAAAGTTAAAAACGTCATGAAAAGAAGTGTGAAAATAAAACACCAAACATGTCAACTGTTTTTACTGTGATCAGTTCAAGCGTAAAAAACACCATGATTCAGAAGACACGGATCTAAGAAACACCATGGCGTTAGAATCGTGGTGTTAAAACGCACAATGACAAATATACCCCCAAATCCATCTCGCGCGTAACCAAAACATCATAATATTTACAAAACTGCCACCGCGTTCATCTGGACCGTAAACACCATAATCCGACGCCCTAGATTCCTTCTTAGCCTTTTTAGAGTTTTGGCCCTTTGTAGAAAATCCCTCCCCTATATATATATATATACACATATATATATTAGGTTAACACATGTGAGTGTCTATTGGTTAAACTATAAAAAAGTTTACAAATCTATAAAATATAATAAAGCCAATCTACTTTTACCAAGTGTTAATCTTTTAACATGCCTACCCCATAAATGCTTACTTGATGTAATATCATTAATCCAATGATGAGGTGTCTTGCTCTCTTTTATGTTCCACATTTAAACAACATTTTGAAACTAGGTTTCATTTTTTTTACTCCACATCTAAGGATATTTTCTTTCACATTTAGTAATCATAACTAGAGTTTCTATGATCAAGTATGCAATCAGTTTCCATTGATGATTTCACCAAGTTCAAACTGTGTATCCGTCATCTTCTATCACCTTTTTTTATCCATTAACACAATGACTATTAGGGTTCATGCATGAAGATGATGCCAGATTGAACGATCGGTGAAGATGGCAGCGGATTATCGATTAAGAGACTGTGGATTTTCATATAACAGGTCGTAATTTTTCTTCTTTCTATTAAATTAATTCTCATGTGTTTTTTCATAAACCTATTTGGGTTTTTTTTTGCTTCTTTCATCTTCATTGTCACTAGTTTTGTTCAAAAACCCACTAAGCCATTGGAACCATAGACAAGAGAGTTTGGAATTAAAGATATGGCTTCGTTTGTTGAGAATCCATAGGAAAATTTAATCAGTTCTTACGACTTGTGACTCACTTCTTATGGACAATCTAAACTCTAGAAACTATGCCATGTTTGTTCTGTTGTCAAATGCAAATGGTTATGCATCCAAGAATCAATACATGCACCTTCATTCACTATCTTGTGGTAATTTTTATTATTTGTATATTATATGTTTAATTTATACATTTTCTACAATTTTACATAACTTATTCTATTTTAGCAGATTTGTTTATTGTTTCTTTGAACATCAAAAGAAGCAAAAAAAAGACTGATTCTATTTTGAAATAAACTTATGTTTTTTCTTAATTTAGTTTCTGCAAAAATATTAAAACATCTTTTGCAACATGCCATATATATAGTAGAAGATTTCAATTTGGGTCATTCATTTGCTTATAAAACTAAACTATTAAAGTTGTTAATAAAATGTAACCTGCTTACTATTTAGATCCATTATCTGATAATTCTTATGGGTCATAATTTGTGCGAAGAATCAATCCAAGGAAAAAAATGACAGGATATGTTAACAAGTTGTATTTTTAATTTGTTTTCTTTAGTTGATCAAAGTTTTGTTTATTTGCAGCTAAGAAGTTGTTTGTTATGCTTGAGGCATCCGTTTGGGGAGGCAATGATTTTCATGACAGCATTTTATCTTGTCTTAAGAAAGTCACTAGCTCATGGAGGTCGTGTGAGGCGTTTTCACGTGGATGGGAAGGTGTTTGAAAAACATGCTTCTTTAGTTTGTCCATTGGTAGAGGACTACAACCATCCGGATTATCGAAAACTAGTTTTGTGTTATGATTACATGACTTTAAGTGTAGCCATTGGAATCATATGGATTAAGTTTAGGTATTGGTTTGCCTGCTACTAATCTCCACCGCTGCTGTTGGATTTGTGTATCGGTTACTTAATTGGTCTCTAAGGTAAATATCTATTCAAAGGTGCGTATTTCAAACTATAATTCATGTTCTTGATTGATTTTATTTGAAATTAGAACCAACAGTAAATCAAACTTAACTAGGTAGTATATATGTACAACATTATGCTATAGCTACCTATTTTTCTAGATGTAGTTACATCTTAGGTGGTATACATGTTTTTCATTAACGATGGACTTAAACACGTGGATTGTTTTTTATTTTGAATGGGTAAAACCGATTGTTTATTATATTTAGATGGGTCAAATGGATTGTTTAAAAGCTATGATGACTTGCAAGATGTGGTTCAAGGTCATGAGAAGGTATTTTTTTTTAAAACGAAATAATTATTGTTCAAGGTCAAATGGTGCTAATAGATCATATTGTCTAATTTTTTAAGAAAGAAATAGTATGTGTCAACTGTGTTTTTTTAGTGATTATGCATTTTTTGTTACACAGTTTAAGAGTTCTAATTCAATAAAGGCCTTATTTTTTATATAATTTAATTCATATATTTTACATCTTACTATGTCATTTACAAGACTTATCAAATAGTTGTACTCTGATTGCCTTCTAACATGCTAACTCACTGTTCTTGCCAATTTCATAGGTTGTATGTATGTTAACATGAACCATGTCATTTTTATTAGCCATATGTAGGAGTGTGCAAGCGGGCTTTACCCTGACCGAATCGTCAAAACCCGGACCAGACCGAAAACCTATTAGTATAAATGAAAAAACCGTAACCAGACCATACAATTTGTAGCGGTCTCGGGTTTAGGCGGGCTTAAGCGGGTCAGTCTTAACAGGCTTGGCTACTTTACCTGGAAAATAAGCATGTTTGAAAAAAAGATACCCATACATATGCAAAGTGATATACGGATGCTTTACTTTGCTAGTATTGACTATTCAATAACACAAAACCATATATTAGTATCCAAGTAAAATAACAAAGAGTTTAAAAGTTCAGTTTAAATATGTACGCAGCCAGCCTGTTAAAAAGATATAGGTGTACGCATGCTTGCTAATAACTCATTTTTTGATATAATAGATAATGTAGGTAATCATTTATGCAACCTCGCAGGTCAAAGAATTGTTCGAAAATGTGGTTTAGAATTAAATATATGGTTGTGTTAATACATGTATCAATGACTCTTTGACATGCGTACATGTAAATATACATCTTGTTTAACTAAAAACATTTGTTGAAACACAATAAACATTCAATGGTTAATGTTATAGATGATGATGAAGAGATTGTTTACCTTGAAGAACTACTAATGTTGATTGATTCTTTACTAACTCTAGACATATAGTTGTGAAAAATGAGTTGAAGGGGGAAACAATGTCCTGGAGAATATACGAATAAAAATGTTCAAGAATTAAGATTAAGATGATTGAATTAATTAAGAGTGGTTGAATTAGTCGAGCATAATTTTTGATTAAAAAACAAGATATAATAGATGATATATTGATATATATGAGAATTATTCTCCAATTCAAACACGATAATACAATATAGTTAATAGTTAAACCTAAAATCTAAAGATAATAAGAATGATAAAACATGTAAGCGGGCTTACGGTTTTTATATGTGTTTTCACGGGTTTGGGCCTGAGACCGGACCGAACCCGTGAATAGTAGAATTTGAAAACCGCAAACCTGCACCTTTTATAAATAAACGGTTACATGCGGTCTCGAGCCGGGCTTTTAAAGCGGGTTTCACGGTTTAACCCGTGAAATGATCACCCCTAGCCATATGTGTATGTGGATTAAGTTTATAAAGTGTATACATAGTCCATGACCGAATACTCATATTAAAATCCCTTTGTTTAAGTGATTTTTTATGGGTTAAAAAATAATGGCCACAACATTATGTTTAGAGCTTTTTTTTGTAAAAAAATTAAATAGGATTTTATAATTCATGCATATAGACACGCTTTAAATGGAAATAATAATCAAATTTTTTTAAAAAAAATTATAGTATATATAAGAATTATCTAAAAGTTTTCAAAATTTTGTTTTCCTACTTTCACTATTTTATTTTCCAAAATTTATATTATCTAAAAGTTTTCAAAATATTGTTTCCTACTTTAACACTTTTATTTTCCATAAATTCGGATTGATGTGGCCTATTATTTCTCATTTTAAAGTAGAATCCCCTTAACTAAGGCATCCTACTCTATCACTATATAATCCTTACCTATACTTCTTTTTTTCTCATTCTCATAAAAAATCACTCAGAACCTATAGGATATGTCATCTTCTCAGATCACTGTTTGATCAAACAAGGATGCCAGGTTAGAAATCTAATGTTTTTTTTCTACATTGACTTAAGGGGGTACACAACAGTGATGAAGTCCATATTTTTTATTTTTAAACAGCTCAAAGAAGGTAACCAATATCATTTCTTTGAATCAACTTAATGTATCAAATGCTAATTCAACAATCAAAGTGAGGATAATCCAACTTTGGAGGCAAAAATTGCAGGGGAATCCTAATGTGACTCGTGCAATTGAAATGGTTCTAATGGATGAAGAGGTATTTTCATTTCTTTAATTGTTAATCTACTAACTTAAATAAGTTTATATTTCAATACCTTATATCTAAATTATAAAGTGTTAATTTCAAGGTACCAAGATTCATGCCAACTTGAACAGTAACAATTTTTAAAATCTGGAAAAATATATGATGCTATATTCTTGCCTTTATATTTCAAGGGCAGACGTGGGTGACAATTACTCAAATTACAAGTTATGTCTTCATCCACATAAATTGTTCCTCTCTGGCCCAACATTTGTTAGGAAGTGTGATGATTTTAAGGGATCTTATATGGGTTCTCATTTATCTCATTTGATCTCTTTCGGAGTAATGCAATTCCGAATGATTCTGCAGTTGGTAAGTAATCCTTTAAAAACTTCATTCTTTAAGAATTATACATAATTGTTATATCTTTTAACAAAAACTATTATATTTATGGCAAATATCATTGGTCATGTGTTTAATGAATTCCCTATTGGAGATCACGAAACTGCTAAAACAAATAAAGTAATAAAGAAGATAAGTCTTCTAGTTCATGACCTCGAGTTAGTTTGAATTAGATATGAGATATTTTTATTCATCAATGAGCAAATGATAATAACATTTTTAACAATTATTTTTTACTTCATCATCTAATTTATATTATACACTTTTTAAAATTCTTAGGGGACAACTTATCTTTGTTACATTGTGGGAGACATTTGCTGTTAAAATATGAAAACACCTTGAAAAAGGGAAGAAGGGTGATACTATAGTAATGATTCTTCAATTTGGGACCTTCAACTTTTGATCAGGTATGTTATTAAACATATCTATTATAAAAGGCAAATTGTGTCAAAACTAATTACATTTTTGGTTTTCTTATTTAGGAAGGGCTTATGTTAATTCTGGATTTCAAGGTACCAGTCTTTATATAAATGAAGACATTGAGGATATCAATGCATGCACCGCCATGTTTTTTGTTTTGAATTCTTTTTTGTTAGAATATGTTTTATATACCTTGTATTTGTAAGAATAGGTTTTATGTAGATGTGCTAATCATTATGTGTATCAATCATATGAAGTAGATACTACCAGATTTATGGTGTTTAATAAATACATTGAGGCTACATTCTATTGTGGAAACAAAAATCATAAATAAATAGTAGGCATTTAATTTCATATTTATAAATAGTGTTATTAAATAGTTGATTTTGAGTATCATATTTGTAGATTACTTGAGAAGAAACAAACTGAAGCATCTTCAAGCTTGCGTATAGAGGCAACCGAAATAGTTACTGACATGAAAACGGATATACTATCAAACTCTGTTTTCAATACCATCAGATGAACAAAGCTGCTCAGGTAGTTCTATATGATTTTTCAGTAATCAAACACTATATAACAGGTTTATTGACATAATTAACATGTTTGTATTTTTTTAGACAAAGATTTTAGTTGTATTGGGTACAATAATCACCTTCTCACCTGATATGGAATGATATTATAATTCTTGTAACACATGTAACAGAAAAGTTACATATGATAAAATTTACATTGACCCAATTACTGGTAATGAGTTGGATGAACCAAAAGATGTCATTGTTTGTCCTACTTCAAGATGTAAGGCGGTCTCTATTGTTCCGAGGTTAATATTATTAATTTTAAATTAACAGTTAACAACATCTTATATGCTTTGTATTTTATTAAGACTAACGATTATCTATTGTAGGTTTAAATTTGATATCAGAGTTCAAGATTCAACATGTGTTGTTTCTCTTACTTTAATGGACTGTCAGGCTAGGAGATTTTTAAGGAGAACAACTAAGGAAATAATTGATAAGATGCTTGATGTATGTTCTTTTAAACATTTTTGTTTAACTATTAATAATGTTATGTATGCTAATTGGTTGGTTATATTTGTCAACTTTAAAATGATAAATACAATTACATGATGGCATCGTTCCAGAAGAGCTAACCAACTTGGTTGGCAAGAAGTACATATTCAAGATTGACATATCCGAGTTCAACATCAACAACAAATACAATTCGTTTACTATTATTAAATGGATTGAAGATCCAACCATTATATCCCCAGTTGAATCGACTTATGCTATAGAACATGTAAGCTCCAGTTTTCCAATCTACTATTCAAATTCATATGTAAGTATATAACATTGATTTAGAAAAATTTATAAACTTTTTACTTTTTCTAGAGGGAGAACTCCAGCTCTATGATTATAGCCTCATCTGATTTAGGCTCGAATCAAAGTAACATTATGCATGTATTTTATTTATATCATTCATCTTACTCAAATTTAGGGATGGCAATGGGCCGAGTATGGGATGAGTATTAGTAATCCCAGACCCGTACCCGAATATAAAACCCAGTTCCATACCCGACCCGATACCATCGTGTATCTACCGGGTAATACAAGTCGGGTATCGGGCATACCCATGGGTATCGGGTAAACCCGTCAATTACTTTCACAAATTAAAAATGACATACATATATATACAATGTAAAGTGTTTCAGTTTTAAACGCATAAATTCTCATGATACATGAATTCAAAAGAACTAGTTGCGGTATATATATATATATCTATATATATATATATATATATATATATAGGGGAGGGATTTTCTACAAATGGCTAAAACTCTAAAAAGACTAAGAAGCGATCTGGGACGTTAGATTTAGGGTGTTTACGGTCAAGATTAACGCGGTGGCAATATTGTAAATATTATGATGTTTTTAATGACGCGCGATAAGGTTCCGGGGTAGATTAGTCATTGTGCGTTTTCAACATGCATATAAAAAACACCATAACTGAACATCTCAGCATCGCGCTGTGAAAAAACACCATAACTGAACATCTCAGCATCGCGCTGTGATAAAACACCATAACTGAACATCTCAGCATCGCGCTGTGAAAAAAACACCATAACTGAACATCTCAGCATCGCGCCAAATAAACACCATAACTGAACATCTCAGCATAGCGCTGTGAAAAAACACCATAACTGAACATCTCAGCATCGCGCTGTGAAATAACACCATAACTGAACATCTCAGCATCGCGCTGTGAAAAAACACCATAACTGAACATCTCAGCATCGCGCGTATAAATGACGAAGATGCCCCTCCGTGTTTTTTTTCTCTCATTGCCACGTGCTTGTTGTTGATTGCTTCCTACACTTCTTAGAGTTTTGAGCCTTTTTTAGAAAATCCCCAATCTATATATATATATATATATAAATTCATACTCCAAACAATAACAAAAAAGATTTAAAATTAGGATAGCTGCTTCATTGTTTAATATAATGCATGTGAAAATTAAAAATAAAAGAGCTTAATGATTTATACATAAGGAAAATAAAATATATAAATAATATCTTCGGGTAGTATTTCGGGTAATTGGGCCGGGTTCACATGATCCCATACCTGTACCCGAACCCGGATTTTTTTCAAAACAAAATCCTAGGCCCGAAAATTCGGGCCATTACCTGGCCCGAATATGTCGGGTTTCGGTTTTTCCCATCGGGCTCGGGTTTTATTGACATCCTTACTCAAATTATTAATCTTTATTTAAAAACTTTCACTTGTATGCTTCAACCAAACATCAATATTGTATTGTAGAATTCAACTTCATTATCTACTGCTGATGTTACCCTGTTGTCACTCATTGAGTCAAGCACTGCAAGGACTATGTCGGTTAATAAAAGCTTGGAAAAAGAAAGTGCGTTTACTGGAGTGAAGCGCAAGTTAGCTGATTAAATTGCCTAAATTTGTAATGTTGGTTCCAAAGTTGGAGAAATAATCAACTACACTCTTTATTGCCTTAACTTCATTCTGGTTATTTTGTCATGGAACAATCTTTATCTTTTGTTATGTTTCTTTTAAGTTTTTCAGTTTGTTTCTGGTTTAAAACATTGAATTATGTGTGTTTGGTTTGAATGAAGTGTTTTGGTTTTTAAAATTTTTCAACTACAATTCTGTAGTTTAGTATTCTTATTTACAAAATAACACTATTTAACCAAATGTTAGCAAACATATCAAAACATGTCAATATTTTTTTTCTATTATACACAACTTACATATTTAATTATGCACCGAAGCTTTGGATGTTGATAATATTGAATAATCTTAATCATTAGTTAAAGCTTACCAGAGTTTTATTTCTCAGATTCAACTAACTTCAATTATCCCGGTATCTGACAACGTTTGCCACTTTCACGTAAGAATAATCATTCATGTGTTTTCAACTAAAATTTTCTAAAATACTATCCCTTAGTTAAACCACCAATTACTTTACAGTTCCTAACTATTTTATATATTTTTTTTTGTAGTGCATGATGGTTGAAGTCCATTTTCTAACCTTACAAATGGTTTGCTACAACGCAAATTCTAACGTTTAACCATTATTGTTATTATAGGTTTACTTGCTACTAAATTTTTTAACCAAATTCTTTAATCTCTAATGTTTTTGGTATTTTATTTAGTTTTACATAACTACGTATCAAACAATGATGCTAAAATGAAGACAAAATCATGAAAGGATTACATGGATGGAAGGAAAAGGCTTCATAATTCTGTATCAATTTCAAACAAAATGACACAGACATGTTTATCCTTTAACAACTTTTAAATTCTTAAACATATTATATAATCAACCTAATTATAAAGTTCAAGCATTATTTATACAACTTTTTATGTTATAAACAAAGAACAGCCCAAAATGGAAGCTATCAACATAACGTTGTGGACAGGATAAACAAAACAGCAAATTAGCTTCTCGAAACAAGTATAATGTTTACCCTTCATTTGCTACAATGTGTATTAGCTTTAATCGTAAGTACTAATTTATGCTGATCATATAGCTCAACATCTATAAATTTGGTATCAAATTAATTAATTTTAATCTTTTATGTCTTTTTCATTTTTTAAGTTTCATCAAAAAATGATCCTAAAATGAAGAGAAAGTTAAGGAAAAATTACATGGATGGTAGGAAAAAGTTTCATGCATCCCTATCAAATTCACGTAAAAAAAACCTATAGGTTTTTCTTGTATTTCTAGACGCCCCATATAATTTTTATTGGGTCATACTTACTGAATCACTGTTTTTATTTTTATTTTCCTAACAGTTTCAACTTTGGAAACCAATCATAGCCCTACAGAACGGATAAATAACACCAAATTCGTTTCAAGAGAAAGGTAAAACAAAGGCCATTTTTTAGAATACATATAACTGTAATTTTTGTTTTGAAACTTCGCATTTTTTAATTGTTTTTTTCAGCTTCATGTGTAGCAACTTCTAATATTAATACTCAACAAAAGAAAGATGTATGTGTGCCACCCGACAAATTCAGGTTAACTCCGTTAACTAAATCCTGTTAATCACGTTAACACAATTATAATTAATTTGATGAATTAAATGTACAATCTGTTACACAAGCGTTCACATAAAACGATCACGCGAGTTAATACCCAGGCGTTGGTGAATTTAAAGAAAGTAATACCTGAACAACAAAATATATATAAACGTAATAAATATATATCTTAGGTAACATGCGTGTTTAATTTGGTAAACTTCTGTGTAATCATGTATTTAACCGGTTTTAACGTTTTGTTGAATTCGGTTAATTTTATAAAACAAAGGTTATTATTATAAGAAGTCTAGGGAAGAAATTTTCTTGTGTTTTTACAAACTCAAATTAAAAGGTAGCCCATGGATCATCTAGGTGATCCATGGATAGTCCAAAAATAGAGGCTATCAGAAAAATTGCTGATCTTTTTTGTAAAATGGTAGTTTGGCCATTTTATCACAATTTAACTAAAAATTTAGCAAAATTTAACCTTAATATTTAAATTTATTTCCACCCTAAATACCTTACTTTTCAAGGTTGATATACAAATAGGTTACTTCGCCAGAGATTTGAGATCATTTTTAAGCTATTGAAAATGAAGGTCACATAAAATTGTGATTAAAGTGAAAAGGATATTTTTTAACAATCAAATAAAGAGATAAAGTAATGATTTATATAAGAGTTACATGATTTCCTCAAATAATCATCAAATAAGCATACAATGAAATGTTATCTATGAAAATAGAAAACATTATTATTAGTTGAAATATAATATTTACAAATACTACTATTACATAACATGATAATAGTGTCTCTAGTCATCCTATTTTACTATATCTAATTAAATAGCATTCTAAAATTTTATATGTCATAGTTCCTCTAAAGAAGAAGTGTCCAAGACAAATACATAGCGAATCATTCCGATATAAGATCCTCAAAACCATTGACTTGGCGTTGGACAACACAAAACTATTTAATACCTTAGCCATTAAGTGACAAAAATCACTGATTTTTTAAATAAATAAATAGTCATTATATCGGTAGCATTTTACTTAGATTAAGAAGATTCTATAGAAGAGTAAACACCCCTACTATCGATAAATAAATTAATAACAAAATAATGATAGTTTAATCATTTTCACGTTTAACAGGAATTATTGTTTAGATGTTATTCTTGGAAGTCAAAGAAAGTTAAATTAAAAACAATGTTTCATATACGTACATGGTCTAACAGCATTAAACCGTCCTCCTTACTTTTTCATTGGTTAGAACGGTGATATTGATTGGTTTCATTAACCGGATATTAATATTAGTTTTAACAAAACAAAATATAAAAATAAACTGGTCTAAAAAGACTAGATATATATAAAATTATAAACCATATAAAACTTAAATATGTTTATAATAATAAAAGAGTAAAGTGTAGTTTTGATTCCGGTGTTTTGATACAATTAACGGGTTTAGTCCCATTTTAATAGTTTAGGTTCTTATGATTTTATTTTCTACCAGATTTAACTTTTCATTAAATCTCCCTCACACGCCCCTCACGTGAGGGGTAAAAATGTCATTTCTGCTACTCTTTTATCTAGCTCAACATGTAGATTAACATTTTTATTTAGTTACTTGTAAAAAAGAATATGAGAAAATGACACTTTTACTCTGCACGTGAGGGAGACTTAACGGAAAATTAAATGGAGTTTAGTGTTCGGGACTTTTGCTATTAGAAAATCAAATCACAATGATCTAAACTGCTAAGGTTAGATTGAATCCGTTAATGACATCAATACACATGGACTAAAACTGCAGTTTACTCTAAAAAACTAAATAACTTTGTACCTCAAAAACACAATTAATTTTTTAGAATAACGTTTGGCGCAACGGTAAGAGCGTTGCACTTAAGAGGTGTAGTGTAATGACCGAGTTTGAAGCCCCGACCTGCAGTGGCGGAGCTAGGTAAAAAATTCAGGGGTATCCTAATTTTTTTTGCCGAATATTTATACAATAATGAAGAAAATTGTTTTACACCCACACAATAATGATTTTTTGGTTTATTATACTCCAACCACGGATATTCGTCAAATATTTCTAACAAAGCGTCTCTTTTTACCAAAATAATCATCATTTTTTTGTATCATTAGCACGAAAATATGAGCCCAACCATAAGTAACTTCGCCCCTGTTGGAGAAGTCATTTTTTGTATTTTCCTATGTTAAGTGGTAATCAAATCATTTTGACAGTGGGTTAACTAAGTTATGTGAATGAGTTAGTTGGGTCATCTTATTTTGTTAGATTGTTCCAATCCTAACACATGACATGGGTAAATGAAAAAGTAAAAAATCATGCTTTTACCTGTCAGAAAACTCAACCAATCACAAAATCATTTACTTTTATTATATTTTATTATTATATGAATCATCTTTTTCTTTCACAACCAAACCCCATCTTTCTTATCTCTTTTTATTTCTCAAAAGTAAAAACTCCATGAAACCTGCAACTTAACCGGCGACCTGCCCTTGTAGTGGATGCTTATAAGCGGCATAGCGTGACTCTTCCAAAGCTGCAATCGTAGTAGATGATCCTTGTGGGTATGCTCACTAGAGTATTGTGACTCTGAATGAGAGCACGAAGGTTTTGTATGGTTTTGCTCATATGAAGGAAGATGACCCTTCTTCTTTGAGCTTTATTTGGGGTGGTTTTTACCTTTAACACAACTAGGACTCTAGTGTCACACCCCTAGATGATAGAAATCTCGAAGCGAGCAAAAGTGAATCGATCGCTAATAACTCATCATACTCAATCGTTGTGACACCCCGCAAATTCAAGTTAACCCCGTTAACCATCTGTTACTTATTCCCTTAAGTTTTATTTAATATAGAGTCCAATTTGTAAATAGCTAAACTAAGTAATTAACTATGAAACCTAAGCTTAATTAACCTACAAAAGTCTAAGGGCCAAAGTGTAACTTGTTATGTTATAACCCAACCCTAAATCCCCACCCGTCTCCTTCCTCTCGTCAGCTGCCAAGCAAACCAGAAACACACACACGCATACAAATCGCACAAGAACATCTATCTCTCTGTCTCTCGCGTCCTTCACAGCAGCTGCAGTCGGCCGATCGTCTCCCTCATCCTTTCTCTCACCCTCGTCACCGCTGCGAAACCCCCCGTCTCCGATTGGTCTTCTCTCTCGGTAAGTTTTAACTCATAGGCTTTCGATTTAAGGGTTTCGTGTTCGGATTGACCATAGGCGTGATTATACGTATGTGTTTATGTGTTGACTGTATGCATCCGTATATATATACACACATAGATAGAAACTGCAGTAGTATATGTAGGTGTAGAGAAGCATAAGTTCAACAGTAGGTGTATGTGATTAACAATGGCAGCAGGTTGTATCAGTATGTTGCAGCAGAAATCATGTGTATTTATGTGTATTGTGTGTACTGTGTATGCGTATGTGAATATGTAAGATGTTAAGCAGAATCGATTTAGATATATATAATCGATTTAGATATATGTGTGGATAGACCAGAAATCATAGCGGCATGTATGATCATTGAAGATATATATGTACTTCGAGCGAGTGTTGGAATATAAAATGTGATGAATAATTGATGTAATTAGATAACCTAACTTGTTATGAATGGATATGATAAGGTACGGTATAGTGTATGTATAGTATACGTATTAGATCATCTAAATTGCTATGTTGAATGTTCACATGATTCATGTATGTGATACGGTATGTATATAGAGTAAGCAACAGATTAACAACATTGTGTTACATATGTGAATGCGTGTGGGATCGATGAACATGTATATGAATAAAACCAGAAAAATCAGTGAGTGATGTATGCGTGTATTGATTGTCGTAGGTAAATATGTATTTAGTGTGTATGCACATATTAGCGTGTTATAGTGGGTTTAGTAGCAGCAGAAATATATACATATATATGCGATTGATTCACATGTGTAACGGATTGTTTGTATGTGTGCGGTTGATTCATGTGAAAATGTGTGTGTACATGGGTGTTAGTATATCGAAGGTATGTATGTGTAGTGAAAACAGCAACAATATGATGTATGTAGATATGTATATTGAGTAGAATCAGCAGCAAGTATAGAAACACTTTATGTGTTAAGTTCTTCTTGGAATCACTGTTTGAATGTATATGTATGTATTTGCGTGTGTTTAAATGTATGAAGTAACGACTGTAATGTATATGTATGTGATAGAAGTATGTATGTATGCAGACCTATGTGTGTGTATGTATGTGATAATGAATGAAATCTATATGTATGTATGGAAGTATAGCAGCAATGTATCAATGCATTTGTGTGTATGTATATGAAATGAGCAGCATCTATAGCAATATATATATATATATATATATATATATATATATATATATATACATACTTGTAGCAGAAAGTTAAGTATGTTTGTATGCATGTGCTGATCATATTATATATGTCGTATGTATTGCTTGTGTATGGATGAATAGGTGTGCATTGCTTGTTACGAGCGTGAAAAATCAAAAGTCAAAAGTATACATAAAAGTTGTATTGATTGTGTGGTTGTTATATTGTAAGTGAAGGTATTAGCATAAAAGCTGATATGTAATCATGACATGCCTAATACGTGAAAGCTTATGTGATATTAGTACTGTATGGAAATCCGAACCGAACACGCGAAACCCTAGGCAATAACACATTATATATATTACTTGTGTTCTTAGTTAATAATTAGTATTCAATTATAAAGCAGGTCGTAGAGCGATCTAGGTTTCTTGTGTGCATTTTTGCTGTCAGTTTTGCTGTGCGCTTCAAAGGTGAGTTCTTTGCCCGCTTTTAAATATTTTTCGGGGAGAAAACGTACAAATGTTTTTACACGCCTTCGGGCAACTATTATACAGCGCCTTCGGGCGGACTGCATTTTTATACCTTCGAGTAGGGCCTTCGGGCAAGATTTTAAACAGCCTTGGGCTGAGTTTTTATGCCTTCGGGCAAGATTCTAATGGCCTTCGGGCTACGGTTTATGCCTTCGGGCTACGGTTTATGCCTTTGGGCAGGGCCTTCGGGCAACGGTTTTGATAAAACAAAGTTCTATTGTCTAACTGTTTATTTTACTGAGCATGATTCCACCCAACCCTAAAGTCCTTTCCTTTTTGTCGAGATTATTAATATACAGTGGGTATAACGGGGAAATTTGAGTAGTACTACGGGTTCGGCAGACCCCATCATGCTGGATTGGTTTCCAGGTGGTGCAAATTGTCCTTTAACTTTTGGTCACCCGTCGTGGTGGTAACAAGGCAACCTTATCGTATCGTTCAGTTTAATCTCGACGTGCTCATGTAGTAAACGAGGTGGTCTAGCTAACCAGCAATAGTAATGATGTTTATCGGTTAAATGGTTTCAGTATTTTTATATACTCTTGTTACTTAAACTCATTGAACTCACCAACATTATTTGTTGACTCGTTTTAGTATGTTTTCTCAGGTGGCTAGGAGCTGTGCACGTAGGACATATCATGCATGAGTCGTTTTATTTTATTTTGAACAGTTATGTACGTTGTTGGCTTTAATGAAAATAAATGTCGGTTTGTGCTAGACTATTGAGCACAAGTTTATTTAAATAATGAGTTTGTTTGAAAGCTTCCGCTAAACTTTGAAAACTTACATTTTTATACCCTGAGTTTTGGGTTAATGTCAAAAATTAAACTTTTATTTAAAACGTTGAGTCAGTGTTACTGTAACTAATGGCTTGAGATCCTGGTATGTCACACGCCTAACAGATACCCCGTTTGTGGAAAATTGAGGGTGTGACAGATTGGTATCAGAGACATAAGTTATAGGGAACTAGCATTTCATTGCATATAGTCTATAACTGTAAGCATTTGCATTAGTTACACTCACACTGGACATTAGTACCCTAGTTAGAATTAGTGTTTGTTTGCCTATACCTGTTACATTTTATGTGCTTACCTGATATAAGATCTTGGTTGCTTCAGATTCCTTATACAAAGTATTGTGTCCTTATCCCAAACATGAATTTAAATTTCCTTCCTAAATCTGATTCCTCTTCGCCGAATGTGGCTGAGACATCCTCTCAAGGCGCAAAGAGGCCAAGAGTATGAGCCTGATGATTACAAGCGTTTTGACCCGTTTGAGTATCCCTTCTAGAGTTCGTGAAGTGGAGCAAATTTATTCAGCAGTACGTTCCTTCTTTTCAAAATACGTTAAATTTTGTAAGTCCAGAAAACCGATTTGTATTCAGATTTTTTTTTTCACTCGGTTGAAAGTATGGTGACAACAGAAGCGTGTAAGTATAAACTCCAATCATAAAGACTAAGACGTTGAAGTTATCCGTAGTGATTTTCTTTCGTTAAGTATTTTGTTCTATTCTTTTAAACATTCTCCACATTGTCACACTTATCTTATTTCATCAAGTTGGTGCTTGTTGTTCTCGTGAAAACTATTGATTCGAAGTGGCATCTCGTAGAGATGACTACTAATGGTATTCTCGTTCTACACAAAGACTGCGTTTGAATACTAACACAAACACAACCTACAGTTTTTAAATAAGCAAGTATTATATGCATACCATACCTCTCTTATACATCCTATACTCATAATAATATAAATTATCTTATAAATAAGCACAAGACAATAAGCCTGATAAAACTTAAGATTAAAGCCCATGATGGGAGACAAACTAGGGTGATTGTATAAGGTAAATTGACGATTACGGGTGCGCAACGTAATGGTGAATTTACAGGTACACGATAATCCTGGCAAAACCTGTCATGTGGGTTACAACCAAAACTCAAAGGTGAAGAACCAAACAACACAGATTCATCTGAAACAAAACTTCATCAATAAGTAACATACTGGTATCAAGTTTATCCTTAGTTGACACTTATAAACATCCACATGTGGAATTTAGACACTTACAATACACCTATGTGTAGTAAACAATTATAATACCACATTCCAATATAAACTTTTACCTTGCTAATGCCCCAAACTCAAGATACAATGGGATGCCTTAAATTTTGGTTAGTGTACTATGACCTCTTACAAAACGCCAATAACAACTTAATATCTTGGTTTCCTCAATCAAGTATTAAACAAATCTGGTAATAGTGAGGGTTACTAGGAGCCCTATAAAACTGCGACTTATTTGGAAAACTCCTTCATGTCAGAATTAACCAGACATATAATATCTCACATACATGATCACTCTTCATGAATAGTATTGCAATCACCATTTGCATCTCCACTATTGTAAAACACGCTTTGGATCTAAAACTTTATTTATCCATCAAAATATTTAAATTCATACACATTATCTACATTCACTACATCAGAAAAATATATTCAAATCCCTTTACCAGATTATTTGCATAACAGTAACACAGCTTAAGTGCTATCGATGTTGTGAGCCTAAAAGCGATCATCCTTGAATTATGTTTTACGAACAACCCTATTCTATCTATCATTCATATGGCAATTTGCTATACATCTAGACACTTATAACTTTCAGGTATCCATCTCGCACAGTGATAATGAAAAGCTAAGTGAATTTTATAACAGACCCTCCCTGCGGGTATATAACTTTGAACATTGAATATGTTCTGCGATTCTAATGATTCATTTAATGAATAGTATAGTCCACAACAAACAATTCATACCAACTAGCGTTCTGCTTGAGTCTCATCCATTAAAGTTCAGAATAACAATCTCATATTTCGTAATCCCAATACACATTGTATCTGCTAAGACATATAACAATTGATGCTCTCATTGTCATTTGGCACTCCAATCGCACAATATCTTTCTTTCAAAGCTTATGTTAATTTAATAGAATCCACCTTGTATGTAATTAACGATCTTGATCAAAACTATTTAAAGCGCGATGTAAGCAATTATCACGTAATCGTTCCAAATTATGAAAATCTTAATAGAGGAAACTGCATGTTTAAAGAAATTAGTCAAGCTCTACAACCCAAGTAATGAAATAACACAACATCCTTACCTAACCCGTTAGCAAACAGACTATTATCTCTCACCATCCCTTAAACACCCTATTGTCGAACTCAAACGCTATCACTCAATGAAGTTTGTTATCAAAATCCTTGCCACATCTTATTGTTTTAACTCTTATCTAATCCATCCGTAGTGAAATATTGTTAGATCACCTTAAAAGACCTACACGATTTAATTAATCTTCTATTCAAATAAAAAGATTAGAAAACTTTCTCTGTGAACAAATGTTTGGTGTATCATATACCCCTCATGCACACTTGTGATCGTAACACTCAGATTCCATTAAAGAGAAAACCGATTGTATTCCAAAGGATTAGGAACACCTCATGTAACACAGACACTTTTATTTTAACACTACTTTAGTAAGTCAACATTTATATCATCTTACCCTATATCATTCAACCACTTGTTCTATCGATCACAACGAATCATAAATACTTATTAAATTCCTCGATCATCCTCGCGTAAAACATGTACTTCCGAACATATAAATAGTATCAAAATTCATTCTTCATCTGTTTTTAAAATGCATATGACATTATGACATCCTTGATGACCGTGTTTTGACAACGCTTCTTTAGTAAAGTCGAGTGCCTACACACGGTTGAGTCAATTTAATGATCTCTAAACAACTCAAATAAAAACGCTTCTTTAATATAGACTCCTTAGCTAAGACTTGATCCTTGAGAATCTGGATAACAACTCGAAGCTCCGTGATCTAAAATTTCTGAAACAAACAACATACAAATCGTTGTTAATAAATCTTAAGAGTGGATCTCAAAGAAACTTTTGAATTTCTTCAAACTCGCGATACATTAGACCAGCTGAAATCTTGCAAGTGTTCACTCCAGATGATCTAAACCTAATGAAACACAAATACAAACATTCTTAGCTATTAAAGTAACAACGTCTAACACCAAAGGTACGATTTAATTTTCGGGACGAAAATTCTTTTAACAAGGGGATGATGTGGCAACCTAAAATTTTCTTTCTTCTATTCTATTCTATTCCGTTGCAGACAATAAATGATGCGGCGTAATTTTCGGGACGAAAATTCATTTAACAAGGGGATGATGTGACACCCCGCAAATTCAAGTTAACCCCGTTAACCATCTGTTACTTATTCCCTTAAGTTTTATTTAATATAGAGTCCAATTTGTAAATAGCTAAACTAAGTAATTAACTATGAAACCTAAGCTTAATTAACCTACAAAAGTCTAAGGGCCAAAGTGTAACTTGTTATGTTATAACCCAACCCTAAATCCCCACCCGTCTCCTTCCTCTCGTCAGCTGCCAAGCAAACCAGAAACACACACACGCATACAAATCGCACAAGAACATCTATCTCTCTGTCTCTCGCGTCCTTCACAGCAGCTGCAGTCGGCCGATCGTCTCCCTCATCCTTTCTCTCACCCTCGTCACCGCTGCGAAACCCCCCGTCTCCGATTGGTCTTCTCTCTCGGTAAGTTTTAACTCATAGGCTTTCGATTTAAGGGTTTCGTGTTCGGATTGACCATAGGCGTGATTATACGTATGTGTTTATGTGTTGACTGTATGCATCCGTATATATATACACACATAGATAGAAACTGCAGTAGTATATGTAGGTGTAGAGAAGCATAAGTTCAACAGTAGGTGTATGTGATTAACAATGGCAGCAGGTTGTATCAGTATGTTGCAGCAGAAATCATGTGTATTTATGTGTATTGTGTGTACTGTGTATGCGTATGTGAATATGTAAGATGTTAAGCAGAATCGATTTAGATATATATAATCGATTTAGATATATGTGTGGATAGACCAGAAATCATAGCGGCATGTATGATCATTGATGATATATATGTACTTCGAGCGAGTGTTGGAATATAAAATGTGATGAATAATTGATGTAATTAGATAACCTAACTTGTTATGAATGGATATGATAAGGTACGGTATAGTGTATGTATAGTATACGTATTAGATCATCTAAATTGCTATGTTGAATGTTCACATGATTCATGTATGTGATACGGTATGTATATAGAGTAAGCAACAGATTAACAACATTGTGTTACATATGTGAATGCGTGTGGGATCGATGAACATGTATATGAATAAAACCAGAAAAATCAGTGAGTGATGTATGCGTGTATTGATTGTCGTAGGTAAATATGTATTTAGTGTGTATGCACATATTAGCGTGTTATAGTGGGTTTAGTAGCAGCAGAAATATATACATATATATGCGATTGATTCACATGTGTAACGGATTGTTTGTATGTGTGCGGTTGATTCATGTGAAAATGTGTGTATACATGGGTGTTAGTATATCGAAGGTATGTATGTGTAGTGAAAACAGCAACAATATGATGTATGTAGATATGTATATTGAGTAGAATCAGCAGCAAGTATAGAAACACTTTATGTGTTAAGTTCTTCTTGGAATCACTGTTTGAATGTATATGTATGTATTTGCGTGTGTTTAAATGTATGAAGTAACGACTGTAATGTATATGTATGTGATAGAAGTATGTATGTATGCAGACCTATGTGTGTGTATGTATGTGATAATGAATGAAATCTATATGTATGTATGGAAGTATAGCAGCAATGTATCAATGCATTTGTGTGTATGTATATGAAATGAGCAGCATCTATAGCAATATATATATATATATATATATATATATATATATATATATATATATATATATATATATATATATACATACTTGTAGCAGAAAGTTAAGTATGTTTGTATGCATGTGCTGATCATATTATATATGTCGTATGTATTGCTTGTGTATGGATGAATAGGTGTGCATTGCTTGTTACGAGCGTGAAAAATCAAAAGTCAAAAGTATACATAAAAGTTGTATTGATTGTGTGGTTGTTATATTGTAAGTGAAGGTATTAGCATAAAAGCTGATATGTAATCATGACATGCCTAATACGTGAAAGCTTATGTGATATTAGTACTGTATGGAAATCCGAACCGAACACGCGAAACCCTAGGCAATAACACATTATATATATTACTTGTGTTCTTAGTTAATAATTAGTATTCAATTATAAAGCAGGTCGTAGAGCGATCTAGGTTTCTTGTGTGCATTTTTGCTGTCAGTTTTGCTGTGCGCTTCAAAGGTGAGTTCTTTGCCCGCTTTTAAATATTTTTCGGGGAGAAAACGTACAAATGTTTTTACACGCCTTCGGGCAACTATTATACAGCGCCTTCGGGCGGACTGCATTTTTATACCTTCGAGTAGGGCCTTCGGGCAAGATTTTAAACAGCCTTGGGCTGAGTTTTTATGCCCTCGGGCAAGATTCTAATGGCCTTCGGGCTACGGTTTATGCCTTCGGGCTACGGTTTATGCCTTTGGGCAGGGCCTTCGGGCAACGGTTTTGATAAAACAAAGTTCTATTGTCTAACTGTTTATTTTACTGAGCATGATTCCACCCAACCCTAAAGTCCTTTCCTTTTTGTCGAGATTATTAATATACAGTGGGTATAACGGGGAAATTTGAGTAGTACTACGGGTTCGGCAGACCCCATCATGCTGGATTGGTTTCCAGGTGGTGCAAATTGTCCTTTAACTTTTGGTCACCCGTCGTGGTGGTAACAAGGCAACCTTATCGTATCGTTCAGTTTAATCTCGACGTGCTCATGTAGTAAACGAGGTGGTCTAGCTAACCAGCAATAGTAATGATGTTTATCGGTTAAATGGTTTCAGTATTTTTATATACTTTTGTTACTTAAACTCATTGAACTCACCAACATTATTTGTTGACTCGTTTTAGTATGTTTTCTCAGGTGGCTAGGAGCTGTGCACGTAGGACATATCATGCATGAGTCGTTTTATTTTATTTTGAACAGTTATGTACGTTGTTGGCTTTAATGAAAATAAATGTCGGTTTGTGCTAGACTATTGAGCACAAGTTTATTTAAATAATGAGTTTGTTTGAAAGCTTCCGCTAAACTTTGAAAACTTACATTTTTATACCCTGAGTTTTGGGTTAATGTCAAAAATTAAACTTTTATTTAAAACGTTGAGTCAGTGTTACTGTAACTAATGGCTTGAGATCCTGGTATGTCACACGCCTAACAGATACCCCGTTTGTGGAAAATTGAGGGTGTGACAATCGTTAAATATTATTAAATTCCAAACTAAACTGATCCACAATTTCAAAAGACATTAGCCAACACAATGTCAGAACAAGTAGATGCATGTTCATCGTCCCCTAACATCTCAAGAATAAGTTCTTTTAATTCTAAAGAGACCGTAATGTTGTGTTAAGAAGTGTTTGTATCACATAATGATACATTGATGTTTTCTCTAACTACCTTTTTCCTAAGTTGTTAGGTAGTAAATAGTAGAGGGGGTCAATTGTAATAATATCATAATGTGAGGGTGGTAGTTGTAACTAGCCATTTGTATTGTTTGTACTTAAACAAATTGGATGAACGTAATGAAGTAGCTATTGATTTTGAGAGTAATCTCCTTCTGTGTTTCTTCTTCTTCTCTGTTTCTTTAGCTCTTTAATTTCTTGGATACCAAATTGATACGTAACATAAGCACATAGACTCTATATGCCTTAGAAATAGTTGAATAACAAAGAAACATAACTTCATAAGTCTTTTTGTCCAAATAATCAAGATTATCCGGGTTATTCAAGATATAGCATCAGGAGCTAAAAACATGATTAAACTTGATTGTTGGTTTGCTCTTTTTTATTGCCACTTAAAGAGTTTGTTGAATTTGCTTAACAACCTACTTTGGATAAAGCATGCAATTGCAATGGCTTCTGTCAGAAGTAAATAACTAAATTTGATGTTGTAAGCATGGTTCTTGCTGCTTTAACAAGAGTTATGTTACTCCTCTCTACAACACCATTTTGTTAACGTGTTCTAAATATAGATAAATCATGGTAAATATCATTTGTTGTTAAATAGGGATCTAACTTGGTAGTTATGAACTATGTCCCATTATTGTTTCTGATCTTGACTAATTTTAATACCAGAAGATTTTGGATCTTCTTGGAAAAGATTATGATCACATCAGGTGCTTCACTTTTACATTCAAGAACTCTACCTAAGTGTATCTTGAGTAATCATCAACCATTACCAACATATACCTTTTGCCAGACATGCTTGGTTTGCAAATATGACCATAAAGATCAATGCGTATGAGTTGAAGTGGTTACGATGTGCAGGATAGAATTTTGCTTATGTGGGAATATCTTTTGTGTTTTCCAATGTCACAAGCTCCACAACGTTGATCCTTTTTTGGGTTTGAAGTTTGGTAGGCCTTTAACTAACTTTTTGATAGCTAAGATTGCAAGTGTTTTGAAATTCACATGGAAAAGTCACTTCTACCACAACCAACTCTCATTGTTGTATGTGTAAGAAACTAAACAAAGAGAACCAGATGATGCACTTGAAGTGAAGTCCATGTTGTACATGGATTTGCAAAACCTTTTGCCAGTTAGGAGGATTATACTGTCATTCACACCTTCTAGCTTGCATGAATAATCTAGGGGACATACTTGAATCCGTTGTCATAAAACTTGCAAACACTAATAAGATTATATTTTAAACTCTCTACATTTAACTATCCTACCCACCTTTAAGACATAATTGTTTAGTAAACTCCATCTCGAGACATGTGCTTGGAGCTTCCTGAGCCGTAGAATCAAATTTGATGCACATATTAGTTTTGTTCTTGAACCCAAGGTTACTTGGATGAAGTTTTGGTGGTTCTTAATACAAAGTATTTTTGGGCCCTCTTTTTGGGGAGTGATGAGGACTTGGAAGTGGTTTCTAGCAAAACTTTGGATATTCTTGTCAGACCGTCATAATTTTCCTTGACTTGATTATGGGAAATATGTTTTAGGAAAATTGGAATAATTTTAGAGCACATGCAACCTTTGCTAGCTTTAGTTTGATCAATTTTGTCTCGTGAGTTGACGTCTTGGGTTTTAAAGTTAACTTTGTCAGTTACTTCTTTGGAAGAAGTGTTTGACGATGAGGTTATCCTTGAATCATGAGAGTTTATTTTATTATGTATTTGATGTCAGATTTCAATTTAGATGGGTTTCTTGGTGACTTTGATTTATTCCTTTCTTTAATTTTGAAGAGGAATTTTCTTAACTGATTTAATGTTGAAGTTGTCCATTTTCTTCCAAGTTTAGCGGAACTGGAGGAGTGACTGAAAAGTTGTGGGCTCCGATCCATCTCGGGTCGGGCTCGAATAATTAGAAGACCAAAAGGAAGTTAGAGACCGGCCGACCCTAATCCTAATGAAAGCCCAGTTTGCTAAACTATATTTGGTAAAGGGTGTTAACCCTAATTGTTCAGCTCTATAAATATATCTCTTGTACTTGTAAAAAATTATCACTCAATAATAAAAAAAACCCTAGTTACCCGAAAGTGGACGTAGGTCATACACCGTGACCGAACCACTATAAATCACGTGTCTCGTTATTGTTTTGATCGTTGTTTGTGTTTCGTGTGTGATCTAATCCTAACAACTGGTATCAGAGCTTAGGCTCTCGATCAGACACACGAAATCGTCTCCAAGTTCATCCGTCGTTTACAGCCACCGCCACCGCAGTATAACCCCGTCGCCGCCGCCGTCGCTCTAAGCAGAATAGTCGCCGTTATTACCGCTTTTATTCGACGGCAAGAAATTGAGTTCAATCGTTGGACGTTTTTCGTTAAGAACAAGTCGGACTCTGGACTTTGGACATTGTTGCTGTTGTTCGAAGTTTGTGCCACGGCTTGGGTGTTTTTTTGTGTGGTACGTTGGTTTTGCTTCTCAATTATAAAGTCAAAGTTTTGGTTAATTGGTATTGTCATCAATTAAAAAAAAGTGTTCTTTAATTGGAGTAAAGGTGCTGGGTTGATTCGTAGTGACTGACTTTTTTAATTAAGGTTAAGATAGCTCATTATTGTCATTATTTGAACTAGGGGTGTTCATTATTCGAACACCATTCGAATTATTCGAAATTCGATTTGAATCAAATTCGATTAAGGCCATTCGAAATCCACTTTCAGTCATTCGAATTCGATTCGCATTTGATTCGAATAATTTTGTCGAATGTGGATCGAATACGAATATGATTTTCTGTATTCGCATTCGATTCGCCCAATTCGAATAAGAAATTTATATATTTTTTAATATATATTTTTAATATATCTAATTAATTATCTATATATGAATATGATTTAATGGGCTTGAAGTAAGTTAAACATACCCAAACCCAACCCATTACTCAGTCTTAATTGTTGTTTCTGTATATGAACATGATTTGGTGCTTTGACAGCTGTTTAATTGTTGTTTCTACAGGTTTTAAACTCGTCTACAGTCTTTTTTTCTGTTTGATTATGCACTTTTAGACTTTTGTTAACATGTTTTAGACTTGTCGATGTGCTAGTATTTTGCATATTGTTTGGGTGATGTTTTGCACATTGTTTGGGTGATGTTGTAGACTTATGTTATGTTGGTGCTACATTTGTATTGTTACTTGATGTGTTTGTTTATTTATATTTTTTAAAGCGAATACATTCGAATCTATTCGAATTCGATTCGAATTCGAATAACTTAATCGAATCGAATACATAGATTTTTATTCGAATGTGGATCGAATACGAATACAGTTTTTAAAAGTCCCAATTCGACCAATTCGATTCGCCCAATTCGCCCAATTCGCATTCGATTCGAATGAACACCCCTAATTTGAACTGTTGATTATTTACTAATAATAATCAAAGATTTTGTTTGAATAATGGCCGAGGACAGGAGGATAAAAATCGATAAGTTTGATGGAAAAGATTTTGGATTTTGAAAGATGAAAATAGAGGATTTGCTGTGTCAAAAAGATTTAATGTCAGCCTTGGAAGAAAATAAACTAGAGGGTATGACAGATAAAGACTGGAAAACTCTAGACAGGAAAGCCATGGTTGTTATCAGACTCTCACGAGCAAAGAACGTAGCATTCAATATTGTGAAAGACACTACTTTTGGTCTAATGAAAGCCTTATCCAACATGTACGAGAAGCCATCTGCATCTAATAAGGTATTTCTGATTAGACATCAAGTTAACACCAGACTGAAAGAAGGTGCGTCAGTTACCTCTCATGTTAATGATTTCAATACCATTATTTCTCGTTTGCTTTCTGTTGATATTAAGTTTGATGATGAATTGCAAGCATTACTTTTGTTATCCTCATTACCGGAAAGTTGGTCAGGGACAGTTACTGCAGTTAGTAGTTCTTGTGGGACTACTAAGCTTACTTTTGAAGGGGTCCGTGATTTGATTCTGGGGGAAGACATAAGTAGAAAGAATTCTGGTGAGTTATCTAGTTCATTACTGAGTACTGAAAGGAGAGGTAGAAGAAAAGAAAGAGGTAATAGCATGGGCCGGTCAAAGTCTAGAAATAGAAGTCAGTCAAAGCCGAGAAAAGATATCCAGTGTTGGAACTGCAAAGAAAATGGTCACTTCAGAAGTCAATGCCCTAAACCGTCAACTTCAAAAGAAAAGAAGGAAGTTAATGCGGCTACAGATGAT
Source organism: Tagetes erecta (assembly GCA_030867185.1). Lineage (NCBI taxonomy): Eukaryota > Viridiplantae > Streptophyta > Magnoliopsida > Asterales > Asteraceae > Tagetes > Tagetes erecta. Next base: position 22,812,834 of record CM061491.1, read on the forward strand.
TCAGATGATGCTCTTATCTGTTGTGTTGAAAATTCTACAGAGTCATGGATTATGGATTCGGGGGCATTTTTTCATGCTACTTCTAGCACGAAGATGATGAGGAATCTGGGAACAGGTAACTTTGGTAAAGTTCGTTTGGCTAATAATCATACTCTTGATATTACAGGGATGGGAGATATAGATTTAAAGACTCCATTAGGTACCTTGTGGACCTTAAAGAACGTTCGGGTCATCCCTAGCCTTAGAAAGAAGTTAATCTCTATAGGGCAATTAGATGATCAGGGTTATGACGTTAAATTCGGTGGAGGACAATGGAAGGTTGTGAAAGGGAATTATGTAGTCGCAAGAGGTAAAAAGATGGGCACTTTATACATGGTTGAAGTTCCGGAGAATGGGGTAAACGCAATTACTAGTGGTCCGAGTCAATCCAGTTTGTGGCACCAACGACTCGGCCACATGAGTGAAAAAGGTATGAAAATGCTTGTTTCCAGGGGAAAGCTTCCAGAATTAAAGAAGGTAGAATCTGAGTTTTGTGAACCGTATGTATTCCGGAAAAAGAAGAAAGTATCTTTTGTGAAGACAGGAAAGACACCGAAAGCTCAGAAACTGGAGCTTATTCACACGGATGTTTACGGACCTACCTCAGTCTCTTCAGTGGGAGGATCTCACTACTATGTCACCTTCATAGATGATTTGACACGCAAGGTATGGGTTTACTTTCTTAAAAATAAATCTGATGTTTTTTATACTTTTAAGAAATGGAAAATTGCTGTTGAATTGGAAACTGATTTGAAGGTGAAATGCTTGAAGTCAGATAACGGAGGTGAATACGTCAGCAAAGAATTTCGGGATTATTGTGCAGAGTACGGTATTCGAATGATTTATACGGTCCTAGGAACTCCTCAACAAAACGGAGTGGCCGAATGTATGAACAGAACTTTGAATGAAAGAGCCAGAAGTATGAGAATCAACTCAGGGCTTCCAAAGATGTTCTGGGCAGATGCAGTGAGTACTGCAGCTTATTTAATCAATCGTGGACCTTCTGTTCCGTTGGATTTCAAGATACCAGAAGAAGAGTGGAAAGGGAAAGCAGTTAAATATGAGCATTTGAAAGTGTTCGGGTGCAGTGCCTATGATCTAGTGAAAGATGGTGACAAGCTTGATGCTAAAGCCAGGAAATACACTTTCATTGGATATGGGTCAGAAAGTATGGGCTACAGACTTTGGGATTTTGAGAACAGAAAGGTAGTCCGTAGCAAACATGCTACATTTAATGAGGCAGAGTTATACAAAGACAAAAACATTACAAACTCAGAGGTTCAGAAAGAGCAGGTTGAATATGAAGTTGATGCTCAAAAGCAAACAACAGAGCCAGTTACTGAACCAGAAATTGAAACTGAAGAAAATACAGTTCCTGAGTTTGATAATGGTAATACAAGTAGAGACGAAGAGCCAGTGGGGGCTTCTGACAGTGGGAGTTCAGATTCTGAAGAAGATGGTGAACCGGAAAGTTATTCTGAAGTTGTTAATTATCAGGTTAGGAGATCCACCAGAGTTACTAAGCAGCCAGCCAGATAAGATTCCTATGTTAATTATCTTCTCTTAACTGAAAATGGTGAACCGGAAAGTTATTCTGAAGCTGTTAATTTGAAAGATTCGCTCCAGTGGGAGCATGCCATGAAAAATGAAATGAACTCTTTAAGGAAGAATAATACATGGAAATTAATCAAGCTTCCGCCAGGTAAAGGAGTTTTACAAAACAAATGGACCTACAGAATCAAGGAAGATCATAAAGGATGTAAACGGTACAAAGCTCGTTTAGTGTCCAAGGGTTTCCAGCAAAAGAAGGGGGTTGATTATAATGAAATTTTCTCTCCGGTAGTGAAGATGACCACAATCAGATTGATCTTGAGTATTGTAGCAACAGAGGGTTTGCATCTAGAGCAGCTAGACGTCAAAACTGCGTTTCTACATGGTAACCTTGATGAGGAGATCTATATGGCACAACCTGAGGGGTTTCAGGTTGCTGGGAAAGAAAATTTAGTCTGCAGATTAAAGAGGAGCTTGTATGGTCTTAAGCAAGCACCCAGACAGTGGTACTTGAAGTTTGATGACTTTATGGTGAGAACTGGGTACAAGAGATGCGAGACAGATCATTGTTGCTACCAGAAAAGCTTTAAAGGTTCCTATATCATCTTACTTCTATATGTAGATGATATGTTAATTGCAGGTTCTGATATGGAAGAAATTCGCAAGTTGAAGAAACAGTTATCTGATGAGTTTGAGATGAAAGATCTTGGTCCCGCCAAACAGATACTTGGTATGAGTATTAACAGAAATAAAGATGGCTCCATAACACTATCCCAGGAGAAATACATTGGGAAGGTGTTAGAAAGATTCAAGATGAATGATGAGAAGATGAAACCGAGAAACACACCTTTAGGAAGTCACTTTAAGCTTTCTAAATACCAGTCTCCTAAATCTGAAGATGAAAGAGCAGAAATGGCTAAAGTTCTTTATGCATCTGCTGTTGGGAGTCTTATGTACGCAATGGTTTGCACGAGACCTGATATTGCTCATGCGGTTGGGGTTGTTAGTCGCTTTATGTCAGATCCGGGAAGAGAACACTGGGAAGCAGTAAAGTGGTTACTCAGGTATTTGAAGGGTACTTCTAGACTTGGGTTATGTTTCAGGGGAAAGGATACTATTCTCAGGGGCTATTGTGATGCTGATTTGGGTGGTTGTACTGAGACTTGTAAAAGCACTACGGGGTATGTTTTCACAGTGGGAGGAACGTCAGTTAGTTGGATGTCCAGACTTCAGAAAAGTGTTGCTTTATCAACTACAGAAGCAGAATATATGGCTATAACTGAAGCTAGCAAAGAGCTAGTGTGGTTGAAGAACTTTTTTGAAGAGTTGGGAAGGAAACAAACTGAGTTCCCTATATTTTGTGACAATGAGAGTGCAGTGAAACTAGCGAAGAATCCAGTCTTTCATAAGAAGACGAAGCACATTAAGATGAGATATAACTTTGTCAGAGATCTGATCAGGGATGGTACGTTCAGTCTGAAGAATATCTCAGGTGCAAAGAATCCAGCAGATATGTTTACCAAATCTGTGACGCTGGATAAGCTGAAGCTTTGTGTAGCTTCAGCTGGCCTTCAGGAATAATGTTGAGAAGGCAGGGTAACTAGGCAAAAACTAGATGGGTTTTATTTTACAGAAGTACTAGATAATGCATGTGAAGACATTTAACGCATCCAGGTGGGAGCAGGTTTAAATGTTTGACGCATTCAAGTGGTGGTTAGAGAAGATGTCTCGAAGCCCAAGTCGGAGATTGATAAGTTGTGGGCTCCGATCCATCTCGGGTCGGGCTCGGATAATTAGAAGACCAAAAGGAAGTTAGAGACCGGACTGCCCTAATCCTAATGAAAGCCCAGTTTGCTAATCTATATTTGGTAAAGGGTGTTAACCCTAATTGTTCAGCTCTATAAATATATCTCTTGTACTTATAAAGAATTATCACTCAATAATAAGAAAACCCTAGTTACCCGAAAGTGGACGTAGGTCATACACCGTGACCGAACCACTATAAATCGCGTGTCTCCTTATTGTTTTGATCGTTGTTTGTGTTTCGTGTGTGATCTAATCCTAACAGTGACAAGTTCTGATGAATCGTTTTTTAATTTAACTTCTAAATCTCATAAGTCCGTTGATTTAGAGTCTTGAGAAACATGCTTTGCATGTTGATCGAAGCAAGATTTTGATTCAGGAGCTCAAAAGTCAAACTAAGACAAGATTTAACTTAACTTGCATCAAGTGATTTTCCTTGTTTGATTTGTGAGTAGCAGATAATCCAAGGTCGACCACACTTCAGTTTGTTAGTGCATGTGTTTCATTTTATTCTGAAAGCCAAGATTCTATAACTAAAAACTCTTTTGACGCTTTCACAAAACAATTTTGGAAGCTGAATCAATAATTCAATGAAATATTTAGCTTGTTGAATTTTGAGGTTTCAAGAGATTCTATTATTGAAGCTAAATCCACTGTCATTCTTCTTTAATTTTCCAGCTTGATTGTTAAGTTCTCATATTTTTGCTTAAGTTAGTTTCAAACTTTTGATTCAAAGATTGAAAATCTCCAGCTAATTTTTCACAAGCAGGTGAACTTTAGGAGTAGAATTAGTAGGTTTAGAAGACTAACATTAAACTTGTATAAATACATGATCAAATTGAATGCTCCATAGATCTTCTGTAAGTTTAATTATTGAAGACTAACATTAGACTTACGCAACTAACACCAAAATCAGTTATGTTGTTATATCTAACTATCTGGCGTTAAGTACTTCTGTCAAACAAGTCAGAATGTCTTTCTGCCACGTCAGACTAACTTTCTTATCCATCAGACCAGCTTCCATGGATGTTTTTTCCATTCATTATACTTGATGTTCTTTGTGACATCTGCCCCAAACCCGAACCCGAGTGCCCGACTCGAACCCGAAGTTGATATCCTTTAAGTTGTAATCGTATTTATTTTCTCAAAATGTCACGTTCATTATTATTATTATGAATAAACGCATTGGGTTTTACGTTATTCCCGTCTCAATTAAATAATTATACTTTTGTCACAAAATATTCTTGTATATCAAATAAATATTATTTGGAACAATATATCTTGTTCGTAAGCAAAAACTATTAATAATTTTAAACCAAAAACGCTTCTAAGTCTTGAAATAGTCTCGTAATGGCTTAAACGAGCTAAAACTATAAAAACGTCACTTACATAATTGTTACGTTACAATTTAGTTAAATTATTTAGTTAAAAAATATATATAATTAACTTTGGGCTGAATCTGTCAACTTTCAAACTAGTAATAAAGGTTTAAAACTGAATTCATTCAACTATCTAAACATAAGGGACCAGTTATGTAAATAATTAATTTACCCAGCCCCCATCCCCAGCTACCCGTGTTTCCGGTGACAAGAAGTTCCGGCCAAATGGCCGGAATATGTAGATTGTCAGGCGAGGCCATATTTACTCGTTTTTAACACTTACAACTCTATTAAACCTATACCAAATGCGCGTGTGTATGTTTCGAGCTCAATACCGTGTCCAATTCGTCACTTAATCGTCTGATTCCATGATTTTAATTCGCATCTATGACCGGATTCAAAACCCACAAACCAAAACGATCTATAACGCACCAACTCAATAAATCTCATTAACCAAAACGATCAGTCGTGCGTTTTGAAATCAATGATAACAACCAATCGACATTATCACACCGAATTAACATCCAATTAACTATTTTTCATTCGTAACCCACCCTTAACTCTTTCGACTATCTACGGTTCACCTAAACACAATTCCATTGACATACACGCTCCTCGTTACCTGCTTTCACTCCATGTTCATCCAATTTTGAGCAAGAACATCTAAAATCCCAACTTTTGATTCGAAAACCGTAGCATCTGTTCATCGTTCTCATCAACTTGTTTCTTCATCTATCAAGTAAGTTTCATATACCAAAATACTCGTGATTCAACGTAGATTAAAAGCCCTATGGTTGATTTGGGTGAGATTAACAGGTTTGAATCAATTGGATCGATCTTCATTCTAGGGTTTATATGAAAATGGGTATTTTTGTGTATTAAAGATTAAAACTTTTAACAGTCGAGTTAATAAACAAAAATCATCTTTTGTTCAGTGGGTATGTCACATGAGTATGTGTGTGATGACCCGGGTTCGAGTCCCACTAACCGCTTTTATTTAATTTTTATGTTTTAACCCATTTACTTTTAAGTTAAGTCATATATTTCTTAAGGAGTTTGTACAAATATTATTCCAATAAAAAGAAACTAGTTGTACAAAGGAGTTATTATAGATTTTTGACATTTTATATAAAAATCCGTTAAAATACATATATTACTTAAAACGTTGTCGTTTATCAGAAATCGGTTCTTGAAACCCTAAATCCCCAAATTGGATTTTGAAACCCTAAATCCCCAAATTGGATTTTGAAACCCTAAATTGGATGTGAAACCCTAAATTCTCAAATTGTATTTTAAAACCCTAACTCGCAATTGGTACTTTAAAACCCTAAAAATCCCAAATGATATTGTGAAACCCTAATTTCAAATTTATAATTTAAAACCCTAAAACCCCAAATCCAAAACCCTAGAAGTTCTACTTTTCTTGATTCTAGTTATTACGTTACTTGCTTCATTTCTAATTTAGGTTCTCCCGATTAATTAGGTGATTCTAATATCTGGGCGATCCGCGAATCTCTCTAGTTGCTTTCTTGTGTTACTATTATCTTTGTTTTCCAGGTGAGTAAACTCACTCCCATTTTTACTATTTTTGCTTTGGGACTGAAATATGATTTTTATTACTATACTACGGTTTCTTTCCTTTTTGATTCTATTTTCAAATGAGATCATAGAATGTGTTAATCTTGTCGGCCGCTTGATGCAAAATTGTGTGTTGGTTAAAAGTAGTTGTATTATTATGTAATTTCCACCGGTACAATGTTAGTGCTAACGGTCTGACAAACCCACCTACACTTTATGGCACGTTAGGTGATTTGAAACCGGCGATTCTTGTTGTTGATTCTATGTGTTGGTTACTAGATATTATCCTATGATACTTGTTGCTATGTTACTATGTCCCTTCGATGCTAAAACAATTTTTGATAACTTACACATCGAGACGGTTAAATGACAGTTATCACTAATTGTAACATGAGTGGTTCCTCATGACTTGTTGCTAAAGGTTACCCTGCGGGGTCAATGGTTCTTGTTTCTATGTGATTCTATTGGTCATGGTTGAGTAATATAACGAAATTGCTATACACATAAGCTTGCGCAACATATTTACATTAATCTCGGATTTCATACTATGTATTATTTACTGTGTTTTTACTCACTAGCTATTCCCGTAGCTAACTTATTTTACTCATATTTCAGGTGGCATTTGAAGTCGTTTCGTTTGCGTGACACGTAGGATGCTATGGACCTAGAAAATAATAAACAATGACGTTTCTGTTTTCGGATTTAATTACTGTTTTAAGACTATTTATTTCCTGTTACATCACAACATTAAATGCTTAATAATATTAAAATTTACTTCTTAGATGCCATGTGCTTTGTACTTTTGATATCCAACCCACTTGACGTGCCCGGTGTTTTCCGCCGCCGGGCGGGGTGTCACAATCTTGTAATTCATCAACAATTATGAGTTCTAGTTCTAACATGAAGGGTGGATATTACTTTCAATGTATTATGGACAACAACTGTAAAATAGGATAAACTTTAGACTAATCTTCGTGATTAACCTACTTTAAGGGCAATTGTTACATATGAATATTCTAAGCAATATTCTGGACTGAATTTCACTTCAAGATATGCAAGCAGGTTAAATATCTTAAACTATATTCTGAAATAACAACATTGACTTATTTGCTATGAGATGTAGAAATGTGTTTATTTACTTAGGTAAGTTAACGTACTAAATATGACTTTCATGTGTTATTTTGTGCTTACATGTGTTTATGTGATTAGTAGTGTGAAAGCTAATCAAAGACATAACAAAATAACAAAGTGTGTTATTGTATGCGTAACATTAAACGAAGGTTAAAGATCACCAACGGGTCATTAAAGTAAAGGGATTTTCATAAATGAAACGTTTTTATATATAAGTCTAAGTAGGTTGGGTGAACAACCAACATGATTTTTAGGCTTGATATGTATGCATCTATTGAACGGGTCCTTCATGTTTAGGACATTAATAGGTGGTGTTTCATTTGGGCATTTATATTTCTAGCAAATTGGCGTATCCACTGTGAGTTTTTCGGCCCCTTTTTAAATAACGTTTTTATTTAAATACTTTTCGGGGGAAAAACATGTATTTTGTTTATCTTATTTTGATGTGAATTGGGAGAAGGGTATTGTTGTTGACCAAAATGATGACATGAGTATTGTTGATTATACGCGTAATGTCCTCTCATAATCATTAATCTCTTGGAGAGACCACATGTTATATTGGTAGATCTATCGGGCTTGGAATACAGCCCCTCGTGATCAGTCTCTCTGATCGTGTTGACATGCGGGGGAATATAAATTGAATGTTGTGAGGGAACTTTGTTCCTTGGTTTGATTATGGACTCATGACTGGTTGAATCATTTGTTGTTGAGCCTAGCTAGCCCTTTTCGGTCTTGTTGACGTCTCAAATCCATCATATCTATTGTGAATGAAAAGTGATTTACTTTTGATTAAAACCCGAAAATCACCAACTTTATGTTGACTCAGTTTTTACATGTTTTTCAAGTACAAAGTGATAGGCATGGGAATTTATGGAAGGGTAATTTTTGGAATTACAAACTCCACATTTTGATTTCGTGTTTGGGACCAACTTATAATAAAAACTTTATCGGGTTTTTATTAACGAACAATTTGTGTTTTACAAGATTATGTAATGTTTTATTTTAAACATTTGTGGGTTGTGGATGTATCGACAATAACACTTTTATCTATCTTTTAAAGTAAAGTGGATGTTTGTCTTATAACTAATGGGCGCCAACTTCGCTCTTCGCACCACTCATTCGTGACTTCCACTGCAACGATTTTTGGGGTGTGACAGTAAAGAAGGTTTAAATGGAATGTGTAAAGAGTCTCATCAGTTTGTTAATTATTTTAGGAATGTATAAAGACTCTTAACAGTTTGTTAATCATTTTAGGAATGTGTAAAGAGACTTATCAGTTTGTTAATTATTTTAGGAATGTGTAAAGAGACTTATCAGTTTGTTAATTATTTTAGGAATGCGTAAACAGTTTTATCAGTTTGTTAATAATTTTAGCAATATGTAGAGTCTCATCAGCTTATGGATTTGTAAAATGAACTATTTGTACAACATATTTTCGGTTTGTAATGGATGTTGTTTGTTCACTTCATATATATAATTGACTGTTTGAATATTCTTGATTTTCTTGTGTTGTAGCCGGATTGTGGGTCACACATGTTTTTTATACTGTCTATAAACACATAAGTTCTATTAATTGTAGTTTATTGTAGCACTAAGCCAGGTTATGATATGATTTATGTTATTTTTGGATTCGATTTTGTTTTGTTTTTTAATTTGATAAAAATTACCATACATATGTGTCTTAACGTGAACTATATGGATTACCATACTCAGCAATTTATAAGCATACATAACTTTTTATACAAAAGTTAGACATATTTCAAGTATTAGTCTAGGGTTACTATTTGTGTAATCTAGAGGGGCCTAGATGTATTTTATATTATTATATATTCTCATGTACAATCCTTATTATTCATTCAATACAATTCACAATTACAATTCTATGGTTTAACTTGGTATCAGAGCCAAGCAAACCCTAACCCTAAAAATAATCTCTAGCCGCCACCACCACTCCCTTCCGCCGTCACCCTCAAAACACCAACAACAGCCGTAACCCTAAGCCGTAACCCTAAGCCATGGCACTTCTCGCCGCTTTCACAACTCAAGAGAAAACATCCCACAATTCACACAAGTTTGCCTTCACCTTAAACCCAAACAATCACTGTCATTGGAAAACCATGATCACACCGTTTCTTGTCACCAACAATATGTTTGGTTACATAGATGGATCAATACCTTGCCCACCTCCTACCATTGAAGGAACCCCTAGTACAACTGACACCGACAAAGAGCCGCCAACTCTCACCACTCGACCTAACCCTAATTTTACTGCATGGGTAAGTAATGATGCTCATGTACGCATGATCTTGATATCCACCATATCTGAAGCATCCTATGATTACATCCAAGGTAACACAGCACGAGATCTTTGGTTGACACTTGAACATGCGTATGCCCCTCATACAAGTTCACGTGAATTCACTCTCAAAACACAACTTTTGAAGATTGAGATGAAAGGTGATGAAACAACATCTGCTTATCTTACTAGGGCTCAAGGGTATGCCACTGCCCTATCCAACATTGGGGAACCAGTCAAAGATAAAGACTTAGTGATGCTTGTTATTGCTGGCCTACGTGAAGAATACAACGGATTGAAGTCCAACCTCCATGCTAGACAAGTTCCCATTGCCTTCAATGAACTTCAAGGCGTACTTTCTGATCATGATTACCTCATCAACAAACCTACCTCCACATCAACCCCACCCCAAGCCTTCACTGTTACCACCGACACTCAAATCAAACCCTCCACCTCTGCTTCCATTAACCCAACACCAACTCAACTTTCTGCCATCCAACAACTTGCATCACAATTTGGGTACCAACTCACAACTACACCCCCTCAAGCATACTACAGTTACCGACCACCACAAAACAATAACCGTGGTCGTGGTTACAACAACAACAACCGAGGACGTGGACGCGGTTCTACCAACCGCAACAACAACAACCGAAGTCAATTTGAATGGGCATCAAATCAGAACACTGTTTATGGAACATGCAACAAATGTGGTATTGGGCACATCCCATCTCAGTGCCCAAATCGGGATCCATCCACCTTTCGTGCAAAGCCATCGGCTAACTTTGCCGATCACAGATCCTCCTCGTCCTCAACTTGGTTCCCGGATACAGGTGCCAATAGCCATGTTACACCGGACCTTGCAAGCTTAGGTACTTCTGAAGCATACAATGGTGATGACGCTCTTCATGTTGGCAATGGTAAGGGTTTACCCATTCTCCATATTGGTTCCTCACACATTCACTCACCACACAAAACTTTTTCCTTAGCTAACATCCTACATGTCCCACAAATCAAAAAGAATTTACTTTCAGTCCAAAAATTTTGTCTTGACAACCATGTCTTCTTTGAATTTCACCCTTATTTCTTTCTTGTGAAGGACATATCTACACGCACTACCCTCCTCACGGGCCCAAGTAACAATGGACTCTACACTATCAACCTTCCACAGCTACACTCCATCAATAAGACAGCCTTTTCTGCCATACGCGCTTCGTCGACTGTTTGGCATCAAAGACTGGGTCACCCACATCATCGTCTTCTACAATCCATGCTATCCAATTATCATCTTCCAGTTTCAAATACTTTGTCAAGTTCTTTTTGCAATTCTTGTCATATGGGAAAGTCTACAAAACTTTCTTTGAACAATTCATCTTTTCGTAGTTCAAATGTTTTGGATTTAATATTTTGTGATGTTTGGGGTCCCGCACCCACTTTATCATTTGATGGTCATAGTTACTTTATGTTGTGTGTTGACCATTACTCACGTTACATGTGGATCTTTCACCTAAAGCAAAAATCTGATGTTTACAACACATTTAAACAATTTTTGTCAATGGTTGAGCGAAAATTTAACACCAAACTCAAAACAGTTCAAACAGATTGGGGTGGAGAATTTCGCAATCTCTCAACCTTCTTTAAGAGTCTCGGTATCACACATCGTCGCTCGTGTCCACACACAAGCGAACAAAATGGTATTGTTGAAAGACGTCATCGTCATGTTGTCGAAACAGGTCTTACTATACTCGCCCAATCCTCAGCCCCACCGAGGTTTTGGCACTTTGCTTTCGACACTGCGGTTTACCTAATAAACCGCATGCCCGCTCGTTCCAACTCCAACCAATCTCCATATGAAATCATTCACAAACGACACCCGGATCTCTCATTTCTTAAAGTCTTTGGTTGTCAATGTTTTCCCCACCTTCGTCCATACAATCCACACAAAATGGATCTCCGCTCTACCCCATGTATCTTCCTTGGATACAGTCCCGATCATCACGGATACCGTTGTCTTGATCCCACAACCGATCGCCTTTACATTGCACGACATGCGCGTTTCAATGAAAATCACTTCCCATTTCAACCACAACCAACACCTCAAACATCCAGCCCACCTCCACCTTCATACACCTCCTTTGTACCCGACCCCCCAATCCCCTCTCCTGAAACACCCCTGGCGTCTCAAACGCCCAACACCCCCTGCCAAACGCCCACCCAAACGCCACCCTCTAACCCACCAACGCCCAAAACGCCCACTCAAACGCCACCCACTACCCCACCAACGTCCAATACGCCCAAAACCCCCTGTCAAACGCCCACTCAAACGCCCCCCCTTACTCCACCAGCGTCCAAAACGCCCGATCCTCACTGCCAAACGCCGCCCAAAACGCCAGTCCAACACAACACATCAAATAACTCCCCTACTCCACCACCGTGCCCCCCACCCCCACCACCTCCTCCACCTCCACCAACAAGACCTAGACCTTCCAATCTTCGCCAACATCCAAAACCTCGTGTCCCTTTTGATCCATCCGCTTTTCATACCACCACATCACCTCCCACCACCACACCCACATCCTTTGCCATTGCTAACAAATATCCAGAATGGCGTCAAGCCATGGCTGAAGAATATCATGCGCTTGTAAAGAATGGTACATGGTCTCTTGTTCCACCTGTCTCTAACACTAATGTTGTTGATTGTAAGTGGCTTTACAGGTTAAAACATGACAAAAATGGTGACTTAAATCGCTATAAAGCAAGATTGGTTGCAAAAGGGTTTAGCCAACAAGAAGGTATTGATTTTCATGAAACATTTAGTCCTGTTATCAAGCCAGCCACCATCAGAACTGTTCTGTCACTAGCAGTTACCAATCAATGGCCGTTACGTCAGTTGGATGTCAAAAATGCATTCCTACATGGTGATCTACATGAAACAATTTATCTCAAACAACCACCGGGATTTGTAGATCCTGACAAACCAGACCATGTGTGCCTCTTGCACAGATCTCTCTATGGCCTCAAACAAGCTCCAAGAAACTGGTTTCACAGATTGTCTACTGTCTTGCAACGGCTGGGTTTTTCAGGTTCTAAGACTGACCCATCACTTTTCATCTACAACTCAAGAGGTACACTCATCTACTTCTTAGTTTATGTAGATGATATTATCATCACCAGCAACAACACTGCAGTAATGAATCAGGTCATCACACAACTTGGCAACACTTTTGACCTCAAGGATCTTGGCACACTTGACTATTTCTTGGGCATAGAGGTAGTAAATCAAGGTCAGAACATTATGTTGTCTCAGAGACAATACATTGTGGAGCTCTTACAACGAGCCGGGTTGTCTGCTGCCAAACCGGTTCCATCACCTATGAGTACATCCAACCCATTATCTCTACATGACAGCCCGGCATTCTCGGATCCAGTCAAATATAGACAAATAGTTGGTGCTTTACAGTATGTTACCCTGTCCAGACCAGATATCTCCTTTGCAGTCAACAAAGTCTGTCAATTCATGCATGCTCCCACTGAAAATCACTGGTCTGCAGTGAAGCGTATCTTACGTTATCTACTTGGCACCTCCAATCATGGGCTACTTATCAAGCGAGCATCTGGATCTACTCTACATGCTTTCACAGATGCTCATTGGCAGGATATTCAAGCCTACTCTGATGCTGACTGGGCTGGTTGTCCAGATGATCGGAGATCCACTGGGGGATTTGCCATTTACTTGGGGTCTAATCTAATCTCATGGACAGCTCGAAAACAACGCACAGTTTCTAGATCCTCCACTGAATCAGAGTACAAGGCCCTGGCTGACACAGTTGCAGAACTTACTTGGCTACAAGCTCTCCTACGTGAACTTGGTATTCCCACAAAGTCAGCCCCCACTTTATGGTGTGATAACTTGGGGGCAACGTACCTATCAGCGAATCCTGTGTTTCATGCTCGAACCAAACATGTTGAGGTTGATTTCCACTTTGTCAGGGAAAAAGTTGCTGCTGGAAAGTTACGAGTACAATATATATCCACTGGTGATCAAATAGCTGACATTTTCACCAAGCCCTTGGCTACTGACCGACATATCTTTTTGCGATCCAAGCTACAGGTCGTTACTCGGCCTTAGCTTGCGGGGGGATGTTAGACATATTTCAAGTATTAGTCTAGGGTTACTATTTGTGTAATCTAGAGGGGCCTAGATGTATTTTATATTATTATATATTCTCATGTACAATCCTTATTATTCATTCAATACAATTCACAATTACAATTCTATGGTTTAACTAAAACTGCACCTCAAAATAAAACATTTAATTCTCTTTAATTTGACTATAAATCTTATATACGGTATACTAAAAAAATGTTTTTTTAAATAAACTAGGATTATACAAAGCTCGCGCGTTGCACGAGTCATTTGTACAACGTTTATTAGTGGCTTAGATTGAAAAGAGTAAATTCCCATTTGCATCCGTGTGGTTTGTTGATTTTGACCATTTGCATCCCTATGGTTTTAAAATCTCATATTCACCCCTTACGTTTGCATTTTATTCTCATTTGCATCCAAAAAACTAACTTTGTTAGACTTTTCAGTTAACTTTTTCATTAATGACTAAAATACCCCCAGGGATGCAAATGGTCAAAAGAAAAACTTCAGGGATGCAAATGGTAAAAACTAATTGAAATTTTAACATATATATATATATATATATATATATATGTGTGTATATATTATTTATATGGTAAAAAGACTTTTATTTTTGTATATTTGAGAGAAAATATACAAAAATAATAGTGTTTTTACCATATAAATAATATGTTAAAATTTCAAGTTGTTTTTACCATTTGCATCCCTGGAGTTTCTGTTTTGACATTTGCATCCCTGGGGGTATTTTAGTCATTAATGAAAAAGTTAACTGGAAAATCTAACAGAGTTAGTTTTTTGATGCAAATGGGAATAAAATACAAACGTCAGGGGTGAATATGAGATTTTGAAACCATAAGGATGCAAATGGTCAAAATCAACAAACCATAGGGATGCAAATGGGAATTTACTCGATTGAAAAATTTCCGTCTATCACAACAATTAAAACTTTACACAAGCTAAAATCCACGAAAAAACAAATGTCATTCAAATTCAAACAAATAAACTAAAACATCCAAACCATCGAGACAGATCTATTTGCCAAACCGTTATTTCATCTAACAAAATATCCCAAATTAACAAAAAAAAAACAAAGCTAACCGTCACCTCACCAAACCAAACCAATAGCCATGGACCACATACTGCCACCTCATCAAACCAAACCAATTGTCATGCGCCACATCACAACACTCACAAAACACTATTCATAAACTTTCTAATTCAATATAGTATAATACTGTGTTTCGTTTTTACAATAATTTTATCCCGAAACTAATTAGAACCACATCTTCCCAATGAATATTTTCAAAATCACCACTTGAAATTATAACCCAAATATAATATGAACACTAAACTAAAACTAGTTATTCATATATGAGAATAACAAATATGTAGAATTTGATGTATTGTCTTGATATTTTCATTTTCCTTTTTCATGAATAAAAAAATAAAATATTAGAGGTGTTCTTCGCTTTTCTTTCTTAACGTAGAACTAGTTTATTAAACAATTTAAGAATATGTTGTATTTTTCATTTTTTATTTATTACCCTGCTTTTAAAAGTATGTTGTATTTTTCTCAATTATCCCACAACTTACTCGGTTTTCGATCTATAATAAAATTAAAATAATTTTCCTGCTTCTACACACAAGAACCTCCCGTTTTCAACTTGTTGGAAATCGGAAATTAATCCCTAGAATCGTGCTACTTTCTCATGTATTATAATTATTATTTATTATTATTATTTGTTTCATTATTTCGTCAATTGAGTATGTGTCTTCTGAAAATAATATTTTATGTTCTTGTTATTTCATATGCACGTAAGGATATCGTCCCTGTCACACTATTACATAGTCTATCCACGTATACATACATATATAATTTTTAAACACTAAATTTTTTAACTTATTTACTATGAGACTTAAACATATAACTTTTAATCAAGTATCCATATTGTAACACTATTTGAGATCCGATATGAAAACACCTTGTAAATATTAGATAAGATGTGTTAATTTTTTTTTAGTATAATATAATACACTGGCTTAGCTCACTCTTAAAAAATAGTTTTCTGCTACACAATATGGCCTAACGATCTACTAAAGTACACATTAACAATTTGCATTTACGTATATTACTCAAAAACACTATCAGATTTTACATATTAACAGTTATGTTATTGCATATTATTGTATAATGTTGGTCATTACGTTTTTATAAAATTATATGTTAGTCAATATCATTTTGTTAACAGATAAATAGATTTGAGAAGTCATGTCATTACATAATTATGTCAACAATAAAAACAATGTATAATTAAGATTTGACATATTGTGTTATTATGTATGTTCTAGTTTGTATCCGATAACAAGTTATGACTAGTTAACACAATGACATGAAGAAACACAATGAGCTGAAACGTGAAAAAAAAAAAGTTTGTTTTTATACATAACACTATATGCGTTTTGGAAATTAAAAAAAACACTTGTTTTTTTATGTAATTTTTATTAGAAGATAATGTCGTATGCAAAAGTTATGAACTTTTAAAAAATAGGGTGGAACTTGAAAATAAGGTAAAAACTAAAATATCATTGCCCTACTAATAAAGAAGTAATTTTGTTATATGTCATTCTCTTACGTCATTCACACATGCTACATAAACATCGCCTCATGTCATCAACATAAATGCTACATATTTTTAGAAATAGTTATATGCGTAATAATGTCATTATTTTTAAACATTTCAGCTAGAATCATGAAAAATTTTATTAGATATTTATAGTTTTTTGTATTTTGAATTTTTCTTTTTGAATGATTAAAATATAATCTTAATTAACATTTAATATATTAACTCCTTATTGAAACTTCAACTAAATTTTTATAATGTAGTTTAAAAATCAATACTACTCTTATATTTCAATGCAGGTTGTTTGGAAACACATTATATAAAGTTTAAAAACAAATCGAATATAGTCAAAATATCATATTATCATCATTTCTTAGTTCATATCATGTAAAGTTTTCAACTCATGTAATACGTGGGTAACAAACCCAGTTTACCATTATGCACCTTGTGTTTATAGCTCTTTGATGTTCATTTAATCTTATATTTACAATCCAGATGTCTTTTTGCTTTATATAAAATATGAACATTTTAGTTTAAGCTCATTCCTTCTTTATTCAATCAACTTATATCTTCTTAAATTAGTTTTTATAAATTTAATTATATCGTATCTTAATTATTAAGTAAATAGTTTAATATTTTCAATAAATCTATGTAATACACAAACACAAGTGTCGAACATAATGTGAATAATTTATAACATCAAGTACATGAGTATTTAAGTTACAACTAGTCAACTAAATGCTATCGGTCATATGGGGTTGTCCATTCACGAGTTAGGTTTGGGGCAGATTTTTGGTTGGGTTAGGACGACAATATTTCCATTATCTTCAATCAGAGAGCTCCTCAACTCAACTGAATTTAGGAGATCTTGCATGACTTAGTTGGTGATATTTTACTTTTTGAAAATTTCCCGTTGTTGTAGTTGTTGAGTTGTTATTTAGTCCTTAGCGTCATATCAGTGGCTAATTTTAATAAAATTCACCATTGAAAAAAATCTACTAATCAAAAAAGAAAAAAATGGCCTAAATTCTACCTACCATCTTATCCGTTCAAAGAATGATCACCATATCATATCAAGTTATCAACAATTAAGCCTTACATGGTTTACGAGTCAAACCTTTTATCATCAAAACTTTATTCAAATGGTATTTATTTCAAAACTTAAGGGCGTGGAGTAATTTGTTTCGAAATCCAAAATTTCATACAAAATTGTGGGACGACTTGTGGTTTAAGGTCACATGTTTTATAGGCATTGCCTTCAATTGGTTTACATATATATTTAATTTCGTAACCAATGTAAAAATGATAATAATAAATAAATAAAACTAATATAAAAATGATAATAAAACTTGGGATAACATCATAAACCATGAATAACAAAATTTCTGATAAAATTATTGTGTTTATTTCAACTTTCAACCATGATTAAACAAGTAATGTGTTGGGTTTATGTCTCTATCATCATTTTCATGTTTGAGAGTTGCAAGTCGTTAATTACCCTTAAACAATAGATTAAAAATACTACTCATGCAACAAACCATATTCAATTCTCTTTTAAGTTTTAACCTCTTAATTGGAAAGTAATAACTCCCACCATTTTGTTTTTAACCAACAAACTAAGATAAATTAATGAGAAAAAGCTCAAAGAGACAATTAAGTGTGAAATAGTCTAATAATATGTACATGGTAAAAGAAATGAAAAGATAATAAAGCATAAAAGCAATTCCAATGGTTACTACAAAATTAATCAAAATGATCCATTAATTCTAACACAATTAACTAAAAAATAAAAAAAAACAGTTATATATAATTCGATCTAGTACCAGAAACAATTAAGAGAAGTGTTGTGGTTGTGATGATTCAAACGTATAAACGTTTTCCTCCTAAACCCATGTCGAAGCCTGAAGCAAATGATCTTCTTTGCAGAAGTAAGTTTGATCCAAAACAACCTCTTCACACGAAACAAAGATCTTTTCAGCCTTTGACCAGTGCTTTGTTTCCTGCTAAACTGATAACTTCTAAGGAACAACTGCCTCTTTTCAACATCTGAAATGGTTATGTATGGGTTCATATTTGTTTGTTTGTTTCACAAATTAAGAGAGAAAAAAGATGGGATAGTTTTTATAAGGAGATGTGAATGAATGGTTGTTTTTCTTTCTTTTTTGTGATCAATATGTATGTATGTGTTTATGTTATATAATAATCAATTCTTTCTCAACTGCTTTTTCTCAATCTCATTCCCATCTTTCATCTTTTTCATTTTTTTGTAATATTATATTTTCTCGTACCACGTACTCAATTGTTTTTTATTATTATCATATGTATTATATGTACTTTTCTGTTGGATATATATATTTATTTATATATCCATACACATCTTGCTCTTTACACCTTTGACAAGAGAAATATTCTTTTCTTTTCAGAAATTTTATTTGTTATTTTACTTTATTATTACTATATAACAAAATAATAGAAAAAATCACCCATTTTATTTATCCTTTTACGAAATGGTGAAATTATGACACAAAGTGTAAAAATTACAATAATAAAAAAAAATCACCAATTTTATTTATCCTTTTACGAAATGGTGAAATTATCGCACAAAATGTAAAAATTACACAAAACATAAGAAGGGCACAAAAGGTTCAAAACAGACACAATAGAGCTAGTATTAAAAAATTATAACTCATAAAATAAAAAATTTTCAAAATAAAAATGATTAGTCCAAAACCTTATAATTTTATCCAAGTGATACAACTGTCATTCCTTCTATAAGACACAAGTTACTTATTTCATTCATCCAAAACCTTATAATTTAATCCAAGATATCACCACTACAAATGAACAATTAATATCGTGTTAATTAAAATTTGCATTTATATGGCGTGGATGTTTGGATATTTATATGTTAAGATATAGTACATCTAACTTCTATTTTTATAATCATGTCAACATGTATATGTCTGGATTGTTTTTTCTTTTTTGTAATTTGAGTTATGATATATATGGTTGTTTGGTTTAATTTATCAGAAGATTTAATGGGAAAGAAAGAGGATATAAATAATTTTTTAAAAAAAGCGATGGCAAAGTTGTTACAAAAATACAAACGGTCGCAAATATGGTGGTGATCTAGCAATGGCAATTTGTTCGGCTGTTCGCAAAGCAGTCGTATCACAATGGCAAAAAGGCGATCGCAACTAGGTGGAAAATTGACGTTCGATCCCAAACAAATGGCAAGCTAGTGAACACTTGCTAACCGGTCGCATGCAACATAGCCAGTAACAAGGAGATATAGCAAATAAAATTTGGTTTGATAAGAGATTGATTCTTAGCACAGTCACTTACATGTTAGTGGTTATACAATTGTTGTCAAAACAAACATGAACATTCTTATGGGACAAGATTTATTTGAGAAGTCCTTTTCTATTAACTGTTCGATCGTAACAGGTTGTCTTGATTTTTATTTTATATCTTTCACTTCTTTGTATATATTAGTGTTAGGAACCGACACTGGATATTAACCACACACAAACAAGAAAAGAACAATAAACACAAGATAGATGAAATACAAGTAAAAAAGATACAACGATTTAAAGTGATTCGGTCCAAATCTAACATACGTTCACTATATGACGTCATATTTTACCAATAAACATGTAGTAATATTTAAACATAAAAATATGAAATCCCAATAAGTCTAAGTAAATTTATTGTTTTTTAAAACTACCAAATTCCATTAATTCAACTTTTTCTATAACAAAGTGATTAGATATATATATAAATTAAGCTCTCATTTTTTCAAGTGTATGATATAATATTAGTAGCTAATAGATGGATGTATATTTTCAACTAGTGATAGAGTAAGGTTCAAATTCGTATAGCTTAGAGGTCAAGCAACCTTAAGAGTTAATCTAATTTGACTTTTGATAAAATTCATCACATGTTTCAAGTTGTGTGTTCTATTTTCTTTGCTGGTCAAAAAACGCTGGTTCAATTCATTGAATCTCAAGCAATGGAGTTTGGTGTCCAAATCAAACCCTCAACTTACACATTTAAACATAATTACCCCATCAACTTCACTAAGTCTTCCATATCTTAATTTGTTAACTAAAATCCAAAGTTTTTATTTATCATCTAACGTGTATATATAGTGTCTGCTTAAACACTTGAAGATATAAAATGTCTTTGAACTAAAATACAAATAACTAAATATATTTGCTAAGGTTCCCTTGGATTAACTAATTAGGACTATTTAAATAGTTATGGTTTGTGGCTTGAAACTCGCTTGTATAAACTAGAAAATTAACAAAGATAACCCAAATTGACTTGGTTTGTCAATGATCCGGCATGGTTTGTGAGAGAGCAAGTCAGGTCCATGCTAAGGTGACTCGCCCGTTAACTAGCTACCTTATTGGCTCTGTTAGATTAACCTTAACTTTTTAAGTGTTATAGGCCAAGTAAAAGACGTTCAATTCTATAAGCCTAACAAGTACTTTATCATTCTTCGGTTCGTTCACTTCAAAACTTTTTCTTCCTTCGGTTCTAACAATCTAACTGAGCCCGACTGTGTCCAAACCCACCTGAGCAATAAAACTATAACAGTTTAATTTTTAAGAAGTTCATTTACGAAGCAGGAAGTTGAGGGTTTTGTCAACCAAGAAATTGTATGCTTTAGTGTTTACGAATCTTCTATCTAATAAATTAAGGTTTTATGAGAGAGTCACCAAGGTTTTTTTTCCCGGGGGGGGGGGGGGTGACAAGGAGAAATTAGAGAGAAAAATAAGGGGGCCACCAAGGTCTCTTTTAGACTCTTTTAATTTTTCTTCAATTTCATTAATAATCAGTTTTGTTAATTTGGTTTCGTATATTTTTAAAATTAGACAAAGCTGCACTTTTGGTACTATATGTTTAAACAAACCTGCATTTTCAGTCCTTTAACTATGAAAGTCATAATAAACATCATTTTTCTTTAAATTTGTTGTATTGTTGGTCCTTTAACACTAACGGTGTTAATAAATTCAGTTAAGTCGAGGGCAGTTTAGTCTTTTTACCCCTAAAGTACTATTTGAGTGATTTCATCGGCGGAACTAGGAGAGTGTCCGGGGGGTCCGGTGACCCTCCGGCGACTAGATTTTACACTAACCGGAAAATTAGATTAAGAAGCTTTGTTGACGTTTGACCCTCTAGATATTCCCTCTTGAAGTATTTAAAAATGAAAGAAGATGAAAAATGACATCATCAGAGTTTCTTGATTTTCCGGTTACAAAGATGATGAGATTTAAAGAAAGAAGATGAGGTAAAACTTAAAAGAATGACAAGACTTATGTGGTTAAAAAGGATTGAAGTCTACTAGACTAGAGGCCTATAATTTTACAGTGTATTTTATATTAGGTATATTGGTTTTCACTGGTCCTAACTATTACCTTTTGTCTTCTACCGGTCCCAACTTTTAAATTGGTTGTCAACGGTCCCAACTTTTATCACTTTGGTAACCACTGGTCCCATCGTTAAAATTTTTTAACACCGTTAAGTTTTTTCCAAATTCAAGACCGATGTTTTAGACCTTTTGATCGGAAGGATAATACGTGTTGATTGATGTAAAAGTTTTCTCGAAAAGGCTCTCTGAACGATAAAAATTTTACATCCGATTGAAGAACCGTTAGGTTTAAACACCCGATTGAAGCACTATTTCGTTGTTCGGAGCGCCGTTTTGAGGTAACTTTTCCATCAATGGACTTATATTATTGTTCCGATCAAAATACTTATAACTTCGGTATTGAATTTGGAAAAAACTTAACGGCGTTAAAAAAATTTAACGACGGGACCAGTGGTTACCAAGGTGATAAAAGTTGGGACCGTTGACAGCCAATTCAATAGTTGGGACCGGTAGAAGACAACATGTGATAATTGAGACCAATGAAAACCAATATACCTTTATATTATATTCCGTATTTATGCTTTTTAAGTGTTATTCACAAGTCACAAAAGACAAGGATGCTCAAAGGTTTTTGGCTCATTATTTTTTAAATTTATAAGTATATAAACGAATTAGATAAGTTTTATATATTTATTGTGTAATAACTAGATTAGTATCCGTGTACTACACGGATTTTAGTTTTATAGGTTTGAACTCAATTTAGATATTAAATTTATTTTTATTATATCTCTTATTAAATCGATTTGGATATTTACAAATATATTCATATAAAAAATCATATGTTACAATAAAGGATATGATTAATAATAGTTGGTAAATTTTTATTTGAACATATCGGGTTAAGAGATAATTCATGATAATTGTTAATTTTTTTATTTGAACATATCGAGTTAGGAGATAATTAATGATAATTGGTAAAACTTTAATTTGAACATATCGGGTTACGATAGATCATAATAAATGATAAGTTTTTTATTTGAACATATCAGGTTAGGAGATAATTCATGATAATTGGTACATAACAGGTTAAGATATAGATCATGATAATTGGTAAATTTTGTATTTGAACATATCGGGTTAGGAAATAATTGATGATAATTTGTGAATTTTTAATTTAAACATATCGGGTTATTTTAATATGGAGCATACCATGACTTGTCTAAAAATTCTCCATCAAATTAACTTAGAACATGACACATAAGCAAAATCCTATGTGGAGTACTTAAAATCACATCCACATGTCACCATTTTAACTACTCCACATAGGATTTTGCTTAGGTGTCATGTTCTAAATTAATTTGATTGAGAATTTTTAGACGGGTCATGGTATGCTCCATATTCGAAATAACCCGATATGTTTAAATTAAAAATTCACAAATTATCATCAATTATCTTCTAACCCGATATGTTCAAATACAAAATTTACCAATTATCATATTTGTATGATCTCTTTTGAAAAAAATAGAAACAAAATAGAAACATGTTTGGTAATAGTACACATATTTCAGCCCCAAAATGCAAAGTAAAAAAGGGAGTGAGTTTACTTACCTCGAAACTCGGGCGTGAAACAAATAGTAAATAGTATAAATAGAACCGAGGATCGTCCAAATATTAGAATCACCTATTAAATGACAATCCTAACTTTTAATTTGAACATATCGGGTTAGGATAGATCATAATAAATGATAAGTTTTTTATTTGAACATATCAAGTTAGGAGATAATTCATGATAATTGGTACATATCAGGTTAAGATATAGATCATGATAATTGGTAAATTTTGTGTTTGAACATATCGGGTTAGGAAATAATTGATGATAATTTGTAAATTTTTAATTTAAACATATCGGGTTATTTTAATATGAAGCATACCATGACCCGTTTAAAAATTGTCCATCAAATTAACTTAGAACATGACACATAAGCAAAATCCTACGTGGAGTAGTTAAAATAGTGACATGTAGATGAGTTACTCAATTATTATAATAGGTAGATTTGTTTTTACCTGGTTATGTTCAAAACTTGTACATGATCTTTATTGTTTTTTATTGAATCAGTTCATATTACTTAATTATTATAACTACTTATTTTATTTATCATATTTTGAATAACATTTTATCTAAAATGTTTAAATAAAAGAAATGTCTAACACGTAAATACATTTCTAAAAAGAAAAATATATATATAGTGTTATTACATGTGTAAGTTACAAAAAAAAAAAAAAAAATTATTAAAACGACATAGTTGATTTAAATTCAACTTTTTAATATTTGCTTATCTTCACCTTAGTTCAGTTTTGATTTAAAATCAACTTCAAAATCAACTTAGTTGATAAAAAATGTTTTTCCTAGTTAAAAACAAAATAGTTTACAATTTTCGTCGGGATATGAGTAGTCCACGGCTAATCAACGTAGAATCGTTGATACATCAATGCTATAAGAAGTTAGTGAATGAATCCAAAAAAGCGTAAAAGGTTCAATATTGACCCTCTTGTTTAAATCTTCTGGTTCCGTCACTGAGTGATTTAGTTAAACTTAAAGGACTCTTTCTAAAATTTTAATATTTTTTAATTAAAAGATTAGTTTATTTATGTATTTTAAAAACTTTTATGCATATTATAATTTAATTAAAATGTAGCCAATTTTTATAAGCATATTTTTTGTAATGGGTTTATTATCATAAATTGAAAGAAACAATTGCGAAAAGAAAATTAGTTCGTTCGTCATAATTTATGTTCAACATATGCATATATTTATACAAAGGCTATAACCGACAGTATATTAAATATGGTGTTTACTCTACATAATAGAGGTACTATGTCTTTATTAAGTGTACAATCTATAACATTTGTGTAATTATACATTTTTTTAACATTTTAGTATAAATTTTTAAATAATGTCTTCGTTAATGATTACATTGTATGTGAATTTAAATTTTGCGCGCGTTTGATTAAATATTTCTTATGATATGGATGTAATATTGTAAATGTCACTATAATCTACAAATACATTTATAAATCAAAACTTTATGAGCAAAGTAAATAACATTGTAAAATTTTTGTTATTCAAAAAATGTACACATAGATTACTTTAATATGTAAAAAAAATGTAATAATCACATTACAAAAAATATGTTTATAAAAATTATTTACATTTTAATTAAATGATAATATCCATAAAACTTTTAAAACTACATAAATAAACTAATGTTTTAATTAAAAAATATTAAAATTATAGAAAGAATCTTTGTAGTTTAAATAATACTCAAATAGCCTTTTAGTGGTAAAAAAGACTAAGTTGTCCTTGACTGAACTCAAATATTTAATACCGTTAGTGTTAAAGGACCAACACTGTAATAAATTTAAAGACAAATGATGTTAATTATGGTTTTTGTTCTTAAAAAACTAAAACTGCATGTTTGTATAAACATAAAGAACCAAAAGTACAGTTTTGTCTTAAAATTAATACCTACAGTTTTTTGTTTACTTAAAAAGTATAGAAGCTGAATATATATATTTTTTAATTTATTACCAAATTATTGTTCTTACTCATTGATGTGCATTTTAGAAAATTATTTAAAATTACTTAAATATTATCTAATTATTAAAATATTTATTATACTATATCAGCATATGTGTATATACGGATATTAAACCTAATTGGCATAGGATTCCACACTACATACACACATATGAATTGTATAGCGCGGTATTATGATGGTTCTTAATACGAATGTATAGAGTTTTAGTCACTATACTATATGAATTTTTATAAGCAGGTGTCTTTAATGTAATTGCGTTTTTCAATGGCTTAGCGTGCATCACATTGCGCGGGATCCTACTACTATAATTAACACTAGTTAATGTTACTTGGTATGTTTAGACATTCAGTTTTAACCAAGATATGTTTCGCTAGATCGTTTCATAGTACCTAGCGAGAATCTTAACTATGTAAGCTTCTAAATCTTTGAAGATCTTATTCAAATGGTGCGATGCTCATTTTTGTTTGATGGTGGTTCACATTAACGTTTGAGCGCGCATGCCGCTCACACCTTAAGATTTCATCATCACATTAGCTCATTTTAAAATGTATGGATGGTAAAGAAAATAAATAAGTGCGAGAGAAGAGGCGTTCCAACTGTGCGTATACGAGCTTCAATCTAAGGCTCAATCCTAAAAGGAAAGTAGGACTACATGGTGTTAATCGTGTTGAGCTAACGGGTTGAAACTTTCATCTTGATTCCGACACATACATTCATGTGTTGTGCCATATTCGGATTGTGTTTCCAATAATTTAAATGTTTGTTTGTGAATATAAGTAATAAATAATGATTTTCGGCTGATAGTGTTTAATGAGATAACTTGGGTTATAACTTTCTGTAATTCTGTTGCTGTTAAAAAAAATACGAACATGAATTTGTTTACGTATTTTATGGACAGAATATTTTCAAAAAACAATTGAAGTTGTGTGTTTTTAGTGACCGTTGGTTTATTCATCTCGCAATAAATGATGATCGAAACTAACCATAAATGCGATGTTAGTTTATTGACCTACCATTCTGATCCACTTATTTATTATTTAACATGGGATCATAACGTTCGTCCTGAAAACCAATGGAATATTTTTTACTCTAGCTACATATATATTAGTATATTAATATTTTTTGCATCCTTATATAATATAGCAAAACCAAAAAAGCTTATGTGGCATATTTATAAAGCTTCTGGCTTATGTGGCATTATTTGAGAGTTTATCTCACAATAATGATTTTTTTTATTTAAAATATGTATATAAAATATATTATAATAAAACTAATTACATTTTTGGTCCCCTAATATTTTGGGGAATTTTGAAAAATTTAAGAATATTTATATTTTTAACCCTCTACTACAAGGGGTGTACATTAGTCGGTTTATATTTGATAGGGTTTAAAAATGAAACTTATGAATAAAGTTAATAATAACATACAATTAAAGACCTCAATGTTTCATAAATATACATAACATTTTATATTTTTAACCCTCTACTACACGGGGTGTACATGAGTCAGTTTATATTTGATAAGGTTTAAAAATGAAACTTATGGATAAAGTTAATAATAAAATACAATTAAAGACCTCAGTGTTTTATAAATATACATAACATTTTTATACGATTTTAAAAAAACTACACCATAAAACTGAGCACTTTATGTTGTAATAAATTAGAATATAATATTGCTATACTAAAAGTCTAATTTTTAAAAGTATATCATGTGTTTCGGTTTATCATAGTTTTTTCTCAAACTGATTGGAACATTCATGAATATCCTTAAAAGCATCACTTGAATGTTATGTTCCCGAGCGTAGCGCGGACACTAAACTAGTATCATTATATGGAGTTATATGCAAGTTTACACTTACAACTCCGTCTAAAATCATAAACCGTTTGCAACCTATGTTTTTCAGAATGGGTCAGTTGCATCGTTCCGTAACTTTGACTGTTAGTTTACAATCTAAATAGCTATTAAAGTCCTATTTAATTTACCCCTCTTTAAAACACATTAAAAAACATATTCATCTTTTATAGGTTCATCTTCACGTCCACACCTTCAAGCAATTATTAAAACTGATTAACTGAACTGAAAACTACTAGGAAACAAGAAAACCCCAAATCACTTTCAAGCAATCTTCATTTCCGAATGATCACGGGTTCTTTAACCCTAACATGTTTGCCAAAAAAAACCCAATTGCTCCTTTACAACTACTCAAAAAAATCACCTCATAAATCCAACCCCTTGTTCTTCTTACTCAATTACAATCAAAACTACCTTAGTTAAAGTTTATCGACGTTCGATTACCACCTTGTAAATGCACCATCGCACTATCATCATCAATAGTGGCGGAGCTAGCCCGGAATATCACGGGTATCCCTTGAAATGAAATTATCCTACACTTTTACAGTTTTTTTGCGACGCTCGTACAAATTTTTTTTTTGACGTACACTAATACAAAACATCATTTTTTTTTGCATATCATTAGCAATATCTGTATTTTATCATCAATTTCTTGAAAATTATTAGCAACGTTTAAACAATTTTAACAAATATCATCATTTTCTTGGCATTTATCCATAAGTTTCATTTTTAAACCCTATCAAATATAAACCGACTCACGTACACCCCTTGTAGTAAAGGGTTAAAAATATAAATACTCTTAAATTTTTCAAAATTCTCTAAAATATTAGGGGACCAAAAATGTAATTAGTTTTATTATAATAAATTTTATATACATATTTTAAATAAAAAATCATTATTGTGAGATAATCTCTCAAATAATGTCATATAAGCTAAAAGCTATGAAAAGATGCCACATATGATTTTTTTTGTTTTGCTATATTATATAAGGATAAGTTTTTTATTGATTAAAATGTCATTTTTACTCTCTTAAAAAAATTGTTAACTAATGGTTAAAGTCATGAAAGGGTGCAAATGACCCGTCTAAGAAAGCATAAGGAAGCAAACGGTCTAACTTTTCAGACGGGGTTGTAAAGTGATTTTAGTTGTAAACTATAGGGGGACAAATTGCCCTTAACTCTATATTATGTTATAAGTGAAGGGGTGTGTTTGGTATATGGAAATGAGATGAACAAGAGAACGAAATAAACAAATAAATGAAATATATCGTTTTTTTTTTCATTATCATGTTTAGTTATCTTAAAAGAATTAAATGAATCCATACTTTTTTTGTTTGTAGATAGGAAACGACAAATGAAAGAAACAAAAATATATAAAAATCGATCGATACATGAGTTAGGTCATGGGTTAGGTTAGGGATGGCAATTTCTAACACGGACACGATAACACGACACGGAATTAACAGGTTTCGTGTTTGACCTTAACAGTTGCCATGTCATTAACATGTTAACACGATAAAGACACGCTAATTATCGTGTCTTAACAGGTTAAAGATCTGTTAACACGATAGGTCACCTGTTAATATTTATATATAGGAAAAGTTAGTGAAGAATGAATGTGAATATGAACTTTGATATAGATTAGTAGAAAGATCAAAGACTCACATGGACTTTGATAGACTTTTAATCTTTTTTCACATTTGTTTATCACGGATTATTATGATAAAATACTATTTTTATAGACTTTCGTTGTTTTGTGGCTTAAGACTTATCATGTTAAGTCATATTTAGTATTTAAGACTCATGAAATTTTTTTTGAAAAAATTATTTTTTATAAAATGGGTTTTTATCGTGTCATATCGTGTCTTATCGTGTGACCTGTTTTTTATCGTGTCGTGTTTGTGCTTGGCCTTATCGTGTTCGTGTCTTATCGTGTCGTGTCTGACACGATATGCCAGCCCTAGGTTAGGTCATGGTTCGAGGAATGAGTCACGACATTGGTCTGTTCATGGGTAGGTTCATGGGCTGGGTCTTGGATCAGACCATAGGCCGAGTGGGTCTTGGTTCAAGACATGTATCAGGTTTGAGTCGAATCATGGTTTGGGACATGGATTGACATGAGTCGGGTCACGGATTGCTTCATGGCTTGAATTATGAGTCGGTTCATGGGTTGGGTCGTAGTTCCATTCATCAGTTGGGTCATGGTTCGAGGCATGAGTTAAGACATGAGTCGGTTCATGGGATCTTAGGTTGGTCAAGGTTTGCGGATGAGTCGAGTCATGATTCTAGTCATAAATTAAAAAATTATTTCATTTCTTGAACGAATGAAAAGAAAAAATAGGTAATGGATCATATATAGGTGTGCATGAAACAACCTAACTTTGGGTTCAGGTTTGAGTTTTGTAAAAAAATCGACCCGTAAAAATCGAACCGACCCAATAAAATTTATATGTATGTAAAATATCATATAAATAAGGCCCATGACCTATGTATGCCAAAGCTCATATTGTAATACATTATTATATGGTTAAGTTATTATATATTTATTGGTTGTTTTTTGTTAAACTAAGATTTACGCAAGAAAAAAATTTCAAAACTTTGTTTATTGTTATTGTTTTTTTAGCAAGTTTCTTTATAACTATGGTGGATTTTTATTGTTAAAAACTTATAGAAACATAAATTATAAACTTTAATATTCTTACATTTTCTTTAATATTAAAAGTTGTGTTTTATAGCATATACTTAATACTAAAAATAAATTCAAAGCACAAGCTGAAAAAATAAAACCCAAAATCAAAAAGCCCAAAACTCATGGTTTTAAAAACACAAAACCAAAGTTTTGAGTTTGGTTGAGCCGAAAACCGACCCATGCACACCCTAAATAGATAAACTAATAAAAATGTTTTTTTCATTAATTCGTAATGGTGAATTTCATTTTATTGACAACCAAACACACTTTTTTCTATTTCCTTTGCAATATTCATCTTATTCTTACCTATCAAATAGTTCTATGTATTATGCGACAACATATGTGTAGGTTTTCTATATTTTAATTTTAACCATATTCTGGGACTAGAAAAATTATTTTGCAAATTAACACTCATAGTAAACTAAGGGAAAATTTATTATGCAAATTAACACTCATATAATGCTTTTAGTAAATTAAGGGTGTGTTTGTTTAAGTCTGAATGGGTTGATTCAGACGTTAATATCTGAATCGGTCAGACATAAGGACGTTTGGTTATGGCATCTGAACGGGATAAGGTTTGAGCGAACCAGATCTTTGTATATGAGCGAATCAGATGTGGGATGAAGTCAGAATGGCGTTTGAGGCACAAATGCGATCAAAGAAGGGGAAGGGAGTTTGAACGGGGAAGAAAACCGGCGGCGAAGTGAGAAACAAACGAAAGGGAAGAAAAATGGTGACTGACAGCGAAGTGAAGTGGCTGGAAGGGGCGGCGAAGTAGGGTTATGAAGAAGACGTATATATATAGTTTCATTTTTTTGGGAAAAAAAACTTGCCTCGCACGAACATGGGTTTTTTGAGTTGCATTCGTGTGAAGGAATTCGAACCAAATTTGCACACCCCCTCCCCCGGCGTAGATGCCAAAATAAAACACAACACACGAACTTAACATGTCATGAAGACTTGCATTGCCTGATCTATTTGACATGTTTACAACTTATTATCCTCGACTGTGACCTAATTATCATTTTCACCCATAACTTTGGATGTTCACTCTTTAGACAATAAAAACCAGTGTTGTTAAACCGGCCGGTTGGACCGCTTTTTTTAAATTCTAAACCGCTTCGAACCGTTCCGGTTGGACCGGAAACAGCCCGCTATTGAACCGGGTGAGTAATAAAATATATATTTTTATGTTTGATTTTCTTGGATTTTATGCTTACATCTATTTATATTTGTGTTTTTTTGTAAAGAAAGTTAATATGTTGATGTTTTATGTGATGAAAATGATGAGCTAGTTTTATTTTGGCGTTAAAACTTGTTTAAATTATGATTTGTTGGTGATTCTTGGCGTTACAACTCTTTTAGATAATTACTGATTTGGAATAACTTAATATTATTGAACTTATGTTGTGTTTAAATTGGAATTCTTATGGTATCACTTTGATACATATTTATAAACTGGTGTAAATATTTATAAACTGCTATCGTTCTAAAAAATAACATTAGTTTACATCTTTACCGGAAGCAACAATTCCAAGGAAATACTAAAGCCGCAAGGAGCACACTAGGCTTTGCCTCTATTTGACATGTTTACAACTTATTATCCTCGACTGTGACCTAATTATCATTTTACCCATAACTTTGGATGTTCACTCTTTAGACAATAAAAACCAGTGTTGTTAAACCGGCCGGTTGGACCGCTTTTTTAAATTTCTAAACCGCTTCGAACCGTACGAACCGTTCCGGTCGGACCGGAAACGGCCCGCTATTGAACCGGGTGAGTAATAAAATATATATTTTTATGTTTGATTTTCTTGGATTTTATGCTTACATCTATTTATATTTGTGTTTTTTTGTAAAGAAAGTTAATATGTTGATGTTTTATGTGATGAAAATGATTAGCTCGTTTTATTTTGGCGTTAAAACTTGTTTAAATTATGATTTGTTGGTGATTCTTGAATCTTGGCGTTAAAACTTGTTTAAATTATGATTTGTTGGTGATTCTTGGCGTTACAACTTGTTTAGATAATTACTGATTTGGTATAACTTAATATTATTGAACTTATGTTGTGTTAAAATTGGAATTCTTATGGTATCACTTTGATACATATTTATTTATCCGAACCCGGTCCGACTGGTCCAACCATTAAAATTATGATACTGGTTCAGTGTCTGGTTCGGTTTTCAAAACAATGATAAAAACGTTTTTATCAACGCGCGTGACTAGGTCGCAAAAGTGAGACTCTGCCATCTCTATTGTCGCAATGCAATGTACGTGTCGAAGTCAAAACATGACAACTAAGACCAGTTATCACATGACGTGGGATAGTTATGTACCTAGTTATGGCTAAAATAGGACACAACAACTCATTGATGCCTAGTCTCGTAAATTGTCCCGACGGCATTTGGAAATGATTGAGCGAATCTGCCTCATTGAGGTCACGAGTTCCAATCTTGATTCATGAAGTTTTTCACAATAAATGCTTTGGGCAAGTAATTTTCTCCTAAGAGGGTGGGCTTGAATTCCAATCTAGGTGGGCCCAATTTAAAATTCTACTCTAGTAGATACCCCTACTCTAGACAATCAGAGTAGGGAGAACCGGTTTAAAGGTCTGTTAAAAGAAATTGCAAATTTTAAAGGAAATTTGCTTCTTAGACTTTAGTTTTCTTGATCTCAAGCTATGATTTCAATAACCCACTAAAGGCCTAAAGGGCGTTGATACGGTAATGAGAGTGTAGTGGACCATTTTGTAATTGTGGCATTAGCAATGAAGTACAGTCAAGTTTAGATGTAGTTACAGCATAGATCCTTAACAATACCACAATTGCAAAATAGTCCTCTACACCATTATTAGTCAGTAACAGTCATCTTAAAAGGTTTGATCATTTGTTACCGTATCAAACTATCAATGAACCTGAAACATCAAATAAACAAGTTGACCAATATCAATTCTATACATCAACTGTTAGTCAGCTTCATCCAAACGTTATAAAAATCCAAATGTCTTCGATGATTTTGCACGTACAACATCACTTTAACACACCACAGTAAAAATCTACATAAACACTATTTACTCCATGTAGAGTTCTTGTACCATGAATTTAGAAAAAAACCAAGATTAGAAGAAAACAAAGATAACCCAACAGGAGGTTGACAAGCGGAAATGACCAATATGACGTGGCAGATAACGCGTTCATATTCTGATCACTTTTTCCGGTTGTCTTTAGCAGCAGGCACTTGCATGTCCATATCAATGAGCGCGAGGTCATATGGTGTAGAAGCTGAATTTGGTAACAATGATGAACTCGCTTGTAAGGACTTGGGGCTTGGAGTTGTGGGTGATCGTATGCCATCTCCTTTGGTTGATGAAAAGCCTTGTTTGTTTTTTCTAACATTTTCCATCTCAGAACCAGTTGGGACAAAGGTTTTTGTCCGGTACTTTCTTGCACCTTCATCACCCGTATCACTACTATGATTGTAGAGTACATAATCATGGTAAGCCGGTGCAAACTGCAAGATACGAGATGATTATAATCATAAACTAGCTTACGTGTCACTGATATCAAAACTATATCTGGCATAATCAAGTGACTTAAAGCGGCCCCCATTCACCAAGAAACGCCCTTAAAATTCTTGTGACATACCTGGTGAACAGTGTCATGATAGAAGTCGTTCAACATCAAAGCATGCGCAAGACTGGCTCCAAATCCACAGGAAGCACCAATGTTGGCACCGGCATATTCTTTATATGGAAAAGCATAAAGATGTCCCAAAGCTGCAATAAGCATCTCAACACAGATTAAGAAGTTTTGGAATTCAGCAGCTTCCTCTGGATTTTTTAAGTGTCCAGATTTTGCAGCAAGAAAAACCAAAACACCCTAAATCAGGAAACAAAAAATCAAGAATTAACTTTAAAAAACACAAACTGCACATAAAATTCAGCATGTAGTGTGAAAAAAGCTAGTTACCTGCCAATACGTCAAAAAGACGACACTCTTGATGATAATAAATTTTGGAACTGGATGAAATGGTTGGAGCAAATCCCTGCAGGCTACATAAAACAAGGCCAATGCATACAATGCCATAGAGTATGAAATTGTGTATATGATTGTGATATATAGGTATGACTGTTTTGCACTAAAGTTTCCATCTTGATATTTCCCTTTTGCATAAAGAATGAATGTAACTGCCACCAGGATAGGTTTAAGAATTACAAACTGCAAGCATCCTTGCTTGCATCTTCGTATAAAACGCCTGCCATAATCAGACTCAGCACATTTAATACAACATTATAATGAGTTTGACTAAACACACGTAGAACTGACTAACCCGTCTAGTGGAATTGGAGGGAAGCAACATGTCATCAAACACCAGTTGGGCTTAAGAACACGTCCAGTAAGACTTAAAACAACAGCACCTGGACCACCCACCCATTCCAGACACAGTGATAGAAAATTGTATATAACCCAAGCTTCATATCTGAAACAAAAAAAAAGATATACAACATCATAAAGATGAAACAAGAATATTTTTGTTACTACTGTTAATAAGACCAGAAAAACACATAAACTGCCTTAATAAAAGAGCCGTATACAGTAGAACTGATTTCACTAGAGGATTGATTTGTTACATATAGTGCGCATGTGTCATGTGTCAAGAGTATGCAACAATAGTTGAATCACCTAGTAAATAGACATGGACAAAAAGATATGAAAAGCCGTACATCTCTAAGAATTAGCAACCCAGGCTCTGGTCCTCATTCCTCAACTATCCCCCCCCCCAACCACCACCACCAACCCATCACACGTATACATATTCTTATGTAACCGGCAGTTGATCTTAATGGATGTGATTTTTATGCTCCAGCAAGTTCAAGGCATATAATAAGTGACAACTGAAAGTATCATATACTCACATTTCTCGAATGGAATTAAAATAGATTGAGCTCTCGTTGAATATAAGTGACAGGAAAGATGTCAATGCATAGACCTGACATGAACAAGTAAACATAAGAATTACTGCACGTGCAAAAGAAACTATCAATATGATTCATGACATGATGACAAAAGAAAAATTAAAATAGTACTCTGTTCAAAATCTTAGTTAATTAGTTATATTATAGGTTGTAAAATGAACGCAAATCTAACCCACCGACAACTCCATTTGGAAGCCAAATTGTAAATTGGATCTCACACACAAATATACTGGGTATCTCCACCCTTTTAATTTCTCAATAGTAACACTAATAATAACTTTTTTAAGATTCGTTCACAATGCTAGGCTCTTTGAAAAGTCACTCAAAGATGATATTCCATCATTGTTATCACTTTTGTATACATCTCCAACATTATTTGTTATTTATTAGGCAAAGATTTAACCGTTAATGATGCACAGTTAGAAGAAAGTAGAGACACGACAGGTTACAGCTAAATCATTTAGTCAGCAGCTTTCTTTCCACATCAGTATATTTGGTTCGAAAAGTTAAAACGGTTTAAAACTATCCAGAATCACAGTTTAGCAATAAAATTCTTGTCAGCACTATTAGACGTACGATTGCTACTTTGCATGAAACCACAAGGTTACAAGAATGATGCTTACTTTCTTAGACAGTCATTCACTACGTATATATAGTATAATCATTATTAAAGCACTTTTAAACATCAAAATAATATCTATACATCAAAAGTAAAGACATGTATTAAGAATAACAAACAGTTGATCCAAGATTCGTCAACAATTAACAGAAGTGCCTAATACTTAAAGAATTATACTAGTATACACATTGAAAACACTAGTTGAAAACATAAACCATTGATATTAAGATAACATCAATTAAAAAACAGCCAATTAAACACCCACGATCATTTAAAATCATGTGGTGAGATACAAAGGAAGCACATGGGTGAAATGACGAATGAACACACAAAAAGTAGTGGGAAGGCTCTAATGTGAATATTTTCCAGTTATATTCAGATGCCCATATATCCAAATTAGAAGTTAAAATAAAATTCGTCTATACATTAGCATAGACATATACCCAAATATAAGATTGTGTCAATCTTCTCGGGATCCAGTGCACTGAGCCCTTTCCCTTACATAACAAATAATAACGTCTCTTGTTCATTTTAGATCTTCACATCTGAACAATAACTCAACTTGCAAACAACAGAGACATTTAATCACAAATTCAAAACCTTGTCTCATAGGAGCTTACATTTCTCTTTTGTTCCTTTTAAATACTAATAAGAAATGAAACGAGCATACAGAATTATAGAAAGCTTCACACTTTCTTATTTAAAGAAATTGTACGTGCAACAAAAAACTTAGTGGGTCAGATTTTCTAACTTATATATAACTTATTGCTATCATGCACATTTGTAATTACTAAACACACGCTAAATCTCGCTCCTTGGAAGAAAGAAACGATTCACTACATCATACTTGCAAGAAACATCAGATGCATGACAATTAGATACAAGTATATCGCACTTGAAAAACTAATACTGCTTAAAGAGACAAACAAAAAACATCCCATAACGATAAGCAGCATTAAAATTGATAAGTACACCAGTAACATGTATAATTACAGAAATATTCTTATGACTATAACTCATGTTTGTTATGTGTTTAGAGAGATGAAAAAACTCACAGGAACCATAAATATTATTCTGACGATGAATCGTTGGTACGTAGGTTCAGTGTAGTTTAAAAGATGTCTATAGATGTGAAGAAGCGCCAAAGCAATTGCCCCAATTGTGCAAGGCAATGCAATCAATATATAGTATATTGGCCCCATTATTATAAAAAACAACCCCTGAAACAGAACCATATCAATTATGCATGTCAATATACAAATCAAAACGCTGGCATCATGAAAAGAAATTTGGATGAAAACATAACTTAGATTAGATTAGATGTATGTATACAATAAAAAGGAAATGGAGATTGAATTAGTGCTCGATAGTTCTTACGGAAACAAACCCTAACTCCCAAAATGATAATATAAATCAATGTTACCTTGTGGCGATTAAATCAGGGGTGTTGGGGCGGATGATTGCATAGGAGTGATGAAATGTAAAGCAAATCGCATAATAAGAAGAAGAAGAAGAAGAAGATGATGATTGGATGTTAATGGCAGCGTTGAGTGGTGTTTTGTATCCACCATCGCAATTGCATCAATCATCAACCTCCAAACGCCATACAATGCCACCTTATATAGTTGTTATATGTTTCTTTCCGGGATACACCGATATGGCAAGTTTGTTACTTTCTAATATTTGTAACTTTCATATGTTATTTAAATTGGCATTGTCTATTCACACACCCTAAAATTCTATTCACACACCTGTTTTAAAACCAGGCGTCACTGATAGGCCTTGATGCGGCGCCTGAGTCACTTTTCTGTCAACGTCAACCGAGGAATGTCGTAAACGAGGTGGAATTCGGTCAAACCTGGACATATGTGCCGCATATATGACCTAGGCGCCGATGATGTTGTTGGCCGCATATATGACCCAGGCGCCATGCCGAGGGCCATGCGCGGCGCATAAGGGTGTTGAAGCGTGATTGACTATGTTCGAGGATGTGTCTGGGAGAAGAAGTAACCCAGGCGCGACGCCGAGGTTTATGTGCGGCGCCTAAGGGTGTGGGAAATAAAAACATGGGGTGTGTGAATAGGATATGGGGTGTGTGAATAGGATGACCCTTTAAATTTAACATTCCATTGAAGACCATTAGGGTTTAAAAAACCCAGTTGATGACGGTTTTGTCATTTGAAACATCGATTTGAGGTAAAGTTTACATCAATTGACTCATATTCTTCTCCCGATCAATATTCATAGAAAATCGGTCTAACATTAAAAAAATTTGAACAAAAAAAATTAACGACCGTTAAGTACACTTACTTAACGGGGGACCACTAGATGCCAAAAAAGTTGGATTTGGAACCACTGGCTGGAATAAACTGAGTTGAGACTATTCTCGACCAATAGATGTTAGTTGAGATTATTTTAGGCCAATTTGCTTTAACGTATATTGTTTTGTGTGATCTTGTGCATTTATGACTTTGTTACAA
The DNA here is from genome assembly GCA_030867185.1 of Tagetes erecta. NCBI lineage: Eukaryota > Viridiplantae > Streptophyta > Magnoliopsida > Asterales > Asteraceae > Tagetes > Tagetes erecta. The sequence continues at coordinate 22,850,972 of CM061491.1, forward strand.
GCAACGTTGTTGTGCATAGATTAATTATAAAAATAGTGTGTTGTCTCACACATAAACATTAACATGTTTGTCTTGCACATAAGGCGGCTTGTTTGTGACATTAATGTATGATGCTTAAGCAAGTTTTTCGTATAAATAGTATAACACGAGTTTTTAACCTAGTCTTCCGTAAATTTGAAAATTCTTGTTCTAGGGATGTTACCTTAACAAAGTGACAGTTACAGCTTAATTCTTGTTATCTTAACAAAGTGACAGATGGCGACCAGCAAAGGGAGCAAAGAGGAGTCAGCGTCTCAACGATAGACAAGACATCGATAATCGAATTACACAGTCATGATGTTCATCTCTCTTATATATATGGAAGTCAAGAAATTTATACTCCATAGAGTGAGGAGGCTCTGCAAATAAAGAACTATTTTTTGAAGTGGCTGAATAATTTAAGAACATGAAAATAAGAAATGAAGTTAATGATATAAAAGTACATGAAAATGCTAATGTTAGAACCACTAAAGAAGTTGAAAATGAGAGTGAAGAGGAATGGTCCATAAAGCCCAACAGAACGCAATCCGGGCCCAAAAGCCCATAATAAACGAAATCATCAAGGCCTAAGAAGAAAACTTATCAACAAAATATCTAATCTTAGACAAGGTGTGGATGACAACTCATCCACACTTAGCAATTAAGTAATCCAAGACACATTGGATATAGGGGAAATCTAGAGGTTCATCCCAGAACTGTCAGTCGCATGACTAACAGGAAGTGGCCAGCATAGGACAAGCCATATCGCATTTATGGCAAACGGGTCTTTACCATAAATGAAGTGTTCCCGGATACACATCAGGGGTTCTTACCCTGGGGAATAGCAGACACATTCCTGGACAATGCTAGGAACCGATCCAAAGCTCATTTAACCAAAGGTCGGAAAGTACAAGACAAAAGGTAAATAGGAGTATATGTTTGTTTAAACAACTACTGTCGGCCCGACATTGATAATGAAGAGATGTAATATGATACTAAGTTTCTGGTATAAAAACTAAATAGAATGATTGAATAGTTAAATAAACAGAAACCAATGGTAAGAGCACCCGGTGCTCTCACGAGATGAAGGACGAGACCGTCTCGTCTCACGAGCACACCGCCCTGAGTGTGACCAGGTGGTCTCGGGAGATGGGGAATGAGATGGTGAGCTCGTGACGATTCTTGGTCACCTAAAGTACAGGATTCAGAGGAGAAAAAAGGAAAAAGGAGTTGGGTTTTTAAAATAATAATATCACATTTGGTCCTTGTAGTATTATGATGTTCTTGTTTCAATTACAAAGGGTAATTCTAGTTTTAATATTTACAAAATAACCCTTTAAGTTTATTTTGTTTATTAAAACTCTAATTAACTAACTAGAACGATCTAAAATAAATTTTACAAAATGTTATTAACTATATAACATTTGTTTTTATACAATTAATTTCATTTCTCTATAACTTCACCAATTAGTTTTATGGTTTTATAAAATCAAATATATATATATATATATTAAAAATTATTATTTTATATTATTTTCCAGTTGACTTTTTATCCGGTAGTGAAACCATTTGAGTGAGAATTGATTTGTGTACAATTTAATACTCTTTGAAAGTAAAATATATGTCATTATCATGAACTCATCAGCTACAACTTGGCTTGTTTTAACATGTACTTCAGGTAACCTGTAAACACACAATTAGTCATTTTACTTGGGAGAAATTAATGGCAAAGCTATAAAAAACACTTTTGAACGCTTCTCGGTTATAAAGACTCTTTGTTGAAAAGTATGTAATGTGACTAAGAAGGTTTAAAGCGAAGACTTGGAGATCTTAGTATAGATTTCTTGAAGTTTGTTTTTTGTTAAGACAACTAGTTATATGGAGGTCGCTTTCGCATTGCAAAAGCTTTTTGTTTGTTGGCTTTACAAACAAATAAGTAAAACAAACACAAGGGCTTAAAATTAGCGACTCTATTGTGAGATAAGTCGATACTACTCATCATTGTCGAAGAAAAACAATAATAAAAAATAAAAAAACAAAAAAAAACCAAAGAAATGTTTATAACGGGCTTAGAAGAATTGGTTTAATTTCATATATACCCCTATAAAGTTGCATAATATCATATATACCCAAAGTACACGTTTTTAATGCATAATGTACAACACTTTTTAAGCATGATTTGGGTATATATGATATTATGCAACTTTGTAGGGGTATATATGAAATTGCCCCTAGAGAATTTATGAACTATTGATCAGATCGTGAATGAACTGTTGCAGCATAAAATCAGCAACTCCATCGTGAGATAACTCGATACTACTCACCATTGCCCAAGAAAAACAAAAATAAAAAAAACCAAAGAAATGTTTATAATAGGCACAGAGAATTTGTGAACCATTGACCAGATCGTGAATGAACCGTGGTAGCAATGGGTTGCGGCTATAAACCGATTATCCACCAAAAATGTCACGCCAACGAAACATCACTATTGAACTAACGTGACCTCATCACTACCCAATTTCATAACATCCAACAATTATAAAAAAACAAATCCATAGATCCTCATCATATTTGATGTACCTGAATTAAATAAAATAACGAATCTCAAAGTTTCAAATTGTCACCTAAAACCAACATGAAATTGAAACCCCAGATACCAAACCAAAATACATAATCAATCAAACTAAACACAAATTGTTTGACCGAATCTACCAACCAAGTAGAAATCTAACCACATCAAATTCAACGTCTCTTACAACGAATAATCAAAAGGTTTGTATCGAGCTCAAAATTCTAATATCAACAACTAAATCATGGCTGGGTTTCTAGGTGAATGCTAGCCATCCGTCATCCCGGCCACGCCAAAATACATAATCAATCAAACTAAACACAAATTGTTTAACCAAATATACCAACCAACTAGAAATCCAACCACATCAAATTCAACGTCTCTTACGACGAATAATCAAAAGGTTTGTATCGAGCTCAGAATTTTAATATCAACAACTAAACCATGGTTGCACGAGGGTTTCTAGCTAGGTGAATGCTAGCCATCCGTCATCCCGGCCACGCCAAGTAGCATCTCCATCCGATTTTTAGTCGGACATATGAACATGTATGAACTCATCACAGCTCAACCAAATGATCCATAACATCACAGAATTTATTCCGACTCAAATTCATAAAGGATGACAACATCATCATCATTATTAAAATCAGGAAAAAGCAAAGGGGGAAAACAAAAGGTTTCACCCACCAACAACACCACATAAAGGATGATAACATCCTCATCACAGTTTTGGTATCATCCACAACACTATCCAACAACAACAAAAACCAAAGTTTTTATGTAATGATAGATCTAGTCAACCACCAAGATTATGAAACAGCACATGGGGAAACCAAAAGCTTCACCCACCATCGACGGCGCCACCAATCACCATACCTACCACCACTACCATCACCACCATAAATCCCTGCCATTAAAAGCCATCATAGCATCATCGCAAGCAGAAAACCAACACAAAGCTAAAGGCAGGCAACCATCGCCAATACAAACGCTGCGAACAACTACATGCAAAACCAAATCACGAACATACACAAACCCTAGTCCATACAAATCCATAGGTCGACAACCATCATCGGAAAACCCTAGGCCACTCAGATCTATGAACGTGTAACCATCATTAGAAAAACCCTAGGCCACTCAGATCTATGAACATGTAACCATCATAGGTGAATAAACACATACACATCGTCGTAAAAATGGTAAGCAATCGGAGACGACCATCACCGACAAACAATGAAGACAACATGGAGAGAAATGTTGCTTCATCTCCTTCTCTTTTCTCTCTCTAAATGTGTTTCAAAGCAGAAATAAAGAAATGACATGTGTAAAAACCACCCAAAGCAAGAAACAATAGCAACAAAATGTGCAAAACCACACACAGAACAATGTTCATACACTTATCTTTTAATATAGATGAATTTGTCACTACTTTTGTATTGTAGAATGATCTTGTTGCTATATATTGAAAGGAAAACTTTAGGAATAGTAGAATAAGGGTATCATGGGTATTGCATTGTACATTACATGTCTTTGGGTGGATTACACATGTATTTAGGTGGGTGAGTTATGATTGGTGGATTATAAATGTCTTTGGGTGGGTGAGTCACTGAGTTGTGTAGATGAGATGTTTAAAGCAGAGAAAGACTGAATGACATCTCATATGCTTTAGGTATCATCAACGTTTTTCTCTGTTCTTTCGGTTCGATTCATTTGTCGGATTCTACATGTTTTTTATATTTTCTTTGTATCTCTTTCATTGCCTCTACCGTTGGTTAGCTTTTTATTGTCAACAATGATGTTTGTTAGTGGTGGGAGGTAGTGGTGATTTGAGGCTATCATGGTGGTTGTTGTTTTGGTTGGTGGCAATGTTCAGCGATTAATGGTTATCCTTATCTTTTTTAGAGAACTGTCGAAAATTTCAACTAAAAACAAAAACATGAAATGATTTTACATTATATCAATTGAAGTAATAGGCTCATTACTTCAATTAGACACAATGTTCCTTGAATGGATCTCTTAGTTATTGAGAAGGTTGCCCAAAATCGGTATATAAGGTGTATCCAGTAAAACTTACAATTAAACCAAATATAAAGATGAAGACTAGGGTTGTTGTTTCCATTATTATATAATTTCAAGACCACATAGGATCTATGATAACATCGTTTATTTACAATGGGATGGTATACCAAGTCAACAGATTTCAATGAATACAATAGGATTTATCGCCACTCAAACTGTTGAGAACGGTTCTAGATCTGCAAGACCAAGACAAACTACTGTAGGGAGTTTATTAAAACACTTGAATTATGAATATGGTAAAGTAGCTCCTGGGTGGAGAACGACCTATTTGTAGGCGTCGCAATTGCTTTATTTGCGGTATTTCTATCTACTATTTTAGAAATGTATAATTCTTTCGTTTTGTGGATGGAAATTCAATAATTAGATATATAAGAACCCCTCCTTGCTTTTTAATAAAAAAATTGATCCTTTAGAGCTCAGATATCTAGCTCATTCTATTTTGGTAGTTCGAGCGTGGAATTTCTTTGTTTCTGTATTTCTGGAATATGAGTATGTGACTTGTTAAGATTGATCTTATTGATAGTACAGAGAATAGGTATGTCATCTTGATAGAGATGGTTCTCCTTCGTCGGATATTTATTCTAGTATCTAAAACAAGAAAATATATATGAAATAGATTAGGAAATATTTGAACTATGATTCATACTTAATATTAAAACCTCCATGCCAGACTCCAAATATAAATAGAAATAGTTTCTTCTTTCAAATGTTTGTTTATACTTATTTTGATTTAAAGGCAGTTTTTTCTTCAGATTTTTGGTTATTATCTATTGGTGGAATAAGTGATGATCCGATAGTTCTTACTTAGGGAATCCTTGGGCTCAAGTTAGTATTTTTATTGAATCATTATGAAACTCCAACATGTCTCTTTTTTTGTTGCCTCCGTTGTTGTTTAGCCTTTTGTTGTTGATGACGATTGTCAATGGTGGATGGTGTTGATAGTTTGTGGCTAAAATGGTGGTTGTCGTTTTTGTTAGCGGTGACGTTCGTCGGTTTGTATAATATGAAACCCTAATCGGTGTTGCAGGGCTTTGATGATAGCTGGTCTGAGTTGACTGTTGTTCTGTTAAGGTGTTGAAGCTTTGGTTGTTCTGGTACTAGTGTTGGCTTTGAAACCCTAAGCCCTTTAGGGTTTTCATATTGTTTGTTGTTGGTTAGTGATACACACATGCTAAGGTGCTATCGGCGGCCATTTCTACTAACCGGGGTGGCGCTTGTGAATTTGTGTTTTATGTGTTTTTCGATTCGTTAAACATTCTGGGTTCTTAGATTTGATCCTCATGGTTTTTTGGTAATTGAGGCTTTAAACGTGATACTTGCTCGATGATGATGTAGTATCTTATCTGAGAGTCGGTGTATGCCACAAGTTTATTGTTGTTGGTCAATGATGATATCGGTTATGTTATCTGAGACCTGAAATAGGTTGTTATCCAATTTTAGTTGTTATTGTGTAGACAAATATTCTAAGCTGACAGGTGTAAACTATAACATTTTACATATTTTGAGTCAATGATGGTAATTCTAGACCCACACTTACTTTTGGTTGTTTGTTTTATGTTATTTGGTTGACGATAGCATTGGGTGGAAGGTATACTTAACCGGCCTCATTTAACATCATGCTTCCTCCGAAGCTTTCATCTGAGTAGTCACTACGCCCTACCAGATTGCTGAGTATTTGGAAGCAGTTTCACTCCTTTATAGGTCGGAACTCTAGAACCTAAATACTTTCTCAATCAGACAGGATAAATGGACTGAGTACGCGTTGCCTTGATTTGAGGTGAACTCCTTTTCCTCTTCTTCCGGACCGGATCCTTCAATGTGAGAAGCTGGAAGAGTTATTGATATTGAATTGGAAAATGAATAAACGGTTGCAAATGTTATTTTGGTATTTTGCATACTCCTTGCGTATATAAACCCACTTCTTTCTCTCGAGAGGTAGTTTTGGTTGTTTAGTTTGTGTTGTTTGATTTGGGCAAAAATGTTTTCATTTGGATTGATGTATATGTTATTGTACAACGAGAATTAAAAGCACTTGAAGTTACTTTTGTAATTTAAACTTAGACAATTAGCTATGATGAGATTTTTCGGTTATAAAATTGGGTTGATGTTGCCATTATGTGGGAAATGAGAGACTATTAGACTCCATTACAGCCTTGGTGGCTTGATTTTTTAACCTGTCTGAGCCTAAACACTTTGGGTGGTGGTGTCAATATTGTAGGCATGGTTCTGGTTTGAAATATTACTTTATTTGTCTTCAAGTTGCATATCACTACACTAGTTGTGTTATTTGATTTGGGCATTATAATGGAAATTAAAAGTACTTCGGGTTACTTTTTAAATTTAGTTTTAGACAGTGTTTTTAAACCGGCCGGTCCGACCGGTCGGACCGCGGTCGGACCGTGTTTTTTGAGAATCACGGTTCGATAGGTCACGGTCTGATAAGTGTTTGTGAACCGCTGCGAACCGCTCGAACCGTTATCGAACCGGACCGTTATGAACCGCTATCGAACCGTTTTTTCTTGTATTTTATGTTTATATCTATAATTTTTTTGTGTTTTAGGTGATGAAACTTAATATGTTAATGTTCTGAGTGATGAAGATGATGAATTAGTTTTACTTAATGATGAAAAATTGGATACGTGACGTGACATTTGAACTTAGAACTTATGATGATGATGATTTGGTTTTATTTTGGTGTTAAAATTTGTTTAAATTGTAACTTTTTTGTGGTTCTTGGTGTTAAAATTTGTTTGATTTATGACTTTTGTGTTATAACTTAATATTATTGAACTTAGGTTGTGTTTAAATTAGAATTCTAATGGTATTATTTTGATAAATGTATATTTCGTCAAACCCCGGTCCAACCACGGTCCGACCCCAGTCCGACCGGTCCGACCAATAAAATTAAAATTACGGTTCGGTGTCCGGTCTGGTTTTCAAAACATTGGTTTTAGACAATTGACTAGGATGAAATTATTTGAGTAGATACAATACAGACTTGATGCAATAGTGTTATGGTGTTCGGTCTCTCTTGGGGTTAATGATCAAAGGCAGTGAAAAAGTCACAAGGTTTCGAGCAAAATGAAATAAAGTTACTACTACAACCTATGCATATTCATATAGCACGAATCCTTCTTGTGTTAACGCTTGAGAGATTATATACGTCTAGTTGTAATAATATTATAAGTTTTCGCTGCAAAATTGTACTAAACTAATCACGTTAGGCCCTATAAAAGTGGGGTGTGATAGAAATGGAATTTTCAACAGAGGTCTCTAAAACTCATCAACTCATTGACTCATCGCTAACTTGATTACAACAAACTTACGACCTTATTGCAACTAACCATGTGTTACTTGAAAGATTAACCCATACTGACACTTACGACCCTTCAAGTTACAATTTGACAAGTATAGACCTTATAGTATTTATTACAACGAAAATTAAGTCCCTTGGCTATTTTACACATTATAGGTTTCAAAAAAGATATGAGATTATTAGGGGAGATTAGAACTTAAGGTTGGCAACCACAATGATAATGAGACTTTGTCTTTAGTTGTATATGTATTTTTTGTTTTACACATTTAAAAATTGGAAAATGTCATAGAAACATAATCAAGTTTTAATTTTGTTCTAATTAGGTCACTCAAACATATTTTGCTTGAATTAGATGACTAAACCTCCAAATCAAGCAATTGTTGGATTTTGTTTGTGTAAAGAAAAAAAATTAAGAATAGAATACAGGGGTCAGAATATTTAATATATATAATTATATTAAAAAAATTAAAAATATGTTAATTATAATAAAAAAAAGTAAAAAATAAACCTACAATTCAGATCACCGCTTCACATTAGCATCAAAAAATGTAAAAAATAATTCCTAACTGAAACATAAAGAAAAACATGTGAAAACAACATGTTAAAACCTCTCATTTGAATAAAATATAAAGGTGAGTGACCGAATTGGAACAATTTTTAAACTTGAGTGACTTAATTAGAACAAAACTAAAACTTGGTTATGTTTTTATAAAATTACCCATTTAAAAATAGTTAAATAAAAATATTATAAAAATATATATATATTTCAAAAGCCCACACTCTTGCGCATTAGATGCCTCAAACCTAGATGCTCTAGTTAAAGCCTAGAATCCGACCCCAATCTATAAAGATAACGCAACTTGTTTCTCACATAAAAAAAAGATGTATCAAAAGCGTCAGAACAAAACATATACGTCCAATATTCTTTTAAAGACCTTGTTAAAGACGATAAGGTTGAAATGAGATACGTCCACCCTAATTATTTTTTCGATAAAAACACTTCCCGCAAGGATTTTTCCCACCTTGTTTTTTATCTAGTAGGGCTTTAATGAGAGACTACTTCAAAATTAAACTCCTAAGTGTCATCCAAAAGAAAGTGCTATGATCTACTGATCAAGGGAATGAACAATCAAATCCAAGCTGGCCTATATGTAGTGAACCACTCTTAACTCTTTACTCTGTGTTTGCTTCCTTTATAAAGTGAGGTTACATGGTTAAGGAAGTGGAAATTATTGGTAAAATTTTGCTGGCACTATTGTTGTATAATTACACTTTCTGTATTGCATCATCCATAAGTTTGTTCAAACTTATTCCACCTCCCAAGCAAATCACATGACCAAACTCAGTGGTTTTCTTTTGTTTCGTAAGCTAAGCTTTAGAATTAAACAGAGTGCATCAGTCATTTACCATTGCACCAAACGCCGTTTTTAAAAAAAAAACTCTAGAATTAGACTACATCAAATACCCAACAGGTAATCTAACACATTGTCAAGGCATACTTATTCCTATCAAATACATTATACCCTCTAATATAACACACTTAAACTCATGTACCCATAACATGTAAGTGTGTAACCATAACACCATAACACGACCTTGTAACTTATTTACCTAAAAGAGTCAAACGACTTATAATATATCAATTCATCTAGTTCAAAACACCAACCAAGATAATGAATTGATAAACTTTTTAACCTCTATTCATCTCTCAATTCATAAGCAAATCAAGATTTGACAATCAGTTTGGAAACAAAATATTCATAACCAAACGAAAAATCTGACCTTTTTTAGTCTTAACCAACTCTCTCAACCCCACTTCATCCGGATCAAATCCAAGACCTTTCATCTTCACAACAAGTTCTCTACATTCTTCCTCCATCCCCTCCTTCACAAGCCCCTCAAAAACCGCCAAACACGTCCCCGCATTCGGTCTAATCTTTTTCCTCACCATCTCCAACAAATACTTCTTCGCTTCCACCAACAACTTTCGGTCTCCAGATCCTGCAAGTGACTTAACCAACACTGTGTAAGTGTAAGCATTAGGCAGGACACCAGACGCAAGCATACGCATGTACACTTTCAATGCTTCTTTAGCTTTGCCAGCAGAAGCATACGCTTCAATTACAGCTGTGTGAGCCACCACATCCGGCATATAACCTTTATCTTTGAACTGGGAAAAAAGCTCAAGAGCTTCGTGAGTGAGACCGTGTTTAGACATTTCGTCGAACATCTTGACTGCACTGTTGTTGAGGCCTTCAGTGCGTAGGTTGTGAAACACTTCCTGAAGGTTTGTTGGGTCATTTGGTTGAGTGATTGTTGGGGTTTTGTTGAATGGGTTGTAGGGAGGTGGTAGCTTGCTATTGTCGATCTCATTGAGGGCTGGAGTTGGCGTCGATTCGTCGTCTGAATCGGATAGGGAGAAATTGACCTTGGTGTTGCGTTTTGGGAGTTGAGAGAAGAGGCGGGAAAAGGAGGATTGGTTTGGAAGTAAGGGGATGGTTAATGGTGAGATGTGGTGGTGGAGTTTGCAGGATTTGAGATTGGAGAAGATGATGAAACTGATTTTAGCCATGTCAAGGCTACTGAGTTGGCGAAGTATATTGGAAATTTATGCAGTGAGTTAGAACTCGGAAGGATCGAGAAGAAAAGACCTCTTGATTGAACCCGGATTAATTGTATACAACTTTTCTTGCTTTGGGTATTATTTGTATGCATTAATGGTTTATGTATCACTCTTATTCCTTTAAGTATCATATATGTGCATGCTATCGCCAATGAGTGTTTTTTTAGCTTAAAATCTAGGTTGGTGTCAAAAAGTCAAAGCAAGTATCATCAAGTCATACCTCTTTTTTCTTCTTTCCGTACAAAGTTCAAATAAATCATCCATACTTTCTATGTCATAACCATATCCATGCTTCATATATATCACCATCATGCTCCATTACCCACGTCTCCTTCATTTCATAATTTGTAAACGCTTTTGTGTGGCTCATCGGAGAAGAAATTGAGAGAGGCATTGAACGAATTCGAAGTCGAGGCTCTAAAATCAGAAATTAAGGTGAAGCTCGAATTTGAATTTATGCTTTTATTGAATTCTATTTTAGTGGTTTACTGTGTGTTGAAATTTAGGGTTTTTTGTTGATGAAGTAGCGACAATCAACAATCACCGGTACGCGACCATTATGCCCATTTTTTATCAATCAATTCCTAAATCGTTGAAAAGTTTTCTTTAGTTATGGATCGTTTGTTCTTAGTTTTGGTAGGGGTCAATGTTCATAAAGAAGTGACGTTGACTCTTATGATTTTTGGATATGTGGATTCTAATTTTAGACTCCTTTTTAGTATGTTACATAGTATATGAACTTCTGATCTCATGTTTTTTTGCTAAATTTAAAGCGATGTTAGTTGATTAATAACCTTATTTTGCAGGTTGATTGCAGACAATAAACATGGATTGATTGTTGCAAAGCTATGCTTCTTTCTATTTTAACATGACATATAAGCTTACAATCATATTGCTTACCCGCTTTTTTATGTTATTTTTGGAAGTTAATATCAAAGTGAACCCTTTATATCAAAGAATTAAATCATCAGAATCCAATCAGAACACTTACATTGGCATGCAAGGTAAATTTTGGCTTTTTATTACAACATAAGTAATGTTATATACTTTCATCGTTGTGCTTAATGGTTCAGTTATTAACCGTCGTGTTCTTCAATTGCAAGGTAAATATTTTGTTTACTCTGGGACGTTAGACAAGAGTTTTCTAATTATGTTTTTGAAGCGCGTTTTCTAAATTTGGCTTGGCATAAAAGAGATAAGCAACATTGGAGGTTACTTATGCTTAGTTAGTTCTTTTTGCTTCCCATTTACCAATTGTACGTTTTTACAACATTTGATCGTACAGCCTCAATGATCACCATTAAAGCTATCTGAAGCCTTCAAGGACACCAAAACAACTTACACAATCATCGTCACATGTGTGTGTATATTAGTAGATAAATTAGCTTATAATGTTTGTCCTAAATCTTTAATGGTGAAATTGACAAGTTGAAATGTAAATCGTTGGTTGGGATATAAATCCAAAACTTAAGTGAAGAAACATGTTAGCAAAACCAAAAAGATTATATAAGTTTATTACATGAAAAAATAAACAAAATCAAGTATAATGGACAAATTCTTTTTACAACTTACTTATTTCGAATTATTTGTTTCATTACAGGACTGTCTTTAAAGAGAATGTTTTTACAGCTTACGTATTACATGAAAAAATAAACAAAATCAAGTATAATGCAGTATGGACAAACTTTAAGTGACATCCACTTGCATTACATGTATTTTGCAATTACAAAAGATCGTCACATGCTTTAGTGACATTTGTTGTAAGTATTCTTTTAGTAAAATGTTTTTTATTAGAATAGGCTGGTTGTGTTGCCCAAAAAGCGTCGTGTTGCCAAGAAACCCGCGCAACGTGCGGGTGGACACAATTAGTTAGTATTAATACTCATATGAAAGGAGATAAGGCAAGTAAATATTCTCCTACAAATAATAATTTTAAAGTGATATTGAGCTTAGAGGGTCCAAAGCACAGTCACTTAATGACTCAACATAAACGTATCTCTAGTGGGATGATTTTATTTATTACGGCAGTTGATCAACATAATGAAAAATGTCATGTTTTAACAGGTCGAAACATTTCTTCCAATCCGGGTAGCTATTCTAAGACTCGAGGCCGAGACTTTTCAAAGACCGAAAGAGTGATCCAAACAAAGGATAATTCAACTGTGACTACTGATTCAATTAGACAAAATGATTTTTGGGCGTGTAAAGATGATAGGAAAGAAGAACAACTCGATGTTCCTTTTGACCCAGGTGGCTTTGATTTGAAGACAAAACTCGAGGACGAGTTTTTTTTCGAAGACGGAGAGTATGATGCAGATGCATGAGATCAACATTATCTTTAAGTTTAATTTTAAATCTTTTATTATAGTTATCATATCTTTTATTTTTGGTGTTTATATTATAGGGTCTGATATAAGTATTAGTTTCTATTCATTTGTAATCAGTTTTTGATGATTGAATATTATTGAACATTTGTTCATGAACTTTTAGTTCGTTTTCGGGACTTTTGATTACAAAGAATTCTTGAGCCATTTGATCGCTTCCAGAACTGCATCAAATATTTAGTAACTTAAATTTAATGGTATATTGGTTTTAAGTTTTCCCAACTATCACATTTTGGTCTCTGTCGGTCCCAATTTTAACGACTTGATTGTTAGCGGTCACAACTTTTATCACTTTGGCAACCAACAAACCGCTATTATTTTAACGACAATAAGTTTATTTCCAATTCTAGACCAACATTTTAGGGTTTTTGATCGGAAGTAGAATACGAGTCAACTGATCCAAAGTAGAATTGACGTTTTAGGGCTTTTTGGTTTAAACACCTGATTAAAGCATCGTTTCATCGTTAAATTGAATTGTATTCTACATCTGATCAAAAGTCCTAAAACGTCACTCTGAAATTAATAACAACTTAATTAACACCATTAAATTTTATTTAACGTCGGTTTGTTGGTTGCTTAAGTGATCAAATTGAGACTCTTAGCAAATAATTCGTTAGTTGAGACCGATATATAGACTAAAATGTGATAATTAAGACGGTTTAAACAATATATAGTAATTTTAATCGAAGAGTGAAAGAAGAAAACTAAGGTCACATAACACCAAAAGAATGTGCGAAAGTTCCCACTTTTATTATTGTAACCAAGTCTTGGTACCATTTATTTATTCAAACTTTCAAGTTACATCTTTCACTAACCAAGTCTTGGTACTTTGAACACAACACCATGACCACTGTCGTTACTAACCCACACCCAAACCCTATTGACACAAAAGTCAAGAGGCACCTTCGAATGAGGGAACACCGGTATAGCTCTAACATTTTGATTCCATTTCTCAATCACCGCACAAGCTTCTTTTTCAGGAACTCCAACCAACTCGGGCCACTGCTTGTGTTCGTCGTAAGTACTGTTATAGCTCTCACAAGGTGGATACGGGGCCATGGCTTCTACACTCAAAATGACTTGCAAGAAAGATAGCTTCATGCCTTCATATTACTAACTATTTATAGAAAGAGAGAGATATATCAAATTAACATTGCATGCATAATTTTAATTGCCATATATTGCTAATGTCAAAGTTATTAACAAACCTACAATTTATATTTAGAATATTGATATTTATTACAATTAAATTAAACTACTAAATGTCAAATTTTGCTAACAAACTTTGACTACGTATTTATTACAATTTATTTTTGATATTTTATATTTAGGGGTTATTTGTTAACTTCTGAATGAGTAAGTGTTGAACCAATAAGAGGTCTGAACCATTAAGTGCTAAATTAATAAGAGATCTGAACCATTAAAAGCTAGTATAATTGCTTAACTATTCAAAGGCAAATGCATGACCGATTCAGATAAGAGGTCTTAACCATTCAGACTCAGTATAATACTTAATAATTCAGAGACAAATGTCTTAACAATTCAGAGACAAATGTCTTAACCATTTAGACATCTGGTCGCGAAACAAACGGTTTGACCATTATCTACTGATTCAGACATCTGAACCATTAAGAGGCTGAAACAAATAGCCCTAAGTGTTGAACCATTAATAGCTATTTAAATTTATACCTGAAATTTCTTAAATTTTTCAGAAAAGAAAAGAAAATAAATGGGATGAAAGAAAAAAACATATTATGGTTCTGAGTTTCATTAAACAAAAAAAATAAGAAAAAAGGAAATTAAGTTGTATTTTCAAATTTCATTAAAGGATGAAAGAGAAGAAAAAAGAAAGCAAAAGAAGAAGAAAATTAGAGAAAATGGTTTTCTTCTAAATCGGAAGAAAATGAATTATTTGTTGAGTTCCCGAGCTTCTTTTAAGAAGGAAAAGAAAAGAAATGGAAGGAAAGAATAAATATAGATGTGTTTCCAAGTTTCATTAAAAGAAAGGAAATGAAACAAAGTTATGTTTCAGAGTTTCATTAAATGAAAGAAATGAAAGGAAACGAAAGGAAACAAGAAGAAAAAGGAAGTAAAATATTTCCTTCCAAATTGAAAGGAAATTAAAGAAAAGAAGGAGAGGAGGAGAAGAGAATAAAAGAAAAGAAAAAAAAAGAATGATATGTTTTTTTTGTTTTCGTTAAATGAACTCGAGAACATAAGAAAGAAAAGAAAAAGAGTAGAAAGGAAGATAAAAGAAAAGAAGTGGTCTCATTTACTTTTTTATTTTCCTTCATTAAAGATAACATGATTTTTCCGGGTTTTTTTAAATAGTTAGATCTTTTACGTGGAAAAACATCTATAAAAGGTTTTTCAATTATTATAGTCTTCGTCCTATCCGGAACTACTTCAGGCGTATTCACCATAGGCGGTTTCTTCGTCGGTCATTGGGTTCGTCACTCTGCCATCAACCTTGTTCTTAGGGCTGTAAACGAGCCGAGCCAAGCCGAGCCAGTGCTGGCTCGAGTTCGAGTTCGAAGGCTAACGAGCCAGCTCGGCTTGAGTTCGAAAATTCCGTCGAGCTCAAATGTCATGCTCGAGATCGGCTTGTGAAATGTTCGAACCAGTTCATGGCTCGTCGAGCCGGCTAGAAATTTAAAAAAAAGTTTTTTTTTCTTTTATGGCACATTTTAGTATATATAAGAAACAATACTAAAACTAATTCATAAAGCATTAACATTCGAGTTCAACAATTTTAAAACAATACTAGGTGGCTGAGATTTGGGAGTAAGTCTGGAAGATGAACTGATGAAGTAAATAAAATTTCTTTCTAGTAAGTATGGTTATGAAGTATATATGTTCTCATTTTAAATAGATAAATAAATACTAATACATATGTAAGTAGTTATACATATATAATTATATATATGTATAATTATATATATATATCGAGCCACAAACCGAGCCAACAAGTCGAGCCACGAGCCAAACCTACCATGGCTCGAGTTCGGCTTGGTAAGAAATCGAGCCGAGCCGGATCATTTTAATACGAACTTTTTTCGAGTCGAGCTTTTTTCGAGCGAGCCACGAACCACGAGTTTTTTAACAGCCCTACTCGTTCTCGTACAATTCGGCTTCATAATCCAATTCGGCTTCAAGCAAATCGACATCTCCACAGCCGGAGCGGATAGTCGAATCCTCCATATTGATATCACCCTACCACTAATAGAAAAACCAGATTCCGAAGCTATGGTTGAAGCTTGGACTATTAGTAAATATCGGGCCATAGATGTGACATCCAGTCCGATTCGTTCTTTTCTTTCTTGATGTAAACCGAACCGTTAATTAATATTGTAATCATTTGGTTTAGTATGAAATAAAGGCTTAAGTTATTTTAATCTCTTTATATTAATCATTCAATTACCAAATAAATGTTGTAAATTGATTTTATAAAATTAACAAGAAACGATTTATGTAAATGTTATAAATTGTTAGTTAGTAAATTTGTTAGTTAAGGTTAAGGGGTTGAAAGTGTAATAAATAAAACACAAAATAAACATTTAAACAAAAAGCTAATGCAACTCAAAGATGAAGGGGCAAAAGTGAAAATTGTTTAAAACCAACCCCCCCACCCCGTGAATCCTGCTACCGTTTCCGACAACACCTCCGGCGACTCCGACGATGTGACACCCCGCCCGGCGGCGGAATACACCGGGCGCGTCAATGGAATTGGATATCAATAGTAAACAAAGCACATGGTATTTATTTATTAAGTTTAATAATGATGTAGTAAGTTTAGAACATGAGTCTTAAATGAATACGACAAAAGTAATAAAACCAAAACAGTAAATGCGAAGACTTTATTATTATTCTAGGTCCAAGGCAATCCTATGTCTTGGCAAAAGCAGCAAAATAATCATAAGCAACACCTGAAATATGTAAAAATAAAGTTAGCTATTTAAAGCTAGTGAGTAAACCACAGTTGATAAATAATAGTATAGAAAATCCGAGATCATCATAATATGCTGCGCAATCTTACATGCATAGCTATTTCGTCATATTACTCAACCTTTGACCATAGAACACATAGAACACATGAACACACATTGAACACCATCATTGTATATAGCAACTTGTAATCATTTGTCATGAGGAACCAACTCATGTTGCAATTAGTGATAACTGTCATTTAACCGTCATTTAACCGTCTCGATGTGTAAGTTATCAAAAATTGTTTTAGCATCGAAGGGACATAGTAGCATAGCAACAAGTATCATAGTATAGTAACTAGTAACCATAGTATAGAATCGCCGGGTTTAAATCACCTATCGATGTTGTAAAGTGTAGGTGGGTTTGTCAGACCATTAGCGCTAACATTGTACCGGTGGAAATTACAAGTAATATACTACTTTAAACTACCACATAAGGATTGCATCTTGTCGCGAGTCAAGACTAACACATTTTATGATCTCTTTTGGAAAACAAATAGAAAATTGAAAACATTGTATAGTAACTAGAAACATATTTCAGCCCCAAAACGTGATAGTAAAAAGGAGAGTGAATTTACTCACCTTGAATACGAAACGGAAATGGTATAGAAATAAATCAACTAGAACCGAGGATTTCCCAAATATTAGTATCACCTAAATAATGAGAATCCTAACTTAGAAAAACATATAGTATAGAAACTAGAATAGAAATAATAAGAATTTACGGAGATTTGGGATTTTTGGTACGAACCGTAACCGAGCGTTTTTATACGAAACCGATTATTAGTCTTTAAAACTTTGTATTTTGCAAGGATCCATTTTAGAAAACATTAATAATATATTGATAATAATACTTAGAATCTTTATTTAAACTTATACATTTTAGTTTTTAATACATATTATTAACTTAATCATTTGATTAATAAAAGTTATATAACGTATAAATAAATAAATAAAAGTTTAAAGATCTTAATTTAGAAATGGAACCGTGGTAACCGGAGTTAAGTCCGAAGTCAAATGTTTCGGATTTAGAAATCAAGGTTTTTAAACGGGTTTGAACGTTCGAACGTTACGTTTAAATATTTAATAAGAATATGTTTTTGTATAAAAATTAGAAACTTTAATCTTTGTTAAATTGAAATACACTTGTATATATTTTTTTAAACCTTTACTAACTATTATTAACAATTAATGGGTTATTAAATTAATATAGTTTTGGTTTTGGTTTAAGTGATTAATGAAAGTAATTAAAAAGAATGGGGGGTGGGGAGAGGTTCGAACCCGTGACCATCACAACCAAACACACGCGCTCTACCACTGAACCAGCGCGTTTTTGTTGTTTAATTCTGGAACATTAAATGTTTTAACACTTCATATGTACTATACCCAATTTCCCATATGAGCCCTAGATTACAAATCCATCAAATTCGTTCGAATTTGATAATCCCAGACAAATTAACCATGGGGCTTTTAATCCCCATGGATTTGCGGTTCTAATGGTACAAGAAACTTACGTTTTGGTGATGTTTTGATATTGGTTCGTTTGAAGAACAAGTTGCGGCCGTTTTGGGTCAATTAGTGGGTTCTGGACTGAAATGAGATCAAATTAATGGATTAGGGAGTTGTAGGATGTTGAGAGGATTAAAATGGAACCAAAATTACCTGAAATGGTGCCGGATTTGGTGGTATTCGGAGTCTCGCCGGAGTAAAATGGGGAGAGTAGAGGTTCGACCGAGTTTGAGGGGTTTGATGGGTGTGAGGTGTTTGTTGGGTGATATAAACGAGCGATAGAACATTTCGGACGCAGGTAACGAGGAAGAGGAGGCGCTGGAACAGGACGGTCGGAGGAGCAGTTGGTCGGCCGGACATGGTTGTCGGGTGAGCAGGGGGCGCGACAGGGGGGGAAAGGGGCTGGTTTGGGTTAATGTTTCAATTATGGCCCCTGAACTTTAGTTTATTGCAATTATAGTTGTAACTTGTTTTAAATTATGTTTCATTAATTACATAATTGACCCAAAATAAGTTTTATAGGTTTAGTTGATTAGCTAAGTTAACCGGTTTGAGACGTAACGTTTTTATAGGAGACGTTGTAGCATCATTAGTTCGTTGATGACGTTAGGGGGGTATTACGAGACGTTTATAGTATTTGTTTTATATTTTAATAGTTTTCTTTTACGAAATATATATATTTATGGATTTAGATAATATAAATAGTGATTATCTAGTATACCTTAAATATTTTGAGATATCAAACGGTTCGTTAAATACGATGAGAATAACGTAAAAATTCGATATATTTATCCATAATTAAAATGAACGTTACATTTTGCGGAAATAAATACGAATTACAATTTAAAAGATAAACAACCTCGGGTTTGAATCGGGCATCCGGATTCGGGTTCGGGGCAGATGTCACAGGCGATGTCCATTTCGACCAAATCGACAGCAATTGAACTCGTTTTGAACCGTTGTTTCAACTTTATCTACAAATTTCGAACCAAAAATCACATTCTAATCATGTTATTGACTGATATCATTGACCCAAACCGAAATCCATCATCATCGGCATTATCCAAAAACGAATTCAACTCAATCGAACATGAATCTTCAATTAAACCTATCCAGAACCTTCCTCTGATCCTTTATGACTTGACCGTTAAGTTTAATTAACAAAAACGACGCGAAAACAGTGGATTTATCTCAATCTTAAACCGCAACTAACTAGAACTTGAAATCGGTGTTAAAGCCCAATCCAGTGCCATGTATACAACTCAAATCACTCTTGCAACCTCACTTCATCTATCTGCACAAATCAATTTCACTTTCAACACACACAATCATCTTTTGATCATCATCATCGTCGTTCTCTGTTGTTTACGGTTCATCACCGTCAGATCATCAAGTCAGGTAAGTAAAACCATCCCCGTGTTCGTTTTTATACTCTGATTATCGTGGTGTAAATCGATTTCGATTATATATTCAGATTAAGGTCCAATTTTAGTAATTTTGAATTAGGGCTCATATAGGAATTAGGTATAAGGGATTTAAACTTTTTAAACTAATTTTGTTTTGAATTGAATTAGTAATTTGATTTTAGTTCAATGGGTGGTCTTGTGTTTGTTTAAGGGTGAGGTCAAGGGTTCGAACCCTAACCAGTAACATATTTTTTAACGATTTTATTACAAGGTTTTTTGTAAATACTTTTATTATATATTGGTTTGGTACTATATTTTTATCAATTAATTATTTTTGGATTAGTGTAAGGTAATATATTTTGTAAACACGTTTTGGAATTGATATTAAAGCATAATACAAAATATATAACACTTATAAAAACATGTATTTATTTTACAATAATATATAAACATTAAATGTATAAGGATCATAAAAACGTAATTATTTTACAATAAAGAGTTTCCTTTTAAAATATAGATTGGAATTTTCTAAAAAGGCTTAAAACTCTAAGAAGTGTAGGAAGCATTCACAAACAAACACGTGTCCATGAGGGGGAAAAACACGGAGGGGCGTTATCGTCATTTTACGCGTTGACGCTAAATGAGATCTGTTCTTCGCGTTATCGTCATCTTATGGTGTTTTTTTTACGTTTATTAATTTTGTATCCATAATCATTCATCTATGGCGAATACTGAAAGCGATGATGTTTTTCTTTGTTTTTGACGTTTTCGTTTACTAATTACGAACCTCCAATTAATGTTCTGTTCTTCTGAATCATTGTGTTTTTAACATTCTGAGTCATGGTGTTTTTAGTGATCAGTTCAAATGTTAAAAACGACATGATCAGAAGACATAGATCACATTTGATAGTGCTAAGAAACACCATGAGAAAAGTTAGGAACGCCATGAAAAGATGTGTGAAAATAAAACACCAAACATGTCAACTGTTTTTACTGTGATCCGTTCAAGCGTAAAAAACACCATGATTCAGAAGACACGGATCTAAGAAACATCATGGCGTTAGAATTGTGGTGTTAAAAACGCACAATGACAAATATACCCTCAAATCCATCTGGCGCATAACCAAAACATCATAATATTTACAAAACTGCCACCGCGTTTATTTGGACCGTAAACACCATAATCCGACGCCTCAGATTCCTTCTTAGCCTTTTTAGAGTTTTGACCATTTGTAGAAAATCCCTCCCCTTAAAATATATATACATATATAGATACATTTATGACTATGAATTTTATAAAGGTATAAAAGACTAGTATTCAATTATTTAAGAACTATATATATATATATATATATATATATATATATATATATATATATATATATATTTAAAGCCTTAAAACGTTATAAAGGTCTAATATGTATTAATTTGTTTTCGCTAATTATTTCAATAACTATTTTATGTTTAAAAGGTAATTGACTTAAGGTTTTTAGTTATCTTATTAATAGTATCATATTTAATAATTTATCATTTGTTTCATCTACAATAAAAAATTATTTTTATATTCAATAAGTATTTAAATATTCATTTAATCATTATTAATATTCAA
The DNA here is from genome assembly GCA_030867185.1 of Tagetes erecta. Lineage (NCBI taxonomy): Eukaryota > Viridiplantae > Streptophyta > Magnoliopsida > Asterales > Asteraceae > Tagetes > Tagetes erecta. The sequence continues at coordinate 22,872,471 of CM061491.1, forward strand.
AATCTCAAATCCCTATTAGAACCCTAGATTTCCGAATCACCTAGAGTTTATAAAATAAAAGGCTTCTCATTGTGAAATAAAAGAAATTTATAAACTTAATTACATCAAAGTAACCTTATATTTTAATTTATATATATACTTTTGTATAAAACATTTCATAACATTTCTTTACAATAAATTATAAAGTGATTAAGGAAATAAAGTTGCAAAATAAAGGGATTTAATTTAAGTTGTGAAAACTAAAACTGTTAAAAATTGTATATAATTCTATTTTACAAGGTCGGTGACTCACTGTGTCACCTGCCACGTGTGACAAACTAACTGGACCAAAGTTGACCAAACAAACATCCATCTCACCGGCACACACCCAACTCCGGCAATAAACAACCACCACAACCGAATCTGCAAACACCAAAGTCTCCCGTCCGACAACCAACTACGACCACCCACTCCACTGTCCTTGTCCTCATGTAGCTACTGCTTGCCACCTGATGAGGTAGAAAGCGAAGAAGACATGTCACATGGTGGTGTCGGGGTTTCCATCGCCAACGGATAGGGTGGAAGTTTGAACTGGAAGTTGAAGATATGTAGCTTCATATCTGTTCTAGCATAAGTACGGTGGTCGATTTTGGGTAGTGATGACGATGATGCAGATCTAGGGATTCTGTTGGCATCAGCAATCATGACAATGAAGATGACGATGTGTTAAGATGGTGGTGGTGGTGGTGGTTAGCGGTGGTTTTAGCTGATGGTGATGAGGTGTGACGATGGTGTCGGAAAACCAGGGGAAAATTTGGGTTGTAGTTTTGAAGGAGATAAAGGATGGTGGCCCCAAACGCTTATTATGCAATTGTAACTTTTTGTTGTAGTTTTGGGAATATTAATTAGTTGACCACAATAACATCCTTATAATTTACTCTTTTTACTACTTATTTTGTAAGTTTTTTTTTCTTTATAAAGTTATATAGACTTTATACCTCAACATATAAGACACAAAACTTTTTTCACGACGTCAATATCATGTCCGATGGCCGAGACAATACTATTTTTTACAAGTGTAACGACATGACTATGACTCCATAACACGCGACACATTTCAAAAACTTAATGTCACATTTGTAATGCACGTAACGAAGTCACAAACGAGCGCCAACTAAGACCCGGCCGCCGCATCGCGCGACCCGGTCTTAAATCTAGTTAATACGAATATCCAGGTTGAACCCTGGACCTTCTAATACTCGTAATCACGATTAACCAACAGACCAGTTTAACTTTTGTTGATTTAAACTAGAATAAAATAATTATTCATTATCACCTTAACCCCAATTCCTAATATAAACATTAGAATCTGAAATCACCAAAATGGCTTATGAATTCACTATTATAACCGAAATCAAACATTATATCCCTGATCTACACATCATAACGAGTTCAAAGGATGATTTAATTACCTAATTGAAAGCTTAAATGATTAAGAATAAAGAAAAGGACACTGCGGTAGAAGCAACCAAATATGATATAGAGAGATGATATGACTAAATTGATGATGCGAATTCAGTTGATGATGATAAATGATTAGAAACCCCAATTTAGTTGAAGATAATGATAAGCTAGAGGATTTCCTCGACTGTGTAATAGAGGGTGAAGAAGACGAAGCTCAACGATGTTACAGTGTGTGTTGAAGTCGAAACTGGTATTGCAGATTGATAAAGTGAGGTCGAATGGATGATTTTTAGTAGTTTATATGTGATTGAATTAGAGTCAAAGGGTTGAATGGGTTTTGAGTTGATTTCGGTTTTGGATGAACTCAAATTCACTAAAATTTTGGGTTGTTTTTATATTGATTCAATGCTCAAGTTGTAATTGGTTTAATGGGTGACTCTGGCTAGCTTAATTGGATCTTTGAACAATGATTTTGCCAGAACTGATGTAAGTTTGCCGATTTTTAATGGTTTTGGTTAAATATGATGATAAGGTCATGAAAACTCAATAGATAGAAGATTAAAGGTTCGAGACTTATACACAATGTTTTCACGCTCGGATCGGACCGGCCGGTTCAACCGGTCGGACCGGGATTCGGAGGTGACAACGGTCCGAACCATGCTAGTTCGTTTTGAACTCAAAGAACCGGCCGGTTGGCACCGAATTTCCGGCTGAACCGGGATTCGGCGAATTTTGCGGTTGGATCGGAAGTGAGTTAAGTAGTTAACTGAAGATGTGAAATAGATCTGCAAGTGATGACCGTTTTGAACAACAGATCTGAACAAATGCACCGGTGGCGGATTTAAACGGAGATGAGAAGAACAACGGTTGTGTGAAGGAGATCTACCATAACAATTGCCCATTTGAACGAGATTTGCGATCTGGAGTAAAAGATTGTGGATAGTATAGTAGGTTGTTGCCTCTTTCCGGTCATGGTGTAGAGAAGAAGCAAACTTCAAAAAGATATGAAAAGTGATTTTGGATTTCAAGTTTACATTCAATTTAATAATCTTTTCAATTAAAAAACACATATATAGGCTTATTAAGTTATTTTACTTTAAAAGGTACAGACTGGCTTTGATTTTTTTTTCTATTGTATTTAGTTGTTTTACGGCAAAACATATTTATATATATATGGCTTTATTTTATATTTTTGTAATACATTAAATTAAATATAATATTTATAATATCGTTTGGTTCTTAAATCCGGTTCAACCGGTCCGACCGGTCCAACCAGTGAACCAGTAAGGCGGCCGATTCGATGTCCGATCCAGTTCTGAAAACATTGCTTATACATAAGTAGGTTGAATCTATGCAGTTGCTTTATCTTGTATGATAGACTTTTGCATGATATGTTTTTATATAACATGTAATTGAATCACTTTATTCATTTTAATCATTTCAACTATTTTAATCATTATGTATGTATACAAACTTGTGTTTAATCACCAGCTAATTCGTTAGCTGAGCAAATACTATTTTCACATGTTTTTAAAAAATGCAGCTTAGTGTTATTCAAGATGCTTCACAATTTAGGATATGCTTGGACCTAGATTATAAAGATTAAGTTAATATGTTGTATTAGTTTGTCTTATTTGAATCATTAACTTTACAGAAACACTAGGATTAAATCTCGTGTGCTATACACAGGTAAAATAACAAAATTTTTAGAAAAATATATATAGCCATTATATTTAAGAAATTTATATATATTTAATACTTAAAAATTTGGAAATATTGCTATAGAAATCATTAATCACAAGGTTTTGGTATTATCACTAATCACTCAATTTATTTAATTTTTCCTTATCAAACTTCCTTTTATAAATTCCTCTAATTTCCCCCTCATTTCCCCACAAAAGAGGTCATGATGGCGTCGTGACACCCCATCCGACGGCGGAAACACCAGGTTGTCATAGAAATTGGATATCAATAGTAAACAAAGCATATGATATTTATTTATTAAGCCTAATAATGATATAGTAAGTTTTGAAACACCAACGTAATAAACCGAAACAGTAAATGCAATTGTCTTTATTATTTTAACTAGGTCCAATGCAATCCTATGTCTTGGTATAAGCAGCAGACTAACATCAACAACACCTGAAATATATGAAAATAAAGTTAGCTATAAAAGCTAGTGAGTAAACCACAATTGATAAATAATGGTATAGAAAAATCCGAGATCATCATAAATATGCTGCGCAATCTTACATGTATAGCTATTTCATACTATTCTCAACCATGACCACTTGAACACACATTGAAGATGTAATATAACTTGTAGCCATTTATCATGAGGAACTAACTTATGTATTAATTAAAGTTAACTTTTCAAGCAACCGTCACTTAACCGTCTCGATATTTAAGTTATCAATAATTATTTAGCAACTTAGAGACATGACATAACAACATAGCATAGCAACTTGCATCATCGTATAGCAACTTGTAACATTGAATAGTAACTTGTAACATTGAAATTGAATTACCGGGTTTAAATCACCTATCTTTGTAATACATATAGGTGGGTTTGTCAAACCATTAGGGCTAACATAGTACCGGTGGGATTACCAAGTGATAATACTACTTTAAACTATCATATAAGATTGCATCATGTTGCAGCAAGACTAACACATTTGTATGATATCTTTTGAAAATTGAAAGAAAATTAGAAAACGTTGCATTGTAATACAACACATATTTTGGTCCCAAAACGTAAAAGTAAACAAGGGAGTGAGTTTACTCACCTTGAAACTCGGGCGCGAAACAAATATTAAATAGTCTAAATAGAACCGAGGATCGTCCAAATATTAGAATCACCTAATTGAATGACAAGCCTAACTTAGTAAACCACATTGTATATAAAACTGGAATTGAAACAATAGAAGTCTAAGGAAATTGGAACTCTAGGGTTTCAAACTGGGATTTCGGGGTCTTTCGGTATATGATTAAAAATATATAATTTCTTTTAATCGAAGCGACGGACCAATAGTAATAACAATAATTTTGGTAACAATTTAAATAATATATTTCTTTAACAAAAACTATTTAACGTCACAAAATATATTATATGTCTAGGAATAAGTTAAAATGTTTATCACATTTTTATAGCTTTTAGAAGTCTTATAAAATACATTTTTATAGTATTAAAAGTATTTGTAATAAATAGATTTATAAAACCAAGTTTATAAAAATCATGATTTTAGCTATATTTTATAAGTTTTTAGTATTTTACAAGATAGATATTATTAGTTTTAGTTTAGTAACGGTGTAGTAAAACAATAGATAAATATAAAAAAAAATAAAAACAACATATGCATGTCCCTGGTTTCAAACCAGAGACCTCTCTGGTCATATCCAACACACCAATCAGCCACACTGGCTTCTCTTTTTGTTTAAAATCAGATTAGAAATGGTTTAATCTCATATTTGATAACTACCCCCAAATCACATAAACCCTAGGACCTAAAACCACCAAATTGAGCACGAATTTGATAGAGATACAAAAATTAAACATAGGGCTTTTAATCTAGGTATGATAATGAGTATTTTATCAAAGATATCTAACCTGATTGATAAAAAATTTGATCGAGGAAGATGAAGAACATGAACGCAGCAACTTAAAAGTCAAATTGATCGCTTGAAGAGGTTAAAAATAAAATTCGCTCAGTAGACTTTCTCTTAATGATATGAGTAATGAATTCCCCAACATAATTTTAGATAACAACAACGTATTAATGTTCGAAAACTGAGTTGCAGGTTGCGAAGAAGGCGTGAATCAAATATTGCACTTTTGATGATGTTGTTTGAAATTGATGATACAAGGAGTGAAAGCGAGGTCCAGAGAGTCAATTGGTCAATTCAATTTGTTTAATTGTTTTGCAATAACCGACGAACGAGTCTCGGGTTGTTTTCGAGTTGTTTTGGATTAATTGGGTGTTAATTTGCATATTAAAACTCAATTTGCTGGTTTTAACACACTCTATTCATTGCAAGGATCGTTTTGTTTGATGTCAATTTGATTAAAATTGCCGTTTTGATTGGTTGGGTTCTATGGATTGAAGTTACGATTTTAGAAACCTATTTAAACAACGTTTTGATCGACTGAATATGGTTTAAACAATGGTAATAGGTTCGAAACACACTAAGGAACATTTTATATATCTTCGTTTGGATTAAATTGTAAAAAATCGAGTTTTTTAGACCCTCACAGAAAAATGGCCGGCGCCGGCGAGAGGTTTCGCCGGAAATACGGGTTAAGCGCGTCCAAGGGGGAGGTTTGGGTAATTACATGATTGGTCCCTGGAGTTTTTTGTTTGTTAATGTTTTAAATTATATCTTCAATTTAAGTTTCAAACTTGCCACTTTTGACCCGAAGTTAATTTAACCAACTAGTTTAACCACGTTAACCGATGACGTTCATAAAAATGACTTTTTTATGTTTCTACTTCGTTCTTGACGTTAAACGGTTATTTTTAGACTTTTTAGTAATTAACTTGGATATTATTTATAAAATTTATTTTATCAATTACTATGTAGATGTTTTTGCAGTTTATTTATTATATATAGTAATTAAATGTAGGCTTAGATTATAACGACATGAATTCGCTCAGTTTATTAAAGATGAGAAATAACATAAAATCCGACATATTTATTCATATTAATAATAACGAAGCGTTACATTTTAGAGAAATTAATACAAATAAAAGATAGACGGATTCAGGTTCGAGCCGGGCATTCGGGTTCGGGTTTGGGGCAAATATCATAGGCGCCCCTAAAACCTTGATTTATTAGATAAACTAGATTATATTCCGTGTATTACACAAGTTGATTAACTAAAAACATGTAATGATCATCAAACATAGTAAACAAATAATCATATAACAAATAAGCATTGCATTATAAATTATTATCATCTTGAGTACGTTATCTAACACAAACAAAGACAAAAAACCCACATATGAAAAATTAGAAGGCAAAGATTACCATAAAAGTCTTGTCATAATCTTACAAATGAATGACAACTTGTACTACTATAAATCATAGACTTTGATAAAGAGCTAAGAGATCATCTAATGACTATAATAAAACAATGGGTTTAAATAGTATTTAATAGACATTTTTAGGTTCTCACATAAATACCAAATAATCAATAAGCATGCCATATGTATATTTGTTACTTATAACCTTTATTCCATTAATAATGATTTTTTGTTTTATTATCTTCTCAACAAACGTTCAACAATCATGCGAAAAAACACAGCCAAAACTATGCTAATAAATATTCTATCATTAAATTTATGCGATGAACTTGTTGAAAATCTTGATCCAAATAAGTTGTTAAAATTTAGCAACTTTTAAACTACTTAATTGACATATTCTTACACCGAAATATATTGATATATATTTTGATAATGATATGTTTACTAAGAATATGGTAATTAATTTTGGTAAATATATGATACCTTTACTAAGAATACGGTATTTATTTTTTTAACTGATAGGAAATTATATATTAGTTTGATGGTTGTATGTTGTGCAATGGTAGGAGGATTAAATACGTAATATATTAATGGCGGAAAAATGATGACAACAATAGCTTCATTGCATGCCACGTGACATAAAACCTTCTTTTATTATAAGGTATAGATAACTGAGTTTTGATTTTGTTCCAATTAAGTCAGCCAAACTTTGTTTTGTTTCATTTAGGTAACTTATCTTTAAGTTTTGTTTCAACTAAGTCAATCAAGCTTTATTTTGTTTCAATTAAATAACTCATTTAAAATTTTTGTTCTAATTAAGTCACTCAAATTATGTTCTGTTTCATTTATATAAGTTAAGTTTACTTTAATGATTCAATCCTATATATGTGAAATATATTTTAAAAAAATGAAACAAATTTAGAAACTCCAAAAAATTTGAAAAAAGGGAAAAACAAGTTTTTTTTAATTGTAATTTGAATATTAAAAAACATATTTTACATGTTATACAACTTAATTATTTAGGATGAGAACACATCCTAAAGTTAAGTTACCTAATTGAAACAAAAAAAAAAGTTTGAATGACTTAATTGGAACAAAAATTAAAGATAAGTTATCAAATTGAAACAAAACAAAGTTTGAGTGACTTAATTGGAACAAAATCAAAATTCGTTATGTTTCTATGACATTTTCCTTCTTTAAATAATGAAATTTGGATATTTATTCATTATTTTAATCATTTTAGTACCATGAGTTTCGGACAATCTATTCACTTTCGTTCGTCCCAGGCTTCCACCATCGGTCAGGGTGTAACATTATAAATGAAAAGTGTATCATACAAGAAAAACATGTGGACAATCAAACATTGATGACTTGTAGCCACTTAATCATATAGATTAAGCAATAATTAAAAGGACAGTTATTTAACCGGTTACAATTATCCACATGTATGTAATGTGGTAGGTTTGTCAAGTCAATAGATCTATCATTGAATAACGCCGATTTGAATAATTTAACGATCATGCGAGAATAATTATGTTTATCATGGTATGAACACAAATTTACAAATAATAACACAAGCATAAATTGAATTGATGAATTGAATAAAATGAATAAAAATGATTGAAGTGATTCATATGATTTCACCCCAAAACATAAAAATAAAAAGGGCCTATGAATATTCACATGGATAATAGCAGATGATGAAACTAGATAACTGTTAAAACTTAACCTAAGGAATTTTGGCTTATATTAGTACTTAAATTTTGGTATAATTTCATATATACCCATATAAAGTTGCATAATATCATATTTACCCAAAGTACAAGTTTTTAATGCATAATGTACAACACTTTTTAAGCATGATAAGGGTAAATATGATATTATGCAACTTTGTAGGGGTATATATGAAATTGCCCCATAAATTTTTAAGGACGACTTAAAAACTAAGATTTTTGAAGGAATTTAGGGTTTTAGATAAAAAGATAAATTCTCTCGGCATGTCCCATGCGTATCGCATGGGTTGTCACCAGCTTTTTTAAACAAAGTTATAGGATTTTCAAATTACATTACACTTGTTGAAGCAAGAATAAATTATCAGGGGTCTTTCGTAGCAAAACATTAATTATATCAAATGTTGTCGCGACTTAAGAAACCTGAACGAACACACCAGAATCGATCTTCCAGTCTTCGGCAAATGTGGAAGTCGATCTTCTAGCATTTGTGAATTGAAATATCCGAAAATAGGAATCCAAAAAAATTGACATCCAAATTTTCAAAATTTTCTTATGATTTGGATATCCTAAAAAATCTGAAATTTTATATAAAGAGTAAACTGTAATTTTGGTCCCTATGTTTTGATACCATTAACAGTTTCAGTCTTATATTAACAAATTTGGTCTTTGTGTTTTTATTTTCTAACAGAAATGGTGCCAAACACTATCCATTTTTCCGTTAAGCTCTATCACATGCGAAGTAAAAATGTCATTTTTCCTATCTTTTTGACACGCGACCGAATAAAAATGTTACCGTATATGAATATATGATGACCTAGATAAAAGGAGAAAAAACATTTTTACCCCTAAGATGTCGTGCACGTGAGTGAGATTTAACAAAAAATTGGATAGAGATAGTGTCCATGACCATTTCTATTAAAAAATAAAAACAAAAGAACCAAAACTGTTAAAACTAAATTAAAACTGTTAATGATATCAAAACCTTGAGACAGAGATTAAAACTGCAGTTTAAGGCTTATATAATTTTAACTTTTGAAAACCCAACACAACCTTCATAATCTCCGTTAAAAATTTTCTTTTTTCGCTGACACACACGCTACCACCACCAAGATCTGCTACTGGAGCATCGAGCAACAAGCCCTAATCATACAACCTCATCGAGCCTTTATCGTAAACAATCGGTTAGTTCTTCATTCCCTTTGTGTTTCATCAAGCTTGGATGTATGAAACACCAGATCTATGAGTTTCATTTTTAAGCCTAATAACAATTTATAGTTCATTAAATGATCTGTTTATGTGATTTGATGCTAGTTTGTTTTAGTTTTTGATTCATCAAACTTGTTGATTGAAGGAGTGAATAATGGCAGAAGAATTAAGCTTAGGGATTTTAATTGATGTTGTTGATGATGAATGGATGAGAGATACTCTTCCCCATGATGGTACCTTACTTGTTTTTTTTAAGAGGAAACTGCAATTTTGATCCCCGTGTTTTGATATCTCTTTTAGCAGAAATGGTCCGAACACTAACTCCATCTGATTTTTCATTAAGTCTTTATCCCATACGGATTAAAAATGTCATTTCTCACACTACTCTTTTTGACACGCGACTAAATAAAAGTGTTAACCTACATGATGACCTGGATAAAAGAGGGGGATAAATGACATTTTTACTTCTTAGATGCATGGCGCGTGAGAGAGATTTTTAGGAAATTTAGATGGAGTTAATGTTTAGGACCGTTTCTGTTAGAAAACAAAATCACAAGGACCAAAACTATTAAGATGAGATTAAAATTGTTAGTGGTATCAAAACACATGAACCAAAACTGCAGTTTACTTGTTTACTTAGTTATATCTTTTTCAAACCACTAAATAAATATAAATATACTATCATTATTTTCATCATAGATCTTGAATTACCCCCTGCACTCCTCCCTCGGACCGACGATGCCGAAGATTCCAGTATGTTTTCTCTATACTCTCAGTTTCACTATCTTTCGGTTATCATTGCTACGATTTTGCCTTATCAATTAGTGTTTTAGTTGCGAAAAGATTTCATGTCAATGAGAATTTAAGCCCTATGTTGTTGTTTATATTTGCCTATCTGCTTCGCTAAACAAATACTGTTTTAATGATTTAGTGCTCCATAATCACTCTTTGGTTTAGGGCGATGCCGTTACTTTAGTGATGTATCTAGTTGATCTGTTATGTTTGTAAAGTAAGCAGTTATGGGTTGGTCCCTAATGTGATGTTAGGACACAAATTGAAGCTCAACTTTGGGTGCAACTTGCTCATTTGGTATTTTTACTTTCATGCTCCTATTGTTTTGAGACACACTTGCAATTATGTACTCCCTCCACCCTATGTTGTCAAAAGCGAGCGCTTTTGCGCCTAGGCGACCAAAAAAAGCCCAGCGCAGGCTTTGCGCTTAGATTAGTGTAAATTAGAAAAAAGCGATGTTTGTGGAGAAAAAATAGGTTTTTCTGATTTTTTTTAAATCTTTTTGTTTTCTCTTGATTTTTTATTTATTTATCAAGAGCTGATTTTAAAGGATTTCATATAACAAGTCATATTTACTCCATATTTACCTAAATTACTAGAATTTTGCTATATAAGCTGCTGTTGTTGGTATGGTTTTTGACTTTTTGGTATTGATTTTGTTGTTGGATTTGAATGTTTGGTATTAGTAGTGATTTTGGTATTGGTTTTGACATTAATTTCTATTGCATATATGTTTTTAAAATTTTTTTCTATATGCGCTTTTTTTGTCTCAGACGAGCGCTTTTTTTGCGCTTTGCGCCTAGGCCCCAGGCAAGGTCATAGCGCTTTGAGTGTGCCTATCGCCTTTGACAACATAGCCTCCACCTCAAATTTTGAAAATGAAAAAACAAAAAAACGTTGAACTTTATGTTTACGTATAGTTCCCCTTTGAAGCCATCCCTCATTGGAAGAATTATATATACCCCTACAAACTTTCTATATATCATATACATATGTATATGTACTTTGTATATTCATATGAATGTTATATGTCGCCTTTTGCATACTAGCATGATCTTATGTTGTTTCGTCATATTTCAGAAACCTATTAGCAAAGATTTTGTTATATTGGAACCTAATAAGCAAGGTTAAAAGTTGGATATATTGGAAAGGGTAAAATTTTCACAGTTGAAAAACATTAAAGAATGGTATACATGATACTTCAATTTGTTTTGGATACATATGATATTTAGGTAGTTTGTAAAGATATATATGAAATTCTTTTAAAGGCCTAAAACATGGTCGATAAAACACCGGTCTTAATTGTTATTCAAATAAAAACACCATACTACATTTATCTTACTTGTCAACTGTTACTTGATAACTACCAGCCAGTTGAACACCTTAGGCCACACATAGTGGTAAGTTATGACAACGTGATGGGCTATTATGCCCCGGCTAAACTGACCCCCCGGGGCGGTTATTTTGTGTATTTGGGGGGGGGGGGGGGGGGGGGGGGGGAAAGGGTAGCATCTTCTGTGTCCACTGTCACAACTTACCATATTAATACACCTCATCAACACTAATAGTTACTAACTTTATCACTGTCACACAACCACTACTACCATTTTTCACTGTCACACCTTTGCCTGCGTGGCAACTTTTAAACTATCACTCTCTGTCACACCACTTCACTACTCATGGCCTTATTGTTTACTTTTTTGGGGTTCGGTTATTTGGTCGATGGAGATATTTTTTGCTGTGTGATGCTTATAATCTTGTCCATGATGTTGTATCAGATCATGAAGCAGCACAAGTAGATGGAGATACTTGGCAGGATCTGGCACTGGTAACAAGTCAGTCGTAAAGATGCCATGCAGCAGAACCTGTTTTGCTTCTGTAGCAAACAATAACTTGCAGTTGACTAGTTTTTACCGTTATCTTTTGTGTTACTTTTTACCCTGTAGCTTACTAAATCCTTTTATTTCAAAACAAACAAAACAAGGACAAAAGAATTAGTAAAAAGTTGAGAACCCGTAGCATCCTCGGATACTATTGTCGGGCTGCGAGGGCACTTCTGGTACATCCCCTTGTCAATCTAGTAGTACTATAGGCCTTATGGTAGAAAAATGGGTTCTTTAGGGTATATATTAATCAAATAAATTACGTTAGTTTGAATATGCGGTATTGAAAAAAAAAGTTATGTTATGAACCTGCGGTAGTTGAACATGGTTTCAATTTGCACTTCAATTCTACCAAGGGAACCATTAGAAATCAAAATGAATCTACCCACTGATTGTATTGAACTCTGACCCGTTTAAAAAATCTAAAATGAAGCGATATATTGACTAGGGTCGTAAACAAATCAAACGTTCGATGAATCGTTCGGCTGGAAGTTTGTTTGTTTAATAAAAAACTAGCACGAACAAGAAATTTTGTTCTTTAAGATAAATAAACGAAAATGAATATAGTTTGCGTTCGCTCATTTGTGTTCGTGAACGTTCTGGATAGTGTTCGTCAACAATATATTGTTATGCTAACTTCTTAAGTACTTTAGGGCAATATATTGTTATGTTAAGTATGAAGAACTCGGAAACTTAGACTTTTTGAAGGTTTTTTTTGGATTACTATATATTGTTATACTAACTTGTTAATTACTTTCGAATTAATTATATCTTATTTTTTGTATTAACAATGATTTCTTTTTGGGAAAATGTCATAGAAACATAACCAAGTTTCAGTTTTGTTCTAATTAGGTCACTCAAGCATATTTTGCTTGAATTGGATGACCAAACCTTCAAATCGAGCAATTGTTGGATTTTGTTTGTGTCAAGAAAGGAATTGGGGATGGAATGTGGGGGTCGGAATATTTAATATATGTAATTATATTAAAAAATTTAAAAATATGTTAATTATAATAAAAAATAAAAAATAAACCTACAATTCACATTAGCGCTTCACATTAGCATCAAAAAATGTAAAAAATAATTCCTAACAAAAACTTAAATAAAAACATGTGAAAATAACATGTTAAAATCTCTAATTTGAATAAAATATGAAGGTGAGTGACCTAATTGGAACAATTTTTAAACTTGAATGACTTAATTAGAACAAAATTGAAACTTGGTTATGTTTTTACAAAGTTACCCCCAAACTTCTTAAATTTCTTAACAAACAAACACAAACATAAACTTTAGTTTGATTATGCATTCTTGAACCGTTTGTTAGTTTGCTAATACCTTAACAAAGGAACATAAATAAAGCCTCGTTCAGTTCGGTTACGTCCCTGCTATTGACACTTACTATAACATCAAAACCTAGTATTAAGCTATAACCAAATACTAACCAAAATGATTTCTTTTACATTTTCAATTGCTGAAATTCAAGTTGAGTATGAATTGAACCTAATCTAATCACAGACACCCCTAAGCCTGAGGTACCATAGCTTTCAATAACGCCTGTTATATTTGTGGGGTCAAATAGTTTCACAGGCAATTACCCAAGTTCTTAATTAAAAAATTGTTGGCGCAGTTTTTTTGTTTCAACAAAAAAAATAAGTATAGTTGATCATAAACAGACAATGCATACACATCTCAAACATTTCAATCTGTCAAATAAGTAAAACATGTCAAGGATTTCACAAAATCCATTTCATCTACAACCTCAGTAAACTGTTCAAGCACCAGACTAAAGCCGAATTCAACTACTACTATAACCAGTAGCAAAACTTTTTTTGTTGGGACCACACGACCTCCATAGAGAAACATTTCGGCCGTATGAATAAACCTACTATCAATGTTGTATTATTTGAGATTATCTATGTAAACAAGAACATCACAGCTCAGGATGTGTATCATTAACAGTTTCCAGCGACTGATGATGATGTGGAGCGTATGAATAAGCTATGACAGAAGCTCCAACTGCAATGGACAATCCTATGCACCTCCATAGCCACTTCCTCTGCCCCCTTTTTCTTTCTCTATGCCTTCGCGCCACCTCTACAACCATGTCAAAAAAGTTAATACATTTATTGTAAAATAAGTTATTTAGAATTTCGAAGATATACTCACGCACCCATAGATTCAAGGTTATTTTGGGACATTTCATGGATCATAGCTTCATAGTACTGAAGCCTGTCTTGCAGCCGAGAAATCTCTTTGTCTTTAGATCCTATGATGACCTGTGCAGTCAGCTCAGCTTCGGCTCTTGCTTCAGCTTTCCCCATGGCTTCGGCTACAAATCTAGCAACGATAACTTCCTCGGAAAACTGCTTCATTGCATTAACGTCAAACCGCGTAGGACTGATGTCATTTGATGAAAGCGTTACTCCAGTTTGAGAAAGTAGAATTTTGGCAACTCTTTGCCAGTGAGTATACATGGCAGCCACATCATCTTCAGCAGCCTTCCGTTTCTCAATCTCCTCAAGGAGATTAACCCTCGCTGTATGCAACTCTGATTCTATGTTGCCCCTACACGAAGCTAAACTCAACATTGATCCATCTGAAGAGAAGTCTGTGTAAAAAAATTTAAAACCAAATCAGATTAGACCCAGAAACAGAACCAATGGGTTTCGGTTGACCCAAAATACACTTGTTTTTCCATTAACATACTACTGCCTCGTCTAGAGCTTGTAGAAGATAATGCAAGAGCAAAAGAAAGAAAATTATTACTAGCAAAATACTATCCATTTGGGATTATATAAAGCAATCTATGACATCAGATGTAGCTGAAAGATAAAAATTGGGAGGACATAAATCAAATAATAATAGCTAACTGTCAATCATATAAGCCTATATTCTCTTAAGCAAAGCCCCCAAAACAATCTCACATTTTGTTGATACACATAAAGCTCAGCTTTCAGCATTTCAAAAATCAGATAATTAGTATACCAAGTCTTTAGAAGATAATAGGAATATAAATCCAGGCAGAGGACAAGAGAAATCCATTAGAAAGGAAATACTTAAATAAAATGAACCACTGCAAATCCCTAATAGATATGAGTGTGATGTGTTATACGCTATTTATGATTCTTTTGGTGATTTGGGATGGTTATTGTAAAGATTGAATATGGTGAGGTTTGGAAAGTTTGTATGATTATGAATGGTTTTGATAAGGATCGAATCTAGGATGAATGCTGTCGCAGGAATATGCTAATGGTGGATTGAATTGCATTCTCATTCCGATTTTTGTTTTATTTATTTTGAAATAGATGAGCATTAGATAAGGTATAGATTTACTTTTTTGTCTGACTGGGTTGTGGTCAAAGTCTAGTCTAGAGATGATTTTGCTGTTAGATATGCTGAGGTCGAATCCTTGGAGCTCCTCTTGTTAGACCTTAGTATTTGGATTGGTGTTCTCCTTGGAGTATTCCCCGGGAGACCCAATGCCTTTTAGGTGTATTTTTTAAATTTTTATCAATAAAATTCTACCGGGATACCGTCCTGTTTTACCCAAAAAAAAAACAACCATACATCAGGGGTTTCAAACCCAAAAAACTCAAACAAAACCCAACTTACTAAATTAAAGCATGAACCTAACTGGTATTGTGTGTTCCAAAATTTTGTTATAACTTTATGCTAGTAACTGTCTAACTGATTTAAAGTTTTTCTCCGACTGTGATTTCACATTTAAGTAATTAAAATGCATAGAAAAACAAACTTTGTTGAATCACACATTCAATGGCTTATTATTTTTTAGACATAGTCATTACCTAATGGATGCTACTTTCAAATATAACATAAATTCGATTGTTACTTCTCAGTGTCCTCCCTTCAATTAAACAGCAACAACAAGTCAATAACACATCCAAAACTGCCAGGATGTTTAGAATTGCACCTTAGTCTAAGCAAACTAAAAAAAGTAGCCTGAACATTCTAGATACGACACATATAAAGCATGATGAAAGAATAACAACCCTAATGAGCTCTAGTTGATAGCATTAGTTTCATTTATTGGACTAAACTAGATCCTACTTTGATACATCCCTGGTCCCCTTCTCAGTTTCCATATTTTCCAATTTATTTTCATGCACATGTTTATTTCCTTGGATTTAGTGTTAGTTTGTAGTGGTCAAGTTAGGGTAGGTATCTGCTTTGCTAGTAAGGTTTTAAATACCCAAATATGTTTTGGTGTTTTAGGCAGGAATGAAATGAATTAAGTATTGAGTCTAATCCTATCTAGAGGCAGTTTAGCAGCTTCTGAATGGATAATCGTTAAACCAATAAAAAGTATGAACCATTAAGAGTTAGTATATTACTTAACTAATCAAAGACAAATGTCTGATCAATTCAAATAAGAAGTCTTAACCATTCAAACTCAGTATACTGCTTAACCATTCAAAGACAAATGTCTAAACCATTCAGACATCTGCCCACGAAACAAACCGTCTAAACCATTAAGTGTTGATCCATTCAAGCAACTCAACCATTAACCGGCCGGAACAAACCACCCCTAATTTCTCATGGTCCTCTTTAATCCCCATTGACAATTATCCCGATTCCAAGCGGCACAGATCATACTTGTCCAAAATACAGATTGCATTTTAGAATTGATTCCTCTAAAGTCTAACCTACCAAAGTCAAAGCTAAACATCCAAACACAAACAATAATAAAAAGAAACTTGCATCCCAAATCAAACCTCATGAGATAATTCGAAACTTAGAGATTAAAAACAGCAAGTAAATTGTTATGAAACAGCAAAAAAAAATTGTTTGTTTACCTTCAGTGGCATCATAAAACTCCCCAATTTGATTAGAAACAAAGCTCATATTATCAAGCCCTAGCCTCCCCGAATCATTTATGTCGTTTGAGCTACCAACACTTACCGAATCACCCCGCGGATCTACAAAATCATCATCATCATCATCAACAACCAAACAACTATCTTCTTCTCCAAACAAACTAATCTCCGTCAATTCATCTCCTTCATTATTAGACGATTGAACCTCAAATCCATCAACTCTACAATTAGCCGATTTTCCACCGCCACCACGTCCCTTGCGATTGAAGACGTAAGGAGAAGGCGAAACGGAACCAGATGAAGAATAATCGGAAATGCGAGTAGGTTGAGGGGTGGTGTAGAGAGCAGGTGATATGTAGATGTGGTTCAATCTCGTTGTAGCTTTTGATTCATCGGGTGATTTGTTGGCGGGTATACGATGTTCGAGTAGATTTTGCAAAGCAATAGTTGTGAACGTCGGCATAGTTCCGTCTTCTTCTTCTGAAACTAAAACAGTTGCAGGGAAGACGGAAACAAACCTAGTTTTTGATTGCACGCATCTATACAACAACACCAACAACAACAATTAATTGATTAAAGAGAGATTTATTACATTGGAAGTTGAGACTATTATAAAGACAAGGAAAAGTATTACAAATTCGTCCCTCTTTTATTTGACCTATTCTTTTCTTTTTTTTCCTTTTTTACTTGTGCTTTTGTTATTTGAATTTAAATTACAAATTAGTTACGTGAATGGTCCTTGTGTTTTGGCTATATTTCATGTTTGGTAGTGCTTCCTTTGACAATGACAACCACCTCCTCATCATTACCACCTTATAATACTCTCTTATCGTAATTAGTAACCTGTTTCTACAAAAGTTATAGGGTTTGGATTAATGAACTCGACCACTTGTAATTGTAGTGGTATTATCGGCAAGAACGTTTGCTTTCTTGCCTGAGACCTGTGAGCACAAAGATAAATGTTAGGCTCACCACAGGGGAGGGTCCCACGTGATCCACCTACGGTGTGAGAAATAGTATCTCAAGCGCAGAATTTAAAGAGAGTAAGTGGAATGAAATCGTACGTGAGTTAGGAAGTGAAATGAATGTACCTGTTGGGTATAGTCGACTTATATAGAGGGATTGAGAGAGCTGTGACGAGAAAGTGTTCACTCCTTTTATGGATCATGAACCTTGCCTTTCTCGAGCCTCTCCTCGGTGACATGGAACTTTTCTGAATTGGTGTAAAGTGTTGACATTGTTCCTTACATGGGGATAGTTACTGTTCATGTCAGTACTTTACATTGTTCCAAGCATGCTCCTAGTTTTCTATGTAGAACTTTCCTTTTTTTTTTTGGCTAAAAGATCTCTTCTCCTTTTCCTGAGTTCTTATCCTTTATGTTTTATTCCTTTCGCTGGTTCCCATGCTCTTTAGCGTTTGTCGAGCTCTTTCGTTTTGCTGATGGCAAGGAATCGCTGCGTCCTTGCCTTTCCTTGTGGATATGGCAAGAAAATGTGTCGTCCTAGGCTACCGTTGAATTTAAACCTTTACTTATGCTTTAGGATTAGTTTGGTTAAAAAGGTTATATTCCTGTATACGTCATCAGCTGCCCAGTCAGGTGTGACACCCCACCCGATGACGGAAACACCGGGTTGTCATAAAAACTGGATATCAATAGTAACAAAACACATGTTACACTTTTTAATAAATTCTAATAATTGTCATAACATAAGTTTAAAATAAATGTCTACATAGAAACTGACAAAAGACATAAATAAGAACACAATAATTGCAACACTTTATTGTTTATTAAATTCTAGGTTCGAAACGTTCCTACGTCTTGGAAAATAGAAATAAGCAAATCGACACGCACCACCTGAAATATGCGTAAAATAAAGTTATCTATAAAAGCTAGTGAGTATACCACAATTGATAAATAATAGTATGGAAATCCGAGATCATCATAAATATGTTGTGCATTAATCTTACATGCATAGATATTTCATACTATTCTCAACCATGACCCCTTGAAAACACATTGAAATTGTAATATAACTTGTAGCCATTTATCATGAGGAACCAACTCATGTATTAATTAAAGATAACTTTTCAAGCAATCGTCACTTAACCGTCTCGATATATTATTTATCAATAATTATTTTGCAAGTTAGGGACATTAGATAGCAACTTGTGACATTGAAATTGAAATTGAATGGCCGGGTTTAAATCACCTATCGTTGTTGTACATGTAGTTGGGTTTGTCAAACCATTAGCGCTAACATTGTGCCGGTGGGATTACCAAGTAATAATACTACTTTCAACTATCACATAAGACTACATCATGCTGCAGCAAGACTAACACATTTGTATGATCTCTTTTGAAAATTGAAAGAAAATTAGAAAACGTTGCATTGTAATTAAACACATATTACGGACCCAAAACGTAAAAGTAAAAAGGGGAGTGAATTTACTCACCTTGAAACTCGGGCGCGAAACAAATATTAAATAGTCTAAATAGAACCGAGGATCGTCCAAATATTAGAATCATCTAATTAAATGACAATCCTAACTTA
Source organism: Tagetes erecta (assembly GCA_030867185.1). Classification (NCBI taxonomy): domain Eukaryota; kingdom Viridiplantae; phylum Streptophyta; class Magnoliopsida; order Asterales; family Asteraceae; genus Tagetes; species Tagetes erecta. Next base: position 22,891,937 of record CM061491.1, read on the forward strand.
GTAAAACATTTTGTATAGAAACTAGAATTGAAACAATAGGAGTCTAAGGAAATTGGAATTCTAGGGTTTCGAATTAGGATTTGGAGGTTTCTCGTTAAATGACTAAAATATATAAACTCATTTATTTGCAACGGTAGCAGTAGTAATAATAATTATTTTGATAAACAATAGAAACTTTAATAATATATTTTTAACAACAATTATACTTTGTCAAAAAAAAATTATATTTATTAGAAATACTTTAAAACATTTACACAATTTTAAAGTATATAAAAGTCTTATTTACATAGCACTTATTTATAAAACATTGTATGTATTTTAAAAGTATTAGAATATATTTTTATTGATTTTGAAAGTATTAGAATGGTTCATAATAGTTACAATTTATAAACTATCAATATATAATATCATGGTCTGTATATTTGTTATATAAGATCAAGTTTTATATAACTTTAAGTCTTCTTTTACATTGTCAAAATAACTAAAATGTAGTATTAGTATTAGATTAAGTTAGTTAATGAAAATGGTTAGTACCATAATTGGAACAAAAAAATCAGCAAAAATGAAGGTCCTTGGTTTCGAACCCAAGACCTTCTTGTTCACAGCTTAACGTACAAACCAGCCGCACCATTCTTTTATTTTGTTTCAAATCAGACCCGAAATGCTTTTAACCTTTACTTAAACAAAACCCCAATTCCCAAATCAAGAACAAACCCTAATTCCTAAATTACTTCTAACAGGATCAACAAATCTAGAAATTGATGGAGGGTTTATGATCTAGACATGGTAAGGATCATTTTAACATAAAGCACTTACTTGGTTAAGGATAAATTGGGTCGATGAGATGAAGAACAAGAGGAGCGACGGGTTGCAGATCAAAATGACACTTAGAGGATGTTAAAATTCAATTTCAATTCCCGATTTCTTCAACGTGCTTAAATGAACAAAAGCCTCAATGTAATTGCAACAAATAATAAAGCACTTACTTTGATGTTGACTCGTTTGTTGATCAATGAAGAACCCTAGAATTTTGGAATTGATATTTCGGGTGATTAGAGAGCAATTGCTTAGTCCAAGAGCAAGTATGATGGACGAGAGAGTGTTTTGCCCAACAAGATAAGTTACAATTTCGAGTGTAATAATGAGAACGGTTCAGTTTTAGTTTTTGATAATAATTGGATCGATTGGTGATGTTGATAGCAATTAAACTCAAGTTGAAGGTGTTGTTTCACTCAAATTCACTACTGGAACGATTCCATTCATTCAATTTGATTAATTACAAGTTAATTCGCCGTTTGATTAAGTGGGTTTAATGTCTACAGTTTTTTAAATCGATCTTGCCAACGAATGTGTTGATTATAGGATGGTTTAAGAGTGCTATTGGTTTACTATACATCGTCGAAAAGAACCTTCCCCTCAATGTGTTCACCCGTCCAGTCCTTGCATTAAAGTCTGGAAGAGTCGGTTCTTTTGGGTGAAATCGACTTTGGTTCCTTTTGAAATGCCATTTCGTGATATGGCTAGAAGTTTGTCTGAACTTCCTATTCGTACTCCAAGTTTTAAATCTATTAATCTTGATCTTTTAACGTCTAACCCCACCTGTATTTGACCTTTTGTAGAGGAGGTCTTGGTTCTGGCTGGCCTTATAGCGGTTTCTGGTCTAAACCTAATGTACTCCATGCATTTAAAAATGGAAAGTTAGGTAATCAGTCTTTCTTTACTTTCTTTACCTTGTCATACTAATTTTAGATGCAAAATTATGGTACTATCTTGCTTTTTTGCTTTGCAGATTTGTGTTTCAAGACCATTATGCAACTTGAGAATGATTCTGATGTGGATGTGATTTCTCATCCGCTGAAACAAGGCAAGGAGTCTGCACAATAACTACATGCTCGAACTGTATTCGTTGGCGGAGAGTATCACATCGTGATCCATACTAGCCGTGTTTTTAAGACTCCTCTTGGGTTTTATTTGCAAGAAACAACTATTGTTCTTAAAAGGAAAGGTAAACGAGCCTAAGCGACGCCGCACTCACGGGTCCAAACTTGCCTCCGCTAAGAACCAGTTTACCTTGGTGGATGAAGATGGCGATACCACCTTATCTGATAACATCCCTATTAGCCAAGCTGTCAAGGTTTCCCAAAAGGATCCCTCAAGGCTATGAAGAGTCACCTAGTATCCTGCCCTGCAACGCTCCTTCTTCTACCGCTGTATTTCTTGGCTAAGGACCTTCGGGTAAATTTGTTCCTGGGTGGAACATCCGTAATGAAGATCTTTTGACTGACCCTGATGTCAGTTATCAACTAGTTCAACATATCAATACCCTAGGGCAAAATGCTGTCAATGCTGGGCTATCCAACACCCTTTTCAAGTCACAAATGTTCAACCATTGGGCCTCCCTCGGGTCTCTCATGTTTGATAGTACTAACCGCTGGGATATGTGTAAATCTTATTATGATACCATGTGTACTCTAGAGACTAAACTTAAGGAACAAGCATGACTGAATACGAAGCTGGAGGAAACTGTTGCAGGTCTTAAGGCACCTTGAGAGTAAGCCTCAAGAACTTGATCAGGTGGTTTGAGAGTTTGAGGCCAAGAAACAATAGTTGGAAGAAGATTGAGCAGCCTTGGATGATGAGATAAAATAGTTTAGTCATGACGAAATCCGAATGAAGCATACCCTGAATGAGCTTCTCTTGAACAATGAAGATCTTACGATGTAGAGGGATCGGGCTTTGGCCGATCGATCTTGGCTAATCTCTACAGGGTTTCATCTGATTGTCAAACGTTCACACTGCTCTGCCGAGTATTTAACTTCACTTGGATCATTTCAAAAAGCCACTCATCAGCTAGGCTTGCATGTTGGGCTAAAAGCTAGGTATAAATGCTCACACGAGAGTATTCCTATGGCGTTTGTGTCATATTTTCGTCCTGAAATAGAGGGTGTTTTTAACTCGACCAAGGAACAATTTGAGAAAGTACAGTATCCTTATCTTGACGCTCTTGCTAACCATGTTGACCAACCTTTATCGGCGATCAAAGATTTGAAAGCTGCATCCCTCGACAGGCATCGTGCTGTGCAACGTGAGTCTTAAGGCAGTCGTTCTCATGCTGTGCTTGGTTCGCCCTCGATGACTGCTCATCCTACCACTAGTTCTGCTCAACCTGTGATTCCTATACTTTCTTCTAATAAGGCTTTGGGAAGCTTGTTTTCTTCTTCTGGGAGTGCTTCTAGTAATAATGATGCTACGGACGAAGCTGATGCTATGAGCTTTGGAGAGAAAGGTATGCTTCTTTGTCATATTCTCAAAAACTTTTTATGACATGTTGTTTAACATTCTACCCTTTCTCATGCAGCTAAGGTTCATGGTGATGGTAATACCCTAGAGTTGGAGCAGATCATTCCTCCCCCTAACGACCTTGCCGTGGAAGATGGGCTGAACGTTGAAGGTCAAACTCCTACTGCTCCTGTAGGTGATGCTAGTCGAAAACCTGTTGGGGATGAGTCTACATAAGAACTCTTTTTTGTTTATCTTTTATGATGTTTGAACATGTTTTCTGAACCTGTTTTCTTAATTGGGGTTTATCTGTTGTCCCTATTTTGTTTTGTCTTAGCCTTACTATGGTTAGTAACTTTGTTGTCTTAACCAGGGTGGCTTGTTAATATTTTGTGGTATCTAATTAGTAGGACTTTATTTAATCCTTGACTATGCATGTCTCTTTTTGCAGCATTATGACCTGTTAGCTAGGCAGGTCACTTGATTTTTATGCGTTGTAAGGCTTTGTGAAGCCATTTTGGCTTGTTTTGACGAACTATGTTAACTACTGTTGTATTGCGCAATGATTTTTATGTCATGGGTAGGTCAAGGCCGGATCCCAAGGAGCTTGTTGGTTTAGGTGCTCAACCTTTACATAGGCAGGTCAAAGCCGGAACACATGGAGCATCATTTTTTGAACGCTCAACTGTGTGAAAACAAGTATAACAACTCTCCTCTTAAGAGATCCCTTTGGGGTCTTTTATTTAAATAAATTGAATCAGACAAAATAAGTTACTAACTTCGTAATTTCATTGAACTGGTAAGGGTTAGCTTACAATATTTCACAAGAGAAAATTCCAAAAGAGAGGGAAAAAACAAAAAAAGAAGTCCTTGTTTGACCTATCATTCTCTACCAGATACTACAGTTAAATTTCTCTTCTAAAAATCCACAACTAGCTATCCTCTTGTGGTTGTCTTTAGATTTCTACATGTGGAAACGACGCAAATTCATCGCATTCCAATGCCTTGGGAGAGATCTGCCTTCCATGTCTTTAAGCTTATGTGACCCTCCCTTGTGAGCTTCCATGATTTAATAAGGCCATTACCATCGAGGACCCATTTTTCATAGGCTTTGCTGTTTGCTTACCTCATTTCTTCATAATACTAAATCGTCAGGCAAGATAGTTTCCTTTCACACCATGGTGTTATAGTATTTCTCCATCTATTTTTTATATTTGGCATCTGTTAAACTTGTTGGTCACGTATTTATTCTGTTAACTCTAAATTTAGCATGACCTCGACATCATTGTTATTTGGATACAACCTTGCCCTCCTGGGATTTCAACCCCGACTTCCGTGGGAATCATTGCTTCTGAGCCAAATACCAATCTGAAGAGGTAACATTGTTACTTGTCTTTTCAGTGGTACAAGTGGCCCACAACACGCTCGACAATTCATCAAGCCAATCTTTGCCATGGCGACCCAGCCTCGCCTTTAACCCTTCGACTATTGATCTATTCATTCGCTCCAATTGGCCATTATATGAACGTGAAATGTTGCTTGATTTGTAAGCTCTGACATCAACTTTTAAAAGGGTTTTCAGTGAACTGCTTGCCGTTGTCGGTGATGACCATGCTTGGGAGACCGTACCTTCAGATTATATTTTCCCTGAAAAACATAATTATCCGGTTCCCTTTGATTGATGCTAAAGGTTTTTCCTCGGGCCATTTTGTGAAGTAGTCTACTACCACTAGCAGAAATTTCACTCAGCCGGCTGCTTCAGGAAATGGCCCTACGATATCCATTCCCCATTGATAACATGGCTAGGCCGAATTTATTGGGACCAGATCATGCTTCGGAAAGTTTTTGACAGATGCGTGAAGTTGACATGGTTCACACTTATGCAATTCTTCTACCGCAACAACAGTTCTGGCCAGACCGAAGTTATTGATACCTTAGATTCATTGCCTTAGCAATAACAGATCTGGGCCTAGCGTGTGTTGCACAGATCCCCATGTGCATTTCCCTATTATGTAATTACTTTGAACCAAGCCCACACATCGTGGAAGTGGTGCTAAATATACTTTCTTTTACAACTTTCCCTCTTCCCACACATAATTGGATGACTTCACCCTAACTTGATTTGCTTCTGCTTCATCTTCTAGAAGGATGTCAAAGACAAGGAAATCTTTTAACGGTGTCATCTAATTGGGGTCTTCTTCTCGAACCACATCATTTACTTGCTTTAGTGTTTAGAAAAAAGGAAGAGATCTCTTAGCAGATTTGCTTTAGTGTTTAGAAAAAAGGAAGAGATCTTTCAGTAGATTTTGACAAAAAGCGATGTAGTGCAGCTAGCCTTCCGTTGAGACTTTGGACTTATTTTTCGTTCTAGGAGGTCTCATTTCTTGCACTTCTTTCATTTGTTCAGGATTGGCCTTTATGTCTTGATTGCTCACGAGATGGCCTAAGAACTTGCCTTCTTTGAACCCATAGGAATAGTTGCTCGGATTAAGCTTCATGTTTATGTCCCTAAGGTTATCGAAGGTTTCTTGAATGTCAACCATCATTTGATCTCCGTGCTACCTTTTTATTACAAGATGATCTACATATGCTTTTATAGTCTTTCCCAACTGACTGTTAAAAGCTTTGTCGATCAGCCGCTGGTACCCCGCTCCTGCATTCTTCAGACCAAATGGATTATTCTGATAACAAAAAAATCCATTAGTAGTATGAAAAGCTGCTTTTTCCTCATTGCTAGGATTCATTTGCGCCTGATGATAACCTTTAAATGCATCAAGAAAACATTTTAAGGTAAAACCTGTTAGTGAATCAACCTTAAAATCAATTTCAAGCAAGGGATAACAATCCTTGGGACATGCCTTATTAAGGTCCTTAAAATCGATGCACATTCTCCATGTGCCATCTGCCTTTCTGATCAAAACTAGGTTAGCAGTCCAAAAGTGATAGTTACTTCCCTTAAGATTCTAGTTGATACTAGCTTGGTTACATCGGTCTTAACTAGCCATGCTTCTTTCAGGTCTAAACTTCTCCTTTTTTGTACTACTATCGTACATTCTGGAGGGATTTTGAGGGAGTGTTCTGCTATGTGCCTTGGGACGCCGGTCTTGTCTGCTGGGGTCCATGCGAACACATTTGCAATATGCTTCAACAGACTTACCAACTTTTTCCTGCCTTCTAGCATTAGGTTTTTGCCCATGCTTACTATCTGATCAGGGTAATGGGGATTAATCGTGAGCTTGTCACCCTCTTCTTCGAATTGATGTCTGAAAAGTAGTTATATTTATTTTAACTAAAAATAACCTAAACTAGACACTAAGTAATAAACTTAGACTCCTAAAACTCACGAAAACTACTAACCAGCAAGTGTACCGATCGATTCTAGCAAAGCTAAGTAAGTCCAGGAATCGAACCCATATCTCTATATATTAAGATTAATTAACTAAAGGAATGACTCAAATAAAAGACACAAGTTCAATTCTTACTAGTGTCACTTTTGGTGGATAACTTGGGCTAGTGGTAAGTTAACTTGGGTTCTCCATAGGAGACTCAAGTTCAATTCCCACTAGTGTTACTTTTGGTGGATATTGGCAATACAGCACATCCCGAGCTACCACCAAGCTTTGTGTCTGAGCCTAATGGTTTTACGTTGTATGGTTAAAGGTTCATGCCCGGTTTTTCCCTGGAACAGTTGGTTGACGAGTTTCAACTCCGATCAACTTGGCCCGTAAGAAGGGTTGTGGTGAGCCTCTGCTGCGTATGCAGTAATGGGGGAGCCCCAATGCCGACGAAAAACACCTATTGGTGTTAGAGGCAGGGTTTTGATCTCTGTCCTTGCACCTCTGAGTGCTTCGGTCATAGGCCGTTGCACCAACCATCGTTCTAAAAAAATTAAAAGACACGGACTATAAATATTGTTATTTATGGAACAGGGTTTTACTTAAAAACTAAAGTAAATAAATAAACAAAATTAACTAACTAGAAGACGAGAGTTAAAATGAGAATTGAAGTAAACCACCTAGACCTGAATCCCCGTTGCTATTATTATCATGTAAATGGAAATGTTTTGCTATGGACTGGAATTTTATAATATTTACTTAAAGACACCACTAAATAGGACCCTCGACCCTTTTCAAGAAGACACCTGCGGGTTTCTATTAAGCTACTACAAACACCAATTAAATTAGTTAAACTCCCTCACAGTTGTTTAACCTAAATAAGTTTAAGTGGTTCTAAACGAATTTCTACCTCACAGTATAAAACCCAAAGCCAACTGAAAAGCATTCATTTGATTTGATAAACACGTTTGACAATTATATATGGATGGACTTCTCACGAATATCATAACCTAGCCAATTAACCAAATGAGACTTACCAATTATTCTAATCCCCTCATGGTTATTTAGAAAAGTTACACATTTTCACTAGATTAACCAACATTATCATCCCTATGGTTTTATTACAAATCAAACATAATATTCATAACACACCGTCAATGAATTAAACTAAATCCTATCCTATGAAAGACATTGAGTAAGGATCTAGTGAAACGATAATACTAACTAAACCAATTCCAATACACAATACGCATCAAATGAGTAACAATTCAATCATTACTTAAAACATATAATCTATAATCAAACAAAACCAAAATCTGTTTCAAAACGTCACAAACGGTTCATCATTAGTCTAGGTAGTCTAGAAAGCCTAGCCAACAACCGTAATAACGAAAATAAACAGAAGTTCAAAGTACGTAAACATGGCAAAAGAAACAAAAACAAAGGAATAGGAGAACCCGATAACGCAAGCAATCGAATCTTGATCCTGTGCCTTTGTTTGATCTTCGTTGCTTCACTTTTGGCCTCAAAACTCTAATTTTCTGCGCTTTTTCGTCTCTAATTCGTAACAAGAGGTAGGGTTATGTGAAGATTTTTAAATAGTAAAACATGCCAAAAATCATCGAAACTTTCTGGAAAAAAACCTCGTTGCGTCGTGCGACGAGGATTTGAGTTGTGGTCGCGTGACATTGCATCATCAGCCATCAACCAACCCATGGGGCACGCCGCGTCGCATGGCCAGCCTCCTATTTCTGGTCGCATGGCGTGGTGAGCCCCCTTGGTTGGTTTCGTGATTCGGTTTCCCGTCCTGTTTCGTTTCGTGTCTCATTTTCGATTTGTTTAACTTCGTTTCTTCATTCCTTCACCATTATTTAGCTCCGAGACCTGTGAAATACCACATATATTAAAAGTAGATAAAACTTAAATAAAAACTAATAAAAAGTACTAAAAACATGTACAATCTCAACACGGAAACTTGTATCTTTAACACCATATCACCCATTGTTGGGAGGTGGTACGTAGGACAGTGTAGATTCCTACCTTGGTTGGGATCTTCATCATGGCATGAGCTATGGATACTATTGCAAAAAATATGCTTATACCACCTGATCTCCTAATGATCACGTTATACGTCGATGGAGACCTAATTACCAGAAAGGTAAGTTTTTCCCTGCGTTCAAACCTTCCTTTGCCTAAGGTGACATTCAGGGAGATTTCTCCTAGTGGCTGCACTTGTTCTCCTAAAAATTTCAATCAGTAGTGTGCGAGAGGTGACCAAACGTCTTCTGATATCTTTATCCAGTAGCAAGAAATAGTGTTCATACATTATTTCGTTGGAGCTTCCCCCGTCCAGGTATACCCTTCTGGTTGGATGACCTTAAATATCTGCATCGATAATCATTGGGGATGTTGTTGCTCTTCCCTATTGTATGGGACAAAAAGTGATTTTTTTTGTCTTGCCCACGCTGGGGTTCTTCCACGGAAATATCTGGGCCTGGGGTTTTGATGATGTAAGTGGATTAACAGTCCACTAACCTAAGATGAACTGCTCAAAAGGCACTAAGCATCCTTGCAGTAAAGGCAAAGCCAGCTAAATACCTGGCCATATGGTAAAGCTCGATGAAGCGGGGGAGGACACGAGAACCAACCATGAGGCCAGAAGCAGGCAAGTTTAGAAGATAATACAAGTACAGCTAAAGAAAGACAACCTTTTAGCATAAAAAAGGTAAACCCATGAAAAGGAGACAAATATCTCCTTTGAAGTAGTGAAAAGGGACTAACATGAATAGTGGTCAAAAGGATAAACCTTAATACCAATCTGGAAACATTATCATGGATTCGAGAATAAGGATAAGGAAAGGAAAAGTTTATCAGCCAAATAAGGAGGAAGTTGTCTCCTAGCAAACGAATCAACTCGCATTATATATATGGAGGACTCCAATGAAAGCAGGGTATGTCATTCTCTCTTTATTCACTCACTCACTTACTACATTCTCATATGAACACATATTCTTTCTTCACACACGCATACTTGCTTCATGATCTGAGCATTAACACTCCATCCACATTTACGAGACATTGATTCTCACGCCGGAGGTGGATCACAGGGGTCCCCCCTGTGGTGAGCCTAAAAGTTGTTACTTGTGTGCAGATCTCAGGTCAGGAAGTTAGGAGGCTCGGCGATATCTGAAGTCATACTCATATACTTAATCTCAGATCCCACAACATTTGTTGTAACAAGTGGCGCCCACCGTGGGGCATGCTCTAAGTTAAGCCACTTTGAGTCGTGTCCAACGCACCCAGAAACGGCTTTTGCCAAACCTGTGAAGTATACAACCTTGTTGTACCGTTTTGTTAAAAACAAGTTCATGTCGGGATCTTATCCGATGTCAGGGGGAGCGGGAACCTCTCAACTTTCCCACTCTCCGGATCAACCCCCAGACATCTCAGATATAATAGAGTTAACGCCAGAAGGGGTGAGGGAGAAATTTTCCCGCCTTCAGGAGTTAATCAATGATTACGTACAAGAAGAAAGAACTCGAGGAGTCAGGGTACGCCTGGCCTACGAAGACAACCCCGACGCATTCGAAGAACAAACTCCGCGGGTCGAACACGTTGTGTCATCCGCCGATGTAGAAGCTAGTTTGAACCTGGCAGCTTTAGAGCAAATGGCCACTGGGACAGACACAATGACTTTTAGCCAAGTTCCACAGGTGTCCTACCCCGAGCTATATCAGAACTAGTTGATGAACCAGTGGCTGGCCAACAATGCTTTTGGACAAATGTATGGAGGTTACCCATGGCAACAAGCAGCGTATGCAAATACCCAAAACATGATAGACACGAATTCTTTCTTAGCATACAGTCAAGCCTAGACTTTAGCTAACCAGTTTCAGCCTTTTCCCCACCTTTCTCAACCAATGATGTACTCTTCGTCACAATTTATGCCAATCACAAATCCGGGCTTTCCAACATTTCCAGTGACTACTGTTAGTCACTTACAGCCAACGTCTCAACCAATAGCCTTCGGATCACAGCAAAATGCAACCACCACTCACATCTCACCATCAATCATACACATAGACTTGGATGACGATTTGTCCAAACCCTATGTCCCAGATGCCCAATCCAGGTTCACCGCACGAATAGCGAACTTCCAGTTTCCACCTAAAACAAAGATGCCTCAGAACGTAAAAACCTATGATGGATTGGGGGATCCAGAAGATCATTTGGAACTTTTCAAGGGGGCCGCAATGGTGGAACAATGGTCGATGGCCATATGGTGTCACATGTTCGTACAAACATTGGCTGGACCTGCCCGGTTATGGTTCAATAGCCTACCACTAGAAAGTATAGATTCCTTCAAGGACCTTAGCCAAAGATTCCTTACTAATTTCATGCAACAAAAGCAATACACACGTGACCCTGTGGAGCTACATAACATTAAGCAAAGAGAAGATCCAGGCAACTCATAGAAGAACTTAATAGAAAAATACCAAAGATTATGGAAGAAGCCATGGAAAGGGCGGAATCTTTCCTAAGGGGAAAGGAGACAGCATAAAGCCTTGATGCAACCAAGAAAGGGCGTAGCCCAGGGTGGAAAAATACTTAGCCTAGCTCACGGCCGCAAAGCCAGCGGTTTCAACCTTTCGTGGAAAGGCGGTCACCTCATAGCCAACATGAAACGCACAAACCGTATGACAAGACAGACTACCAAAGGTCACGGCCAAATGACTATGATGACAGGTCCAAACAGGTCCAATTTACAGAATTAACGAAGACTCCACAGGAAATCCTCACAACAGAAGAAGCACGATTTAGCTTTAGGCCACCCCGGTCCTTAACGAAGACCCCGAATGACAAAAATGAGTTTAAATATTGTGGTTTCCATGGAGATCACGGCCATCACACCAACGAATGTTTTCAATTGAAAAAGAGAATCGAGGCGGCAGTAAAATCAGGAGAATTGGCACATTTAATCAAAGACATTAAAGCTAAGAAACACCAGGAAAGATCCGACAAAGAAAAGGAAAGACCGAAGGGAAAAGAAATTCACATGGTGGCAAAGAATGAGAAAATAAAAGAACATGGGCTTCGTAGAAAAACCCCTATGTGGGCGAGGCGAAAAATCACTTTCCCTCCCTTAAGAGAAGGAAAGGCAACTATCGCTCGATGGTGATTGAAGCAGACATTGAAGGCCACCTAACATAAAAGGGTATATCTGAATGGAGGAAGCTCTAGCGAAATACTCTATGAGCATTGTCTTTTACAAATGGATGAAGACATAAGAAAAGGTTTGGTAACCTCAAACACCCCGTTAATCGGCTTTTCAGGAGAGAAGGTGCAGCCTATAGGGGAAATCTCTTTGGATGTTAGCCTTGGCTAGGGAAAATTTGAGCGCAATGAAAAGCTCACTTTCCTAGTGGTCAGATCACCATCCAGATACAATGCCATTATTGGAAGGCCGGGCATTAGCGTTTTCTCAGCCATAGTGTCAACAGCTCATGCCATGATGAAGATCCCCACCAGGGTAGGAATTTGTACGATTATGCCGTCTGTCCATCAATCCTGGGTAGGCCTGACAGAAGAAAAGAAAGGATAGAAGAAGATGATGGTAAATTGGTAATCTACTCCCAATATCCCGACCAAACAATAAACATTGGCAGATATCTTACTCCGGAAGGAAGAAAAAAGCTAGTGAATTTATTAAAAGAGAGTGTAGATGTCTTTGCGTGGGTTCCAACAGATATGACAGGTGTTCCGAGATATATTGCTGAACACACGTTAAAGATATCACAAGACAAAGTCCCGGTGATACAAAAAAGACAAAGTTTGGCCCCGGAAAGAAGCTTGGTAGTAAAAACAGAAGTGGATAGGCTAGTAAACGCTGGGATCTTAAGAGAAGCAAAATATCATTCATGGGTGGCAAATCCGTTCCTGGTCAAGAAGTCAGACGGTACATGGAGAATGTGTGTTGACTTCAAAGATCTCAACAAGGCCTGTCCAAAAGACTGTTATCCCTTGCCTGAAATTGATCTTAAAGTTGACTCAATAAAAGGTTTTACTCTTAAATGTTTTCTTAACGCATATAAGGGGTATCACCAAGTAAAGATGAACAAGGATGATGAAGAGAAGACGGCTTTCCACACCACCCATGGAATTTTTCGCTATAAAAAAATGCCATTCGGTCTAAAGAATGCAGGAGCCACATACCAACGCCTGATAGACAAAGTTTTCGCAAAGCAGCTGGGAAGAAATATGGAAGTGTATGTGAACGACCTTGTCATCAAAAGCCAAGGTGAAGACCGGATGCTAGCCGATATCCAAGAAACATTTGATAACTTGAGAGGCATAAACATGAAACTCAACCCGAGTAAATGCTCTTTTGGGTTCAAGGAGGGCACTTGGTGAGCAAACAAGACATAAAGGCAAACCCGAATAAGATCAAGGCAGTACAAGAAATGAGATCCCCCAAGACTAAGAAAGAAGTACAAAGCCTCAATGGAAGACCGGCGCACTCCATCGCTTCCTGTCAAATTATGCAGAAAGATCACTTCCATTTTTCAAAATATTAAAGGGATGCATACAAAAGAGGGATTTCGAATGGAGTGAAGAAGCAGAACAAGCATTCAAGACGCTGAAGGGGTACATCTCCAGCATCCCTACAGTGGTAGCACCCCATCCAAATGAAAAGCTCTTCTTATACTTGGCCATCAACAGGGAAGCAATAAGTACAACAATGGTGGTGGAAAGAAAAGGGTGAAAGCTGCTGGTATACTTTGTTAGCAGAGTGCTTAAAGAAGCAGAAGTCAAGTACACCACGATTGAAAAATCTGCCCTCGCCATTGTACACACGGCAAGACGTTTGAGAAGATACTTTCAAGCTCACACAGTTAATATCCTGACGAATTTCCCAATTAGAGAAGTGTTGGCAAAGCCCGAACTCTCAGACAGAATGGCCAAATGGGCAATTGAACTGGGCGAACTGGGCCTGGTGTATTCCCCCAGAACGGCAATAAAAGGCCAGGTCCTCGCTGACTTCTTGCTAGAAACCACAGAAGAAGAGATTCACACGGTAGAAGCACCAGAACAAAGCAACGAGCCTCACGAATGGAGGCTATACACGGACGGCGCGTCCAGTATTAAGGGATCAGGGGCAGGTTTGGTTTTAATCGACCCCATAGGATTGGAAATTACATACGCGCTTCGACTGAATTTTAACAGTACAAACAACGAGGCAGAATATGAACCTCTGTTAGCAGGCCTAAGAGCAGCTCTAACAATGAAGTTCGAACACTTAACGGTGTACGTGGATTTCTTGCTAATAGCCAATCAAGTGAATGGGCGGTATAAGGCTACGGAGCATACCATGTAACAATATTTGGGAAAGGCTAAAGAAATATTAAAGGGCTTTAAAAAATGCATGATCATACAAATTTCGAGAACACAAAACAAGAGGGCTGATGCCCTAAGCAAGCTAGCTTCCCTGGCTTTTGCTCACCTTACAAAAAAAGTGCTGGTTGAGGTTCTCGACAAAAGCTCTATTGCAGAAGTGCAAATAAACGATGTGATACGTGAAGAAGAACCCAATTGGATGACGCCTATTAAAAGTTTCTTCGCCCAGGGGATTCTTCCAGAAGACAAGGCGAAGGCTAACCAGATAAAGGCAAAATCAGTAGATTACACATGGGAAGATGAAAAGCTATACAAGAAAGGTTATATGTCGCCACTGCTGCGATGTGTAGGGCCTATTCAAAGCAATTACATAATACGGAAAATTCACATGGGAATTTGTGGAGCACATGCAGGTCCCAGAACTGTGGTTGCGAAGATTATGAATTTGGGATATTATTGGCCGAGCATGCATAAAGACGCAAGTGCAGAATTGCGAAAATGTGAAGTCTGTCAACTACATGCACCGGTAAAATACTCACCAAAGCACGATCTGCTCACAACATCCCTAGCCTGGCTATTCTACCAATGGGGAATGGATATTGTAGGGTTGTTCCCTCAAACAGCAGGGCAAGTAAAATTTTTACTCGTCGTAGTTGATTATTTCACAAAATGGCATGAAGCGAAACCCTTTCATCAATCTCAGGGACACAGGTGCTAAAATTCTTTTGGGAAAGCATAATCTGTAGATACGGTCTACCGGGCATAGTTGTCACGGACAACGGTAAGCAGTTCGCAGAAGGTCCTTTCAAAGATTGGTGTGAAGGATTGAAAATCAAGCAACATTTTACGTCTGTGGCACATCCGCAAGCAAATAGTCAGGTAGAAAGAATGAACAGATCTATAGTAGAGGGTTTGAAAGCAAGGTTGGGTCGCCATAGGAAAGATTGGCTTGAAGAACTACCCAGTGTATTGTGGGCCATTAGGACAACAGAAAAAACAAGCAACCTTATCTCCCCATTCAAATTGGTGTTCGGTTCGGAGACAATGATCCCAACAGAAGTAGGAGTAGAGTCACCAAGAAGGGCAAGTTTTAACCCAACTAGTAATGATGATGAGGTTTTGTTAAATTTGAGCTTAACGGAAGAATTGAGAGACAATGCGAGGCTAAAAGAGGCAAGATATAAAAAAACAAATGGAGAAGTATTACAACACCAGGGTACGAAAAGAAACTTTCAGAACTGGCGATTTAGTCCTACGAAAGAACGAAGCAAGCAAACAACAAAGCCTAGGAAAGATGGGTCCTCGTTGGGAAGGACCCTATGAAGTAGCGGAAGCACACAAAGGAGGATTCTACAAACTTAAAGATACGGAAGGCAAGGCCATCCCAAGGCATTGGAACATAACAAACCTCCGACGAGTTTATGTCTGAAAGGTTGAAAGACAGGGAAGAATAGCTACTGGTTTTTTGGAAGAGAAAGATGTTTAGTAGGCAAGTCTCGAGGAGGATGCTACCCTCACCATTTCTTTTTTCTTTTTTGAAATATTTCTCTTATGAAATATTGTAAGCTATATCTTTTGAAACCTAATGAAAGTACAAAGTTAGTATTATGTTCTATAATAGAGTGATCAATCAAATGGACATTACGAATTTGAAAAGAAGATATGAAAATAATGTCATTTTCAAAAGCATGCTTAATGGGGTCCGGCCTTGACCTACCCATATTAAGGTTAAGCACCTAAAATAATTAGCTCCCTGGGATCCGGCCTTGACCTACCCGAGGTAAAAAACACAATTGCGCAATAAATCAGAGTTGGCAAAAAGCGTATCCTGTCAAAATATAAGCCTAACAAGGCACAAAAAGGGAGAACACACACATAACGACTTGTCTAGCTAACAAGTCATTATATGCCAGCGAAACACGAAGCAGAACGCACAGTAATGTCCTAAACAAACCACGTTAGCATTAATTCAAAAAGGCTGCATAAGAGCCTAACATAGTCATCATGCTAACCTAACAAAGGTTGCAACAAAATAAGGGCAACACAAATGCCCCAAGATCAAGTTCAGTAATGCATACAAAACATAAGGTACGATAAAATAAGGGCAAAACAAACACCTTGAGAGCAATTTTAAAAGTGAAATATGATTTCAAACTTCTTCATTAACAGCAGATGACGGGACCACATCCTCCTCAACAGCAGCAGACTCCTTAACATCATCACCTCCATCAAGAGCCGTGGAAGGAACATCACCAGTTTGCTCAAATTCGACACCAACTTGACCGTCAGCTGCAACAAAACGAATATAAATAAAGAAAAGAAGGAAGGAAAAAAGCTCAGGGAAACGAACAATCTAAAAAATCCATACGCAGGTTATTAATATACCTTTCTTCTCAAGAATCACAGCATCCGCCTCCTTTGCAGCATTTGGGCCTTTCGAATCTTCACCAGAAGATGATACGAAGCTCCCCAAAGATTGATTAGAAGAAAATGTAGAGGTCATGGGGGGAGGAAGCTTCGAAGTCCCATGATCAGGAGCGGCCGGAGAACTGAAGGCGGCATGAGAACGGCTACCTTGGGATTCATGAGTAGTAGCTGAAGATCGGGTCAAACGGGCAGGCTTAAGGCTCAAGATCACTGATAGGCGCTGGTCAGCTTGGTTGGAGATGGTCTCAAGATAAGAAAATTGGGCTTTCTCAAACTGTTCTTTCGCCAGGTTGAAAGAAGACTCAGCTTCCGGACGATAGTATGTCATGGACTCCATAGCAACACCCTCTCGAGAACACTTATATCCAGCCTTAAGACCAACATTAAGACCCAATTGGTGAGTGGCCTTCTGAAACGACCCAAGAAAAGTCAAATATTCAGCAGAACGGTGCAAATTAACGATCCATGACCATGTGAAAACCCTGAGAAATAAGCCAGGAACGATCGGCCAAGGCTTGATCTTTCTTGACAACAAGGTCTTCATACTTCAGACGGAGGTCATTCAACATGTGCTTGTAACGAACCTGATCAAGCATAACTTGTTTTCGATCACTCTCTAGGATGGCACGATCTTCATCAAGACTCTTTTGTTTTAACTCAAAATCCTTTACCAGTTGGCCAAGTTCACGAGATTGACTATCTACTTGGCCATTTAATATTGAAACGGTCTCTTCCAGCTTGGATTTTGATTGTTTCTCTTCTTTCAGTTGAGACTCCAGAATAGACACCCTGTCCTAATATGACTTGCACATATCCTAGCGCTCGGTGCAGTCAGAAACAAGGGATCCAAGGGCAGCCCAATGGGCAGACATTTGCATCCTGAGAGTGTCGTCTGAAAGCCCAACATTAACAACTCTTTGAACAGGGCTGCTGATATGTTGAAGCATTTGTTAACCAACAATAGGATCAGTCAGCAGGTCATCATTCATAACAAACCAATCAGGAACAAACTTGGAAGAACCCTCCCCAATAGGTTCGGTAGTAGAAGGAGAAATAGTACCAAGTTGTCGGACAGAGGCAGGCTTGTATGACTTCGGTAGAATCATCTTGGGACCCTTAATGGTTTGACCGAGAGGCATGACATCATCTTCGTCAATAAGCATAAACTGATTCGGGGCTGGCAAGTTTTTAGAGCCATGAGTTCGACGCTTTTTGACCTCAGGATCAACAGCATGGCGTTTTCCTTTTCTTTTAGGGCCTACATTGGTACCCTGAGGGACAGGCTCAGGAATAGCCTCAACATCATCTTCAGCACAGGTGACCTTGTGATACTCCCCCTCGACAAACACAGTGCGCGCATGGAGATCTTGGGCGGATTCTTCTCCGGGATTGAGAGGGTGAGAAACAACCTCCGCATCGGAGTCGTTCTCCAGTTGCATTATAGTTTTGAGACTCAATTCTACATAAAAAGACAAGGGCCATAAGAATCACAAATGTATGCTAAAACAAGAAAAGTAAAATCCCATTACCTAAAGTCTTTTTCCTAAAAGAAAGGAGTAGATGAGTATTAGACCAAGACCCACTTAGGCCACCAAGAACCAAAACTTCCTCTAAAAAAGGACGAATCCAAGTTAGGTTGGATGAAAGCAGATCCACATGTGTAGCATCAAAATAAGAAGATCGAAGGGGAAGTTCAGACAAACTCCCAGAAGTATCACGAAAAGGCATCACAAATGGAACCAAGGAAGATTTCACCCAAAAGAATTGATTCTTCCAACCCTTGAGGGAAAGGCTAATAGGATGAACACACTGCGGTGAAGGTTCCTTTCGCCTTTGAATGGTGAACCAATCCCCATTCCAAGCAAGTTGATAAAATTGGATAAAAAGCCCTAACAAAGGACTGATACCCAAAGCTTTGCAGGCAAGTTCAAATTGGGTAATTTTGCTAATTCCAAATGGGGCGATTTGTGCAATCTGGCACCCATACATTTCGATAACGTTCAGAAAGAATTTAGAAAAAGGGAGACGGACGTTCGCAAACTCAAAGTAGCGCGAGTACAAAGCAATACAACCGGAAGGACAATCGAGGATACTGTCATCAGGGTGTGGCATAATCGGACCAAATTCATCAGAAATATGATACTCGTTACAAAATTCCAAGAAACCGCGAGTATTGATATTAGGTTTTTGTAAACCCATGTCATGACGGTTAGCCATCTTTTGCAGAAAGTAAATCGGAATAAAACAAAACGAAAACAACGAAGAAGAAGGGTGACGAGGCTAACCTGATAAATCACTCATGACGAAGAATTTTTGCAAGATCTGTAAATCGCCAAAGATCGATGAAGAAAATAAAGAAACGAAGCAAAGTGAAGATTTAAAGGATTAATGAAGTAAAGAGGCGGTTAATAAAAGTTGATTTTGAAATAGGAAGTTATTGCACGTCTAATCACAACGGGTCACATTGCTGTTAATAGTGGGCTTCAGGAAGCGACGTTTCGGGAATCAAAGAATAAAAGGAGGATAGGAAAGTAAGAGGCATGGCCTAAAAAAGCAAAACAAGCTGCGTAGTCAGGAGATGGTCAGACAAAAAGCCAAGGTATGCTAACCACACCTGACTGGGGGCTGATGACGTAAGTGGATTAACAGTCCACTAACCTAAGATGAACTGCTCAAAAGGCACTAAGCATCCTTGCAATAAAGGCAAAGCCAGCTAAATACCTGGCCATATGGTAAAGCTCGATGAAGCGGGGGAGGACATGAGAACCAACCATGAGGCCAGAAGCAGGCAAAGTTCAGAAGATAATACAAGTACAGCTAAAGAAAGACAACCTTTTAGCATTAAAAAGGTAAACGCATGAAAAGGAGACTAGTATCTCCTTTGAAGGATAAACCTTTATACCAATCTGGAAACATTATCATGGATCGAGAACAAGGATAAGGAAAGGAAAAGTTTATCAGCCAAATAAGGAGGAAGTTGTCTCCTAGCAAACGAATCAACTCGCATTATATATATGGAGGACTCCAATGAAAGCAGTGTATGTCATTCTCTCACTATTCACTCGCTCACTTACTACATTTGATGTGTTTTGCAACATGAATGAAAGCTAATTCGTCTGGTTGTGATTCCATTTTGCATGCTTTTTCGAGGACGAAAAAAGAGTAAGTGTGGGTATTTTGATGTGTTGCAAAACACATCACCTTTTTCTAAGTGTTTTGTGGTTTATTTAGGTAGTTTCGAGTCATTTTAGTTGGTTTTTAGTTAAATTTTAATCTTTAAGTCTATTCTTAGTTCTTGTAATGTTTTTGCAGTAATTTGGACGTAATCAGAAGCAAAGCCAGCATGGAAACAGGATGCAAGTTGAGCGGAAGCTTGAAGGAAGAGGAATTGGAAGGAATTGGAGGTTACACCATGAAAAGTTCAAGACTTTCTGGTTGAACAGGTGTTAGGCGATACGCGCAGGATATGTGTCCTGATGCGCGTATCGCGTAGAATGATTAAACGCGGAGTGGGCTTTTTTAGATGTTACGCGATGCGCGCAGGACATGTGTCCTGATGCGTGTATCGCCTAGAGTGTGTTTACGGGTTTTTTTTATTAAACTTGTTATTTAAACCTAAAGAAAACCCTAAGCAAAACATACTCGATTCTGGCCGTTTAAGGAGCAAAGAAAGACGAATTTCGAAGGAAGAGCAAGGAGAAGGAGTTAAAGATCAAGATTCGGGTCGTAGAATCGTTCGGGATCATAAAACCGGGTTTTTTAGTCTTTACTTCTTTACGTTTTCGCTACTTGTTTATGATGTTAACTTTGAAACCTTTATTTTTTATGTTAATTTCTGCAATTATGAGTAGCTAAACATCTTAGTGCCATTTAGATGATGAACGTTTGTTGAACTATGCTTGACTCGATTGTTTCGAATGGTTTATGGAATATATGTTAGTTTAATGCATGATTAATAGTTGTTGGATGTGTTTGATTGTTAAAGTTATAATCTTTGATATTTTTACCACGTTTTTACTTGAATTGGATGGTTGTTTCGATCATATGATTTAGGTAGCCTAGTTGTTCATCATAATTAAACAACTTGTGTAATGTGTTGCTAGACGTAGTGACCATTAGAACCGGTAAAGATTAGGTTTAAAGCTTTAATGATCTACTTAGCTTTTGATTGAAAGATATTAGCTAATCGGTTAATTGTAATAGTTAAATAGTTAGGATTTTAACGGTCCGAAAGGAGGTTACCTAATTAGTTAATTATTGTGTTGATTGAGTTCGATTAATTGTTATTTATGATGCCCCTTTGCATGATAATGTGATGAGTCTTTTAGATCGAAAGATTAATAGATTTTCGGGTGTGCTAATATAATTGGAGAGACCGAGAGGTAATTCGATCAACCGATAATAGAAAAGCGTTCCTTAGGGATTAATTGGTCACACTTGGAGAAAGATCCGAGATCCATTTAGTTGCTAAGATTCGTACGTTTAGGAATTCGGTTTCATTTCTATTCGAGGTAGTCGGGTCAAGTTCATAGTTCGCATTCAGGATTCATCTAAGTGGTACTTCTTCTTTTTCTTGATTGTTATCAAAGTTTCTATTCTTGTCAGTTTTGAGTTGTTCGGTAGCTTAAGTATTTTATTTTAAAGTCTTTTAGGATCGTTTTATTAGAAAACCCCCCCTTCATTTAACAACTTTATTTTGTCCTAGTTAAGTCATATTTCTTATTTATAGTGTCTCTAGGGTTCGATATCCGGACTTCTCAACGCTTGTCTACATTCGATAGGTACACTTGCCTGTCTCATGGTCTAGTGAAAGTTGTCTAGAGTTTAACTCGAGTGTCTAAGTCGAGTCTTAGGTTAAGTATTTTTGGTTTTATTTTTATAGGCCCGTTTTAGTACATCAAGTCAAGTTTTTGGCGCCGTTGCATGCTTGATGTACTAAAACGGGCCTATAAAAATAAAACCAAAAATACCTAACCTAAGACTCGACTTAGACACTCGAGTTAAACTCTAGACAACTTTCACTAGACCATGAGACAGGCAAGTGTACCTATCGAATGTAGACAAGCGTTGAGAAGTCCGGATATCGAACCCTAGAGACACTATAAATAAGAAATATGACTTAACTAGGACAATATAAAGTTGT
The DNA here is from genome assembly GCA_030867185.1 of Tagetes erecta. Lineage (NCBI taxonomy): Eukaryota > Viridiplantae > Streptophyta > Magnoliopsida > Asterales > Asteraceae > Tagetes > Tagetes erecta. The sequence goes on from CM061491.1 coordinate 22,913,516, forward strand.
TAAATGAAGGGGGGGTTTTCTAATAAAACGATCCTAAAAGACTTTAAAATAAAATACTTAAGCTACCGAACAATTCAAAACTGACAAGAATAGAAACTTTGATAACAATCAAGAAAAAGAAGAAGTACCACTTAGATGAATCCTGAATGCGAACTATGAACTTGACCCGACTACCTTGAATAGAAATGAAACCGAATTCCTAAACATACGAATCTTAGCAACTAAATGGATCTCGGATCTTTCTCCAAGTGTGACCAATTAATCCCTAAGGAACGCTTTTCTATTATCGGTTGATCGAATTACCTCTCGGTCTCTCCGATTATATTAGCACACCCGAAAATCTATTAATCTTTCGATCTAAAAGACTCATCACATTATCATGCAAAGGGGCATCATAAATAACAATTAATCGAACTCAATCAACACAATAATTAACTAATTAGGTAACCTCCTTTCGGACCGTTAAAATCCTAACTATTTAACTATTACGATTAACCGATTAGCTAATATCTTTCAATCAAAAGCTAAGTAGATCATTAAAGCTTTAAACCTAATCTTTACCGGTTCTAATGGTCACTACGTCTAGCAACACATTACACAAGTTGTTTAATTATGATGAACAACTAGGCTACCTAAATCATATGATCGAAACAACCATCCAATTCAAGTAAAAACGTGGTAAAAATATCAAAGATTATAACTTTAACAATCAAACACATCCAACAACTATTAATCATGCATTGAACTAACATATATTCCATAAACCATTCGAAACAATCGAGTCAAGCATAGTTCAACAAACGTTCATCATCTAAATGGCACTAAGATGTTTAGCTACTCATAATTGCAGAAATTAACATAAAAAACAAAGGTTTCAAAGTTAACATCATAAACAAGTAGCGAAAACGTAAAGAAGTAAAGACTAAAAAACCCGGTTTTATGATCCCGAACGATTCTACGACCCGAATCTTGATCTTTAACTCCTTCTCCTTGCTCTTCCTTCGAAATTCGTCTTTCTTTGCTCCTTAAACGGCCAGAATCGAGTATGTTTTGCTTAGGGTTTTCTTTAGGTTTAAATAACAAGTTTAATAAAAAAAAAACCGTAAACACACTCTAGGCGATACGCGCATCAGAACACATGTCCTGCGCGCATCGCGTAACATCTAAAAAAGCCCACTCCGCGTTAAATCATTCTACGTGATACGCGCATCAGGACACATATCCTGCGCGTATCGCCTAACACCTGTTCAACTAGAAAGTCTTGAACTTTTCATGGTGTAGCCTCCAATTCCTTCCAATTCTTCTTCCTTCAAGCTTCCGCTCAACTTGCATCCTGTTTCCATGCTGGCTTTGCTTCTGATTACGTCCAAATTACTGCAAAAACATTACAAGAACTAAGAATAGACTTAAAGATTAAAATTTAACTAAAAACCAACTAAAATGACTCGAAACTACCTAAATAAACCACAAAACACTTAGAAAAAGGTGATGTGTTTTGCAACACATCAAAATACCCACACTTACTCTTTTTTCGTCCTCGAAAAAGCATGCAAAATGGAATCACAACCAGACGAATTAGCTTTCATTCATTTCCAAAATTTCCAAGCAAACAACAACCAAGTAACGAGTCATTAACATTTTGTCAAGTCAATCCTAACACTAGCCAATCAGGTTCCTTAAGAACATGTTCTATATCTTAAATCATTCAATCCATTTTAGGGCCTCACACTAAGGAAGATTTAATTTAGCCTGGTTTAATTGTTGCTTGACGAGGCACGCTTCAAATCATTTGATTCTCCCAACCCACAATAATTCAAGGAACTTAACCTAGTTGAATACGAGTGTCATATTGGGTTGGACATTTGATGGATGATGTTTACGGGCATAGACTCTCCTTTTTTTTTTTCTCTAAAACAAGATCACCTCACCCAGGGGTGTCGGCTCCAAGTCGCTATCCCAGAGGTAGAGCACATGAGGTCTTGGATCACTTGTTTTAACTTTATTTGGCTCATTTTGAACTCTTTTTTTTTTCATTTCAAGCATCTTTGAGCTTTCTTTGGCTACTTTGAGCCTTATTTTCAGTCTATACCCTTGTGAACATTGATTATGGAGCGCCACTTCTTTTGAAAGAAGCGTGCTATAAATCCCACCATGACACTTATTCTCAACTAGTGTAAGTCCAACAAATTAAAGTGGTGCCTAAGTTTTTCTTAGTTAAGGCTTCTTTAACTCTCCTATGGTGATAACCCACGAAATTTCTCAAATAACTCGAGTTTAAACGTTGCACTTAATGAACCCTCAAAGCTAATTGGATTTTCAACAAAATATCAAACGACTCATCCTTTCTTTATTATTCACTTATCTTTTCTTCCATTCAAAAGCTAATTTACCAGTTTTTTCTATCATTTCCCATTTATCTTGCAAGGCTTTCCAAAAACATTTTATTTTTATATTTTTTTTTCTTTTATATATCAAATTAACCTCCCATACCCACACTTGAAACGCACATTGTCCCCAATGTGATTAGGAAGATCACTCGACAAAGGTAACTACAAAACGACTAAAACAACTAGACTAACTCACATAATAATAAAACAAATATAAAGACAATAAATAGAATGTAAGTTGGAACAGTCACACCTGGTATATGCAGTGAAAATTGGTGTGCAAGTTGCTCCCGTCCGTCCGTCTATTCATCTGGATCATCATCACCGACACCCCCCTGTCCTCCATAAGGACCATGATAGGGTGAATACCCCTGATAGGGGTATGTGAACCAATCAGGCACCGGAATATGTTGTTGTTCCATGACATACCGAATCGCGCCATCCTGCCGATCTAACCTTTCATGCACTCTAGCATTTTCAGTGCGATAATAAGCATCCTGCTGATCGAATCTCCCAAAGATCGCGTCCCGCAAACTTTCCATTCCAAAGGGTTCCGGCGGAAACTCCCGCAACGGATATTGTTGCTGCGGGAGTTCATGCCGTGCGCGATGTATAGGACGCTGTCGATGCGGTGGTGCACCCCTCTGTAATTCATCCGCTACATAAGTCCCAGCCGGTGGTGGTTCCTGTGCATCCTGCCTTGGCGCCACCCACCTAACTGTGTCATCCCATTCAATAATACCAGATGATCGAAGCTCTTGCAACCCAAACACTCCTGTAACGGGCCCTTGCGTCAAATGATTTTCCGGATAGCGATTGAACACACCCAAGTGATTAGCAATCCGTGTGACAAACGGCCCTAAATCCAACCTAGTCGTCGGGCCTCCCTTTCTCCCCCTTATAAACGAGCTCAACAGGAAACATGCCAAATTCACCTCTCTCCTATTGGCTAAGCAGTACATGGCAAACAGATCCAAGTTGTTCACCTTGTCCTTCCCTTTCCTACCCACAATCGTTCCTGCCAATAACCTGTGAACATATTTCAGGAATGGATCTCGAATTGCGGATGCAACCATGTTCGACGAATACCCTGTGCCTGAAATCTTCCTCCAATATTCTCCTAACTCAGCTTGTGACACAGTTCTCTCTACATCCTTTCTGTCCTCCCCTCTCAAAGCCATATCGAACTCGGGTTGGTGAATTTCATATTCTGTGTAAAATCCGGCTGCAACCCCAAATTGACCCACACTCATCTCATAAATCTGCCTCCCTAGAGAAAATGATACTGCAGCTGCTCGATTATAATGGCTCGGATTGTACTTGAGCATGGAGTGAAACTCAACTGTAAGCTCGCAGTATTGCTGATCCATACATTGTATTGCACCCAACCATCGAGGCCCAAAATAGTCCGAAATCTGTTGTTGTGCACCCAGCTGGTTCATGAGCCCCCAATCTATTGTCCTGTGTCGCAGGAGCTCTATTTCAGTGAACTTTTCACACTTTTCCAACTCTTTTGTGCCCATTTGAAACATTAAGAAAGTGTGACGGGAAAGGACTCTGTCTTCCTCCGGGATGGGTATATCATCGGGCTGAGGAATAATTGGCGGTGCAGAATATCGGATGGTTCTTGTGATGACATGAACCGGCCGATTTTCATCATCCGACTGGCGCGCCCTTCGTTTACCCGCTCTAGACGAACCTTCACCTCGATGCATGTCTGCAAAAACAAACCAAGCATACAATAGTAAATAAGGGGTGCGATATCCAGGTTCAAACGATTGTATAGCATTTTGGTCGCAATCGTTTGAATCATCCAAAAAAGATATAAGACGGACCATACGGAAAGAAATAAGTAAATAACGACTAAATCAAGCTTCTCGTGCTTGAATGGAGATTGAGTACAAGCACGAGAAACCGAATTTAGTAGCAACCCCCTAAGACCTAGACGCATCAAACAAACTTAAAGACTCGATTTTTAACATGAACTACCTAATGAAAACTGGATGAAATCCTTTGGTCTTTTTGAACAAATTCAACCTTCTCGCAAGTCACACTTAAGCACAATATATCCTACACGATGTGGACTCGATTAAAAAAAAACTAAGCTCGGACGTTAACATGTTACTTGATACCCACACTTGGTTGTTTGACTTATGGCTATGTTATCATGATGAGACAAAGAAATATTACAAGTCAAAACACCAAGTTGTTCAACAAACGACAAACTACCTTTAACAAAATCAAAGCTTGAAAGTGACACAAATTATTGTTTATAAACATGCTAAACACTTGTCACCCACAATGCATTCTCTTAAGTAGGCTAAAACATAGACTAATTCGACCAACCTACTTGCAACTTCCTAACCCCCAATTCCAATCAACCTCAAAATTTGAGGCCAAACAAACAATCCGGATTTCAATTATGTAGCACATATGAAGACACACATTTGCAAACAATAAACTAACACACCCAACAAAGAAATGGAAGAGAAATCATACCTGGTTGGAGGAGTAATCAAAGGATGAAAGAGTGAAACTCAAACCCAAAATCACCTCTTAATGTGAACAATAGTGGTGATGTGGTGTTGTAGGGCGGTGGTCGGAGGTTGGGTGGGGGCTGGGTGAAAGTGATGTGTGGTGATTAGGGTTTGTGTGCGCCCCCTTTTGTGCAACCCGTTTTGTTTTTTTTTCTGTCAAATATGTGCTACGCGATACGCGCATCATGATGTTCAATCTGCGCGTATCGCCTAGTAAAGGATTTGACCCGCTCTTTGACCATCTTCTAAGCGATGCGCGCATCATGATGTTCACTCTGCGCGTATCGCCTAGAGGGCATATGACCAGAAAAAAAAAACACTTGTTACTTAGAAAAATATTTCAACACTTTTTCTCAACTAGTGTAAGTCCAACTAGAAAAAAACACTTATAACACATTTTTTTCTCAAAGATTTTTTATGATTAAAATTATAACCCGCACAAACCTGGATCTTCATCCCAGCTCGATTTCTCCTCAATTCTGGGTTGAGTCCCTGAAACACAAGCACATACCGACGCATAATACCCGAAAACACAAAATAAGACTAAGGGAAAAAAGAACGTAAGACTTAAACACACAACTAATGAAACAAAATGAAGAAAATAAAAATTAACTAAACACATGTGTACAAAATTTACACTCGGTTGTTAACCCGAGATCAACAATCACAGTTTAAGCATGATCGATATCAAGGAGAGTCACTTCCTCCTCGATGGTTGTGTCAACCGGTCCACCTATATAATGCTTGAGCCTATGACCGTTGACTTTCCACGAACTACCCACATCATCCGAGATCTCGACCGTGCCATAAGGGAAAACCTCTTTAACTATGAATGGCCCTCTCCACCTAGATTAGAGCTTACCCGGGAATAACTTCAAGCGCGAATTATAAAGTAAGACTTTATCCCCGGTGTGAAACTCCTTCACTCCTCTCAACCTACTATCATGCAACGCCTTAGTTCGCTCCTTATAATTCCATGACCTAGCGTATGCATCGTCCCTCAATTCTTCTAACTCGTGTAGTTGGAGAAACCGGTTTTTTCCCGCTTTAGACAAGTCAAGATTGACCGCCTTAAGCGCCCAAAAAGCTCTATGTTCTAACTCTACCGGTAGATGACACGCTTTGCCATAGACAATTTTAAACGGTGTGGTTCCTATGGGTGTTTTAAAAGCGGTCCTAAAAGCCCATAGCGCGTCATCTAACTTATCGGACCAATCCTTTCGATTGGCTCCGACAGTCTTCTCCAAGATACGTTTTATACCCCTGTTAGCATTTTCGACTTGACCACTGGTTTGCGGATGATAAGCAGTGGATAACCTATGGTTCACTCCGTACCTAGCTAACACTCTCTCCATTTGGGCATTGCAGAAATGCATGCCCCGATCACTAATTAGAGCCTTCGGGGTTCCGAACCTACTGAACAACCTCCTCAGAAAGGCTACCACGACCCTTGCATCATTAGTAGTCAACGCTTGAGCCTCAACCCACTTAGAAACATAGTCAATGACAACAAGAATATATCTATGACCTCGCGATGAAGGGAACGGTCCCATGAAATCTATACCCCACACATCGAACACCTCAACTACTTGGATCGGGTTTTGGGGCATCTCATTTTTTGATGAGATGTTACCCGTCCGTTGACACGCATCACAGGATCTTACTAAGTCGTGAGCATCCTTAAACACTGTTGGCCAATAAAACCCGGCATCAAGCACCTTCTTTGCGGTGTGTGATGGACCATGGTGGCCTCCCGTCAAACCCTCGTGACAGTGTTTAAGAATCTCCCTGCCTTCCTCAGCACTAACGCACCTCCTAAACACTCGGTCGGCTCCTAAACGAAACAAATATGGAGCATCCCAGATGTAATGATTAGCATCTGCAAAAAACTTCTTCCTCTGCTGGGATGACATACCCGTCACTACCTTTCCTTCGGACAGATAGTTTGCCAGATCAGAGAACCATGGCAAACCTTGATCTTCCGCTTTCACATACATCAGAGATTCATGAGGGAACGTGTCTCCGATGTTCTCCTCGAAGATCTCATCCCTAGACGGATCCTCCAAACGTGATAGATGATCTGCCGCCACGTTTTCGGCCCCCTTTTTATCCTGAATCTCTATGTCGAATTCAGAAAGGAGGAGGATCCACCGAATCAATCTAGGCTTGGCATCTTTCTTCGCAAACAAATATCGCACAACCTGATGATCGGTATAAACAACGGTCTTGGACAGAACCAAATAAGACCTGAACTTGTCAAATGCGAAGATGACTGCCAGAAGCTCTTTCTCGGTGGTCGTGTAATTCTCTTGAGCATCGTTGAGCGTCTTACTTGCGTAATAGATCGGATGGAAGTGCTTATTTATCCTCTGTCCAAGCATAGCCCCGACTGCGAAGTCACTAGCATCACACATGAGTTCAAAGGGAAGACTCCAGTTGGGTGCTATCAGAATAGGAGCGCTAGTCAACTGCTCCTTCAGAAACTCAAACGCCTTAAGACATTCCGCATCGAAGACATACGGGATGTCCTTCTCAATAAGACGGGTCATGGGTCTAGTGATTTTGGAAAAATCCCTAATGAACCTACGATAGAAACCCGCATGACCCAGAAAACTACGAACGGATTTCACGTTTGTGGGCGGAGGAAGCTTACTAATGGTTTCTATCTTAGCGTGATCTACCTCTATACCCTCACGTGAAATCTTATGCCCTAGAACGATCCCCTCGGTTACCATAAAATGGCACTTCTCCCAGTTCAACATGAGGTTCGTTTCTATGCACCGCTTCAGCATACACTCAAGATTAGACAAACAATGATCGAATGAACTCCCAAACACTGAAAAATCATCCATAAATACCTCCATGGAGTTCTGCATCATATCCTGAAAAATAGCCACCATGCATCTCTGAAAAGTGGCTGGAGTGTTACATAACCCAAATGGCATACGGCGATATGCGAAAGTCCCGAAAGGTCATGTAAACGTGGTTTTCTCCTGATCCTCAGGTGCAATGGGGATCTGGAAATAACCTTTGAATCCATCAAGGAAACAGTAGAACTGCTGCCCTGCTAGACGCTCCAACATCTGATCAATGAAAGGAAGGGGAAAATGATCCTTCCTTGTGGCATCATTGAGCCTTCTATAATCTATGCAGACTCGCCATCCTGTGACAGTTCTAGTCGGAATCAGCTCATTCTTATCACTAACGATTACTGTCATCCCTCCTTTCTTCGGGACAACCTGAATAGGACTCACCCAGTTGGAATAAGATATGGGATAGATCATGCCGGCGTCAAGGAGCTTGAGAACCTCCTTCTTAACCACCTCAGACATGTTCGGGTTGAGTCTCCTCTACGGTTGAACAACAGGCTTATACTCATCCTCCATGAGTATTTTATGCGTGCAAAAGGAAGGGCTGATGCCCTTGATATCAGTGAGCTTCCACGCAATAGCCTGTCTGTGTGCTTGGAGCACATCAATCAAACGCAGCTTTTCTTCCTCCGCCAATTGACTAGAGATAATAACGGGCAAACCTACCTCCCCATCTAAGAATGCATACTCTAAGTGTGAAGGAAGGTCCTTAAGCTCTAAAGATGGCGAGGCTTCTACCGAAGGTTTACCACCCCCCTCGGTATCATCCTTCACCTCGAATGCCTGGGAAAATTCAGGAGGCTTACTAGCCTGGCTGTTCATAAGGTGTTCGGGTCGAACATCCATCTCAACTTCCCGGTTCTCCTCATCCAGGTCTTCCATGGGCAACAGATCTGCACCACTGATGTAGTCAAGACAGCGGTCCACTTGAGAAATGAACGCATCGAGAAAATAGACCGAATCGTCTTGACCACTGGAATTGTTCATCGCTTTCGAGACATCGAAGGTGACTGTCTCATCCCCTACACGAAGTGTGATCTTACCGTCGTAGACGTCGATCAGTGCCTTTGCAGTGCGCAAGAAGGGTCGTCCCAAGATCAGTGGAACTTTGTCGTCCACCTCCATGTCAAGAATAACGAAATCCACGGGGAAAACAAATTTATCGACCTTCACCAACAAGTTCTCCACTATCCCCCGTGGATATTTGACCGATCGGTCCGCTAACGAAATGCTCATGCGCATAGGAGTCGGATCCCCTAGGCCTAACCGTTTATAGATAGAATACGGCATAAGATTTATGCTAGCACCTAGATCCGCTAACGCGTGGTTCACAGTCGAACTACCAAACAAACACGGGATCGTGAAGACTCCCGGATCTGCTAACTTCTCCGGTAGTCTGTTCTGGACCACCGCAGAGCATCGTTCACTAAGAGTGACCGTCGAGAGCTCCTCCAGCTTCTTTTTATTAGATAGGAGATCTTTCAGGAACTTCGCATACTTGGGCATATGCTGGAGTGCCTCGACGAATGGCAGATTTATTTTCAATTGCTTGAACAGTTCAAGGAAATGCCCATAATCCCTCAAGTATTTTTGTCGCAATTACCGAGCGGGATATGGACATCGACTGTAATCCTCATCATCTACAGGACCTTTCTTCTTCCCCTCACTCTTCTTACCCATTGTTTCCCTAGGTGGAGGTTTGCTAGCTAAGGGTGTAACTATGGGCTCTACACTAGGTCTCTTTCCACCGGGAGTTTCCATCTCTAACTCTTCATCTACCTCCTCCTCTTTCTCCTCTATCTCAACTATCTCTAGGTTCTTATCTCCTCCCTTACCACTACGAGTAGTTACCGCTTTCACGGAAGCATTCGGATTAGTTTGAGTGGATCCTGAAAATGAACCTGACTGCCTAGACTGTTGACTCAACTTTTTGGACATCTCACCCACGGAGCGCTGAAGATCTAAGAATGCGGATTGCTGATTTCTCAGCAGGATATCGTGCTCTTTCAGCCTCTGTTGGGTTTCCTGATCTCTATTGACTATCTGTGATATCAATTGGGTCTGAGTAGTTAAGAGATCCTTAATATCCTTGACTATCTGTCACCACTAGCCTGGGGTTGTCTCTGCTGAAACCCGGGAGGATTTCCGCCAGACCTCCAACTAAATTTAGGATGATTCCTTCATCCCGGATTATAAGAACCACTAAAAGCACCACCAGATCCCCTACCATGACCTCCTATGAAATCTACCTGTTCCTGACTCATGGTTGGGCAATCTATGGTGTCATGTCCTCCCCTACACACCTCACACTTATTCACACTCATCTTAAGGTCTTTAATGTCATTACGCACAGCTTCCATCATGACTGCTAGATCCGACCCTGGACTTACCTGGTAAACCCCCTAGTAGTGGAAGTAGACGACTTCGGATGGGGACTTTCCTGCTCAGATAGCGCAAAGCTCTCGAACATTTCTTCACATTGAGGCACACTCTTCTTCTCCATAATGTATCCTCCAGCAGCAGTGTTAAACATTACTTGAGTTTCGTGGGTAAGACCGTTATAGAATTTCTCAACAAGTGCCCACTCGGTCAACCCATGCTAGGGACATCTACTCCGCAGCGTGTTGAAACGCTCCCAAGCCATGTGGTAAGGCTCGTCGGGACCCATGCGGAAGGAATGAATTTGCTCCCTCAGGCGAGCAGCTCTAGACGGTGGATAATACTTCTTAAGAAACTTGGCCTGCAGATCAGCCCAAGTGGTGATGGAGTCCTGAGGGAGTGTGTCTAGCCAACTAGCAGCGCGACCAGACAACGAGAAGGGAAAAAGGCGCAAATACACCGCATCCCCATTGACATTGGTGATGTTGAACGTGTCGCAAACTCGCACGAATCGGGAAAGATGACCTGGCGCATCCTCTTCCTCAAGGCCATGGAATTGGGTGGCGCTAGTGATGGTGGACATAACGTAGGAAGGGATTTGCCAATTGTTGGTGTTGGCTACTTCGGGGCGAGTGATGGACGAGCGAGCCCCGGTGACGCCATCGCTGGCGCGCTCATGGACAGTGCGGTTATTCATATCAGAAAACAAGGGAGGAACGTGTACCTTTTTCTCTTCGATAATAGCTGCCAAACGTGCACGAAGTAGTCTACACCGCTCGTGCAAATCTCTCTCCGGCTCCGCAGATTCAGGGAATGGTGGCGATCCTTTCGAACGGGTATGTGGCATACACTGGAAAAAAGAAAATGAAAGTAGATGAGGAAATAGACGGAAAATCTAAGATATGACAAATTAACTAGGGAAAACAACGAATAACGAGACTAAACTAAACTATTGTCCTAATCAAGCTAATTTCACTATTGCCAAGTGTCCCCGGCAACGGCGCCAAAAACTTGATGTACTAAAACGGGCCTATAAAAATAAAACCAAAAATACCTAACCTAAGACTCGACTTAGACACTCGAGTTAAACTCTAGACAACTTTCACTAGACCATGAGACATGCAAGTGTACCTATCGAATGTAGACAAGCGTTGAGAAGTCCGGATATCGACCCCTAGAGACACTATAAATAAGAAATATGACTTAACTAGGACAAAATAAAGTTGTTAAATGAAGGGGGGGTTTTCTAATAAAACGATCCTAAAAGACTTTAAAATAAAATACTTAAGCTACCGAACAACTCAAAACTGACAAGAATAGAAACTTTGATAACAATCAAGAAAAATAAAAAGTACCACTTAGATGAATCCTGAATGCGAACTATGAACTTGACCCGACTACCTCGAATAGAAATGAAACCGAATTCCTAAACGTACGAATCTTAGCAACTAAATGGATCTCGGATCTTTCTCCAAGTGTGACCAATTAATCCCTAAGGAACGCTTTTCTATTATCGGTTGATCGAATTACCTCTCGGTCTCTCCGATTATATTAGCACACCCGAAAATCTATTAATCTTTCGATCTAAAAGACTCATCACATTATCATGCAAAGGGGCATCATAAATAACAATTAATCGAACTCAATCAACACAATAATTAACTAATTAGGTAACCTCCTTTCGGACCGTTAAAATCCTAACTATTTAACTATTACGATTAACCGATTAGCTAATATCTTTCAATCAAAAGCTAAGTAGATCATTAAAGCTTTAAACCTAATCTTTACCGGTTCTAATGGTCACTACGTCTAGCAACACATTACACAAGTTGTTTAATTATGATGAACAACTAGGCTACCTAAATCATATGATCGAAACAACCATCCAATTCAAGTAAAAACGTGGTAAAAATATCAAAGATTATAACTTTAACAATCAAACACATCCAACAACTATTAATCATGCATTGAACTAACATATATTCCATAAACCATTCGAAACAATCGAGTCAAGCATAGTTCAACAAACGTTCATCATCTAAATGGCACTAAGATGTTTAGCTACTCATAATTGCAGAAATTAACATAAAAAACAAAGGTTTCAAAGTTAACATCATAAACAAGTAGCGAACACGTAAAGAAGTAAAGACTAAAAAACCCGGTTTTATGATCCCGAACGATTCTACTACCCGAATCTTGATCTTTAACTCCTTCTCCTTGCTCTTCCTTCGAAATTCGTCTTTCTTTGCTCCTTAAACGGCCAGAATCGAGTATGTTTTGCTTAGGGTTTTCTTTAGGTTTAAATAACAAGTTTAATACAAAAAAACCCGTAAACACACTCTAGGCGATACGCGCATCAGGACACATGTCCTGCGCGCATCGCGTAACATCTAAAAAAGCCCACTCCGCGTTTAATCATTCTACGCGATACGCGCATCAGGACACATATCCTACGCGTATCGCCTAACACCTGTTCAACCAGAAAGTCTTAAACTTTCATGGTGTAACCTCCAATTCCTTCCAATTCTTCTTCCTTCAAGCTTCCGCTCAACTTGCATCCTGTTTCCAGGCTGGCTTTGCTTCTGATTACGTCCAAATTACTGCAAAAACATTACAAGAACTAAGAATAGACTTAAAGATTAAAATTTAACTAAAAACCAACTAAAATGACTCGAAACTACCTAAATAAACCACAAAACACTTAGAAAAAGGTGATGTGTTTTGCAACACATCAACATTCTCATATGAACACATATTCTTTCTTCACACACGCATACTTGCTTCATGATCTGAGCATTAACACTCCATCCACATTTACAAGACACTGATTCTCACGCCGGAGGTGGATCACAGGGGACCCCCCCTGTGGTGAGCCTAACGGTTGTTACTTGTGTGGAGATCTCAGGTCAGGAAGTTAGGAGGCTCGGCAATATCTAAAGTCATACTCATATACTTAATCTCAGATCTTACAACATTTGTTGTAACAGGTTTCTTTCACACTTAGCAACCATGTGGATTTCCTTCCCCTTGGCTTTTTCCTTGTCTTTTTCAGACTTTTCTTGGTGATGTTTATTTGCTTTGATGTCTTTAATCAAGTGTGTTAGTTCTCCTAACTTTACAGACGCTTAAATTCTCTTTTATAGCTGAAAGCATTCATTGATATGATGACCATGATCTCCGTGGAAGTCACAATACTTCTGCGCATTCTTGTCGCTTGGAGCCCTCACCGAAGGCCCGAACCTTTCTTCTTTCGAGGAGAGAATCTCCTGGTGAGTCTTATTTAACTCTGTAAACTGGATATGCTTGGCTTTATCTTCATGATCCAGTTGGCGCTGTCTTTGGTAGCTCTGCTTTCCGTAGGGCTTGCGAGATTCCTGGTGATTGTAAGGAGATCGTCTTTCTACGAAGGGTTGGAAATGTTTACTTTGGGACCGGGAATGTCCATGTGCCTTTCCATCCTGGGCTCCACCTTTTTTTGGCTACGTCGAGACTTTGTGCTGCCTCTTTTCCCCTTAAGAAGGAAGGATTCCGCCGTTCCCATTGCTTCTTCCATAGTTTTTGGGATGATTATGTTGGACTCTTCTATAAGCTGCCTTGGATTAACCCCATGAAATATGAAACTTATCACATATTCACATATCTAAATCTATATTTAAAACTAACAACTAACAAGAAATACAAACCTCTTGTATACTTGTAGTTAACTGAGACTTAGGGTTTAACCAAATATGGATTTTAGTTTCTTGAATATTGGAGAACGGAGAATTAAAGTTTAATTATGAATAGATGATGATTGACAGAAGATTGGAAAATCGATTTTAGATTCTTGATTGTTGAAGTGGAGATACTTATCGGTGGTCGAATGGATTATAGGAGTCAAGAAGTGATTTCATATTTTTTTGGAACATCAGACTTTCATAAAACCTTTTTTTCAAGTTTCGGGAATTGGGTTTGGGTCATCGGTTGGATTAATGTGTTTAATTGGTAAATGATTTAATGGTTTTGAGCACAAATTGGTTAATATTTGAGACGAAATGAAACTATCTAAATAAATAAAACTAGTTATCTTTAATACATTATTTTTTATAAAGCTACATAATTTATTCAAAACTAGTTAGGTAATGGTGTTAAATATTTTTTTAGAATAACAATGGTGTCAGTAATAAAAAAGTATGGTGTCGGGCGGAATCTTGTTATATAAATTTACGCGCGCGAAAAAAATAATGGTGTCGATCGATACCAATGTCGTGTATGTGTATCCGCCAATGTCTAGGGATGAAGTTTAGAAACATATTAGACCGGTACTGTATCGGTTCTACACCCGTACAACACCGATATAGGTACCAAAATACCGATACTGAATTTGAGGAGAAGTGGTAACGAATACCGTATCAAATTTATCGGTTCGATATGGATACGGTATCTATACAATACCGATACGATATTCGAGAAAAAATCTAATCCCTAATGATAACTCTTGCCCGTAAACAGGGGCGTACCCACCTTGCAGGGTGGGGGTGCGCCCGCTCCCCCTGCGAAATTTTTTTTTAGTATTTATATGTTAAATTCCCGATCGACCCCGTAAAATTTAACCCTCGACCCCTTATCCAGTCTTGAAAACTCAGTTTAACGGTCAATCCATAACCAATAGGAGACATATAATATTTAACCATGAATTGGGTTAAATAATGATTAGAAGATAATAATATATATTTATTTATATTGTCATGTATAGTCAAGCATTGAAATATTATAACCTCAAGTGTTTCACCATTGCACAAAACCATCAACATAGTTGATGATTCGGATGATCATGAGTAGAAGAAAGAAAATACATAAAAAAAACTAACTACTTTTGCTAAGTAATCAAATGAGAAAGTGTGAAATTGTGTAAAGCTTAGTTGTCGAACCGAAGTTCTAAACATCACCATTTTTATACCAGTTACACAAGTCCTCCAACATATACTCTTGTTTGGAAACATGGTTTGGTTTCATTCACTTCTTATTTGGAGACATATGTTGTTTAAGAAAAAAATATAAAGGATTCATTTTATAAGGTTTAAAAACAAATCCTAACTCGAACCTCAAAATGGTAACTACCAAACTTTATTTACTTAAATATACGATAAATTACTAGAGAATGTTTCAAGTATTTAGAAAGAAAAATAATGTAAAAAATGAACGAAAGAACAAAAAAAACTTACAAGTGGTTGAAAATTTGTTAAGAAAAGATGAAGTTCTAGATAGATTGAGAGAGTTTGAGAAAGAGTTTAGAGTGATGAAAGTGATTAGAGAGATTTAAGTTAGTGTTTATAGATAAAAAAAAATTAGAGTTTGACATTACAAAAAGTTAGTTAAGTGGAGGGAAATTGAAAATTTTCAATATTGAATTTAAGTGGAGGCAAAATAAAAAATTTCAATTTTAATCCCTCAAACTTATTTTATTTATTGTTTTGCACCATAAACTTGTGTTTAATCATGGTTTTGGTTACTTTAACATATGAATTATAAAACATTTATAAAATTAGTTTTCAAAAATATAAGTTTTTTGGTAAGTGCTCGGTTTGGCGTTAAAACGTATATTCACAATTGTTTAAGAGTTATACAACATATAATTAACGAAAATGATATATAAAGAGTATTTCCACTATAATCAAGTTTTGACATTATAAATAATGAATAAAGAGTACGAGCAAATTTGAAATGAAAATACATGAAAAATACAAAACGTTACATTTTTCATTATGTTTTTTCTTATGTAAATTGTAATGATATTTGACATATTTTGTTGATTTTATAAATGAAATTTAGTTTTTTTGTCATTTTTTAATTTGATCCGACCCGATTTAACTCGTACTGAATCGAACCGGGTTGGAAAAAATATTATATATTGATACTCAACCGATACCTAACAAATTTTCGATCCCCTTAAAAAACATTTCTGTGCCCGTAAATTTAGTTTCTGATATGTATTTATATATTTCAATTGACAATATTTTTCATGATGTGCTGTAATGGATAATGAAAATTATTAAACATATATATTAAAGAATTTAAAACATAAATAATATGAAACGTGTTTGAAAATGTAGTTTGCTGTTTCCAGAAGTCGCCCAATTGATTTGAAAAATTCTGGTCAAAAGATTGTCACAATTATTAATTTTGAAAATTATATGCCGTGTTTTCTTATTCAATTTCGTGTTGATTGGCTTTTTATGTGTTCAAACAACATTTGACTATACATATATTATTTTATTAATTACTAGGTTAGCACATGTGGATACCCATGAGGTTGAACAGTAAAATTTATTTATATAATTTTATCGTGAAATAAGTAATAACAAAACATCAGAAACAAAGTATGATAATGCGGATGGTTGTGGATTGACAAGTGGCGCAACGTGAAGCAACAGCTTAGCGATTTATTATAAGAGAATATGTCACAAATTTAATTTATATATATAATTAGATTTATACCGCCTCTCGTGTATTGCACCAAGAGTTGTTTAGTATTGGATCACAAATCTTTTGGTTATGAAGTCTTTCCTTTCAAGTCGTTAAGGGTGTTCAATATTTGGTTTCAACCCGATTAAACCAAACCCAAATTAAACCGAACCATTTAAAACCAAATCAAATAACATATTTGGTTTTTAGTTTGGTTCAAACCGAAAACCAAATATGTAATTTGGGTTGTGGTTTGGTTTAGGTTTCAAGATTTGGAATTCGGTTTGAACCGAATAAACCGAATTAGGCGATAACACTATTTTAATTTATATTTTATAGAATGTAAATTCTTTTATATCAATAACTAATGTCATATATGGATTATAAATCATTCACTTTACCTTGGATATAACTTTATGATGTTGATATCGTAAATCGTAAATCGTAAATTAGAAAGTGGTTTTCGGTTTGGATTAGGTTTCCAAAAATTAGGTTTGGCTCGAATAGTGGTTAGTAACAAATTTTGCTGGTAATTTTGCTATAGCGAAGTTTCCATGACTATGACCAGTTTTTTATCACGAGCAAAAGTGTAGTTTCGCTCGTAATTTCGCTGGCAACAATCTACAAACAAAACATACTAAAGCTAATCTATTACAATAATAAACTAAGTACGGATAACAATGATGTGAATGGCACCCTATTGATAACCATCAATACTCCCCTTAAGGGGGTATTCACCTTATGGGTCTTCAACATTAGCTATAGCCGATGCTTTGTCCATGCGTCGAGCAAAATCTCTGACATCCGCCTGATGATCTTCAAATTGTTGCACGCTCTCAGAGAGTTGCCTACCTTTCGATGTAACCCTTCTCGCCTTGTTGGCCACTCTCCCAAACAAACTGGCTTCTTCTTTTATTTCTGCTCCTTCTCCAGATCTGATTGGTTTTTCACACAATTCTTTTAAATCGTTATCACTAAAATAGAACACCTCCATTGGATCAAACAACCTTATTTCATTTCTTCTTCCACTCTCACTACTGCTTTGCCTGTCAAATTATCATAGAACTATTTGACAAAGTTCTGCAGCTACTTGGTTGTTGATCTGAAACTCTCATTCTGGTGATGGTTTTTATAGGCTTTAGTCTTAAGACAATCTTTTCCTTTCTTGTCGCCCGGTAATATCTTTCTTTGATCTTTTTCTTTAAAATTCATATACCCAAACCTTTCAAAATTGTCTTGAAATCCTTAGTTAATATCCTACTTGAGGACTTTTGCATGATCGTGAAGATATGCATTTATTAATGGAAGTTCAGCTAACCTTCTTAGATCCTATCAAGATAAAGTCTTGAAAGATTTTCTTGATCTCATATAGTTTATGATTCCTCCTCTTCATTTTATCATGTATCATCTTATGTTCCATGCTATATTTCCAGCTAAATATTTTTTTATTCGTTTCCTTCCTAGCAGGAGCATCCATGTTTTGGAAAGAGGAGTGTGCTTTTCGAGATTCTCTACCTTCTTGAAACAATCATCTTTCTCTATTTCCACCATATCACCTTCCAAGAACGTTTTTGAAAAATATACATCATTGGTTTTTCCTCAATTTCAAAACTCATGCTCAGAGTCATAAACCACAAGCTGCTCCTCTATTTCTTCTTCCTCTATAGCCTTATCCTTTTCAACCTCTTTAGAATCATCATTTATATTTTTAGTTTCTACAAACTAGAGGTGTCAAAATGGATGGGATGGGTGAGTTTGTTGTTGGGTTAGGATGAGAATGAGTTAAGATGAGAATAAGTTAGGATGAGAATGAGATTGGATGGCGTTTTTTAAAAATGGGCTAGGATGAGAATGGACCAAGATGAACTTTCTAAAAATGACTTAGGTGAAGATAAAATTAGATTATTTCCACCTGTTAATAAAATTATCAATAAATTATTTTGCTTAAACTAAAAATTTAAATTAATGTTAAACAAAAAAAATTGTGTTTTCAACGCAATGTTAGGCATGCCGCATGCATATCATCATTGAGCTACGCGTATGATATCATGTAACATGTGTACGTGTGATTGGCTACACACTCAATTTCACGTTATGCACTCGTTTTCATGCTATGCGCATATTGACGACAGGTAAAGAGCCTGATTCCGTGAACGCGTGTACCGATACTCGATTATGAGTCGGTAAAAAGCCCGAGCCAGACCATTATCCAAAGTTGGCGTCAATAGGCGACGTTGAAATTCAGCGTCCAGCGGGCGGCACGCCAGACACTATCAAGCCGTCAAGAGAATGCGTCTTTATGATACTAAATTTGTTTATTTGAATTATTTTTAATAAATGATTTGCAATATATAATCATTTTTTTATTACAAAACCAAACCATTTATTTAATTAATTATTTAATTACTTTGACTAAAGAGTTATTATCATAACTTTGTTTCACATTTTTGTTATTGTTAGTTTTTTCTTAACGGCAACACTTAATTTTTAAGAAGAAATATACCACACCTGCTTATAACAGGATTCGAACACAAGACTAGTGCTCCTAACATAAATGTGTTAACAATGATCCACTAACCCCGTTGTTTGTTTAGTTAGCTAGTCTCACGTTTTCATCATTTATATTATTTGACTTGATTAAATGGTCAACTCATTATACATTCTATTAAAATTATTTACATTTATTATTAGCGTACTAATTTATTTTTAAGTTTTATTTATATATCTTATTACCCATACATAAATGTGTTAACAAGACTAGTGCTCCTAACATAAATGTGTTAACAATAAGCCACTAATCCCGTTGTTTGTTTAGTTAGCTAGTCTCACGTTTTCATCATTTATATTATTTGACTTGATTAAATGGTGGAATCATTATACATTCTATTAAAATTATTTACATTATTGCTTATTATTAGCGTACTAATTTATTTTTAAGTTTCATTTATATATCTTATAAAATATAAACCGACTCATACACACCCTAGTAAAAAAGGATTGAAAATATAACTATTCTTAAGTTTTTCAAATTTCTTCTAAATATTAGGAGGCCAAAATGTAATTCGTGTTATTATAATATATTATGTAATATATTTTAATTATAAAATTATAATTATGAGAGAAACTCTCAAATAATGTCAAGTAATTAAAACAACTCTATATGATTAACACATAACGAAAATTCATTTTCCTTTCTTTTAGATGATTAGTATTGTTGATTTACAATATAAAAGGGAAGATTACTTTCTTTATATTTACTTTGTACAACGTGAATTGAATATTGTTTTTAGGGTTGGCTCAATGCGATTTGTGCTATTATAGAAAAACATATATAAAAGTGATTTTTTACAACGAAACGAATAAAGTTTGGCTATTTGGGGTAACTCAATGGCGAAAGGCAACCCCAAATGCTCTGCGAACATAGAAAGCGCTGGGTAGCCGAAGCCCACCTATTAAAACCTGACTCCAATCGGGGAAAACCCACTAACCCGTCCGCCCGTAGGCACCACAACAAGCTAGCTGTAAAACCTGTTTGACTCAGAGATCGAACTTGTGTTGCCACAAGTCTCCCTTCATTGCCCTCATTTGCCCCTTCCAAAGTGGTGCTAATGGGAATAGAACTTGAGTCTCTTTTGGAGAATCCAAGCCTTTTTACCACTACACCAAATAAAGAGTATATATATAAAACTTAGAAGGTGTTTGGTAGCCTCTTAATGGTCATTCAGAGGCTTACCTCTTAATCGTTCAAAACCTCTGAACCATTAAGTGATAAAAATATACTGAATGGTTAAGAGGTAGCATCTGAATGGTAAAATCTCATTCAATTCATCATATTTTTAAAACTTACCTTATAATGAATTTTTAAACCATTAAAAAGTAAATCTTTATTAGTTATTCTGAGGTTATTTAGCTACTAACAAATAGCCTTTTAATTATATGCGCCTTTTATATATTGTGAGCTTTAGACTTCTAAGTAAAATCCTATATGGGCCGGCCTTATTATCGACATCATCTCCAAGATATTAAAATTGTTTGATGGCAATATAAAATGGAAAATAACTTTCCAAATTTAGTTTGTACAATTTTTGGTTAGGCTAGTGGGATTTGGGCTGATATATCATCTATATTTATTTTATACCTATTAATAAAAAAAGGGTTTTTGAGGCCACATGTCATTCATTGGAGACACTTGTGGCCTCTACTTCTCGCTAAAAGTTACAATAAGAAAAAATATATTTTCTAACGATATACTTTGTAATCTTTTTATTCATATCAATTGTTTCCTTGATTGTATCCAGGGAGAAAAAAATTTAAACAATATACTTTGTACTATTTCCATTCAATTCAATTGTTTTCATAATTGCTTCCATTTTAATCATATGAAGTTATTATAAAGTTATTATCTCCTTGATTATAGGTTTCTCAACCAATTCTCTTACATCCTTAATTTTTCTAATTCACCATATGCAATTGAAGGTTTTTTTAATCTCAAGAAACCTAAGTACCTATTCATCTTAATCATTTTCATTTTATTGCCTATTCAAGTTAATACATTCTAAAGTCGATGGAAAGTTAATACATTCTAAAGTCGATGGAAGCAAAGGATTGCACAAGGAGTGACGACGCAGTGATGACGACTCTTGATGACGCGCTCAAGAACAAAGAATCTGATTCTCACCGGGCTCCTGCTAAAGGTTCTTCATCAAAGGTATTTCGTATTTTCTTAAGTATCTTCGTCTATGCCACTTAGTATTGCAGGTTCTAATGACTTCATACACGTGTGACACACGGGGTTTAATCTAGTCTATCTAATAAATTAAGGTTTTAGGGGGCACTTATTGGAGAGAAATTTTTTGTTTATAATAGGAAGTTAGGGTGGGAAATTGAGTAAAATTTTTTACCATGCATAAGTTGATGGGGGCAAAAAGTATTTAATATTTACAAATTGTTAAATATAATGGTTATAATTTGTTTATTTATAAATATTCTTATGTAACCCGTGTGTAACACATGGGTATTAAACCTAGTCTTCTAATAAAAGAGGGTTTTGGAGAACACGTGTCATTTATTGGAGAGGGTGTTGGAGCATTTTCCCGTTCAAAACTAAGAATATTCTCTTTTAAGCTATTTATGGAAAGAAATCCATAACATTAAATCACCTATAATTTTCTCTTCCAAAATTTCAATATACCTTATCTAAATCCCAAAAATTATTGTGAAAACGACAAACAAACAACTTAAAAAAATAGTTTTTTTGTAGATAGAATCTTCAATGAGTGGAAACAAGCAACATTACTAAGCTAAGAAAGGTGCTTGTTGAGTAAGGCCGGCTTTCTTCGAATGCTTGAGCGCTTCTTTCTCATATCGATCATTTAATATCCTTGACTTTTTAGGGGCGCGTTAGCTAGGCCGTTTTCTTGCAGGAACGAGGAGAGGGCCCGACAATCATACCACCCCGCGGTTCATCGCAATTTACAACCTAGACTCTTGGATGCCGACCGTACGCTCGAGCCCGCACATATTATTGTCGCTATGAATTTTGTCGGATATTTATCATCTAGATTATTTGTATGTATATTTTTCTTAATCTTCTTATAAATTGCTCCGTATCTAGTAGGATTTATAAGCCACTCAATTTAAAAGCATCGATATCTAATTTGGTACTACGAATGTATTTGTAGTTTAAATCTATTTGTTCAGGGCTAAAATTAGAGTTTGATTACAATTTGTTTCTATTTTCATATATCTTTTATGTAATGTGTAGTTGATTTTCAAACGTTACTTCTTTCTTAAAGTTTTAAAATTATGTTTTTTATGTTTACACATTTGGGCTGATATATCATTATATAATATAAGAAAATTATTTTTACTTATATGGCATGTTTTGAAAACTTATTTTCTTGTGGAATTATTTGAGAAATTATCTCACAATAATAATTTTATATTCAACATATTTTTTTTATATATCCATAATAATATATTTTAATAGCGCTGATTAAATTTTGATACTCTAATATTTAGTAGAATTTTGAAAAGTCTAACAATAGCATGGATCGGTTTATATTTTATAGGGTATAAAAATATAACTTGAAAATAAAATTTGTATTGTCTACAGTTAAATATCTAATTATTTTATACACATATATAACTTTTTTATATGACATTATATTTAAAAAAAACTACAACATAAAATCAATCGATTTATTTTCTTTAATTTGGGTATAATATCGCTATACTAAAACACATTTTTTAAAAACAAATCTTGTGTTTTGTACGCTTTTGTCTTAAAACTAATAAGATTTGTTCATGCCCTCATGAATATCCTTAAAATCACCACTTAGGTGTTGTTTTCATAACGCTCATTTCATTAAGACTATAGGACTCGTGGTCCCACTACCCACATATTTTTCCTAATAATTAAATTTTAAAATTTTAAAATATTCTCTTATCCATTTACTTAAATCCGTGTGTTACACGGGTATATCCTAGTAAAATATATATAGAAGTTAATTATTAGGGCCTTTTATATATTGTGGGCATTAGACCCTAAGTAAAATCTTGTATGGGTCGGGCTTATTGCCGACATAATCTCCAAACGTATCGTATAAGAGCAATAGTTAGTTAAAACTAAAAAACATAAAAGTTATGTACTAAAAATAGGATTCTAATCAATGTATCTTGAAGCCTCCAAAAGAAAACTAGATAGTTCGATCGAAAACAATTCTTACTTTAACAAACCAGTTATGAACTAACAATTAGCCAAAAAGCCAAAGCCATAAAGGCCTATTTGAAATCCTAAGAACGTCTTGACATGCTCAATTATCTATCAACCTAAATATATTAGACTCTTTAACCATTGTTGTAAAGTTCTATCTGATGATATCTGATTCAGTCTCAACATCCGAGAACTATCGATAAGGTATAATAATAGAAATAAGAGCATTACGTAAAATCATTGTACCTCTAAATTAGGTTTTATAGATATTATCTTTCTTTGGAACTGTGGTTGGTACTACGGCCTATGACCAATGCATTAAAAGGTGTAAAGACTAATATCAAAACACCGCCTCCATTACTACAAACGCAACATAGACTCATCACAACCCTCCTTACGGGCTAAGTTGATCAGAGTCGAAACTCGTCAACCAACCATTCCAGGTAAAAATCTGGCAAAAATCTTTAACCATATATCACGTAAAATCTCTTTGGCTCAGACATAAAGTTGGATGATAGCCCGGGATGGACGTTATTGCCATATCTTTAAAAACTGCTTAAAACAAAGTTTAAACTCTGAGCCTTTTAGTGATAGACTGTTATAAATCTTATCTTTTATAATTGTGCGATTGTGGTTAATGAAACAGTCATTAATTCAAGCTATATCTTTTAGGTATATTGGTTTTCACTGGTCCCAACTATCATCTTTTGTCTTCTACCGGTCCCAACTATTGAATTGGCTGTCAACGGTCCCAACTTTTATCACTTTGGTAACTACTGATCCGTCGTTAATTTTTTTTTGACGCCGTTAAGTTTTTTTCAAATTTAAGACCGATGTTTTAGGCCTTTTGATCGGAAGGATAATACGAGTCGATTGATGTAAAAATTTTCTCGAAAAGACTCTCTGAACGATAATTTTTTTACATCTGATTGAAGCACCATTAGGTTTAAACACCCGATTGAAACACTATTTTGTTGTTCGGAGTGCCGTTTCGAGGTAAATTTTCTATCAATCGACTTGCATTATCCTTCCGATCAAAAGGCCTAAAACATCGGTCTTAAATTTGAAAAAAAACTTAACGGCGTTAAAAAAATTTAACGACGGACCAGTGGTTACCAAAGTGATAAAAGTTGGGACCGTTGACAACCAATTCAATAGTTGGGACCAGTAAAAGACAAAATATGATAGTTGGGACCAATGAAAACCAATATACCTATCTTTTAACAACCTACAAACTATATCTCCACACTATAATATAATTCAGAAAAATAGAAAAAAATTTGATTACCTCGATGACAAGCTATATATGATACTTTTGGTATTACTACCGGTTCTGTTCGTGAATATAGGTATTGATGGAAAACGAAAAAAACATTAAAAAAAATCACGCGTGTCAATGCAACGTGATTTTAGTCTATCAAAAACTACGAAAACACGTATCAACATTGTGGTCAATAATACCAATACTTGTAACGGTAATTCACTCGTACTTGATTTGACTCATCACAACACCTTAAATTTAGTTGCTTTACTAAAAAAATAAAAAAAAATGTAACTACAAAACCAATGCTAAAAACTGTTTGTAGTTAAAGTAGAAAACAATACTAAGTAATAATAGTAAAATTAATAATAATAATAATAATAATAATAATAATAAAAATAATAAAAATAATAATAATAATAGAAGTAATGATAATAATATGTTAATAATAATAATAATACTAATAATAATAATAATAATATAAGTTATTAATAATGCGACAAATTAAGGTACGTAACGAAGGTATAAACTCAAAAAGAAGCAAATAAAAGGTTTGTTCTTTACTTGGTTAGCATGAGCTTGAATAGGAGACATTCTTTGCCTCTTTTAAAATTCGAATCAAACGTACCATTAACTATTAAAATTACTATTATCGAACTTCTTCCTTTCATTTGACATATCTGATAGAGGAAACACATATGGCAGAAGCAACTGAATCAAGATCTTTGGAGTACACACCCACATGGATTGTCGCGGTCGTCTGTTCTATCATGGTCCTCATCTCCCTACTAGCCGAGCGCGGCCTTCATCATCTTGGCAAGGTAGATTTCAGTCTTAATTATCTATGTTACACTAGCTGGTTAAAATGCGTACGTTTAATATATTTGATATGTACATAAACAGTTCCTTAAGCGAAGAAGTCAAGATGCTCTTTATGACGCCTTGCAAAAACTACAAGAAGGTAGTAATTTGTTGATATAAAAAGTCATTTGGCTTTAATAACGTCTAAAAAATGCCTAACGAAATAAGTTACTTGAATATGTTTAGAGTTGATGCTGTTGGGGTTCATATCATTGTTATTGACGGTTTCACAACGTATGATAAGCAAAATATGCATACCAACACATCTTGCCAATTACATGCTTCCTTGCAAAAGGGAAGAAACGACAACGACCAAACATCTCGACTTGATGAGTTATGGTCGACATCTTTTAGCCGAAGATCTTGGAACACAGCATTGTGCAAGCAAGGGGAAGGTGCCGTTGGTCTCGTTAGAAGGGTTGCACCAACTTCATATATTCATATTCGTTTTAGCAGTTGTGCATGTCATATTTTGTGCCACAACCATGGTCCTTGGGGTTGCCAAAGTATGTCTACTTTTATTTTTAGATATAAAGTCTATACCATATTAATCAATGTTTTTAGAACCGGACCGGACATCGAACCAGTCTCCTTACTTGTCCACCGGTCCGACAGGGTCTGACTGGTCGGACCGATCGGACCAATTGAACCAGATTTAAGAACCGGGATGAATTCAGAAATATTTTAAATATAAATACATAAAATATAGAAAAGTTCAAAAAATTCCAATACAACCTGTTTTCCCTCCGGTTCAACAGCCCGATTTTCCTGTTCGACCGGTTCTTTTCGGACCAACCGTCCGGGTCACACTCAAAGCGGTTCAACCCCTAAACTAGACCGGTTTCTTGCCCGGTTCAACTGGTCCGAATGGCCGATCCGTTCCGGCCGGTTTTCAAAACCTTTTTGAGGCAAAATACATTTGGGGAAAAAGAGAACCTAGATTTTCTTTTTACATTAACTTTTAAAAGTTAAAATTTGTTTCCTTTGAAACATAATTACCTAGCTAAGTATTCAATTTCTTTTATATAATTTAATTATGTAAAAAATCAATTTCGTATTTAATTTATTTATAACAACAAATTTGTTCACTATTAATCTTTAAATGATGTAGATAAGTGAGTGGAAACGTTGGGAGGACTCACTCAAGATCCCTGATGAACCAGCAAAAAACAGTAACCTTCATTCTTTAATTACATATATATAGCATTAACTAACTTGTGACCAATTTGCATGATCTTCTGTTTAATGTAGGTCTTTTTCATCATCTTCATCGTCAGCATAATCATAATCAGGAACACCATAATCAACATCGGCAATTCTTCACGCAACGGACTATAGGGCATTACAGAAAGTTGCCAATACTCAGATGGATAGTGAGTCTTAACACTTTTAATTTTTTTTTAAATTTAATTTCATATCATAGCTGAACAAAATTAAAATAAGGTGACACGTAAACATGTAACAAGCTGTGCTACAACGCTTGTTTGATATCAAATTCAAATTGTATGTTCATGACCTTGTGAAAATCCTATTTTTGGTTGTTTGTAGGTATCATTCTTTAAGCAGTTCTATGGATCAGTGGCCAAGTCAGATTATGTTGCACTTAGAACAGGATTTATAAGGGTATATATATAATTGTGGGTGATTTTTTTTAAAAATAATTTAATGTGATATAACTTTGCATTTGATCATGTAGGAACACTTTCCAGGGAACCCAAATTTTAACTTTTATAAGTACATGCTACGAACACTCGAATATGATTTTAAAAGAATCGTTGGCATTAGGTACTCGTGGCGTTTTCAGGCATAATATTTCAGTTTTGATTTGCGAATTTGGAACGTATAGTTAGCTGATCTTTATATATGTATGAATAACGTTTAACTTATTAGTTACATGATCTTTTTACAGTTGGTATTTGTGGCTCTTTGTTGTGGTATTTTTGCTACTCAACATTAGTGGTACGTACACTAGTGTAATCACATATCTATTAGCTAGTATCGCGACTATTAATTAATGGTATATTAGTTTTGAACAGTCCTGACTTACACCTTTTTGTTTCTATCGGTCCCAATTATCGAATTGGCTGATAACGTTCCCAACTTTTATCACTTTGGCAACTAGCAGGCCGTCGTTAAAAACTAATTAACGCCGTTAACTTTTTTTCGAATTCAAGACTGATGTTTTAGGGCTTTTGATCGGAAGGAGCATATGAGTTGATTGATGTAAAAGTTACTTCATAACGGTGTTCCGATTGACGAAACGATGCTTCAATCGGAGTTTAAACCTAACGGTGCTTCAAATCGGATGTAAAAATTTTGTCGTTCAGAGCGTCGTTTCGACATAACTTTTACATCAATCAACTTGTACTCTCCTTCCGATCAAAAGTGCTAAAACATCAATCTTGAATTTAAAAAAAATTAACGACGTTAATTTTTTCTAACGACGGTCTGTTGGTTGCCAAAGTGATTAAAGTTGGTACCGTTACCAGCTATTTAAATGGTTGGAACTGATAGAAACCAACAGGTGAAATTTGGAACCGTTTAAAATCAATATACCCTAATTAATTAAGTACAAAAGAGTTACAAGAACCTCTTAAATTTCATCTTTAACACCAAAATATATTTCATTTCATCAAATGGTTCTGATGGATGTGTGTATGATATTAATGGTGCAGGATGGTACACATACTTTTGGCTATCCTTTTTGCCCCTAATTGTGAGTTTGTAAACGGACAGAGTGATTTCATATATATATGTTTATACGTAACATGTGATGAAATAAATAAAATGGGCATGTATGTATGTAGCTTCTAATGCTTGTGGGTACTCATTTGGAGCATATCATTACAATATTAGCAAGAGATGTTGTGGAGAAAAGCTCGGATGTAGTAAAGCCTTCAGATGATCACTTTTGGTGCAACAACCCTAAAATCATCATTTACTTGATTCACTTCATCTTGTTTCAAAATTCATTCGAGATCGCCTTCTTTTTTTGGGTTTGGGTACGTACCTATATATAGTATGCACACATACACACTGCGTAGATGCATGAGTACGTACATACCTGCAGAGGTATGTACCTGCAGGTATGTACGTACATGTATAGATTGGCGATATCTTATCTTTTTTGTTTTTTTAACTCGAAATGTACATAGACGACATATGGATTCGACTCATGCGTGATGGAGAAAGTCGGCTACATCATCACGAAACTGGTTCTCGGGTAAGTTCCATTGGAATTAAGCAATAAGCATGCATTCTTATGAATTCACTAATTGAATTGAGAATTGAGAAATGCTCATGTTAAAATGTTAAAATGACTTCCCAAAATATATCTTTTTAACAGTCAAGTTATTGTACAAAAGGGGAAAAGGGTGTGTAAAAAGGAAGAGAATGATTATTGGCTATTAGATTGTATATAAAAGTTGCATAATGATAGATATTTAAGTTTTAAATGATAGATTGGGAGTATTTTTAGTCTTAACCTCATTTTTAAGTTTTATTATCTTCTTTAAACCTTCACAATTTTTATAGGGCATATATGAAATTGCCTCTAACTTTTACATACTAACATTTTTTCAAAAACAATTAAACCATAAAAACAAATTTTATCTTTTAAACACGTACGATGTATATATGTATATAAAAAATAGTATTTTTTTAGCTTATTGTGTAATGTTTATCAGATAATTTATGTTATCAATTGTGTCTATGTTGTACATTATCCGGTGTGCTTTTCTAATAGATAGATTAGCTTAAAATAATCTTAACTAACATCTATTGGCTGATAATAATTCCAACTCAGTTTATTCCCTTCAGTGGTCTCAAATCTAACTTTTTTAGTCTCCATTGGTCTGTCGTTAAGTGCACTTAAGGCCATTTAACTTTTTTTTTTTTTTTTACTTTTTTCGAATTTCAAAACAATATTATGGATATTGTCCGGTAGAAGGATATGAGTCAATTGAAGTAAACCTTACCTCGAACCGTTGTTCTAAACGACGAAACGGTCTTCAAGCAGATGTTAAAATTAAATCATTTGGAGCAAAAATTGGAGATAAAGTTTACATCATTTGACTTGTATCCTTCTCTCGATCAAAATCCCTAAAACATTGGTTTGAAATTAAAAAAAAATCGAAAAAAGTTAACGCATGTTAAGTGCGCTTAACGGCGGACCACTGTAGGCCAAAAAAGTTGGGTTTGGGACCACTGGAGTGAATAAATCGAGTTAGGATTACCAGCCAATAGGTGTTAGTTGTGATTATTTTTGGCTAATTTGCCTTTAAAAATGATGATTTTTGAATAACACAGTTAATGCTAAAAAGTGTAACTTTTTTGTTTGTATTTCATTGTGTCATTCTTATCAGGTCATTGTGTAAACTAGTCAGTTTTGCAGAAACACAATAATCTAGCGAAATTACACAATAAACTAAAAAACATGAAAAAAAATTGTTTTTATATTACAACTATACGCGTTTTAAACATAAAAATGATTGTTTTATGGTGTAGTATTTAAATAACGTCATATGTAAAAGGTACGAGCGTTTTAAAAAAACTATTACCACGTGTTTTGCTTTTATTTATAATATTTTTTATACTTATGATTATATTAAACATGTACATATTTTAATTTAATTTTTTCTTTTTAACTTTTTAAACGTACTTTTTTCAAATTCCGAATATACGTTATGTTGTGGCTATTTTTGTCGACATTTTAATATATATTTTACTAGTTTAGTGTCTACGTTACGCTAAAAAACATAACATAAAACTAGGTTTAAAACCCGTGTATACACACGGAATAAATCTAAAATATATAAATAAAAAGGATAAAAATCGATAAAGCTTCAACAACCGGATTGATTGAACATGCTATCAAAATCGAATACTGGTTATACACCATATTGAATTAGAAATTAGAGTTTATTTATAAAAAACGAAACAATAAATAAAGCTTCAACAACTAAATTAATTGAAACCACAAACGTATTACCAAAAATATAGAGCACAATTGATTGGAAATCATTTAGTGAGAATTGCCGTAAATAGCGATGAAGTTTTGGAGCCCAATTTGACCAGTCAAAAAATATTCCCTCTCAAATTTGCCCCCCAAAAGCTCTGAAATATTATATAGATATTGAGCTATTTAATTATAGGTTATTAACAACTTTATTCCTAAGTTTCATTATTATACTCTATTAAATATAAAATGATCCCATAAACACCTCTGGTAGGAAAGTGTTCAAAATGTAAATATTCTTAGATTTCTAAAGATTGTCATAAATATTAGAGGACCAAAGTGTAATTAAGGTTATTATTATAATATATTATAATTATAGATATATACATACTTTAAATCTACCTATTCTAATAATTAAGTAACTCATCCACATGTCAACAATTTAGCTACTCCACATAGGAATTTGCTTAGGTGTCATGCTCTCATTTAATTTGATGTAGAATTTGAAAACGGGTCATGGTATGCTCCATATTCGAAATAACCCGATATGTTCAGATAAAAAAATACCAATTATCCTGAATTATCTATTAACTCGATATGTTCAAATAAAAATTTTACCAATTATTATGATTTATCCTTTAACCCAATATGTTCAAATAAAATATTTACCAAATATTATTAATTATCTCATAACCCGATATGCTCAAATAAACAGTTTACCAATTTTCATAAATTATCCCTAACATGATATATTCAAATAGAAAAATTATCAATTATTATAAACATGTCCTTTATTTTAGTACATGATTTTTATTAGGAAAATATTTGTAAATATCCAAACCGATTTAATAAAGATATGTTATAAATAAATTTAATTAAAAAATATAACATATCTACCGAATAAATCAAACAAACCATGCTTTAGACGAACCTACCTATTCTAATAATTGAGTAACTCATCCACATGTCAACAATTTAGCTACTCCACATAGGAATTTGCTTAGGTGTCATTCTCTCATTTAATTTGATGTAGAATTTGAAAACAGGCATGATATGTTCCATATTCGAAATAACCCGATATGCTCAGATAAAAAAATACCAATTATCGTGAATTATCTATTAACTCGATATGTTCAAATAAAAATTTTACCAATTATCATGATTTATTCTTTAACCCAATATGTTCAAATAAAATATTTACCAAATATTATTAATTATCTCATAATCCGATATGCTCAAATAAACAGTTTACCAATTTTCATAAATTATCCCTAACATGATATATTCAAATAGAAAAATTATCAATTATTATAAACATGTCCTTTATGTTAGTACATAATTTTTATTAGGAAAATATTTGTAAATATCCAAACCGATTTAATAAAGATATGTTATAAATAAATTTAATTAAAAAATATAAAATCAAAATTCCGTATATTACACGGGTACTAATCTAGTATAAAAATATTATAGTGAGACAAAGTCTCTTATGATGCCAAGTAAACAAAACCACATCTACACTCTGTTCCCGAGTTTAATAACGGAGAGAAAAGAAAAGAAAGGAAGTTTAAGAGAGAAAAAAAGAGAAAGGAAAGGAAAATATGAGAATTCATTTCGCGTTCTAGAGTTCGAAGGAAAGGAATATATAACAAACATTTTAATATGATTTCCTTCCTTTCTCTCCACTTCCTTTCAATTTGGAAGGAAAGTTAGGAGGGGAAAATCTTAATAAAATTTTCTTCTATTTCCTTTCTCTTCCCTCCATTTTTTTTAAAAAAACTATGTAACATTTATTTTTTTCAACTACCTTCCCCTTATATCCTTTAATGAAACTCTGGAACAGAGTGCTAATGTTGACAACTAAGCAAAATAGATTGTACTATATTATATAAGGATTCAAAACCAAACCACATCAAATATAATAAATTTTTCGTTCTTTTATTCCCTAACTAGGTTTAAATATTTGTATGTTACACACGGGTTAAAAAAAATATTTAAAAAAAATTGTGATTATTTTTTAGAAATACCATTATCACAAAGTTTTAACCAAATTAACTTTCTTATTATTCACTTTTTTCCCTCTCAAATTTCTTTTTATAAAACAAATAATTTTTCCCTTAAAAAATACATATTTTCAAATTCAGTTTTATATATTTGCTACTTTTGTTTTATTATCTATCTAATAAATCAAACTTTTAGGGGGTAATTTTTGGAGGAATTTTTTTTTCTATAATAGGAAGTTTGGGAGGTAAAATTTAGCTAAATTTTTCATCATGCAAGTTGATGGAGCCAACTCCTTAAATGTTATATATTTACAAATTGTTAAACATAATGGTTATAATTTCTTTATAAATATTACTATTTAACCCGTGTGTAACACACGGGTATTAAACCTAGTTGAATTCTATTTCCGTTGTACTATCACGAGGGAGTTCAAACAACAAGTTTTTAATATATACTAGATGTAGTCGTCGGCTCGCACGCTGCGCGAGCCTTTTATGTTTCTAGTTAGCTCTTCATGTTTGGTTCGCATTTGTTAAACATACACCCTGACAGCCACATCAACTACTATCTAAAATGCACAAAATACAGATTGTTTACATGAGTTTTCAATAGATACACTTCAAGTTGCACATATGTTGGCGTCGTTTACCCATGACATCATAACAACACCAAATATCGCCGCCTACAACCATCTAATTTGCCCGACCAAACCGCTACCACCGTCGAACCACTCCCCTATCCATCGCTAAACGACCCATCAGATATTTTTTTCCTTATATCTCTCTCTTTCTTCTCTTCTTGTTGTTCAATCCCAACAATATTTTTTGATTGTGCAAATAACAATTCTTTAAGAGGGACTAAACATGTTAACTATAAACATATTGTGGTAAAAATGTAAACTATAAAAATATTGTGGTAAAAATCAAAAACAAAAAACTTAACAATTGAATTTCACTAAAATCATTTGTGGTAAAAATATAAACTATAAAAATATTATGGTAAAAATCAAAAACAAAAAACTTAACTATTGAATTTTAGTAAAACCATTTGGTTTTTCAATTTAAAGGGGAATTTGTGCAATGAATTATTAATAATATTATTATTGATTTATATATAAATGTAATTGTAGTTTTGAATATGAAACTTGTGTGCAGGGCAATTGTTCAAGTACTTTGTAGCTATAGCACGTTACCTTTGTATGCCATTGTATCTCAGGTATGTGCAATTGTGCATTATAAGTAGTGTATTTTTATTACCAAATAATATATGTGTGTGTGGCTGGTTTGATTAACATATTACAATGTACATGGCAGATGGGAAGCATGTTTAAACCAAGTGTTTTCGACAAACATCAACTTGGTTTCATCAACGATTGGGTAGGAGATAGGGGACAACCAGACTCAAAATCGACTCTTAGAAGTCAATCTGACAGATTACAAATCCAACCACAAGTTAATGATGAAATTTTAACAATTGATCAAGGATCAGTAACATCAGTGCTAGAACTGTCGAGCCCTGTTCATATTTCGGAACACGTGGATTCTTACCAAATGCGTGTACTATGAAGAAGCAATAT
This sequence comes from Tagetes erecta, assembly GCA_030867185.1. Taxonomy (NCBI): domain Eukaryota; kingdom Viridiplantae; phylum Streptophyta; class Magnoliopsida; order Asterales; family Asteraceae; genus Tagetes; species Tagetes erecta. The sequence goes on from CM061491.1 coordinate 22,947,507, forward strand.
TACTAAGATTGCATAACGTTCGGTGACAACACACAAGAGCTTGAACTTGTACCACTTAAATTATTTTTTTCATACTTATATAACTTTTAGAAAGAAACAATGTATGTACATTATATTGTTGTTTGCGTCTTAATTAGTGAATAAATCAGCCATCTAATGGAGTATGTCCAAAAAGCAATAATGTATGTTTTCTGGTTGGTGTTTAATGTTTTTATATATGTTGGATGTGCTCATTGTTTCATGAAAACTAACACCTTTTTGTTGGATGTGCTCATTGTTCATGTTGTTGCCAAGGCAACTAGTTTAACTTGATGTGTTGATTCATACAAAGTCAAATTTTATCCAACTAGATTTGGGTAAAAGTCAACGGACAACAAATATAAGATTATAGTTTACAAACATTGATGATAGTTTAAAATATGTGTGGTATACCATAACGTCCATAGGTGTGAATCCGACGTGTACCATGCTAACCCCTGACACACCACTCCGGATGGGGCGTGAACTGGGCATCTGTTAACGCATTAACACTTTGAAAGATATTGAGTTTAATATTTTTTAAATGTCCAAGTAGTTAGCAATGTGAAAATGATCATTTTCACTAGCTACTCCTTGGACATTTAAAAAATATTAAACCCAATATCTTTCTATATATAGAAGCTATGTGCCTATGTTATTATACCATTTTACTTATAACGCCACACCAAAATACAAAATTTATACTCCAAACCACATTTTCACTATATAAACTTATAAAGTCATGGACCAACTCAACATAACGTTTTTAGTTTCAGAGAAGATCTCTACGAGCTGTATCGTGATCCATAGGAGTTGGCAGAAGGAATTTGTGGCATGTGATTGATAAGATGACGGGTACATCCATGTGAAACCGCTGAAATCATCAATAAATGTAATAAAGATACAATAACCAACCCTGGAAACAGTAGGTGGCGGTACCTAAATAACATAGTGTGGATATAAGATGTAAAGGCACAACGAAATGAGAATCAAAATAGTGAATTGGCAATCGAGTAGATTCGGAAACGTCGTAAGAAATTGCCGAAGTTGTGCAATGGTTTGTTTGAAATAGGTAAATTAAATGACATAACAAAAAATAGAATCAAATGGATGTCCTAAATGTGGTGTTGAAGCAATGACAGATAAGGAGTAGGTTGTAGATGGTGTTGAGTCTGAACAGGAAAAGTCTGAACAGATAAGCCAAAATGAGAAGATTATTAAAAAAACGGAATACAATTACAAATTGCTTAACGTCTGTTTGTTTTATTTCTTAATAGTTCAGTTTAGTGTTTAATCATTTAGCATTCAGAGTGTTTGTTTCATAAAGAGTATCTGAATGGTTCAATTAAATGCTGAATGATTAAAGAAAAGAGAGATGCTGAATGAAACTGAATGAAACATATACTAATTTTACGCTCATCTGAAGTACACCCCAACATCCCTCCCAATAATATAGTCTCTTAATGGTTCAAACCTCTTAACCATTCAACACTTAATGATTTAAATTTTACAAAACAGCCCCTTAGTGTTAGAGGCGAGGTTTCGATCTCAATCCTTTAACCTCTGAATACGTCGGTCATAACTCATTTCACCGACCGTTATTTAAAAGAAGATATAAGATTTTTTGCACACTCAATACCTTGGAATGTGACACATTACATTTTCCAAACAACTTGATACCGTTAAACCAAATACTATTTCATTTTTCAAACAAAAGCTCCTTTCACTGCTAAAACAGCATATGCAAATAAACATAGAATTTCAACCTTAAAGGTTTTATACTTTTATCCATAACTAAGAAGTAAAATATATCAACATCTTCAACCATACACACAATCAGCCAAAATCAAACCAAACCTCACTAAATCAACCAAATGACCGATCTACAAAAACCGTTATGGTCAGGAATCAAATCCAATGAACATTCAAGATAATCAATCTTGATTAAAAAACAGTCAACTGTGGTATCCCCTGTTTTTATTTTTCCGTCTGAATTTGCTTAATTACAAGTGGTTAGCGATTGACCAATCTGAACTCCAACAATTTACATTAGCAACCTACATAAGCTATGATTAAGGTGACTAGAAACCAAAATTGTTATGTCTCTCAAGTGGAAGCTTCTCAAGTTGTATATTACCCGAGTCCAAAGCATCATCTGTTTGCTTGTTGTCTTCGTTTTCAAGTTCTTTCAGAGCTTTTTTAGCGTAAACAGTAAAACCAATAGTCATAGCTACTGCAATAATGAAGGAGATAACATTGTATACAATTTCCAATGTTGTCATATGGTGATTTCGGTACTGGACATCAGCAAATGTCCGTATCAGTCGCCCACTGCACATATTTATTCACAATAATGAGCCAACAAACGGGCAGTAAAAGATGTAAAATTAAACTTCAAAAAACAAGAGATTAGAGGTGGCAATCTTGATACACTTTCCAAGTAAATGGGTCGATTTTGGTTATTATTTGCCTTTAACAGGTCAAATTAAGAGATTTTAAAATTTTGGTTAGCAGAAATACATTATGCCGGTCAAAAGTCATAAAAAAATGTTATCAGTTTCCAAGATGCAAAAATCTCCAAACTCTTTTTACTTCCAAGTATATTTACCATCACAATAATACATCTTTTTTTATCATATTTGAATAACTTAACTATTTGTAAAATTTAATGATAAAAAATTGGTTGACTTGACCCGTTCGCCCTGGAGAACCCATTTTGCCAATTGTACATAAAATAGAGCAGTAGCATCAAATTAAATTGGACCTATAGATGTAAATGAAAGCTTCTGGAATCATTCCTGCAATAGATCCACACAAATACGGCCAAAATCTCATATTTGTAACTACTATTGCGTAGTTGAATATAGTGTATGGAAATGGTGAAATCCTAAATAGCGTGACAACCCGGAATTGCTGGAACGCATCTCCTTCCCCTGCCAATCGAATCATGGCAGCTGTCTGTGGCCATTTCTTCAACCATTTCTGCAAATTTTATGATATATTTGAAAGAAAAGTCAACTTTTCAAAGATAAGGGATTTTTTATACATTTGATCAATGTGCCATGACAAATGGAGTATTAGTTCTATGTAGATGTCGCAATTTCAACCAATTCAGTAATGAATGGATCAAATCTGGTAACTTTATATCCTTACAGGGTTAATCATGTAACACACAACACAAAAGGAAAGCAGCCAAATGGGTTAAAAAGGCGATGCTCAGGTTGTATTTTAAATGCACTAAGCCTAATAAACCATTATTATTTTGAAAAAGTACGATTACCCTTAAGTAATATCACATTGGCAACCATAGTTGACATGTTATTTATACATAAAAAACTTCTGGACAAAAACAATTTCTAGTCAACCCAACGTTAGCTGAATCATTTAACGAACCCTCAATTTTCAATCTCACGTGATTATAGAACTAGTAACTCACATGGATGCGATGACGGAAAAGAAGCCCAATGAGATATGGTAAAATCATGCCCACAGTGGTTCCAGCCATGATTATTACAAATCCAAGCCCATAACCAAATATCATTCCCGCCAGCCACATAGATGGACCAGATGGGATTAACACCACCGGGAATAATGCCAATGATGCTACAAGTATCACTGCAAGAACTGGGCGACCAAATGCAGTCGCCTCCCATTGCAACACTGGAAAAAGAACCTGCAACATCAGCAAACATTAATTACCTAACTATTTAAGCTTGAAATAGTAGTATCTTTTAAGACTATATTTTACGTATGTTTTATTACACTTGGTTATTTGATCCTGATTATTCAATATCAACTAATGACTTACATAACACACATTCAAATTTCAAACAACCTTAAGAACCTAAAACAAGTCAATAACGACAACTTCATGCAAGATAATATAGCATCGACTAATTCTTAATAACAATATAGACCAATCATGAATCGCCTCTCTCCTTAATGAATAACAGAGATCATAATTATCCTTCACATTATAAGCATGACAAAAAAAGCACATAAAATAATACATTAATGGTTTCAAACTGTGACTACACTTAATGGCCATCATAATGAATATTGCACACATCCGCAGTATGATCCAAAATGGTAAATTATGACGAAACAGGTGTAAAATCCACAAGAAAGAACATGAATACAATACCTTCTCAAAAACAAACGGCACACCCCATTTCAAGAAAACAATAGAAACTATAATAGCAATAACCGACAACGTGACCGCCTTTATCCACCATTTCAAGTGCCATTCCGTTTGAGATTGCAATTCATCAGCTTCAGCTACGCTTGTTTCATTAGAAGATATAACCAATCTCACATTTTCATCATCATCGTTTCTCAAATGACCTAAACCGCTTGTCATGTGTTTTGCAGCATCTTCTTGAGATGGCATACTTGGTAACAACTCCGAGATCTATCAATTCCATACACCTCCTAATCAGTATACAATATATAACAAAATATCGAAACGCTATACAACGAACCAACCACAACTCTTAACTCGGATAATTATAGCATCAATCAGTAATAAAATGGCAGCATAATCTTCATCAGATAATCACAATTAATGCAACCTAGAAATTGAAATTCATATCTAACATCATATAAACTGAAAACCTAAAATCATCAATATCTAAATATGAATCACTAACAGAAGGTTTTAATTACTAAGCTGAAAAAAAAACCTGAATTGATCAAAACGTGACCTAGTTTATGAAATTCAAAAGTTGTTGTTGACAGTAAACAGCTGAAGCGAAAACAGAGCATAAGATCATAGAGGAGATGATGATCCGTAAAATAGAACAAAATAAAATAGATCAAAAAAGAGATCGAGAAAAGAGTAAGGGTTTTTAAGGATACGTACATACAATTAGTCAGAAAAAACGGTCACCAGCAGCTTGTTATACAGTTTGTGTCTGTATAAACCTTTTTTTATGTGTGTGGAGTTAGTAGGGGGAGGGTTTTTGGGGGTGAAAAGGAAAAAAATGATGATCGAGAAGAAGAGGAGGTTTGAAATTTGAATATTGAATAAATGGTGAACAAAGTAAAGTGGAATTGTATGTATGTATACTAGGACGCCATTTATGAAGGAATATGCCACAAGGTTTTCATAGTTTCTTATGTAATCAAACTTCTTCTAGATCAAATGTGACGATGGCATCACAAAAATTAAATAAAATAAAACGAGGGTTATTGTACTACTAGATTAACACCCGTGGGTACCCACGGATTAAACGATAAAAAGAAATTATATAAGTTTATATTGAAATGAGTAATAGAAAAAGTTAATAAATATAAAAGAGATAACATGGATTGAGGTAATCTAAGAGTTGTAGAAAATCAACCGCAATGATGATTGAGGTATTGATGATAATTATTTATATTAGAAGAGTTACAACTATCTCTCCTATAATAATGGAGAGTCAACAAGATAATCACAACTAATACAATATTTACAAATCATTTCCATTAATAAGAGTGACTGTGGAGCTGACAAGTGGCACAGTGTGGTGCCATTGTTTAGCAAATTATTATAAGAGAAGATTTGTCACTTTCAATTAAGTTACTTTCTTTTTTTAATATTTGAACCATTAAGTGTTGAATGGTTAACAAGTTTTAATCATTAAAAGGTTCTATCAATAACATGGATGTTAAGGTAGAAATACAGATAAGAGTAAACTTGGTATATGCTCCATTCAGTTTCATTCAGCATCTCATTGTCTCTGAATCATTCAGATGCTATTTTTTTATGAAATAAACATTTTTATTGCTGAATCTTAATGATTAAGTATTAAACTGAACTGTAAAACAAACGGTCCCTAAAACTTTTTCTCTCATTAATCATTACCAATGATGAAGCTAAGCTAAAATATTATGGGTATCCCTAAATAAATAAAAATTTGGCATACATTCATATAAATTTTTTTTACGTCCACTTGTACAAAACATTATTTTCTTACATATCAGGAGTTTTATCATTATTTTTTTAATTGTTAGTGATATTTAGACCATTTTAACCACTATCATTATTTTCTTAACACTCTTAAAAAAAATGCCAACAAGAAATCTGTTTTGATTGTTCAGATGTATTTTTTAAATTGCTTAGAGGTATTCTAACATAAAACCAGAAAAAAAAAAACTTTAAATTTTACATTATGTACGAAAAGTTGAGCATTAGCCAGGGCAACCCTTAGTCCATTAATACATCCGGCCATACTCACAACTTAACATTACATTTGACGTATTACTCACATCGTTAGAAAACACTAACATCATTAATGTTTGGATCAAAAGTGTAAGTTTGATAAGTTTAGTCGAAACAATTTATATTTTGTTTTATCTCTAGTATAACAAAGCAAAGTACATTTTGCTTATCTAGCATCGTTTGCGAGTATTTTTTTTACAATAATATTTTTATATTTAAAATATATATATATAGTGAATCTTGAAAAATTAAGAGTAGTTACATTTTCAACTCTCTTCTACTATGAGTGTCCATGAGTCGATTTATATTTGATAAAGTTTAGTGATAAAGTATTATCTACAATTAAATACTTTAATATTTTTTAATCATAAATAATTTTTTTTATACGAAGTTATATTTTGAAAAAACTAAACTATAAAATGAAGCATTTAGTTCTCTTTAATTTAAGTTTAATATTGTTATACTAAAAAACATTTTTTTAGATAAATCATGAGTTTCGGTTTTAAAATCATCACTTTAATTTAAGTTTAATATATATAACCCATCACTAGCACCAACTTCGATCAACCTCCTACTAATATTTCTGCCACCACTCGTCAGAACCCCAATCCTCTTAAACTCCAGCCAACCCATCCTCTATATTTCTGGTCAGCCGCACCCTCTAAAATTCCAGCCACCTATAAAAAGAAATGCATAATCATCAATAAGAATAAACCCAAAATCAAAAGACCAATATTTGTTTACCATCTGAGTGCTCCTAAGCATCTTAAGTATGATATTTTCCTTTATTTGGTGGGTTGTTAGATTATATTTGGTGTCTTTTGGTGGTCAACATGTTACTTAGAATGCACCTGAGTTATATTGGTTTGTCTTTCTTCTTCCTAACAAGTAACAACCAGTTAATATGAAATATATTTTTTCATTAGATAATTATTGTATTTGGTTTCGTTTAGAGGATTTGTATTACGTTCTTAGCACCTGATGTGTTTTTTTTGGGGTTTTGTGTTGTTATGGCATGTGTTGTGGCTTTGTTGTTGACTACCATGTATTAGTGCAATTTTGTATGCAATGGCTGATCATGTATTTTCATATGCACTTACCTTATGATTTTGGGATTATTCTTATTGATGATTATGAATTTCTTCTTATAGTTAGCCGGAATTTTAGAGGGTGCTGCTGGCCGGAATTTTAGAGGATGGGGCTGGCCGGATTTTCAGAGGAGTGGTGTTGTGACGAGAGGTGGTCGGAATATTTTGTTGGATCCTGTATGACCTAAGATCGATAAGTGTCATTATTGCCAACAAAGTTGATTCTTTAGGGTTGTACATCGGCCTTTGTATCAAAGATATTACAAAGCAAACACTAGGCATTATAGTGATATTAACAGTATATTTTTATGAATAATATAGTTAATAATACGGTAGTGGATCGAATAGAAATATAATTATCAGGGTAACGTGTGTAATTGAATGTAATGACTATTATTGGATAATAATGAGTGACAATATATTAATACGTATTGGACATTGTTGGGATATAATGATAATGCTACCTAAATCACTCTAAGTGTTGGGTGACATTAAATCCAACTCCCGATAACAAGTTCAAATGATCACGCAAATCAACTGCTGAAATTGGTGTGATCCTGATCAATCTGCTGAATATAGTTAGTAACAAACTATCTTGATGTAGTGTTGGAGAACTGATAAAGTGATAAATATACATAAATCCCTAGTTATGTTTGTTTACGTTTTTAGTTGTTTCGGTACGGTTTTTATAACAATTTTGATACAACTAACGTTTTTATGTTTCGTAGGTCCCATGTTGATAAAGAAATGGAAAGATCGTGAAAAATCGAATCCGTAGGCGAAAACGGGGCGCAAAACGGAGTTACGAGCGAGCCGGTACGCGAAAACGAAGAAAGTTTGGGCTTTTCTTGGCCCGGTTCGCTATATAAACACTCCTTATGAAACCCTAGCCTCCAAGAAACCCTAGGGGACGACTAGGGGACGGTTTTGGACGAAAAATAAGAGTTTTTAATGCTAGAGAGGCGAAAACGAAGCTACGGGAGAGCACGGGATTAAAGATATTCATCTAGACGTTCCGGGTTCTTTCGATCTATTGTTTTCTTCTTTTTTCTATCATGTCAATTATGTTTAGACTTGTGTTTTTCATGTTGATTATGCTTAGCAAAACCTTTTTAGAATCATCTAGGCGTAGTGATGATTCGTTAACGTTATTTTGAACTTGTGTTGGATTAACTTTTGGTTTATGGTTTACATTTAATTAAAGTTTGAATCTTTATAATTGCTTGATGCATTATATATGTTTGAATTGATAGAATTGGTATTTTTAATCCACGTGCTCTTGGTGATTGTCTATGTCACGTAATAGGATTCGTTTTAGTCATTAACTTGCGTTGTGATTAATTATGGTTGATTTGCAATAAAACCATAGGATTAAATATATTAATGAAATCGATAATAATGTGTAGCTAACCTAGATATCCGTGAGGTGATAGGTTATTAATAAGTCTTGGTTGCTTGATTTGCTAGGTTTAGGTTTTTTGTGAAAATTCCGGCTTAGTGTCAATTACCAACCTTGCTTGTTAAATCGAATGATTGGGTTCAAATGGCTTTAAGGATTATATCGTGAGATAGGTCTTTAGTGTGGGTCAATTAAGCGTAACATGATTAGGTAACTGTGAGGAAACTTAATCCCGTAACCGGTGTGCTAATAACTTAATAGTTATCCTTTAGGTTTCTTCTCGAAAAGGGTCGAGGGTCTTAATTAGGGAAGCTTTTAAGTGAATAGGTTTAGATCCCGGTTCCATAACCATTAGTCCAACGTAAGCGATAATTGAAGTTAACGATGATTCTAGCCTAGGTGGTTCGTCTTCTTTCATCTGTTTGAAATCCGTCTTTTAAATCCTCAGTTTCCATTTTTAGTAAGTTTCTTAATTTAGAAAGTTTCTAGTTTTAGTAGGTTACTAGTTTTAGCAATAAACCCCTCCATCTTAAACAATCTTTTATTTAAAGTCCGTGTCTAGTTAAGTCGAGTCCTAGTTAGTTAATTAGCGTAGTATATAGAGTCTGTGGGTCGACACCCGGACTTACGTTTCACTATATTACATCCGACCGGTCCACTGCCGGTTGTGTGTGATTTAGTAGTTCGCCTAGGTTTTTATAAATTTAAAACTAGGTGGTTTGTTTGTTTATTATATATATATATATATATATATATATATATATATATATTGCACGCATCAAGAACTTATTAATGTTAGTAACACACTATCTTGATATAGTGTCTGTGAACTGATTAACTTAATATAATGTTGGGTTGGGACAAGTGATGAACTATATGTTGTAGCTTCATACTTGTTATTATGAGTGATTGAGATGCACTATCTTGATATAGTGCTAATTTGTATGTCTAGAAAACATTATCTTAATCTGCTGAATTGTACTATCTTGATATAGTATTGATTCACAAATGTAAAGTTAATCTCTAGAAGAGATTAGTGAAGAAGATGGTCACTATCTTTGAATTAGTGAAGATGTGTAAAGTTAGCTCTTGCGAGAGTCTAGTGAAGAAGGTGATTTCTTCCATGGAATAGAGAAATGATGTAATGGTTATCCTTACCATTCAGGGAGATGTTTATAGTGAGGAAAAAATCTCGATTGGAGGATCGAGGAGAGGATATGTAGAGAGATTAGTTAACATCTCTTGAACCTCTATAAATCCGGGTATCATCTCTCTTATCTAATCTTACTTACACAATTAGTCTAAACAACTTTATGCGACATTTTATCTTTCTAGAAAAGTTTCTAAAGTTATTCAATTCACAAATGAGAATAATACTTATAAAATATAAAATGGGTGAAGTAAATAGCCAAGATACAAATAACTATTTGTAACCAACATGTTTTATAAAAGAGAAATTTAAATTAAAAGAAAATTTTAAGAAACTATTCATCCCCCCTCCCCTCTAGTTTTCTACAGCGTCCCTATGGTTTCAAAACCGTAACCCGCCCCTTATTGTATCATTTTTGTCTTTGTTTGCACCTAAAGCAATATCTCCGTTAAATATCTCCGTTAACTTTATAAATTGACTAAAATACCCTCGTTAATATATTAAAATAAAGTATATTATATAACTAAAGCATTAAAATCCCAATTCTTATATCATCTCACACCTATAACCCCTTCTAAACCCCACCAATAATCTCTTCATCTCCAGCAATAGTCTGGTACTCTGGTTACCTCCAAGAGGAATCCGACGTCACAAACCACCTCCATCCCGCCTCCACCCTCGTCAGAGTTGCAAATCAACTTTCATTCAGTAACTTTTACGACCTAAACCTACAACAATTAAAGCACATGAAATCCCTAAATCCACATTTCCATTTTTAATCATATCCCTAATTCAAGGAGAAGGTGGAAGTAATTTCATATCGGGAATGGATTTCGCTGGTAGAAGGCAGAGACGATGGTGGGTTGGTGTGGCTGGTTGAAAATGGTGGTCATGGTTGTTGTGTTGATAGTGTAGGATGCATATATAGATAGAGATGAACGCTGATTGGTTGAGATGGTTCTCCGGTAATGGTGGTTCTCTATAGATGTTGGATGCTTGGTGGTAGTGGACTCCGATAATGGAACATCGACGATTGGAGTTGTGGTGTTAGCTTCTGGAGATGAAGAAGAAGAAGAATAAGTTGACATCGATTGTGCTCTGATGAGTGAAGAAATGAGGCAGTGGAATACTAGATTTGGTAGACGTGGTGATATGAGTGAACATATAAGGCATTCAAGAGATGGTAGTGATGATTTTAATATAATAACAAGGATATTTTAGTCAATTTATAAAAAGTTATTGGAGTTAACAGAGTTAGTGTTTTGGGTGCAAACGAAGACAAACTAAAACAATATAGGACATATTATAGTTTTTAAACCATAGGGACGGAAATCACTAAATTTAACAAAACAACAGGGACACAAAAAGCAATTCACTCTAAAAATAATAACATCAAGAAATACCATTTAACCTTAAACATAGCATCGATAGTTTTTTCCTTGACAAAACATCAAATCTCGGTGCAAAACACTAAGTTGTTGTTTGGCAAGTCTTGAATGGTTAAGTGTTGAATGGTTAAGATGTCTTAATGGTTAAGATGTCTGAATGGTTAAGTGTTGAATGGTTAAAATGACATGTTTTGCTGGACATCTAAATGAGATTCTATTTTTTTTCATTTGCTTTGTCCCACATTGGAGTGGAAACAAAAACATTGCTAGCTTATATATGCAAGCCTACATGTCATGCTAATTTCGTGTATTACATTTTACTCTAGCACGAACCTGCGCGCAGGGGGTGCAAATTTGGTTTGAATTTCTTGCCTCAATGCGACGCCCGCTCGACCTACGGACACGAATGCAAGCTCTGAAAATCCTAGGTCCGTGCGTAGGGAGTTTTTTGACTTGTTTTTTTTAATACAACAACTTCGTTTTTTTGTCGTTGTTCTTGTCGTTGTGTCCCTTCCTCGTCGTTGTTCTCCTTCAGACCTCGTTCAGACCCACACCCAATTTTGTTTCGGTCGGAGGGGGCGTCTTTGATTTGGTTAGATGCATGCCCACAAATAGACGCTTTGAACCAAAGTCAACCTCTGAATCGGTCAGATTCAAAGGCTGGCCAGACCTTAACAAACAGCCCCTAAGATTACTTTGTAGTACGGTCCCAAATTAAATGGTGGGTTAGCCATCGCAAAACTATCACGTTTATAAAAAAAACTCTCCGGGTTAACCATCACAAAACTATAAAGTTTATAAAAAAAAGACCATTTAAGTTAGCCATCACAAAACTATCAAAATTATGAAAAAAGACCCTCACAATTAAAACTCATAAATTTAAAGAGACACAAAGTATCTCACATCTCTTTTAACCACTACTAGGGGCATATCCACCTTTGAGGGTGGGGGTGCATCAGCTCTCCCATCGAAATTTTTTATTTAGATTTTATATGTTAAATTTTCAATCTACCCCCTTAATATTTAACCCTTTATCCCTTGTCCAGTCTTGAAAACTCAGTTTAATGCATAATCTATAACCCATATGAGACATATAATACCATGGATTGGGTTAAATTATGGTTAGAAGATAGTAATATATATTTATTTATATTTTCATGTATAGTCAAACGTATTATAATGTCAATGTTTCACCATTGCACAAACCGTCAACATAGTTGATGATTTGGATGATTATGAGTAGAAGAAAGGAAATACATAAAATACTAACTACTTTTGCTAAGTAATCAAGTGAAAAGTAAGAAATTGTGGAAAGTTTAGTTGTAGAATCAAAGTTTTAAACATCACCATTTTTATACCATAGCACAAGTCCTCTAACATAGTCTTATTTGGAAACATTGTTTGGTTTCATTCACTTCTTATTTGAAGACATATGATGTTTAAGAAAAAAAAAAAATAAAGCATTCATTTTATAAGGTTTAAAAAAATGTCCTAACTCGAACATCAAAATTGTGATTTACCAAACTTTATTTACCTTGGTAAATTACGATAAATTACGATAAATTAGTAGAGGATGTTTCAGGTATTTAGGAAGAAACATAATGTCAAAAAAATGAAAGAAAAAAGGTGAAAGAAAGAATAAAAAAACTCACAAGTTGTGGAAAATTTGTTTAAAAAAAATGGAGTTCTTAAATATATTGAGAGAACTTAAGAAAAAGTTTAAAGTGATGAAAGAGATTAAAGAGATTTGGGTTAATATTTATAGATAAAAATTAGGGTTTGACATTAAAAAGAAGTTAGTTAAGTGGAGAGAAATTGAAAATTTTATTTTAAATATAAGGGGTGAGAATTTTTTTTTTCAATTTTGATCCCTCAAACTTACTTTATTGATTGTTTTGCACCATAAAGTCATGTTTAAGCATGGTTTTGGGTGCTTTAACATATGAACCATAAACACTTATAAAGTCATTTTCCGAAAAAAAATATGTCTTGATAAGTTGCTCGGTTTTCGTTAAAATGTGTATTCGCAATTTTAAGCGTTGTACAAATATATAATCAACAAGAATGATATATAAAGAGTATTTCCATTATAATCAAGTTTTAACATTACAAATAATGAATGAGTACGACTACATTTGAAATGAAAATATATGAAAAATGCAAGACGTTACATTTTTCATTATGTTTTTTCTTATGTAAATTGTATTAATATTTGACGTATTTTGGTGATTTTATGTATGAAATTTAGTTTTTTTTGTCAGTTTGTAATTTGACCCGACCCAGTTCGTCTCGAATCGGTTGAATTTTTTTTATATATCAATACTCAAATGATTCGTATAAATTTTTAACCCCGTTAAAAAATTTATGAATACACCTCTCACCACTATCCTAATATATCATTTGAAAATGCAAAGAGATTGATTTAGGAATGAAACTTTATTCCTAACATATTGACAGAAAAGACATAACTTTTTTTTGTCTTGAAAAAATTAGAGGAATAGGATTTCAAGTGGTTCCCCATTAAATAGCATATCATATTCAAAACTATATTTTATTAAGAGGAAAGTGAATATGGTGCTGCTTGACATATAACTTAGATGACAAAACCATCAAAACTACGTAGTTTTGATTAAAAACATATTAGAATATATAAAAAAAGTTTTCTTATGTTGATTTTATCATTACCGATATCTATCTCTATGTTTGTTTTTCTATACCACCACAAACTTTTTTCAATCCCAATCTCTAACAAACTTGGCTTTTTTTATATTTCAATCTTCAGTTTTATAGTTGTGTTTTGTTGTCTTGTATCTATAAAATATGAATATTGATATCCAGTTAATGTAAGCTAATCAAAAGTTAATTTAAGCGTATCTTTAGTTCAGTATTGGCCTCCATTAATTTGCAAAAAACTTCACTATTCTTGTTTCTCAAAATCAAACTAACATTGTTTATTATTTCAATGGATCTTATTCTTTGGAAGAAGATAATATTGGAATATATTGTAGAGGAAGAAAGGGATAAAATCTTATTCTCATATGTTTTTAATCAAAACTACGTAGTTTTGATGGTTTTGTCATCTAAGTTATATGTCAAACAGCACCATATTCACTTTCTCCTTTTATTAAACGGTATAAATATAAACATAGGTGCACAAAAAACCGGTTAAATAATCACAGTTGGTTGAAAAATATGGTTTTTTTAACCGTAGGTTCGTAATTGATTAGGAATAGCTGGTTATTTTAAACCGAATTTGAACTGATCAACGAGTTAACCGGGAAAAAACCCAAAAAAAAAAATAATAATAATAACCGGTTAAAGTAAATAACCAAATTTGTTAAAAATATCGATTATTAACCGAATTGATTAAAGTGAATAACTGATCTTCCCAATAAAAAAAAAACAATTAACCGAAATTAACTTATTTGTGCACATCTAGGATATAGATTTCCTATTAACGAAAGGAGAGCTTGTGCTAAACAATAAAAAGTGAAAAAAAAATCTTTCATTTAAAAAACATTCAAAAGTGTTACAAACATCCCATTGTTTCAAATTATACATACATTCGTTTGTTTGTCACATGCCCAAAAAAACACGTACGTACGTACTATATCTGTATAATCACAAGTTCCATTTCCAAGACCAGGTACCCCATCCATATCAATATGTTTCCATTTACCCATTTTCTCCTAGCAAAATCTTGATCACTATAAGTCACACAGACGTCGTAAAATTATATCTTCAAGGCTTCCAAGGAGCCGGTGGTGGTGGTGGGGTTGGAAACATTGGCGGAACTGCTGAAAAGATGGTGTTTTTATCAATCTTCGTTGCTGCTCTGTCGCCCGACAGGGCCACTAGAGCAGCAACTAAACCTGCATTTCCAGCAAGAGTGGGTTCTGTGTAATTGTAATTTGTACGCACGTCATGGAATCCGTCATGTCTATCTGGCCCGGCAACCATAGCACCAACTATGGTGTTTGGGTTTGGTTTTTTAGCGTCTCTCCACTTGTATCCTCCCGTGCAGCTATACTTGACTCTGTTCTTTGGAATGGATGCACCCCTGTGATGTACTTGCTTCGGATACCGGCTTCCGAAACCCACAAGATAACTCATTTTTCTCGGGTTTTGTCCAAGGATATAGTCAATCTATCAGATAACAAAAATGCAGTGTTAAACATATGAAAAAAATAATTTGATTGTTTTTTTATGTATATAAACATTTGCAGTTGTATATAAAAGTACAAATCTAAACCCTTGGGTTAAATATCTAACATTATGATGCATACCTGAGTCTGTGCGAACTTGCGTAGCTCGTTAGTTGAATAGAAATTAGGCCCACAATACCACCCAGGGGTGTCGGCCGCATCAAGATAGTCACTATAAAGAGCGGCTAAGAAGGCAGCATTCACAACATACTGAAGTGGCTGCGGTCTCCCATGGTTTAACTGGATCAACCCACCTGCAATACGAGATTATTATCATCCGTTTGATTACGTTACCACTAATACAAACTACGAGGAAACAGTTAACGCTAGTTTACCTTTTGTTCGGTTAAAACTTGTAAAGTATGGCAGGTAAGAGCACATGATGATGCTCGTTTGGTTATGAAACGTTTGCAAGGTTTCTTCATATGGGTAACCAGGGCTCAAAAACAATCTCAATCGGGTCAATAATACCTAAAATCACAGCAAAATAAATTATCATCAACAAACTGAAATGTGTGACGCAGTTCAATTATATGACGTTTTTAAAATTTTGCTTACTTGAGCTCCGGTAAGTTTATTGTCCCAGCTAAGAACACCATAGTCGGGTCCGCCCCAGAAAGCACCAGCATGTTTAGCAAGTTTAGGGTGACTCGCAAGGTAAAGATAAGATTGATTTCCGGTTGCGTAATACATCCAAGTTCCTCCCCAAACAAACTCATCCCAATACATACTTGAGTTATAAAATATGGCAGCATCGGCCCCTGTACTGTAACTACCACGTTGATCTCTAGCAAACTTCCAAAGGGTTGCGGCACCATGAACAAGTTTCTTTGAGTAAGCCTTGTTGTCTTTGAAAACAATTGAAGCAGAAGCTAAAGCAGCTGCCATCTCAGCAGCCAGGTCAGAGCAACTAGAACATTCGGTCACGGGACGATCATAGTCAATGTCTTCAGGTCTCATCCAACAACTATGGTCATTAGGATCACTTGTTCCTCCTGATGTATCACCTTTCCCGACCTACAACATAAAATAAAATAAAGCTTTTAAAAAGATCATCAGCATAATTAACACTTTTAAGTATTTAGATGTGTGTTTTGAATGTGATCAGCCCATAATAAATAATCAGATAAATCAGCTGTAATAAAACAAGCTATAAAATATTGTTTTTAGTTTGTTAGTCTGATGATCAAATTGTCATGTATTTGGCAAATTCTGTTAATCATCTACAGTAAAAACAAAGTACAAACAGATAAACTAACCGAAAAACGTTTTAATTATGTTTTACTATTACATAATCAATTTTCTTACACTGTATAGAATTTGATTAGAGTAAACTGCAGTTTTGATCCTTGTGTTCTAACACTTTTAACAGGTTCAGTCTCACCGTAATAGTTTTAGTCCCTATGATTGTCATGTGCTTTAACAATTTTATCAAGTTCAGTCCCACCTTCCCCACGTGCCGCGCAAGTAAGTGGCAAAAAAGCAAAGAGAACTGTCTTTTTTGCCTCTCACGTGTGGCGCACATACGAAATCTTTAACGGGCTCAGGACCATTTGTGTTAAAAATAAAAATCACAGGGATCAAAATATTTAGTATGTGACTAAACCTGTAAATGTGTCAAAACACATAACAAAAACTGCTGTTTACTCATTTGTATATAAACATTAAAAACAGTTTAACATGAAAACATAATCAGCAGATCGAAAATGCAACAAAAGACGGTTGGAACTTGGAAGTTACCTGAGAAACGATTTGGCTGATGGAATCAGCAGACGAATTAAAGGTTTTTAAAAAGTAATCAGTGCCCCATTTAATGATCTCTTTAACATGATTGAGTTCTCCTGCAGCTTCATATTTAGCACTGTATTCGATCACGCTCCAGCTTAACATAGTCATGGCAAAAGCTTTAGGAAAATGGAACTTAATGGCATCACCCGCGTCATAATACCCGCCCACTAAATCTTTCAAAACCGCCCCGGATTTATCAGCCTTTCCATCATTCAAACATGAGTTGCCCCTCCATGATACATTATTATGCTTTGGCAGTTTTCCAGCTGCATGTATCAAACACAATCAGTATCATCACACAAGTATCAAACTCATTGCACCATAATGATTCAATTGTATGCTATCCATTTCATAGTGCATCGAATCAGATGACGTCATAAATACACAAAATTCTAAATTATTTATACATAGATAAAACAAAATCTAAACACTTAAATAACTAAAATATGGATCCGAGTTGATTCAATAAGAAATGAAAATTAGCACACAATGTTTTTTTAGAACAGCGGTTGGTTGGTGCAACGGCCTATGACCAAAGCACCAAAAGAAGTGCAAAGACGGAGATCAAACCCCGTCTCTAAAACCAATAGCTGTTTTTTGTCGGTCCGTTACTACGAACACAACTCCACAACCCTCTTTATTGGTCAAGTTGATCAGAGCAGAGAGTCGAAACTCGTCTACCAACAGTTCCCAGTAAAAAAACCGGACATGAACATTTAATCATGTCCGGTAACCATCCAACTGAATTCAAAAGCAAACAATCCGATCTATTTCTCGGATCATTTATCTATCTTTTATTAACATACAACTAAAGGAAACTGTTAAAATCCATAAATATAATGCAAAAAGTGATCCACCGACACCATGATCTTTGTTAAAAAAAAACAAAACTTACATTTTTGTGCATTGAAAAACATGAGAGCCTTTTGAAGGGCAATAGTGTAGTTATCAGGAGGAGGTGGGTGTTTGTGATGTCGAGGCACAGTTTTAACAATCAACGTAACAAAACCAGCAATAAACCCTGCTGCTAATATCAATCCAACCGTCCAAACAAAGATCTTACGGCTGACAATAATACAACCCAGATCTACATACTTTTTTTTCTTCTGTTCTCCGGGACCCAACAGCCAGCTCTGTTGGGTCTCATCAAGCGGCCTCGATAAGGCCGCTTTATCAAAATCATTCAAGTTTCGACTCCGATCATCGTCTGTCGCCGAATCGGCATTGTTTATCTCCAATGGCCCGCCCCATGGATCTCTCCCATACATATTTGCAATTCAAAAACACCCGGATGATCAATCAAGGTGTATGAAATGTGTATAGATCAATGAGGGGTTGGGTTGATTGTTTGCAATGTGGATGTAGATTTGATTAGTGTGATTATGAATGAATAAATAAGTTATTGGGTGGCAAGAGACTGTCAAGTTTAATAAGCGACAAAGACAGTCTGTCAAACCTACTTGCTCTTTTGCAAGAAGCTTCAATGGTGAATGGTGACGTTATATCTAAACCATTTCTTCCTTCAGCCCCCTGTATTATTTAAATATATCACATAACGTCCTTGCATTTTTGGTTTGGATCGCTAACCTTTGTATAGTAATGGTACATGTCATTAAAATCATTTGAGACGAAGTAATTCAGATGCAATTTGATTTTTAAGAGGTATAATGTCTGTAGTTTGTGAACCATATCTGCAGACATCAGTGGCGGAGTTAGTCCAAAAGTTGAAGGATATCCCTAAAAAAAATTCCGTATGGTTGCGGCTGTAACGGTAAAACCAAAGCAAGCTTCAATATCCGATAAACCAACGAAAGCGAACGATTTTTTTTCCAGTTTCCACTATTAGACGAGCAAAGTCACATAATCAATTCAAGTTTTCAAACTTGTTATTTTTCTCTTAAAATGTTGTCAGATTTGAATGTGAGTTAAGGTTTAAAAGACCCTTTAACAAGATATGACCGCTTTATTATGAATTACTTCGACTAACAATATTCGACATACTTGGACTACATCCCTATCGACACCTGGATTTGTATCATAATCTAAACTACTTTGACCAACACCAACATTTTCTTATTCTTGACATTTAAAAAAGATTGTCAATAAGAACTTGTTTCCGTTGTCTTTTCATCCTAAACTTAATTCAATAACAATAAACAACGCTAGATTATATATGTAAATACAAATTGAACAAATTTCACAAAACTCTAAAACCTAAACTTTTAAAGAGAGTAAAAGTTGTCAATAATTCTAATTTGGGTTTGTGAGTTTCAAACTAATTTGGGCTTTAAAATTTTAAAATTATAATGGGCATTGGGCTTGGGCAATAGGTTAAAAACTAATAAGTTAATATCTATAATATACTAGTTTATTGTTTGGTGTATGCCTTAAGCTCGGGAAACAACACTTAATGTGTGATTTTAATTTTTTTAAGGATATAAAGATTTATAATATGAAATAGGTTAGTTTTATCAGAATTTCAGGGGTATCCTTTCAAAATTTTAGGGGTAGCCTAAACGCAAAATCGGTAAATAATTATTTTTTTACCTTTGACGCGAAAATTTGAGCCGTAGCCCGGGCTACCCTAGACATATAATACATCCTAGGGGTGTTCATTCGAATCGAATGCGAATTGGGCGAATTAGGCGAATCGAATTGGTCGAATTGAGACTTTTAAAAACTGTATTCGTATTCGATCCACATTCGAATAAAAATCTATGTATTCGATTCGATTAAGTTATTCGAATTCGAATCGAATTCGAATAGATTCGAATGTATTCACTTTAAAAAAAAATATAAATAAACAAACACATCAAGTAACAATATAAATGTAGCACCAACATAACATAAGTGTACAACATTACCCAAACAATGTGCAAAACATCACCCAAACAATATGCAAAATACTAACACATCAACAAGTCTAAAACATGTTAACAAAAGGTCTAAAACTGCATAATCAAACACAAAAAAGACTATAAACAAGTTTAAAACCTGTAGAAACAACAATTAAGCATTTGCCATAGCACAAAATCATGTTCATATGCAGAAACAACAATTAAGATTGGGTAATGGGTTGGATTTGGGTATTTTAACTTTACTTTAAGCCTACTAAATCATATTCATATATAGATAATTAATTAGATATATTAAAAAATATATAAATTTCTTATTCGAATTGGGCGAATCGAATGCGAATACAGAAAATCATATTCGTATTCGATCCACATTCGACAAAATTATTCGAATCGAATGCGAATCGAATTCGAATGACTGAAAGTCGATTTCGAATGGCCTTAATCGAATTCGATTCGAATCGAATTTCGAATAATTCGAATGGTATTCGAATAATGAACACCCCTAATTTATCCGCCCCTGGCAGACATGTGTAGGAGAAGAACTTGATCAAACCTCTGCAGTTTGTAAGAAAAAGACTTTGCAGACCTTAGAAGATGTTCCTAGATGAAATGTCTGCAGTCTGTAAGAAAAAGTCCGCACAGATGGTGGACGATGTTGCTAGATGGTGTTGGTGGTGGTGATGAACAATGGTGGTGGTGGGTTGTGGTGTTAACTCTTTGTAGACCTTAAAAGATTTTAGAAGTGATTGTTCGAATCTGCACCAAGACGAGCTCGCGTAAATGTTTTTTTTTAATAAAATGTATTCGAAAAAACAAACAGTGTGTAGATGACAAAGTCTACATGTGGTCTGTGAAACGTAAACATAAAAGCTTGTGCATACTTTTTTTAGAAAAACAAACACCATATCAGTTTGTTCAAAACTGCATTGACAAGTTAAGTTAAGCTGACCCAACCAATCCAACTAATTAATTAGTTTGTTGTTTTCTAATATCACAATTAGTAGTTTGGTTTGAAAGAAAAGCCGCACATTAACGCCCTTGATGCCAGCTTACAAGAATTATAAGACTACTCCCACCATTTCATCTGCGTGCCACATTTGGGAAGGGATCCATTGAGCCTCAACTGCATTAGAG
Source organism: Tagetes erecta (assembly GCA_030867185.1). Lineage (NCBI taxonomy): Eukaryota > Viridiplantae > Streptophyta > Magnoliopsida > Asterales > Asteraceae > Tagetes > Tagetes erecta. The sequence goes on from CM061491.1 coordinate 22,968,737, forward strand.
ATTCATCTGTCTCTTCATGCGCGCCAGTAACATTTTCTTTCTTTTTCTCACAACAAATTAAGTATTTAGTAATTAAAAAAGGTTACATGTTGAAAGAGTAGGTATATATGATTGCGTTATGGTAAAATATGTTTAGAAAAAAAAAGTGAAATTCCAATATGACATACTGATTATGTATGTATGTGGTAAATGTGGATCTTAACGTTACCAATAGTATAAGTTGGTTTTGTACATGAAAATTTATATGAAAATACCTTAATAGTAAAATAAACAAGTGTCATTCAAAAATTAAAATTTCTAGTCGCTCTCTCATAACGCCACGTGTTAAATTGTTTCTCTGTAGTTGTTATTTAAAAGCTGAAAGCAGCACACAAAGTATTTGGACCTAAAGTAGAGTTGAGAAATAGTTGAGGGGTAATTATTGTAACTAGTTTAATGATAATAGTGTTTGGTAGTAGGTGCAAGTGATTGCTTCGTTACACCGACAGTTGCTTCGAGTGCACTATATGCCATTCAGTGCCAAACACATGCACCAAATGGTCACCGCATTTGTCTTTCGTCTTGTGTTTTTATTATATTTAAATAAAACAATTCAACCATATTTTATTAAGTAAACTAATAAAACGATTCGGTCATACTGAAATTATTATTATTAAGAGTAACGTCTAATGTAGAAAAAAAGTTGTATTTGTAATAACGTGTAGTTAAATTTAAGAGAGTAAATTACTTTTACTATATCATATTTTTTTAAAATAGGATTAATTGTATTTTAAAGTTTAAATTTGTTTGTTTGAATCTTAGTTTTTAATTTTGCTTCATTTTATACACCTCAGACTAATAGAGTCCATATGCACCGTTAAAACCCAACTCAAATGAAGGCTATTTTTGTGACACCCGGAAAAATTCCAGATTAATATCCGTACTAGTACAAAAACTAAATTATATATTATAGCATTATTAGTAGTAAATTTATAATATGTCATTTGAGTCTAGCCAAGCCCAAGTAATAAATGCTATTGCATTTAAAAATATCAAGAAAATACTGTGTGGAGTCACAGTGTAGTACTGAGACGAACGTTGGTGATGACCCGGGAAAACTTTAAAAATCCTAGAATGGATTTTATGCTATATTAGCATGTGTAAAAGTATTACAAAGGAAAACAAAGGTAAAAATCTAAAAATATTAGTTTACGATTTGTACTGCTGACAAGCGCGTACATTTCAGATTTTGCCTGTTTTCAGAAACATATAATTTTGAGTAGTTCATAATTATAATATGAACATAAGAAACTCATAAAAATAAGTTGTAAGTATTATGATTAATACTAAGGAGTACAACTTTTAAATCCATGGGATTTGGACAAAGAGTTTTTATAAATGGATACTATGTATCCTACTAGTTAAAACTCAATAAATATTACTTCTACTAGAAATTTACTCATTAATCATCATAATTATTAATGCCTACAAACTACAAAATTACATTCCAAATTTAATACCACTCAACCAAATAAATACCACACTACAATCCTAACATTTTTCTTAACCAAAAATCACGTCGAAAACCATCACCATTATCACAAATATTATTTGTATTACTACCCATTAATATTTACAAAGAATTTTATTACAAACAAAATAACACTACACATTAGTAATATACCACATTACACTCAAATTACTACCCAATACTACACATAAGTAAATAAATAAATAACTTAATTAGCCATTACAAATCACAACTCTACTCTTTCAAAATCATGACACATACATGCTTACTCATTATGCAAGAACACAACTCATCACCACATTCAATATTAACTCACTCCATTAACTCACCATTAAACTCATTCATAACTCACACACTCAATTCATCTATTCCTCTTTGTTTTTACGGCAATATACAAACATCAACAAAACACTATTCTCTTTCATCATAAACACTCCATAACTCATCATAAATCATCCACAATCAAGAACACACATGAAGAAACAAGCAAAAATTGAAGATATAGAAGTGAAATTGAAGGTGATTTGGACATGAACAAGTAAAGAAATCAAAGAATTATATACTTGCAAACTAGAGTTCATCAAGGTATAAACTCAAATATTGATTTCTTGTTTTAAAAGAATGATTCATCCTTGAATCATAAAGTTGTTCATCAAATCAAACACTTCTAACAATCAAAAGAATCAAATGAGAAATGTGTGTATACATACATATATACGAACATGTATATGTATGTTGGTGTGTCAAAAATGTATTTTTGATAAATAAAAGTTATGGGTTTGATATTAAGATGGTATGAAAACATGAAATTTATAGTTTGATCATACATACAAAATGATATTTATGATCAAATGGGTATGTTGTATTTGTATACGTATGATGATGATGATGATGATGATGATGATGATGATGATGATGATGATGATGAGTATGATAATGTTAAAACATGAGTTATGTGATATAGGAGTCTTGGTAAATTTGAATAATATGATGATAAATGTGTTATTTCTGATAAAATGTGATAATTTTTAGATGAATCTTTGATTTAGTTGAACTTAGGATTATATGAAATATGATAGTAAATAAATATTTTGGTGATTATGGTGCAAAAATATGGTAAGAAGCCAATATATAGTAATCTAGAATTGATTACTTGAAAATGGTAATTTTGACTTTCAAAAGTCAACATATGTATATACATGTATATGAGTGGAAAAAGTGTTAAAATGCAATAATCAATTGTTACATGAGCATGAACCATGAAATTGTCAAATTTGATCAAATGTAGAAAATTGATACAATCTCATGCTCTAAGATGGTTAAATTGAATTATGTACAATTGATGATATTACACATGTTATGAGAATGAAATAATGTGTATAATGTATGTGAAAAATGGAAGTAAGTTGTGGAAGAATTGTATAACAAAACTAGACGTTTTACTAGTAAAAATACGTCGTTTTCGGCTCGAAAATGGGTTTAAACTTGAGAATAAGATTTTTACAGCTTTTACATGCTTATTTATGTGAAAATATATGTATGATTATTACATGATGAAATTTGGTGGTTTAAGCATTGTTTAGTAACAAACTATGTATGAAATAACGGTAAAATCGACTATTTCGGCTTAAACCGTAAGCATGTGTAAAATAATTTTTAGACCAGCAACTTTTGATGTATAATCAGTGTGTATGAGCATGATCATGTGTGTCTAAAGTGGTATGAATGAAAAAGGTAGTTATATGAATAACTAGTTGCGAAAAATGCTTCGGTTATGACCAAAATTACGTGTTTTATGTGAACGGTTTTTGAGTCAAGTTGCAAGAGTTAAAAAGTAAACTTGAATCAGTGTTTTGATCTTAAAATAAGTATGAAAAGAGATACTTAAAGTTATAAAATCAAAACACCAAGAACGACTAAAAATAAAGTTAGTCGGTTGCTAAAAAAATCACGTTTTCACACGGTCTCGAAGTGAAATGGATAAAGTGTTAATCTCATTAGTTTTCATTCAAGATATTGGTTTTAAGAAACTTAACACTTTAAGAAAAATAATATTTATTTTATATAAATATTAAAAGTGTGAATTTTATGAAAGCGAAACCAAGAATTATATATGATAAATCATATATGTAAAGTTTTGCAAATGTTTAAAGACCAATGATTGCCTTTAAGATATATTTATATGAAGAGATCACTCATATAAATATTGTTTGAAATATATTTATATAAAGAGATGACTTATATAAATATTATTTGGAAACGGGTCATAAGCAAAGTCACCAACGTGTCGTTAGATCGAAATGATAAATCATTTCATAAAAAGTGTCTAGAGTTGATGAACAACTTGGATGACCATTGTACGACTATTAACGGGAACCCTTGGATATATATAGGGTGTTAGTAGATCGGGAAAGTATAAATTTTGGGCTCGTAAGTGCTAGCAAAAACTTGACGGAAATCAAAGGTGAGTTTCACGGCCCCATTTTCAATACGTTTTGATTTCAAACTTGGGGGAAAAACATGTGAAATATATTTGATTATGATTCAAAGTAAGAGATGGAAAATATTTTGATTTATATGAAAAACCATAAGTTTACAAGATGTTCTCGCGGGAAAAACCCTCAAAAATAACGTAATCATTAGCCTCGGTGACAGGGGTCCTTGGATTATATTGGTAGATCTATCGGGTGTACTGACAGCCCACTCCCGTACCGGTAGCTCCGGTCAATGACGACGGGAGATTATATAATTGCAATGTCGGAGGGTAAATGTCATGGATTGATTACGGGTTTATGGTTGTTTCATATGACTTAAACTTTGCAACTTTAAGTCAACAAGATTGGATAAATATTGTCTCTTATTAGTACAATCATAATTGGTTTTGTTATGGACTACGTATCCTAAACCTGTGAACTCACCAGTCTTGTACTGATAAATGTTTTTAACATGTTTTTCAGGTGATTAAAACACTTGTTGTGTGCTATGGAATGGAATGGTTTTGGTGTCAAACGCCATGCTACGGAAATGTTGTTTTGGGACCGACTTTTAAATAATCACTTCTATAAGTGAAAAACCATGTCATAAAAAGGATCTTTACACAAAATGATCTTTACGACAACGTTTGTAATGATATTATGACGTTTTAACTTTCCGTAACTTTTGAAATGGTTGTTTGACTATAATCCGATGGTAACCAACTTCCGTTACCACCGACCCCATTAGTTATACTAATCCGCTGCGTAAAACGGGGTGTGACAATTTTTGTCAATTGTATGTTGTTATTATTATTATTATTATTATTATTATTATTATTATTATTATTATTATTATTATTGTTATTATTGTATAAAAACAAAATGTTGTAATATAACTATAACTATCACAAGATTAATAACTTAACTTAAGAAATTTAGAGAGATTATAAGAGTAAGAAGTAGAGAGAAATGTATAACTCATTCAAATGTATACAAGATGTGTGTTTTTACTCATCACTTTGATGGAGTATTTATACTATAAAATGTAGACAAGATTAATTATTTGGTAGATAAGATAACTATTTGGAAATTGACTAATTGGTATGGAGCTAAGTTGCAATTGTTGAAAATGTATTCATCCACTAATTGCATGAAGATTTATAACACTGCCCCTTGGATGATACTTTTTCAAACTTTAGCTTGTTGAAGTACTGCCTCATTAAAAACCTTGCTAAAGAAAAGCCAGTGGAAAAAAACTTTAGCTAAGGAAAAAAGAGTACCGTCTGTAGCTCTCCCTCAAATTGTGCGTACGTGTCTCATGCCAATATCATGAACGTGTTTTCTGAAAGTTGCTGTTGGAAGTGCTTTTGTGAAAAGATCAGCTGAGTTGTTGCTAGATTTGACGTATCTCATTTCAACTTGTTTTTCTTTAATCAGGTCTTGAGTATATGAAAAGAATCTTGGAGGTATATGTTTTGTTCTGTCACTTTTGATATATCCTTCTTTCATTTGTGAGACACAAGCTGCATTGTCTTCATAGATTGGAGTTGGACTATCATTTCTTTCTAGTCCACAAGAGGTTGATATATGTTGTGTCATTGATCTTAGCCACACACATTCTCTAGAAGCTTCATATAGTGCAATGACTTCAGCATGATTTGAGGATGTTGCAACAAGTGTTTGTTTCTGAGAACGCCTTGAAATTGCAGTTCCTTCATTCATAAATACGTATCCAGTTTGAGATCTTGCTTTGTGAGGATCGGATAAGTAACCTGCATTTGCATAACCAACTAAAACTTCTTTCGAATCGTTAACATAAAACAAGCCTAAATCTGTTGTTCCTCGAAGGTATCGAAATATATGTTTAATCTCATTCCAGTGTCTTTTGGTAGGAGCTGAACTAAACCTTGCTAAGAAATTAACCACGAAAGAAATGTCAGGTCTTATACAGTTAGTAAGATACATAAGGGCTCCAATCAGGGACGGATTCAAAGCAAAGGGAGGGGTAGCATGGGACCCCCTACTAGCCCAACAAACAGTGATATATAAGGTTTTAGTTTTGATTTTTTGGCTTAAATTCAACTCATTAGGGACACATATTCAATCGGAAGGGTGCACAAATATGATGAGATGCGGGGCCCACAACCATTAAAAAGTTTTATTTCTGTATAAAACTAAATCTAAGAAATTTTTTAATAATTTTTGTATGTCAATTCACTCACCACTTTTAACTTCATGTATCTTGTCTCTCTTCTTTTTAATTTGAAAATATTGTAGTTTATTTATTTATTTTAGTTTTGTTTTACGTTAACTTTAACTTTTTGTTTATGTTAGGAGCTATAAATAAATAATTAAGGGTTATTGAATTTAATCACCTCTAACTATTGGTTATTGACCGCTGTCATCCTTAAAGTATCACTTTGTCCAATATAACTCCCAACTAAACACTCTGGCCAAAGTGATACTTGAGGGTGACATCGGCCAATAACCAATAGTTAGAGGTGATTAAACCCAATAATTAAAAAGATAAATGCAATTTCCAAATGAAAACTTTTACTCGACCCGGTTATGACCGACAAAATGTGTCCCCGTGCTAAAATTTTCTGTATCCGTCCCTGGCTCCAATTGCATTGAGGTATGGTACCTCAGGGCCAAGAATGTCTTCACCATCTTCACAAGGGCGAAATGGATCTTTGTCAACATTGAGTGATCTAACAACCATTGGGGAGCTTAAAGAATTTGCCTTGTCCATATTAAAACGTTTTAAAAGTTTTTTTAGTGTAATTTGACTGATATACAAGTATGCCATTATGCGTATGCTCAATCTGTAAACCAAGACAATATTTGGTTTTCCCAAGATCTTTCATTTCAAATTCATTCTTTAAAAGAGCAATTGCTTCATGAATTTCCTTTCGTGTTCCCATTATATTTAGGTCATCAACATACATAGCTATGATCACATATCATGATGTTGTCTTCTTAATAAAGATGCATGGACATATAAGATTATTTGTATATCCTTTACATATCAAATAATCGCTTAAATGATTGTACCACATCCTTCCATATTGTTTCAACCCATATAAAGATCTTTGTAAATTGATAGAATACATTTCCTTTGGTTTTGAACTTAATGCTTCTGGGAATTTAAATCCTTCTGGGATTTTCATATATATGTATCAAGTGATCCATACAAGTAAGCTGTAACGACATCCATAAGACGCATTTCTAAATTTTCAGACACTGCTAAACTGATTAAATATCTGAATGTAATTGCATCCATGACAGAAGAATATGTTTCATCATAATCAATTCCTGGTCTTTGAGAAAATCCTTGAGCCACAAGTCTGGCTTTATATCTTGTAACTTCATTTTTCTCATTTCATTTACTAACAAAAACCCGTTTGTACCCAACAGGTTTTACAGTCTTAGGTGTAATCACAATAGGCCCAAAAATTGTTCGTTTATTTAACGAATTTAACTCAGCTTGCATAGCATCTTTCCATTTATCCCAGTCATGTCGATCTTGACATTCTTTGACAGATTTTGGTTCGGAAGCATCATCTCCACTCATGATTTCACTTGCTACTGAATAAGAAAATATATCATCAATATCGTCAGCTTCATTTTGGTTCCATAATATATTGTTATGGTCATAGTTGATTGATATCTTATTAGTGAAATCATTTACTTCTTCCTGAGGGGAGGTTATCTCATTTACTCTTTCCTGATGTAATGTTTTATCATTTAGTGATTTATTGGAAACATGCTCCTTATGATCAGCCTCCTTCTCATGTCCTTTTCTTTTTCGAGGATTTTTATCTTTTGATCCAATTGGCCTCCCATATTTTAAACGTTTTTGGGATTCATGAGGCATTTAATCATTACTTTGTTTGTTAGGAATTTCAACTCGATCCGAAGCATTAACAATTGGTATATAAGATTTAGTTACTCTTTTTGTATCAGTAAATGCATCAGGCAATTGATTTGCAATATCTTGCAAATGCATGATCCTTTGAACTTCTGTCTCACACTGTTTTGTTCTAGGATCAAGATATGACAACGAAGGTTCACACCATGAGATATACTTTTCTTTATTTTTATTTTCTCCCCCTAATGAAGGGAAAACTGACTCATCAAATTGGCAATCAGCAAAACGTGCTGTAAATACATCACCTGTTAAAGGTTCAAGATATCTTATGATTGAAGCCGTTTCGTATCCAACATATATCCCTAACCTCCTTTGAGGTCCCATCTTTGTGAGTTGTGGTGGTGCAATAGGATCATATATTGCACATCCAAATATTATAAGATGGAAAACATTTGGCTCTTGGCCAGAAACAAGTTGTATAGGTGAGTACTTGTGATTTGTAGTTGGTCTTATACGAATCAATGAACCAGCATGTAAAATTGCATGGCCTTAAATAGACACAGGGAGCTTTGTTCTCATTATTAATGGTCTAGCTATTAGTTGGAGACGTTTAATTAATGATTCTGCTAAGCCATTTTGTGTATGCACATGTGCAACTGGGTGTTCAACAACAATTCCAACAGACATGCAATAATCATTGAAAGCATGTGATGTAAATTCACCCGAATTATCAAGTCTCACTCTATTAATAGTATAATCCGGAAAGTGTGCTCGTAATTTAATGATTTGAGCCAGAAATTTTGCAAAAGCTACCTTATGAGTTGACAATAAAGAGACATGAGACCATCTACTAGATGCGTCTATTAGGACCATGAAATATCTAAATGGTCCACTTGATGAATGAATTGGTCCACATATATCGCCTTGATTTTTTTCAAGAAACATAGGCAATTGCTTTTCAACCTTTAATTGTGAAGGCCTTGTAATTAATTTTCCAAGTGAACATGATGTACATAGAGGCATTTTATCAACTTGAGGGATCTTTTGACCTTTCAATGAATGCCCATGTGTATTTTCAATGATCCTATTCATCATTGTAGATCCGGGATGACCTAGTCTGTCATGCCATAAGTTTAATGTACTAGGATCATAAGATTTTTCTTTAACTGCCATATGTGCTTCAGGCACATTTATGTATGTATAATGCAAACCAGAATGGAGCATTGGCATTTTCTCCAATATGTGATTTTTCTTCATAATGTGTAAATATTTTTCATCACCAATAGTTCTCGATTGAGTATCATACCCATTATGATATATATTTTTGAAACTCAACAAGTTTCTTGTTGCTTTTGGGGAAAATTGAGCAATATCTATTAAAAGCTTAGTACCATTTGGTAATTCTAAAATTGCTTTTCCCACTCCCTCTCCTAAGTTTGATGGACCTAATATTGTACCAATCATTCCCTTTGTTGGTTTTAGTTCATAAAAATATTTCTTAGATTTGAGAATAGTGTGTGTAGCGCCACTATCTGCTATACACATATCTCCAATTTCCTTTAGATCTTCTCCTCCAGTAAGATTCAGTTTTAATCTTCAAATATGAAAGAAAATGATAAGTGCATATAGTAGATACTATAAGTCTTGTTATGATAGTAATTATATAATATAAAAGGGGAAATAAAATTATTAAGTATAGTTCAACACAATTAAGAAAACTATATAATATTACATGAAAAAGGGAAATACAAAAACATAGTTAAGCATAATTAAACATAGTTCATGACGACATATTTATTTCATATAATATTAAGATCCAGCAACACCCCTTTTTCAAGTCTCCAAGTCATCATAGAAGTCTGACTTATTCAACTCAATGTTAGCATTATCAAATGTATTCACATGGTTCACTTCTTTCTCATTTTCTCTGAGAGATGCTTGGTATAGTTTGCATAGATGTGGGGGTGTGCGACAAGCCTTCGACCAGTGGTTCGTACTTCCACATCTAAAACATTGAGAGCCATGCTTCTGTGATGTACTAGCTTCGTTCTTAAACTTAGTTTGATGGTTGGAGTTGTTATTACGTGGAACATGGTATTCATATTGGCTATTTGGCTATGCACATGACCACGACCACGACCACGACCACAACCATAAGAAGTAGTGTTCAGTTTAAATGAATGTTTGCGACTATTAAAATGCTTTTTGTCAAAATGACCACGACCACGTCCACGGCCTCGTCCGCGACCCTGCTCCCATTCACGACCAGAATAATTGTTGTGAGCAACATTTGCGTCTGGTATTGCTAATGATCCCGTAAGACGAGATTGATGATTTTTCATCAATAACTCATTATTCTTTTCTGCTACAAGGAGTAATGCATTTAGATCAGAGTATCTTATAAAATTTTGTAATCGATAATGTGTTTGTAAGTTTATATTTGATGCATGAAAAGTGGAGTAGGTTTTCTCCAATTTTTCTTCCTCTGATTTAGGATACCCATAAAATTCTAGCTTTGAGCAAATTCAGTATAAAGCAGATGTATAATCGTTTACCCTCTTAAAATCCTAGAACCTAAGAGTGTCTCATTCATCTCTAGCATTAGGAAGTAAAACTTCCCTTAGATGACCAAATCTGTTTTTTAAATCTTCCCATAACATATATGGGTTATCACAATTAAAATACTCATGCTGTAGTAATTCATCAATGTGTTTATGGAGGAAAACATCAGCTTTTGCATTATCTTGTTCAGAGGACTCGTTGTCTTCCTCGATTGTTTCTAACACGTTCATTGATTTCAAGTGTCTTTCGACATTTGCTGTCCAAGACGTATAATTTTCTCCAGAAATGTTGAGTGCTGGAAATTCAAGTTTTGATATATTCGACATTTTGTGGCTAAACATAAATTGGACAAATAATATAAATATTAGAATCCATATATATTAATAAGCAATGAGATACAATACATTGGTAGAGCCATAAACATATAAAAGAAAAAGAAAATGCCAAAATCATTAGGTGGGAGATTAAAAATTAGAATGAGAAGTAATATAAGCATTATGGTGGCCAACACCAAAACCCGATGAATCATTTTGAAAGCTTTATCTTGGGTAAACTTAAGAAGAAGAATGCTTGTTGTAAATGAAATGGAGTTGATAATTGGTTATTTATAGTGAAAATTTATAACCGTTTTACAACGGCTATATTGCCGTTTTATAACGGTTATATTACCGTTTGTATGTGTGTATATATATATATATATATTAATTAGTAAGTAATGTAGAAAAAATATAATGAGATAAAAAAATTATAAGATAATACATAAAATTAATAATAATAATAATGAGAATGTTAGTGAACATAAATAAATGTTAGTAACCATAATTAAATGCTAGTTGATATAAATATAATAGTAAGTTGACAGAAATATAAATGTTAGTAAACAGAAATAGAAATGTTAGTCGTAAGTTAGATAACATAAAAAAGAAAAATTAGTTGCATAATAAAATTTTAGATGCATAAATAAAAGTTAGATTGTTAGTCGTCTCATAGTTGTTAAATGTCCATAATAAGGTACCATTTATGTTTCATATAGTACTTATCCTTTGAATGTATCTTATTGATTCTTATAAATCAATGAAGTATTTACCTTGCTTTAAGATGGATATCTTTTGTACTGGAAATACCTTCTTGATTAAGAGATTAGAGCTTCATGCTGATAACGTGTTATAATATAACTATAACAAGATTATTGACTTAACTTAAGAACTTTAGAGAGAAGTAGAGAGAAATGTATAACTCATTCAAGTGTCTACTAGAGGTGTGTTTTTACTCATCACTTTGATGGAGTATTTATACTACAAAATGTAGACAAGATTAACTATTTGGTAGATAAGATAACTATTTGAAAATTGTCTAATTGTATGGAGCGAAGTTGCAATTGTTGAAAACGTGTTCATCCATTAATTGCATGAAGATTAACACCAAACACTTTATCCCTTAAATCTTTCATATGAGTTATGACCAAACACCACACTTTTAATTAATATCATCATCACACATTCACACCCCCTCAACCAGGACCTGGGTTTAATACACCTCTTGACCAGTCAAACTTACTGTAAACGACCGTTTACTATAGTAAATTGCAGTTTACAGTTTTTCAATTTCGTAACATAAGTACACAACAACCAGAAGTACAAGGGCATTAAATGCAAAAAAGTAAACTAAAGTTTACTCTTGTAAACGATGGTTTAATAATAAAACCCAAACCCAATTAATTTAAACCCTTCAATATCAAAACCCTATTTCACTTTAACACTTTAACTTGCTGCAGCCGTCAATCAACCAATCTCAAAAACATTTGGAGCCAACTTGCAAGTTTTTAATCAAAGAATCAAAGGTTAGTTGCTTAGTAATTAATTGTTTGCAAAATTATTTGTTTATTAATCTGGTAATTTTCGATTTCACATGTGGAGATTCAAATGCTCTTGTGTTTGCATCTGATTTATTAGACTATGTATTATTATTAGTTTGGTAATTTTCGATTAATTTGGTAATTTTCGATTTCATAATGTGAAAACTGAACGATTGAAGAACAAATACAAGGATTAAAGTGGTGAAGTTGATCCTTAACTAAAACAGAGTTCAAAATGTGGGATGTGGTTTTTAGAAATCTAAGAAAATTAATGTTGTGATAAGGCTATTGATGTTTTTTTAAAGGCAACGAAAGGTTCAGTAAAAACACAAAAACATGCCTGTACTAGTAATCTGGAAACAACACATGCATCATGTTTTGACCAGTAAAAATCAAGCCAATACAACTACACAAACATTTAAAAGTTAAAAGAAACCCTTTGCTCCCATGATGCCATTGACGTCTTGAATTGGATGTGTTTTCAATTGGAGTTTGGATGATTAATAACACAATTAGAATTTGTGTTTGTGTGTATGTATATATATATGTGTGTGTGTGTGTGCGTGTGTGTGTCAAGCATCAAAATAACTTTAATTATCACATTATATATTATTTTAAGGATCATGGCATCCACCAGTCAAGGCCGTGGAAAGCGGACAACTAGAGCATCGAGTTCGTCTTCTTCTGATGACGACAACCCTATTGAGAACCATCCATGGATTCAGTTTCCCCCGTGATCAAATCCTACGAAACGGCTAATGAAATTACTAAATAAAGAATTTGAGGGCTCGCGCATGTTATCTTATAATGTACTAGGTTAGCACCCGTGGGTTCCCATGGTTTGAACGGTAAAAAAATACTTAATACACTTTAAGATTCAATGAGTAATAACAAAACATAAAATAAAGTATAATAAATGCCGAACAATAAAGTACATGTCCAATTTTAAAAAAGCATTAATTGAATAATCACTTAAGGTAAGCAAATCTAGAGTGTATAGTTTAGTTCTACAAAAGGGCAATGTGAGCACCAATAGGTAGGCTGCAGTCATAAATTAGCATGAAATAAAAATAAGATTGTAAAATGATAAAAATTGACACTTTCATTGCTAATAAAATAAGATTGTAAAAATGTCACGAAGTTGAAGATCATCACCAAATCTCTAATAATTAAAACATAGATTAATAGATTAATACATGATGATTATGACAAGTCGCAAATTAGCTGGTAGGAAGGACATTAAAGCTCTAAAGATCCAGTGCATCTGCAATAAGAAAAGGATCCACTGAAGTCAAATAATTTACCAAATGCTGCAAATTGAACTTATTCTTCCTTTCAAAATGTGATGACAGTCTTCAAATTCATCCAGAGATAAGATAGAAAATTAATTATAAAAAACTTAGTTCCAGTCTCAATGAATGTAATGAATGTTATGGCCAATAAAAGTCAACAACACAAAAGTGAAGATATGTACTATCTAAAAAATATTACTAAAGATAATGAAGGTCAATTTGGAAAGTAAACAATGTGTTAAAGTTTGAAGTCAGAGACAAAGGAGAACTATGTGGTTGGTCATGACTTGGTATTCTATTACTTCTAATGGTTTCATATCTTTGTAAATTAAAATTGGGTACCACTGCAGATGGAAAGTAATCCGAATTAGGTCCACGTTAGTTTCAAACCTGAAAGATCAGGAGAGTTTGTCAAATTTGTACATATTAAATACAAGAATGAAAATCCCTCTAATATGAAGATACCTCTTAAGATATCAAAAACATTAACCCATTTGTTGGTTCTTTGATGCTAATCTAATACATGCTAGAAATAAGCCTAAGAAGGAAACAACATTCATGCATACAAACACAGATAACTGAAAAAATATATTGAACTTAAATTTATACTGTGTAAAAAATCAAACTAACCTTACTCTTGATGACGAAATCTACAGTGAATGCAAAAAAAGATGTATTCTCACTCTGCAATTTCAATAAAAAAACATTATTCAACTTTATATGCAGAAAGAATTCAAGAGATGATTACTAGTCTTCTAAATACCAAATTCTTTAAAAAAAGGCAACAAACTTTATTTGTTTTGACAAATGTGTAATTAACTCTAAAATTTTAGATTGTATTGAATCTTAAAAGGTATTTGGTTTAAAAACCAAGAGATGCTTTTAGTACCTAACATGTAGTTTAAAAACCAAGCTTCTTTGAAATAGCCGATGGTAGGAGCCCATTAGCATTGAACCTCAGCTTGATTTCATAGCCATGTCTACTACACAATCACCTTAAGCATAACAAAAACGAAATCAGTGCACAAGATAAAGAATTCTAATCAAAATAATCCACCTGCTCTCCCTACCCTTTCTTCTTGTTCTTCTCAGCATCATCAATCATACATAATGACCCCAAAATGCAGTTTAATCATTGTTAAACTTGTTCATAAAATGCAGTATGAATAATATTAAAACTATCCAAAAATGCAATAGACACCCTGCCAAGAAGCCCCAAATATTATAGTAGTAATCGTTGTTAAAAGGCCGTTAAAAAATGACTGTTAAAAAACCCATTAAATGCAATAAAAATGAGATCAAACATCCACAAAACCACACTTTAATGCTTCAAAGAAACCCAACAAAATGCAGCAAAAATATATCAAAAAGTTCAGTCACGTTGCTGCAAAATAAGTTTCCAAAAATGTAGACACAATGTGGCAAAAACAACACAAAATTGCAAAAGCTAGTGTGGTTTCATCAAGTAAGCAATAACCAAATAAATAAAGTTCACCTTATGCATCGACTTAGTGTAATAATATAAAGAATCAAGTGACATGATAATTATCAATGGAAGTTTCTGCATTTTCACCTTATATGTACTGAATTGAAAGAAATTAATCCTACAAAACAAAAGCATCGTTGGTGCAAGTTTGTTTACCTTTGTTAAAGTCGATCTCCCAATGTCGCTTCTTCTGCTGAGCGGTGCGTTTCAATTTTGATTGTTTAGGGTTTGGCGTTGGCAATTTGTGGGTTTTACCAGAGAAGAAACCACGCAATCGAAATGGTTCTTGACGAAGAAAAAATGAATTAGATCATAGGATAACATAGAAATCGTAGATCGACAAACCCTAAAAATGTAAACATATGAACAACAAATTTTAGTATGTAAAACGATCAAGAATATAACAAACGGGATGAAGATGAAGAAGGTTTGACAAAGATAACAACTGAAAAATTTTGAACTTTGAATCAATTACATCAACAAATGATGATAAACTTACCTGATTCAAAAGTTGAAAATCATTCTAGAGTTGGATAGATGGTTAATAACATCAACAGAGAGATTGAGAACAAATGGATGAGCCATTGAGGGTGTAAAGGAGGAGAGAAAGTGAAAGAGGACAATGGAGACGGAAGAAATGACTCAAAGAGATTAGAAAGAATTAGGGTTTGGAGAATTGAAACTGAAGATAGAATACGGGATAAAACCCGACGAAAAAAATGGGTAACCCGCGACCCAGCTAAGGATGAATGTAGAGGTGACAAGTGGCTTAATGTGAGGACATGGGTTAGCAATTTATTATAAGAGAGATTAAAGGAGGTTAGTGAGTTTGGTTGTGAAAATAGGATAATAACAAATCATTGGGATAGATTTTTTAATATCTAGGGCAAACAATATCGAGAGCTCTGCTTAGTTGCGGTTTACCATGTGCCTGCCAACTATCATGGTATTTGTATGCAGATGAATCCATTCTACTACATTTGATAGATATCTTCTCGAGGAATCTTGATTTTTCACCGGCATTGCTGAGCAAAGATAAGGAAGATATTTCCCGTGATGAACAACTTCAAGTTTTCAATGAGGTTGCAGTAAATACAAACACTCGTGCCAATAGGGGCTAGCCCACTTGGTAAAGGCATTGCCTTTTAGATGAGAGGTCATGGGTTCTATCCCTGACAAGGTGATATTTGATGTAATTTAATTTGGAGTGGTGTAATGTAATAGTAGATGTAGTTTGCCGTTAAAAAAATACAAACACTCGTGGAAGGCCAACTACAAAATCTAAAAAACCAAAAAAACCACAACCACCACAAACTGAACAGCCATCCATTCAGCGAAGCTACTCGAACTCAAATAGTATTGTCACTTATGATTTTATGGGGTTGAGCGAAGAACCCTCGCGACATACTTCTTACACCACCTATGATTTTATGGGGTTGAGCGAAGAACCCTCGCGATATAGTTCTTACACCACTCCTCACACATCTTTCTATTATCAACCGTTACTGCTTGAGATTCCAAAAATAGTTCATCCTTAAATTACAGATGTACAAAACGTAGATGCTGATGGGAATTGTTGGTTTCGTGCAGTTTCTGTTTCCATGCAATACGACGAAGAAAATTGGCCAAACCTCAGGTATGAACTTCTACAAGAGTTACGTAGCAAATCAATTCTGTATAGAAATGTTTTTTCTATGTCATATGATGATACAGAACGTATAATGGATTTCTTCGAATCACCGCCCCCGCTTGAGCATTGGATGCTCTTACCTTACATAAGATTATTGATCAGCAACAGGTTTGATGTCATAGTTCATTGCTTATCTCACCAAGTTTCTTCCACTTACTTCCCGATGTGGAAAGGTCCACATGAACTCATGCAACACCCAGTCATTACGATTGCCCATGTCCATGGATGTCACTTTGTCTCTGTATGCTTAGAGGGTCAATATCCGATGCCATCAATAACGTTGTTATGGAATCATCACAAAAATAGTAATGCAGCCGAATGGGAAACTATGTACGAAGAGCAACTTGAAAAATACCGCCAACACCTAGCTGAAAATAGAAATAACAGTGTCAGTCATTTCAATTTAGATTAGTATGCTCAATTATGTTCCAATAGTAATCTTGTTATTTTTTTTATCCATAATATAATTTCTTGCTATAATTTATATTAATATATGGTGTTTGGTATATCTATTATGAATTATATATTTAATTTATGTATAAACCGAGTTTACTAATTACAAAATGTAGTTTATAGAGTAAATGACATTTTACAAAGCGTAAACTGCAGTTTAAAGAGTGCAGGCAGTTTATGAAAGTAAATTGCAGTTTACATAATTAAGTCATAAACGGCAGTTTAAAAACATAAACTGCAGTTTACAGAGTTTACTGTAAACTGCAGTTTACTATTAGTAAACGACTGTTTATAGTGGTCAGAGTGTAAACTCCCTAAACAGGGGTGTATCAATCCTGATTCCGATCATCAAAAGCACTCATCTCACTATGTTACCCCCACTTCCTTTTTCATTGCCCTAGACCACCATATATAACCACTGTCACCTTCATTACCATCGATCAAACACCACCTCCACCACCGTCGATCAAGCACCACCAGTGCGACCATCTCCTTCACAACTCATGCCCTAATCCGTTCGTCTACCACCAGCAATCACCGGTGAATCCACCGTCTTCTTCACCTACCAGATCTGAACACCAAACCACCACCCACCCGGTTGTTCAGCTTAATCGAACACCACAAGTCCACAACCAGCCACAAATACCGATTTAGCCTGCCGAAAGCCATCATAAACCCCTTGTTAACACATTTACTAAATTTTTAATTCCTACTGCCATGCTAGAATTCCAGTTCTAGGGTTTATATTACATACAAGAGTTTAGTGATGATGGCGGTATTGATTGATGATGTTGATGTTGGTGGCGGTGGTGGTTGTTACACCATTGAAATCCACTAACATAGTTAGAGGGCGTTAAAACTCAATATCATGATTGGGTAGCGGATCAAACGATATTTAGAGGCAGTTAAAACTCAATTGCACTTTAAAAAACACTCCTTATTAGGCCTGTAAACGAACCGAACGAACAAGAACATTGGCATGCTCGTGTTTGTTCATTTAACTTTAACCGAACACGAAGACGAACACATAATCGAACAAGAATTTCGTGTTCGTGTTCGTTTGTGTTTGTTTAATAAAAATCTAAACAAACAATTTACGAACATAAACGTATAATTAAAAATAAATAAACATAAGCGAACATTAATGGACATAAACGGACAAGTTTGATACGTACAATTCAACCAAAACATGCTTGTAAATTGGTGGTTTAAATATACATAGTTAACCAAAATAAGAAATATACCAAAATCATTCAAAATGTTCATCAAGAAGTTAAGAAAAGACGAAAAAGAATAGACAAACAAAATGATCCAAATGGAATAAAAATCTCAAAAAAATAATATGTATATGAAATTTTGTTTAGTATGCATATGAATATTTGTTTTAGTATTTAAATTTACAAACATAAATAAACTAACAAACGTAAATGAACTTAAATAAATGAACACATATGAACAAATATAAACGAACGTTCACGAACACAATTGAACGAACACAACATGTGTTCATGTTCGTTGGTTTAGCTAAATAAATGAACACAAACAAACTTTCCGCCGAACAATTCACGAACTATTCATAAACGTGTGGTTCATTTAAAGGCCTACTCCTTAAGTTGCTTCAAGAAAAAGTCCTAAAGCAATTTCGATTTATATTAACGATTTGCTGATGTGTTGATAATGAAACAGATTCGGGAAAAAGAGGAATCACTTACGAATTTTTGATGATTTGCGTTTGGAATTTTGAGTATAGGTGAGTGAATTTGCCAAATGAATTGGATTAGTTTGATCAAAAAATAGTCGAATAAGTTAGAGCTTGATTACGAGTTAATTGTGATAAATTGGTGATTAAATTGGTGAATAAAGCTCGAACAAATGCTACAAACTATTTCTAATCATGAGATGCCGGAACTTGTTAATTCATTTACTGATTTTAGGCGTTTTGAGACGATTGAATATTGTGGGTTTATGTTACGGTTTTAGAAATAGATAGGGCCGGGAATTAGAGTGATTAAACATTGTTTAGAGAGTGGTAACGGGTTCGAAACATGGCAAAGAACATTTTATATATGATGGATTTGGTTAAAAATGGTTAAAAGTTAGATTAAAACCTCGCCGGAGTTATGTATTTTCCAGCCAAGTGGCCGGAGATAAGGCTGCTAGGAAAAGCGGGAAGCGCGCGACACCAGGGGGTTGAGTTTTAAGTTACAGTTTGCACCCCTGAGATTTGTTTGGAAGTTGACATATTTGACCCAAAGTAAAGTAATTATTTATTGTTACATTGTTTATCTATCTGTATGTGTGATTGATCAAACAATATCATAAGGATTCCGCACTTGTGATACTTGTGATTCTACAGAACTTGTGTTTGGCATGATCCAACAAGTATATCAGAGCTTTGGCTCTTAGTTTGATTGATTCTCCTCAACATACTATATTCTATTCTGTGAATCAAAGATCTTACACTTTGTCTATTAAAAAATATCTTCATGACTAGTCTCCTACTGGTGTAGCTACACTGTTCTTGTTTCCAAACATGATTTGGAAAATGACACTCAAACTAAGCTATCTATGTTCTCACAAGTTGGCTATGAGACATGAAGGATTAGGATGGAAGATTTCTAGATAAATTAACACATAAAACTTTTGGACATCTGTTGAGAAAGGTCCATATCTTTCTACAGTGATTGTTGCTGGTGAAGCATGTAATTTAAAAAATAAAAATCAATGTCAACCTAATTCGTGTACAATGAACGACATCACTGAAAGGAAATGAATCGACAATCAATTATTAGCGGAAATCTCTCACAATCAATATTCAATCCTCATAAAAAATCAGTTCTATCATCACTCTTCATCAATTCATCTATAATCATCATTAATTTCATCTTTCTGATTTAAGTATCATTGATTTGCATTGCAATGATACCATCGCATCTATTCGAGTTTGAGTTAAAATCTGAAAATCATTTGTTTGGTTTAGGTTAATTTGAGTTTAATCAGGGTGATGCTTTTAGTTTGAGTTAGTTCATCTGTTTGGTTCAAGGT
The DNA here is from genome assembly GCA_030867185.1 of Tagetes erecta. NCBI lineage: Eukaryota > Viridiplantae > Streptophyta > Magnoliopsida > Asterales > Asteraceae > Tagetes > Tagetes erecta. The sequence continues at coordinate 22,988,975 of CM061491.1, forward strand.
CAGTTCATTCAAAATTTGAAAATCATCTTCGATTGCAGCCTTTTAGTTTTGAATATTTGGTTCATTGTTTAGAAACAAGAAGTTTCTTTTATAATAATTGATTACTTGCTTCAGGTTGGGACAAATGATATGTTGAGAAATACGAGAGAACTAAAGTGCCATATCATTCTTAGTCACCATTGCAACAAAAGAAGACGTAAAGAAGAAGTTTGGTTCAGTTTGAAAGAAATTTATTAAGTGGAAAAAGGGAAAATGTGTGTAAAAAATGGAAAAAGTGAACGGTTGGATAACTTATGAGAAGTTACCAATTCAAGATTCATATCTCAAATAACAAGGGGATGAAATCGACGGGTAAAATGGAAGTTGTCTAACAACTTTCCTATGCAAATCATCACTTTCTGCCTTAACTGTCTCATCACGTCCCATCAAGTCAGTCGTCCTTTTGAGTGCTAGGTGTTAGGAGACTTGCAAGATTATGGATGAAAATAAAACTCGAGCCCGGTAGGAAAAACCGAAATCTGACATCTTCGGGCCGAGTAATGGTCTGAATTTTCGGGCCTGAGATTTTGTTTTGAAAATAATCCAGGTTCGGGTACATGTATGAGATCATGGGCACCCATCCCGATTACCCGAAATACTACCCGAAGATATATTATTTATATATTTTATTTTCTTTATGTATAAATCATTAAGCTACATATTTAGTTTTCTCATGGATCGCATTAAACAATGAAAAGCCTATTCCAATTTCCAAATCTTTTTTTGATAGTGCTTGAAGAATGAATCTTTTTTATATATTTACTGCAACTACTTCTTTTCGATTCATGTATCATGAGAATTTATGTATTTATAATTGATACATTTTACATTTTATATATATATATATATATCATATTTAATTTGTGAAAGTAATTAATTGACGAGTTTACCCGATACCCGACGGGTAATTACCCGATAGATACCCGAGATGAGTATTGGGCCGAGTATGGGACTAGGTTTTACATTCGGGTACTGGCTTGGGATTATTAGTACCCGGTCCATTGTCATCCCTATGAAAGATGCGAGAAACTAGAAGCAAGAAGCTAATCTCTAAAAATTCTCCTAGTCACAAACATCAAGGATTACCATCCTAAATACTTGTGAAAGGACCTGATGATTGGGTAGTAAAACCCTACGTTTTTAACATGACCGATAAGCTCAAAGCTAGAAGCTCAAAGAGCATTTTTCTACAGTGACGATACAATAGTTGGTTAGATAGTTAACATTATATGACTACTTACAGGGCCGGCCCTGGGCAGATGCGGCATGAGCGACCGCTCAGGGCATCATATCTCCGGGGGCACCATCATCAGACACCTTTAAGTTTTTTCCTTTCGTTTTTTGTTTTTTTTGGTTGAGAGTTTCGTACTCTGTTTCTATAGCATTTCCAGTTGATGAGGCTAAGAAAGTAAAGTTAGGATCACCGGATTGGTTGTTTTCTTTTTCCGGTTAGTTTTCCGGCGAAGTTGTTACAGGCTTGAGGATTGAAGAAGAAGAAATGAGAACGATGGCTTTTAACATAGGGGCATAATCGTAATTTCAGCTTTGTTTTAACCCATGTTTTACGGTTTCTCAGTATTGGTTATATAGTTTTAAGTGATTTTGTGTTTTTCAAAAACTTTAATATGCATTAATGCATTTATTTGCTATTTAAATATATACATAATCATTTATTCTTTATTTTGCTGTAAAAAATGTATTTTTTATTTTAATATCAAACAATAAAATAATATTATACATATACATACATATAATTATTGATCCTCCAAACAAAAGTTTTTAGTTTCGACACTGATGAAAAAGAGCTCATTTGTCAATATAACAATTCGATTAAAAGTCCAAAACCCATTAAAGCCGGGCTCTAACCACGAAACCCATCAAGACACAATAGGGGCCTTTTTTGATGGCTTGCACAGGGCACCGGATTTTCTCAGGACCGGCCCTGACAACTTATTTGTTCAAGAAATATTGGCATAGAAAATAAAAATATATGTTAGCACAAGGAATTGCAAGGTTGTTACATCAAAAGGCTAAGTCTCCTCTGTACCATGTAACTGATAGTATAAAGGTGTTCAGAATCCTATTTAAGCCACACTTTGTGAATCACATTCACACCATGTCATCCTATTCTCACACTTGTACCACACTTATATTTCCATTCTCCCAGTCCCCTTGTCTCCAATATTTCTAACACTTACACTCTCCATACTTTTTCTAAATATCCATTATTATCTTACGAGAACCGATTAACTTGTTCACGCATCGAAGGTTGATCGCATGAGAACACCATGCGATGAGACTAAAGGTACTCTTCTAGACCAAAGGACGTCAAACCTTCAAGTAAGCCATATTCTTATGGTAGCAACATAAACTATTTTACAATTTTATTTTACAATGATGATACTTTCTCATGGGGATAATTAGAAATTTCAAAATGACTAGGCCACAAGGGGATATGTTTGACCTACTTTTTTATATTAGTAAGGAGCTGCTTGTTTCATCTTTTAATAGTTTAGTTTAGTATTAAATCATTCAGATTCAACATTTAGAGCGTTTGTTTCATAAACAAGAGCATTTGAATGGTTCAGTTAAGTGCTGAATAGTTAAGAGACAGAGAAATACTGAATGTAACTGAATGAAGCATGTATCAAAGTTATTATCATCTAAAGTTTTGCCCAACATCCATCTCATTGATAAAGCTTCATAATGATTCAAACCTTTAAACCATTTAGCATTTAACAATTTAGATTTTATCAAAAAACCCTAAACTAAAACCTTAAGGCAAAGTTGTTGAGTGGTTGTCATGGGCCCATTATATTATATGCTACAAATTCAAATGGACCGACATATTCCCACCGACGCCCTATGGTCAACATATGTTTTCAGACTGGAGGGGATCTTGTACGGATCATTTTACTAGTCTATCGGTAGAACTCGTATCACGTTTAATAATCGGATGATTTTAAAAATATTTTAATATAAACATATGAAATATTGAAGAAATTTAAAAATTTCTGGTCCAGTCTTTTTTTCCCCTCAGTTCAACCATCCAGTTTTCTAGTTTGATCGGTTCTTTTGGTCCAACCAGCCGATTCACGCTCAAAGCGGTTCAAATCCTTAAACCGGATCAGTTCCATGCCTTTTTCCCGGTTCAATTGGTTTGGTCTGGTTTTCAAAACGCCGGTCAACATCGCATGTCAACATAAACCTCCTCCTGAAATGCAAGGTCGTTTTTCTCTTTTGGATTTTTCACACCTTTTCAATTTTTAAGGAAACTACAAAAAACACTTTCGTAAGGGTTAAACCACATTTTTCCTTCACGACTACGTCATAGCCTGCGACCAGCCCATAATATCATCCCATGGAAGAAACTCACAGCAACGTTTTCAATATTTCTATTTTTATATATACCGGAGTAAACTTCCTTTTGCCTCTCTTAGGTTTATCTAAAATAATGGTTTGCATATAATAGTTTTAAAATTATGTTTTGCATCCCTGATGTTTACCTAAAATACTCCCTTCGTCTCATTAGAAGTGTTCATATTGCCTTTTTTAGTTGTCCCAATTAAAGTGTCCACTTTTAAAATTTATTGGTAAACTTCCAAATTTGCCCTTAATAACATAAAACAAACAATAGGATGGACGCACAATAATATTTATTGTCAAGGGTATTATTGTCAAATAACAAACAAAAATACCAATCATTTATTGTGCCTAAAACTTTGTGTTTTTCAAACTAAGACTATTCTAATGGGACGGAGGGAGTAACGTTTTGCATACAATAGTTTCAAAATTACATTTTGCCTCCCTAAACTTACCATTGCTATATTCGAAATAATTCCGTCAAAAGCAAACGTTAGTCGGTCCATGTGCCCCTCATGTGAGGGGCACTTTAGTCATTTTCAAGCAAAAAACCCATTTAAGCAAGAGAAAAAGAAAAGGTTTAAAAATGACTAAAGTGCCCTCACGTGAGGGACACATTGGACTGACTAACGTTTGATTTTGATGAACTTAATCCGGATGTAGCAAATGATGACAAATTGGTAAGTTTAGGGAGACAAAACGTAATTTTGAAACTACTGTATGCAAACCGTTATTTTAGGTAAACCTCAGGGAGGCAAAGCGCAATTTTAAAACTATTGTATGCAAACCGTTATTTTAGGTAAACCTCAGGGAGGCAAAACGAAGTTTACTCTATATAATAATATGCAAGATCGGTTAGACCTTGTATATTAGTCCTTAAAGTTTGTCAATTTTATAATTTGACTTCCCAACATGATTTTGATATAATACAACTTTGTCCCTCTAACTTTCACTTATTAAAACTTTGATCCACTACTTTAATTTGACATATTTACGAGTTGGATTTTTCCGATTTTGAGTTGCTTATCATTTTGACCTCTAATTTTTTTTATTTCTCCGTCTTTTAATATGTGACACACATTACGGCTTTGTACCATGACGTACGAGACATGAATTTTTTTTCTATCAACGTATTTGACAAAGTCACATACGTGAGACTCGACCACGTGACCCTACTTTACTTTGACATATTTACGACTTGAGTCCTCTGGTTTTGACTTGGCTATTGTTTTGACATCAAACTTTTGATATTTCTTCATCTTTTAATATGTGACACATTACGGCTTTGTACTGTGACGTATAAGCCATGAAACGTTTTCTTATTTACGTATTTGCGAAGTCACATACATGAAACCAGAACACGTGACCCGGCCGCTGCATGACGCAAGCTGGTCTTAAATCTAGTTAACATGTTATAGTTAGTAGACATTTAAGAAACAGACAACATATATGGGCATGCTATTATATACAATCTTTTTAAACCGGCCGGTCCGACCGGTCCAACCGCGGTCGGACCGCATTTTTGGGGAATCACGGTTCGATAGGTCGCGGTCTGATAGGTGTTTGTGAACCGCTACGAACCGCTCGAACCGGTCCGGTCGGACCGGAACCGGACCGTAATTGAACCGGGGTTGAACCGGTTTTTATTAAAAAAATATTTTTTTTGTTTGATTTTATTGGATTTTATGTTTAAATCTACTTATTTTTTTGTTTTCTTGTAATGAAGGGTTAATATATTAGTGTTTTAAGTGATAAAGATGATGGGCTCGTTTTATTTTGAAATTAAAACTTGTTTAAATTATAATTTTTTGGTGATTGTTGGCGTTAAACTTGTTTGAATTATTAGTTTTTGGTAAAATTTAATATTATTGAACTTAAGTTGTGTTTAAATTAGAATTTTTATGACATTAATTTGATAAGTATATATTTTACCCTACCCCGGTCCAACCCCGGTTCGACCCCGGTCGGACCGGTCCGACCAGTAAAATCATAATACCGGTTCAGTGTCCGGTCCGGTTTTCAAAACATTGATTATATAAAGTGAAAAAAAAACCATATAAAGTATTCGAAGCTATCATGACGTGACACGTGCAATTCTAATTGAGGAGGAGTTGACCGCATCCGTTGTAGCATTTGTTTCTCTTTTAAAGTTCATAATATAATAATAACGACACTCTCGTTTATACGTGAAGGAAAATAAGTACTACACTAACGTATACAAATTAGAACAAAAATAAACATTAAACATATTTTTTTTTCAAAATAAAGCGATTAAACCGCTTTCAATGAGAACTTTAGACAAGTTTCTTGTGCGATCTTTCATTCTACTTTTAAAGAATATTAGAATCGCGTATTGTGATAGAACCAAGAAGCGGAGCTTTAAACTACAGGGTTATAAATAAGCGAGCGACCATCTTCTTGACAAGGACCTTGTGATACTTTCCTTTTTCTTACTTCATTAAGCAAACTAGCTTAGAACCTGTGTGACACACGGATGGAACGATAAAAACGTATAAATGCATTGAGACCAATATCTTAAATGCAAACCTTCAAACCTACAAAAAATTGAGTTTGAATATAAAAATGACGCAATATATAGACATGTAAAAAAGAAAAAAAGAACCAAATTAACATTTGACATAAATAATAAAAATAATAAATAATAAGATGGAAGACTATCTGATAACCGAATTGACATGTGCACCCACTTGATCCGTTTCGGGTTGATCGATTTATACATTACTTCTTCGTAATATGAAAATAACATTTGGTTTAACAAATTAGGTGTAACTAGAAACTGTAAATTTTAAAAAAAAAGTATAAAAAAACATATGGACTATAAGATACAATATTAAATAAAGATTAATGATCTATAAACATAATGTGTAATGTGTTGCAAAACATCTTGTTTTCATATAGTTTTAAGTTGTTGTTTTTGTTTTTGTTTGAGTCGGTTTTAGTTGTTTTCAGTTGTTTTTAGTTTAGTTTTGTTTAAATGTTTTTAGAACAAGCTTGGCACTTAGTTTTGAATGTTTTTCAGGTAAAAACATAGATGAATGAAAGACGGATCGAGGATCGGAGAATCAAAGAACAAAAGAACGAACAAGGCAAACTTTCTGTTAAATCAGGTAGGTGGCGGTACCGCCACTTGCTCGCCTACACGCCGCGGTACCGCCACCTAGGCGAGTTACGGTTGTGAGACGAGTTTTGTCCTAGTTGAACGATTTTAAAAAGGAACGGGCAAGGAGAACGGCTAAGAGACGATTTTGGAGGCTGAAAAGGACAATTGAGAGCAAGGATTTCAAGTTCAGAGCAAGGAATCTAGTATTGGAGGTCGTACTCGGGTAGTTTTCATCTGACCCGTTTGTGATTTACATACTTTTTCTTAACTCTTTGTCGTTTACACTCATGAACATGTTGAATATGAATTGTTTTGTGTTTTTAACTTCGATTATGAACTAAAATCATTAGTTACCTAGGTTGTTTGCTATTGGTAATGATTATTTGATTAAAGTTTGGATCTTGGTTGTTTGATGAAACGAGTTTTAGTAATTTTATAAAAAGGTTCGATTTTTATGTTCTATGGTGTGTTTTTTATGAATGAATGAATTGTGTTGACTTGCTTAATCGCCTTACGTAGCTTTGCAAATGTCTTTTGTGTATGGTTGCGTATCAAAATCGTTAACTTTTGTTTTCGTGTGTTGAATGGTTTTCTAGAAGTAGGAACCATAGGAGGTTAACTAGGATTCCGATAGATTCATTTGTCCTACCTAGTCCAAGACCCGAGAAGTGAGGATTAGTCGGCGTGTCTATTTTATCTAGTCGTTAGAAAAAGGGTACGAGAGGAACTCTTCTAATAACGAAGTGAGCTTGTGCGTTTGAGTCATAGAACTAAATTTAGAACCACCCCTTGTATCTTCGGATTGGATCAGTACTGAGAGGGGAGCCGAGCATAGGGCATTTAATTACTATTAAAGTAATCGAGAGGTAATTTAACTAACTAGTGAGCTTAACCGACGTTTTGGATACCCATAAGGTCACACCCGGATAATGGTCTAGGATCCTTAGGAAGTCCTTAGAGTTAGTATTTCATGATCCTAGTTTCGTTTCAACAACCATATCTAGCGCTTAATGAATAATTGTCCACCATAAGTAACAACCTAGGTAATGTTTTTCTCAAATCTGAATCAAGTCTTTAAAGCTTTCATTTCGTTGATTTTAGTTAAGTCTTTAAATTTAATTTTTATATAATTTATTATTTCTCCAACAAAGTTTAAATCTTTTCAAACAAATTAGTTTCTTAGTTAATTTTGTTATTCATTTGTGTCTCTAGGGTTCGATACCCGGTCTACCATTAACTGTACTATTTCACGTAAGGTATACGTGCTTAGTGTGATCTAGTTAGGGTAAATTAGGATTAAATTAGAGTGTATAGATTAGGTTTTGTTTATTAATTTTTATAGACCGTTTTAGCACATCAAGTTTTTAGCGCCGTTACCGGGGACACTTGGCAATAGCAAAATTAACTGTGATTAGTTTAGTTTGTTTGTTTAGATTATCTTTTGTTTATTTGTCTTTTCTTTTATTACCTATTTGTTTATTAAGTTATAGTTCATTTTCAGTGCTCATAATTTCTTTTGTTTCAGTCTTTGCAGTCTATGCCACACACGCGCTCGCAAGGAGAAAAAGAATATTCACCATTTACAGACCCAGAGCAAGAGCTTCACGATCGTAGACAAGACCTTCGTGAAAGAATGAAGGAGGTTTTGAATTCAAGGTTCAGGGAAATATCTCCGGTTCGGAAATTTGAGATGGGAGATAACGCTAATCCACCTAGGTGCATGGTTCACCAACAAGCTAACGAGGGGATTTTTGAGGCACGTTCTCCTATTGTACATGGAGCTCTGACCAATACCAACACTTGGCAGATTCCTTCACATGTGATGAGCACCATTTCGAACGTCACTCAATTTCATGGTTTGGAAGATGAAGATGATCAGTCACACTTGTCCCGGTTTACTCGCATCTATAACACTTTTAATATTGCTAATGTTACTACAGATGCTATTTATTTGTGGTTGTTTACTTTCACTTTGCAAGGTCGTGCTCTTATTTTTTTTGAATCACAGCCGCATGACTCCATCATTACATGGGAACAACTTTCTGACAAATTTATGACCAAGTATTATCCACCATCGAAAGCTGCACGTCCGAGGAATCAAATTCACTCCTTCAAAATGGACCCGATGAAGCCTACTACATGGATTATGAAAGGTTCCAAAATCTGCTTGCTAAATGTCCTAACCATGGGTTGACATCATGGGCATTGGTTGAGAAGTTTTTCAACGGGTTCACACCGGCTAAACAAGAGATGTTCAATACTTCGGCCGGGGCACATGTGATGGAAAAGAAGACTAGAGAGGAGTGTGAAGATCTTTTCCAAAGTTTTGCTTTAATCGATAAACAATCATCTTCTGCTTCTCGGAGTACTTCACAGAATACTACTGGCACTCGTGGCATTTATCAGGTTAGATCTTCGGAGGGTAACTCGGATCCTAAGGTTATGGCTTCCTTGGCTACTTTGACCAAGGAAATGAAGGAAATCAAGATGAGTATGAATAAGTGTGAACTGTGTTGAAGTAATTATGATACTTCAGTTTGTCCAACTATGGAACAGGAGCAGGTTGATTTTGTGGGTAACATGAACCAGAATCGGAACTCAAATTCTGGGTATGGCAATACTTATAATCAGAATTGGAAGAACCACCCGAACTTTGGGTGGAGATCAGGCGGAAATGGCAACCCACCAGGTTTTCAGCCTCATACCGAACAGAATTAGAGTCAGTCTGTAGGGGTGGTGTTGGTCCATCTTGATCGAGACTTCAGTGCTTTAATGATATGTAATACAATGAAACACACTTGATTCAAACAAACAAAGTGCAATATAACACAACAACTAAAAACAAGATCAAAACCACACAACAAGAGGTAAATACGCTACAAAGATAGATAATGTAAGCTCCTAGCACCTCCAGATAACACACACACAATTCTAGAGTTTGGATAAGATTTTGCCAAAAGTTGTGATTACCATGAGAAAACATTACAATATATATCAGCTATAGGTTCGCTGATAGATTCGCTGTCAGCGAATCTATCAAGCGAACCAGATAGCTTCGCCGGGCACAATTAGGTTCGCCCGGTCGACAAAACAGAACAACAATCAGAAAACTATTCTAAGCTACGCGCGAATCTTTAGATTCGCCCGTAGGTTCGCTATACCAAAAACTACAAAATGTACAACAAAAGATATAACACCGACATGCCGGTGAGTCCGACCTATACATGACTATCAATACTCCCCCTAGGTTGGACCTCACCCGGGGAAGTCTTCTGTTTTAGCTCCGTCTTTTTCGGCTTCAAAAATTCTCAATGTACGCTCCTGCCCTCGATTCAATCCCGGCCAACGGATTTGTCACATCTTCAGATCCGGCCTCATCGTCCTCACTAAATACCAACAATGACTCCACAAACTCAGCTTCGGTGTCAACTGTATCAGGCACATCAAGAACAATCGTTTCCGCCTGAACTTCTTCAGTATGCTCCTCACCGATCACATCCAAATCAACAACCTCAACAGGTTTCTCAAACCTTCTCTCAATCGATTCATCAAGCTGTCTGGACAAGTCATCAATATCCATGTTTTGATCATCTATCATCCTCAACCTTTCATTAACACTTCTCAGCTCAGCACGTATACCTCGGGCTTTGTTTGCAACTTTCACGAACAAGTTCGCTTCAGTCCGCGTATCATCTCCTGCCCCGTGCTTAATACGGTTCTCACACAGTACCTTCAAATCCTCATCGCAAAAAGAGAAGACCTCTATTGGATCAAACAGGCGTATTTCTGGACGGTCATCTCCCTTGAGTCTAATAACAGCCTCACCCGTACTGTTGTCATAAAACCATTTCAGAAATTCTTGCAGTCTCGGTGGCTGTGTATCCGGAACCCTGACCCGTGTCATAATCTTTGGGGCTTCAATCTTCAACACAACCTTCCCCTTCCAAGAGACCCAGTGTCTATCCTTCTTCTGCCTCATTCTCTTCGGCTTTTGATACCCAAAGTCAGCAAAATTGTTCTCAGCAGCCTTTCTAATTGTAACCTCAAAAGCACAGGCTCTCCCGCTATCTTCCTTTCCCAACAGAGGTAGATCAGCCAACCTTCGCAAATCCCACCTTGGCAAAGTGGCGAAATGCTTCCTATTCTTGATATAACAGATGTCACCACCCCTTCGCTTAATCATATACGCATCCACAAGGGAATTGTATTTCCATGCTATAACTTGCCTATCCAACTGCGAGGTGTTTGGCTCATCGATATTCTGAAAGATAGGCACTTCTGGAACAACCTCTTCATCCTTTCTAAACCATTCCGATTTATCCAAATCAATGTGATCAAACTGATAACTCACCCCTTTTTCTTCAAAGTTGTACTTCTCCGGCTCATCCTCCAAATCTTCCTCACTGTCAGCATTCACATCAACTTCCGGTTCAGTACTAACAACAACTTCGGGCCCAGTAAACACATCCAGATTGATCCCCATATCTTCATCAAATAATTCTTCAGCGGTTTTACCTCTATCCTTATCCCCAAACTCAGATTGCATTAACGGATACTTTGCAGCATCCGTTAAGCTTTTCAGTTCCATCTCCGACATTGCTGGATAGGATCCATCCTTTTCTTTCAGACTGTTCAGCTCCTTGAATATTCTAACTATCAAACACGGTTGGTCCCTCATCATCCTACCCATCTCAGTAATCACTGTTAATTTCTCAGCATCCTTTGTTTCCAAATCAGCATATCTACTTTTCAAATCCACTATCTCAGACTTCAGACTTTCAATTTCACCCTTTAACTCGCTAACACTCTCAGCAGATTTACCCGAATCATCATGCTTTGCTTTCTTTGCAATTTCAGTGGGTGCATCAGATTTTCTCTTCGTTCTATTCTCCCTACCTGCATCAATCTCAGCCTGAATCTCATCAATCTCTCTATCCAGTGAATAATCTTTGTCTTTGACGTACCGCTTCCTTTTTCTCACTTTCTTCTCAACCACTTCAATGTTCTCACCACCCCTTTTTATATCAATTTCCATCAACCTTTGAATATGTACCCATCTATCAGCAGGGTACATGTTTTCCCATAATTACGCTATCCTACCCACACAATCAGATCTCACCGATTTGCAGTCTGCAAATATTCTTGAATGCATCGACCAGATGTTCAGCACCTCACCAATGACAGGCAGATTTGGCAGTTTGTCATTCAGAATCATCTTCGTAGCATGAATGTTCTCTAGCATGTAGTTGTATATGAGCTTTGCTAGATTTGCCTTCTGCCCTTTACAAAACAAAACCATGGCCCTAGCCCAATCTAAATTCAGCCCATCAGTACCACCCTTCCTATGATCAAGGCACATGATAAACACGTGTGCTATGTACCTCCATTCCTTGATCAGATAGGATTTGACAAACTCCATCTTCTTCTCCCCCGGCATAGGACCCTCATAACCAACAGTCCTAAACGCCCCGTAAACCTCTTCAGCAGTCATACGAACCTCCTCACCGACATCGTCCTCTAACCTTAAAATCCTTGCCACATCAGCTTCAGTAAATTCCAAATAAAATCCATTAACTTTGGCACAAATCCTTGATGGTTGCACTGAAACATTCATCACCGCTGTTCTCCAGAAATCTCGAACATGTAGCTCATAGATGGTGGGTGAATGAGAAATAGCGTGATGAATATGGGACGACTTCAACCATCTAATACAATCTTTGTAGCCACCCGCCTTTTCATGATTCTCGTCCAGTAAAGCACACATGTTGTGCTTTCTTTCAAAGAATAACATAGACATCGTGCCTGAAAAATAAACGGAAATTGATCAGACACAAAAATTTTTGAAACAGTCAATAGATTCGCTAGCATAAATAGGTTCGCTGCACGGGCGAACCTGAGATTTGGCACCAGAACCTATAAATTCGCTGACATGAAAAGTCAGTCATTTGGTCGAGCGAATGTATAGGTTCGCTAGAAACAACCGAGCGAATCTATGCTGATGCACGGGCGGCATAACAGCATAGGTTCGCTCGAAGTTTTGAACTTTCGTTCAGATTCGCCAGATGAACACGTAGGTTCGCTGAAACCCTAATTTTTGAAAAACGGCCAAATCACAGTCTAAAAAACTATAATCATACAAACAAAGCAACAATCAAGCAATATGATCATGAAACAAGCACGTATTGATAGACTTTAAAGCACATAATCAGTTGTTTTTAAACATAATCACAGAATCAAAATGGGTCGATTGGATTATCAGCGATTAGGAACAGATTAATGGGTAAAAATGATGTTAAAAATGGAAGTAATTCATACCAGTTGCAAACGAGACGATTTAATGTGAAAAAGATCGGTCGTGAGTGAGAATCGAACGTTTGAAAAAAAATTGAAAGAGATACGGCTACAGTAATAGTGACAGCGAACTTGTGAAAGATTTCGCTGACAACACATATATATATACAACCACAGGTTCGCTGACAAATACACTAGCGAACTTCAGATTCGCCCGAGACCAAAGGTCAAGAGAAGACACGGCGACGTGAAGAGGTTCCTGACGAACCTGTAGGTTCGCGGCGAACCTGTAGGTTCGCCAGTAGATTCGTTGGGACTCAAAACAAGAAAAATTAAAATATTTTTGGTTTTTATCAAATTTTAAATCTTTTGCAAATCCATGAAAACGCCCCACGATTTCAACGCTCCGAATATAAAAACATTAACCTGAATTTAAAGACACAAAATAATACTAATAATAAAAAAATAAAATAAAGTGAAAGAAAAAGCTAGAAATTAAAACTAAAGAAGGATATATATATTTTTCATGACGTTTTTCGAGCAGAATCCGGAAAATCATAGATTTGCGGGATTGCAGATATGTTTATCCATTTAAACCCATGCCTTAGTCCTTTCAACAAGAGATCAGCAATTTCTTTTATCATGTTTTTGGTTTGATTGAAGAAGCTCAGACAACTCGGTCCCCACAGACATCTAGGTAAAAAGAACAAGTTCTGTCATCAGGATATATCTGAGCAATATGATTGACTTTGTTTGAATTTCGAGGATCAAATCTTGAATATTGATCGATGCATTAGCTTCTTTTGACACTTGTGCAATTTTTGCATCTTTTTGTGAGTGGAGCTTGTCAGCAATGATTCTTTTGAACACATTGCGACTTATTATTTGGGAAACTCAAATAGTTTAGAGCTCCAGGTCTATACCGACGTATAACAGAGGAGATAAACATTTGAGCATGGTCGGTGAATTTTCAGTTCAATACTTCCGTATAGCAGAGAAGATCCACCAACTCCAGGTCAATACTTCCGTATAGCAGAGGAGTTAAGCATTTTGACTCAATACATTCCGAGGAGTTAACAAGTAACTCACTCAGAGGTTTTTCCGAAGAGCAACACTAGCAGCTTTTTATTCGTTTTGCTAACTAGAAACTCAATTCGGGGCTAGGGTGAGGGTGATTTGGGATGTTTAGGGAAATCAAAGCAAAGATTTGACGCTCTCAACCCATTTTTGACAGAACCCGTAACTTTGTGCAATCCAATCATGTCAAGGGGATAATCCTTGTTGCCTAGTTCTTGAACGTTATGTTTGGCTGCACAATCACTGTTTACTTTGTTTTCTGGCTGAGTCTATCTGACATATCCCAAACACAATACTTCTGACCTCATTCAAAGTCTCTTCAACATCAATCAAAACGGGGATCCTGAAAATAGCAAAATTTGAAAAACTATAAGTAGTTAATCTTTAATATCTCCCCCAAAATTTCTATATTATAGCTATCTAATAAGAAATTTTTGTTGTTCAGATTTTCTTAATATATATATACAAAATAAAAGAGAAAATAAAAAGAAATAAAATAAAAGTAAAGGAGCGAAGAAATGAGTGACCCACGGATTTTCAAGGAAGGAAAATAAAAAGTTATTTACATATTTACAATGCCAATGCACATAGATAAAGGTTTTCAAAAAGATATCAGTCCCAGCATAGAGATCAGTTCATAAAAACATGGTTTGTCAAAGGTTTTTGTGAAAAGATCAGCTTTTTGCTTTCGAGTTTCAATAGGAATAATATCAATGAACCCCTTTTCCTGTGCGTCTTTGATGGCGTGAATTCTTGTTTCGATGTGCTTGGTGCGAGTGTGATGAATAGGATTCTTGGCAATTCCAACAGCAGCTTCATTATCACAAAAGAGTGGCTTATGAAGAAAGTTGATGCCATAATCCATCATCTGATGTTGGATCCAGAGCACTTGGCAACAGCAGCTTGAAGCAGCAATATATTCGGCTTCTCCTGTGGACAAAGAGACGGTTGTTTGCTTCTTGCTTTGCCAGGAAACAAGACATTCGCCAAGATATTGACATCCGCCAGTGACTGATTTTCGGTTTATCCTGCAACCAGCATGATCACTATCAGAAAAAGCATGTAAATCAAAGTTCCCACCTTTTGGGTACTAAAGTCCCAAACGAGAGGAACCCTTAAGGTAACGAAAAATGCGTTTAACAGCTTTCTCGTGTGATTCTTTTGAATTGGCCTGGAAGCGAGCACAGTAGCACACAGCAAATGTAATATCAGGTCGGCTGGCAGTCAGATACATGAGAGATCCGATCATCGAGCGGTACCGATGAGCATCCACAGGATTCCCATTATCATCAGAAGTAAGGTATGTTTGAGCGGTGAAGGGAATCATTCCGGAGAAGAATCATCCATGCCAAACTTTGTGAGAATCTCTTTGATATATTTCTCTTGGTGGATAAGAATTCCATCAGGCTTTTGTTCCACTTGCAGCCCCAAGAAGAAACACATCTCCCCCATAATTGTCATTTCAAAGCAATCCATCATCACTTTTTCAAACTCTCTACACAGCCCCTCATTTGTTGAACCAAAGATTATATCATCAACATACACTTGAACAATCAGCAACTCACCATTCACCTCCTTCTTGAACAATGTCATATCTATAGTCCCACGAGAGAAACCTTTGCTGAGAAGATACTGTGTCAGAGTTTCATACCAGATGCGTGGAGCTTGATGCAACCCATACAAGGATTTATCAAGCTTGTACACTTTTGAAGGAAAATCTGGATCCTCAAAACCCGGTGGTTAACATACGTAGATCTCCTCATCGATATCTCCATATAGAAATGCACATTTAACATCCATCTGATAGACTTTAAAGTTTTTGTTAGCAGCATGAGCAAGAAAGATTCTAATGGCTTCAAGGCGAGCGACTGGAGCAAAAACTTCAGTGTAGTCAATCCCCTCCTCTTGAGCAAAGCCTTGAACAACCAATCTCGCCTTGTTTCTGATAACAACATCGCGATCATCTGGCTTGTTTCGGAAAACCCACTTAGTGCCGATGGGACACTTATTAGGAGGAAGATCAACAAGTTCCCAAACTTTAAGCTTCCTAAATTGCTGCAGTTCCATTTGCATGGCATCAACCCAACTAGGATCTTCAAGTGCTTGTTTATAATTCTTCGGAACAACTTGAGATAGAAAGGCAGCATAGAGACACTCATTAATCAAGCCACTCTGACTCCGAGTTCGCACACCATTAGTAATTGATCCTATGATATAATCATGAGGATGATCTTTCAAAGTTTTGAAGTCTGTGTTGAGGAGCAAAGGGTTGGTTTGGGATGAGGATGTTTCATTAGATGGTTGTGAAGGTATGTTTGAAGTTGGAGGAATTGTATTAGTGGTAGATGTTGGAATGGAAGTGGATGATGATGGAATATCTAATGGAGAGATTTGAACGGTTAGAGGTGGTGGAGGTGGAGGAATGTCAAATGAGGTGGGAGGTAATTGTGTAGTTGAAGGTTGTGGTTGTGGTTTTGGAGGTGGATGGTTAATAATAGAAACTGATGTGTTAGGAATGATGTCATCATCATCAGAGTCAGGAAGATTGAATGATTTGAAAAGAGTGGTGGAATCATAAAACCATGCAGGTTCACAGCCAATGCTTGTAGTGTTTGACTCTTGCCAGTCAACATAATAGGACTCTTGCACAATCCACGTTCGCTTGTTGTAAACACGATATGCTTTTTGTGTGTTCGAGTATCCTACAAAGAAGCATTCATCCGAAACAGCACCAAACTTCGTTTTCTGATCTTGAGTATTCAACAGAGTACAAGAACATCCAAAGGGGCACAGAAAATCGATCAACAACTTAATCCCACGAAACAACTGGTATGATGTCTTCATCTTATCTTTGACAATCAGTACCCGATTCAGAACATAAGCTGCACAATTGACTGCCTCTGTCCAGAAAATAATCGGAAGCTTTGACTCAATCAGCATAGTTCTAGCAGCCTCCACAAGAGTTCGATTCTTCCTTTCAGCAAGACCATTTTGTTGTGGCGTTCGTGCGGCGCTAAACTGTCTGAGAATACCCCGTTGTTCATAAAAAGAATTAAAGATATGGTTTCTGAATTCAGTTCCATTGTCGCTTCTTATGGCTTGAACCTTCCGCTTTCCAAGAACCTCGATTTGAGGAATCAGCTTTAATAGCTCTTCAGCAGTCTCACTCTTGTTTGCCAGGAATCTCACCCAGGTGTACCTAGAGTAATCATCTGTGACAACCAAGCAATAAGATTTCTTAGCAATAGATTTGACACTTATTGGACCAAATAAATCAGTATGTAACAATTCGAGGGGTTCTGAGATGGAATTTTCAATTTTAAGTTTATGTGGCTTTTTGTGCTGCTTTCCTTTAGCACAAGCCATGCATTTCTTAACCACAGAAAAATCTTTAAGTGGTAAACCCCTGACCAAATTGTTCTTAACCAATTTATTTAGAATTTTAAAATTAATGTGCCCTAAACGTCTATGCCATTGAAAAGATTCAAAAGATGAAGCTTTAGATAGGAGACAGGTCACGGTGGAAGTTGATTCTTTTGATCCCATATTCAGCATATATGTATCATTTCGTCTTGGAGCTCGCATGATCACCAATTCTTTAGGAATAGAAAACTTTGGCTTCAAGAACAAACATTCATTTGGAAGAAACAACACTGGATATTCTTATCACAGATTTGTGATACGCTGAGAAGATTGAATGCCAGTTCAGGAACATAGTTGACGTCTTCCAAAGTTAGGGAACCATTCGAGACTTCTCCTTGACCAATCATTTTACCACCTTTCTTGTCTCCCGCAAAAGCAACGTATCCACCATTGATAATCCGATAGTTAGTCAGCAGGTCCTTCAACCCAGTCATATGTCTGGAACATCCACTGTCAATATGCCAATGACTATTTACAACGGCACTTGAATGTTCCTGACATATATTTAAAGATAGAAGTTAGACTTTTGAAATTGGCACCCAAGCCTTTATGTACTTGGGTCGTGGAACAGAAGAAGAATTACAAAAGAAATTATTTACAAACGTGTTTAATCTTTTTCCAAAAGATTTTTGCTTTGAACTGTTTGTGACTAACTTAGTGCATTGCTTAACAGTATGATCAATATTTCCGCATTTAAAGCAATGAGATTTCAAACCCACTTTGGAAACTTTATCAACAAGAATTTTATCCATTTCAATTTCCTCATCACATTCAGACAATTGAGAATTGCAATCACTGTAAGAGTCATAAGGCTCTTTTGATTTACCTGTTGTGACTTTTACCTTTTCAGATTCAGATTTAGGTTTATCAATGTGATTCATGGATGCGAAAGATGATTCCCTTTCTTTAGGTTTTGAAATCCTCACAGGTGTGAAAGATGGAATTTGATGAGTAAAGAACTTTTGAAAGCAATTTGTTTTAGTTTGACTTTCAGAGACATGACCTGAAAGTTCATCTTTGTCATTCACACACTTATTTTCAATCACATCATCATTCAACACATTAGGGTTTGAAGTAGTGCACCCTAAATTACTATTAAAAATAAAATTGTCTGAATGTAACACATTACTAGAAACAGAATTAAATAATCTAACGTCTTCAACAGACTTCTTGGAATCAGAATTAGAACAATCATTACTGCTAGAACAACCAAGCCCAGTACTCCCACCATAAGCATAATCCTCTCTAACCTCTTTAAGATGTTGGTATCATTCTGTATAATCTCTTGTATCAACTCATTCGAAGGATGAGGAATAGGTGTTGGAGAGTAACAGAAGGTACTAGGTGGGGGATATGCATATGCTTCTTTTTTAAGACCCAAACCTGTCTTAACTCTGGCCCCCCGTTGTTTCTTGCAGAGTTCCTCCCTTTTCATACTAGATATTGTCCATTGTTCCAATTTGTTTTTAAGTTTTCTGGTCTCAAATTCAGCGAGAGTAACTTGCTCAGTTAAGTAGTTTATTTCACAATTCTTTTCCAAAAGAGTTCTTTTTAAATGTTCATTTTCTTTCAAAGCTTCTCTTAATTTGGCAAAATATTTTGATTCACTCACTTTAAGCTCTTTGTTAGTTCTCTTTAATTTGTTTTCATTTGACATTAACAATTTATTAGCTTTGTATATGCCAATTAAACGAATTTTGCATGCAGATGAACACATATCTTCAATAACTTCATAAGGAAGACCAATTACCAGTTTTTCTGCAGCAAGGGCACGATCGCACTGGCAGTAGGGAGTGTTCCTCTTGAATTCATCCACAGCATCAACCCTCGCCTTCTCAATTATGGCTTCCAAGTTAAGCTTTGACTCTTCATCATTCTTCATCTCATTTACCGCAGCTTCACATACCAATCACGAGTGATTCAGATGCCCTTGAGCAACAGCATCTGACTGATCTTCATCAACTTTCTCCACTTTCCCTTCTTCATCTTTATCTTCATCATCCTCACACTTTAACTCAGCAGTTTCATCACGATTTCCATCATTTTCACCATAAAATTCTTTGAAAGGGTCAAAGCAATTTATATAGTTATCATCATTCTCAACAATCTCAGCAACCAAGGCATGATTAATTTCTTCTTTTGTTTCTTCAATTTCCGCACTCCAATCAAAATTGGTGAGCAGTGCAGTTTCATTCCTTGGTTTCACTTCCTCAAGTCGTTCTTGAATAGGAGCGGTTCTTGAATTTCCAGAATTCACGGGTTCAGTAACAATTGGTAAAGGACATTCCCTTTTGAAGTGACCCAATTGTTTGCAGTTGTAACATCTCAGCTTTCCTTTGTCATACCTGAGCTTGTTGTTCTGTCCCTGATTCCCAAAACTTCTTCTACCTGTTCTCTCCATAAACCGTCTAGCACGAAGGGTAAGCATGGCCATTTGCCATTGGATGTCGGTTTCTTCAAGATCATCAGGATCCACCTGATACATATCCTCAACAGTCATCCCCCTTTCCCTTTAATTCACCAGCGACAAGAGCTTCATAGCTATGAACAAACATTCCAAACAAAGCCATAGTGTCAGATGGAATCTGAGTGGTGACAGATGCATTTGAGCTTGAACCAACACTTGTAGAAGCACCAACAGATTTAACAGACCCAAGACTTGATGATCCTCCAGGTGCAGCATTGTAGATATAAGAGTTTGCAGCGGATGTAATAAGTGCAGCATTCTGAGAAGGAATATTTGGAACCATCATAGACTGATTGTATTCTCTTCTCTTCACATCAAGATCAAATGACTTCAGCTTGTTTATAACATCCATCAGCTTAAAGTCATGAAAGTTTCTTTCTTGTTTCAACAATTTGATCTGAAGGCTCCACTGAGGAGGAAGTGAATCTAACAGCTTTGTGACTTGTTCATGATTTCCCAGCTTCTCATCATACTTTTTCAGGTTACTTGATACAGACAGAAATCGATTGGTAATATCAGTCAAACTTTCTTGCGAATACCCCACAAATGAATTGAACTCTTTCTCTGCTTGAGCCTTTCTATCCAACTTCAAATCCTCATTACCATCATAGAACTCGCACAACGCATCATACAAGCTTTTTGCAGTTGTGTGTTCAGCAAACCTGTTGTAAATATCCTGATGCAAACAAAGTATCAATGCTCCGAGTGCCTTTTTGTCACGATCAAGCAACTTGGTGTCTCCTTCAGTGAAAGTACTCGGATCAGTGTTTATTGAAGTAACAGTTCCTTCAACTGTCTTTGGCACATGCGGACCATTTACAGTTGACTCCCATTGATTATAGTCAGTGTAGTAGAAAAAGGCTTTCAGACACCTCTTCCAATCCTCAAAGTTTTCACCACTAACTAGCCTCGGTGGCCTGTTTGGTTGAACACTATCCAGATCATTAATATTTAGAGTTGATGTAGTCATAATTTTAAACAGATTGTAGTTTCGCCCAATACAAATAGATTCGCTGAATTAGATTCGCCCAAGGAGCAGACAGATTCGCTCGCAGATTCGCTAGAAGATTCGCTAGCAGATTCGCTCAACAAACAAACAGATTCGCTGGACAGCAGGCACAGTTTCGCCCAACAGATACGCTGTCAGAGCGAGAATTTGAGCCCAAATGATTTTGGCAGCAGTTTCGCTTGCACAATGAGGCAAATAAGTGAACTTTCGTTCGATGAAATGCCAGATTCGCTAAACAGAAACACTGAATCACAGAACATAAGATTGTATTAGATTCGCTGGATGAACACCCAGATTTGCTGGATGAACAAATAGTTTTGCTGGGTTACGAGCAAAACTGTTTCAGTTCAAAAACGATCAGAACAGCTTCAAAACATAACCAGTTGTAGATCCGTTTGTTTCTAAAGCTTCCTATGACCAAATATGACAAATCCCAAGCAAAATACAACACAGAAACACACAAACCAGTTCAGAAATGAATCAAATAGTGTTTTGACACAAAAAACCCCAAAAACATCACAAAAATCTCTAGGATCAAACAATCAAGAGCACTATGGCTCTGATACCATATTGTTGGTCCATCTTGATCGAGACTTCAGTGCTTTAATGATATGTAATACAATGAAACACACTTGATTCAAACAAACAAAGTGCAATATAACACAACAACCAAAAACAAGATCAAAACCACACAACAAGAGGTAAATACGCTACAAAGATAGATAATGTAAGCTCCTAGCAACTCCAGATAACACACACACAACTCTAGAGTTTGGATAAGATTTTGCCAAAAGTTGTGATTACCATGAGAAAACATTACAATATATATCAGCTATAGGTTCGCTGATAGATTCGCTGTCAGCGAATCTATCAAGCAAACCAGATAGCTTCGCCGGGCACAATTAGGTTCGCCCGGTCGACAAAACAGAACAACAATCAGAAAACTATTCTAAGCTACGGGCGAATCTATAGATTCGCCCGTAGGTTCGCTATACAAAAAACTACAAAATGTACAACAAAAGCTATAACACCGACATGCCGGTGAGTCCGACCTATACATGACTATCAGGTGGTAACGACACTAAGGAAATCAAGGATATTCTGGCCACTGAAACTCAACTGTTGACTCAACTTATTTATAAAGATCAGGAAACATAGAATTGGTTGAGGGAACATGGCACCATTCTAAAGAATCAGCAGTCAGCTTTTCTGGACCTTCAAAGGGTGGTAGGTGATTTGGCAAAGAAGATGGAAGAAAGGCCAATGGGATCATTTTCTGTTTATATTGAGAAAAACCCGAATGCTACACTTAAGGCTGTGAAAACTAGAAGTGGTAAAGGGGGAGATAGGGAGTAACCACCGGTAGAAGAGGAAGAGCCAGTGGATAAGGAAATTGAAATGGAAGCACCAGGCAAGGTTGAGGAAAAGAAAGATTCTGCCACTGATGTTTCGGGCGAGAAAGTGCAAGGTAGCTGGAGAGACAAAGAGAGCTCCAGTTGATCTTAGGCACGTTCCATATCCTGCTCGTCTAATGCAAGAGAAGTATGCCAAGGAATTTGGGTCTTTTCTAGAGATGTTCAAGCAGCTAAAGATAAACCTTTCATTCATAGAGGCAATTCAACACATGTCTAAATACGCCAAGTTTTTGAAGGATCTTTTCTCAAACACGAAAAAGATTGAATCTTTGTCTAATGTGAAATTGAATGAGAGGTGCTCGGTAGTGGTTCAGAATAACTTGCCAGAAAAGTTTGAAGATCCAAGTATTTTTACTATTCCATGTTTATTTGGTGGGTCATCGGTGAAGCATGCTTTAGTTGATCTTGGTGCAAGTATAAACTTGATGCCATACTCTATGTTTGTGCGACTTGGGTTGAAGGAGATGAGCCTGACCCGTATGAGTATCTCGTTGGCGGATACGTCAATAAAGTATCCGGTTGGGATAGTTGAAAATGTGTTGGTAAAGGTGGATAAGTTCGTTTTCCCGGCTAATTTTGTTATTCTTGATATGGAAGCTGATGAGAGGGTTCCGTTAAATTTGGGTCGGTCGTTTTTAAGGATGCCAAAGACCATTATTGTGACACCCGACATTTTCAGGTTAACACCGTTAACTCGACTATTCGAAATTCTGTTAAATCTGCTAATTAAATAATCTTTGTATACATGCTACACTTGATTGAAATCATTAATTATGTAATAATTAATACACGTTAATAATTCGAGGAATTATTGGAATTATAACGAGTAACACTAAACGGATAGTAATTCAGAAAGTTTCTAGTTTACACGACTCGCAAAATTATCAAGTATTGGCGGGATGTTTTCCGTAAATTATAATTGTTAAAAAGTTTAAGTTCAAATTACATACTAATAATTAGCAAACGTGATGAACGGTGCTATGCAGTGGAGTACAAGTATGTTACTGCATGAGGGTACAACGGAAGACACGTGTTTGTATACGGTGTCTTATGCGCCGCTGCAGGTTAAGCCACGTCTTTACCTGATGAGCCACGTGTTGGTATATGGTATTTGACTCAGACACCCGAAGAGTCTCTTTCTTCCTGTGACACCACATTTATCATAGAAAGAGAAAGAAAGTGTGAGATATGGAGCAAACGCCGGCGACGGCAGCGGTATTCGACGGTTTACCATTCCTCGACTGTCGACGCTGGCTTTATGAGAAGAACATCGATTTAAAGATTAACATATAACAATGCAATTTCTAGCTGGTGTGTTTCGGTAGGTATGTTTGATTTTGAGGCTTTGATTTATGTGTGTGCTAATTTGATGTGTTGAGTTGTTAATTGTGAGATTCAGAGAGTTATGATGAAGATCTTTGATAGCCACATTATGCCAGGTATTGGGTTTTTTGGTTTTCCAATTCATGGTTTTTTACATATATGTTCCTTCTACTTACCTGATTTAGGGCTTTCTAAAGTTTGCAGTTGAAGTTTTGTGTTTAATTTATTGTTGTTCAGCTTAGGGTTTGGTAGAGAGTAGATGAAGCTGTTGTTGCACGTCAACGCTAGCTAGCTTCTAGATCTCACATATAGGTACACATTTTAAAGATATGTGGGTGACCTAAACCTAATTAAATTGATGGTTACACTACTAAAAAATGAACCTATTGCAACGTTTTTATAACTTTTTTGCAACCTTTTTTTACAAAACAGTTGCATTAGAAGAAGTTGCATTAGATCTAATGCAACTTTTTTGTTGCCTATTGCAACTCTTTTTTAAAGAGTTGCATTTAACAAAAGGTTGCATTTGAAAAAAAGTTGTATTATGTAAAAAAACAGTTGCATTATGTAATAAAAAAGTTGCAATAGATCTAATGCAACTTCACCTAATGAAACCTTTTTTTACCAAAAAAAGTTGCAATAGCCTTATTTTCTTGTAGTGTTAAAACCAAAGTTTTGTGCACCATGATACTTTTAAAGATATGTGGTTGACCTAAACCTGATTAATCTTCCCCTATTTGAGTCCTTGAAGCAAAATGTTTGAATTTTCAATCAATCAAATACATGTTGTGCTTCTTGCTTCATTCGTGTTTTGACTAACCATTATAATCATGTCGTTTTGATGTTGCAGGAACATCTTCTTCTTTGGTTTTAATTGCCCATTTAAGTCACTCTTTGATAGTAAGTATGGTTCGTTGCGTTTATTGATTGACATTTTGTTTGCATGTTCGTACTTGCGAGCTATTTTCCTGGAAATTTAGTGTAAAATTGATTTAATTGACCAATTTTGATTCACCACCTTTCTGTTAATTCAGAGAAGGCAAACTATAAACTTACCTATCTCCCTACTACATCAGAAGTCTTGGAAAGGCGACAATTGCTTGGATGACGTACAAGTAGTTGATTTCGATATACTAAATATATATGGTTTTGATTAACTGCTCATGCATTTAAATTGTGTTCTTTCGTTGTTTACTGTTGACATTATTGCTTGGTTGAAGTGTTGAACACCTAATAGTGATTAAAGTCTTTTCATATGAGTAGTTCTGTTACTTGACAAATCAAATTAGTTACATATTTGACATGTTTAGTTTCAATATCTGGAGTTTGCTATAGTAGTCCAAGCACGTGGTACTTTTGCTTGAAGTATATTTTATGTATTATTCGTTTCTGTGTTTGTTGGAGGGTGAGGTGAAGAAGTACGTGCCTTTGATGGTGAAAATGAGTGAGCATCTCAAGCTGTTGATTTAGAAGAACCATTTTGTTGGCATGCATACAACTACACAGACACATGTATTAAAGAAAACTGAGTGTACAAAAATGGCACAGGTTCCTTTCAAGATGTGTGGACATATCCCTTCCGTCATCGTGATGAACAAAAAGCTTTTAAGTATGTTATTTTGTATAATACAACTATATATACAAGGTTCATATACCACATTTTACTATTTTAGTTTAGATGTGTTATTTTAAACAATGCAAAGCTATACAATAATATATAGTTCATAATAGTGATGCATATTAATATGAAAAGTTTCCTTTTTCTTTTTGTTACAGTAACAGAAAGTAAGCGGGCATGATAAAGTTGGATGACTTGCTTAGCTAGAGTTAAACCATTCAAGATCTAGGCTTCAAGTATTTATCACTTTGATATCGAATGAGAGTATCAAAAAGTTGTTTCTGCTTTGTATTTTTAGATTTATAAAAAGTAAACATAAGGTTGTAGCACTTATTTTGCTTGCTAATCTGATGGGCAGGTACGAAAAACCCCGCACTAAAATGCCCAGCAACGCGGGCGGGCGTATCTTACTAGTTGTAATAAATTAAAAGTTACTAAAAGTAACTTTGAAAACAAGCTAATAAACCTAAAATTTGAGGGACCAATTAGCAATTTAATTAAATTTGAATCAATTACCCAACCCACCCTCCCTCACAACCCGTCACTTTCTTTCTTCTTTAAAATCTCGACAAACAAACACACAAAAAACCTAATCGATTTTAGCCGCCGTTCACCTCCCTTGCCTACGTTCTATCGTCTTCAAGCCCCGAAAACTAACGTAATAACCGTAGAACACCACAACAACTCCAGCTGTATCATGTTGGCTGCCTATTCGTTGCAACCATCGCTTCCACCACCATGTCACCGTGCAATCATCAGTAAAGCACCACCTTCTCTGTCGTCATTCTCGGGCAAGCTAGTAACCATCACCGACGATCACTCAGAGCTTCCCGTGACCACTACAACTACCGGTTCCTGTCATGGCGCATCGCCTCCACCTCCATCGCAATTCTGGTCACTGTCTCCGTCACCCCTGGGCGGATTAAATCTTGAAGAGATGTGTTAGTAGAGAAGAAGGTGTTGAAATTCTTAGGCATTGTCATGAGGGGTTGACGGGAGGCCACCATGGATCATCATACACGGCCAAAAAGGTGTTTGATTCAGGTTTTTATTGGCCTACTATATTCAAAGATGCTCATGATTTCGTGAAAATATGTGATGCGTGCCAAAGAACGGGTCATATTTCATCAAAGAACAAAATGCTTCAAAATCCCATCCAAGTGTGTGACGTGTTTGATGTATGGGGGATCGACTTTATGGGACCATTTCCTTCGTCTAGGGGAAACCGGTATATCTTGGTCGTGATTGATTATGTGTCAAAGTGGGTCGAAGCACAATCGTTAGCTACAAATGATGCAAGGGTGGTGGTCGCGTTTCTGAAGAAGTTATTTTCTCGTTTTGGAACTCCTAAGGTGTTGATTAGTGATCGGGGGACACACTTTTGCAACTCACAAATGGAAAAAGCTATGGAAAGTATGGTGTAAATCATCGGCTTTCAACCGCGTATCACCCACAAACGAATGGTCAACTAGAGAATGCAAATCGTGGGGTGAAACGGATTTTGGAGAAGACAGTAGGTAAGAATAGGAAGGATTGGTCGGATAAACTAGATGATGCATTGTGGGCATTTCGGACGGCTTACAAGACTCCTCTAGGCATAACTCCCTTCCAGATAGTATATGGTAAAGCGTGTCATTTGCCGGTGGAGTTGGAACACAAGGCATTTTGGGCACTGAAGACGGTTCATCTTGATCTACCTAAGGCGACAAGAAATCGTTTTCATCTATTTCATGAGTTGGATGAGTTGAGGGATGAAGCGTATGCAAGATCATGGAGCTATAAGAAGCGAACTAAAGCATTGCATGATAGCCGATTGAGGAATGCGAAAGAGTTCAAGTGTGGGGATAAGGTATTGGTTTTTAACTCACGTTTCAAGTTGTTTGCAGGGAAGTTGAAATCCAAATGGAGTGGCCCCTACACAGTGAAAGAGGTGTTTAAGGTGAATGGCCATCGGTTGAAGATTTACATCGGAGGACCGACAAATGCCACGGAGGAGGAAGAAGAACTCCTCGAACCCACCAAAACGAATTAATTTGGGTGAACATCGGGTTGTGACCTGGCTGTAGAGTTTTTACACAATTCCGAGTCATTTCAGGTAAGTTTCATTGATTTTGAGTTAATTTTCGTATTTTATGTGTTTGTTTTTTTGTGAGTTTTGCATATTTGGATTCAAAAGCAATGTCAATTAGCAAGTTTCCAGGTAAGTTTAGGGTAAGGGTGAAGTGAAAATTTGGCTAAGCAAATCATGAAGTTAAAACACTTAGAAAAATTTTTGGCTGGTAAAAAACGTAGAGCTTCTGTTAAAAAATAGTTGGTGGCGGTACCCCCGCCTAATCGCAGGCATGTCGTGGTACCGCGAGGTACCTGGTGCTACCGCCGTCTAGTGTGGTTCACTTCTCCGTACCGCGAGGGGGTGGGCCGACGGGTTTTTAACCTTTCCTTCTCATTACAAGCCCTAAATCAACAAACCAACCATCTCTTTCAGCCGAAAACTCACGAAATTCACTCCTAAATCCGCCACTTCTCACCAATTTCTTCACTCACTCTTACAATCCATCCATCCTACACCCACACACCATTAATTTTTCCATCCTTCTTCACATTAACCACCAAACCCAACCTATATTCACTCCAATTCGACCCATACATGAATTAAGGTTTCAAATTTGGGGGTGTTGCTTGATTTAGCTTGGTTTATAGCTTTTATAAGTGGTGCTCTCGTTTTTGAAGCTTCAAAGGTATGATTTTTAACTTTTGTGAAGCTTCAAAGGTATGATTTTTAACTTTTGTCATGTAAATTTTTTTAAAGTTATATTTTTTATGCAAGTTTAGTTGATTGTTTGGTGATTATGATAGATTTAAGAGTTGATTTGGTTCCCCATTAGCAATTAAGTTGATGTTTGATGTTAGGTGTGACCAAAGTAGGCACCTTGTTGACTGATTGATGAATGGACTCTTGGGACGGATTAGGAATTGTAAATAACCTTAGTTAAGGAGGATTTTTCATCCAAATTTGTCATGGTTAGTGGAATTATGGGCTAAGCAATGGTGAATGGGAACTAAGTTAGCATCTTGAGTTGTCATAATTGTCCAAATGGGTAACTTTAAGTCTTTAGTCTAAGTTGAGTCGTGTTTAATAATAAGTGTAATTTTAGTTCTAAGTCTTAGGATATTTGTTTTGTTTTTCTTTTCCACTTAGTTTAGGTTTGTTCAGGATATGTTTGGGTTAAACTTAAGTTTCGAATCAATCCCGCCCATAATCAATCTCCAATCGGACGAGGTTTGATTAGGATGAATTATAGTTGAAGCTCAACATTTTCGGGTTTATTTGTGCTGTACTTTTAGTTTTAGGGTCAAACGCGAATGAAATGCTATACATTTTTCACCGTTTAGTTTACCATTTTGATCTTCTTTATTTATGTAGTGATTTTTATTTTTATTATTTTGCATTCTTTCTTCTTTCATTCATCAGTCTAACTATAATGCCAATTGTTTTTGCAGTATGTTTGGAAGACCCAGAGCGCAAAGAGCTCGCCCACGGCGGATAATAGACAGAAAAGCAGTGGTTCTTCCCGATGAGGATGATATCCCCATTCCTCTTGACCAAAGAGATATTCGAACACACACCCTATTACAATTTGCTGATGATACCGAGGAGAAAAGTCTCTTCGACAAACTGGTAGGCATGAGACTTTTGACACCCCGGAAAATTGATTTTGAATTATTTAGAGAAATGGAAAATGATAGGCACCTCAGAGAGTATCTCCCAAATAAATGGTTCAACATGCTCACGCAAAAGGAGGATCAGTATGAGGAGTTTGTTCTGGAATTCTTGTGCACGTTTCAGTACTCGCCTAAGGACTGTGACAACAGTCATGCTCTATCCTTTTCTTTGGGGTCAAGTTTTCACTATGATTGTGCCCGAAATTGGGGTGGCATTAGGATTCTAAACCCAAGAGGAGGTTTCAAGTGTTTGGTTACTAATTCTATTCGGGGATTTCACAGGAAGGCACATGTGGGGAGTGATGTGCAAAAAGAAGTTATGTTTTAAAGTAAACAAAAGCAACTATTCTAGATACTTATTTATAAATCTAGACTCCTAAAACTTAACTAAAACCAGCAAGTGTACCGATCGACTCTAGTAAAGCTAAGTAAGTCCTGTTATCGAACCCACGGGACTCTTTTGATTACGTTTACTAACAGACAAGACTCAATTAAAGACACAAATTTTATTAATTAAAATGTGACACAAAGGGGAGTTAATTAAACTAAATTGAAATTAAATTTAAATATTAAATTAAAGTAATTCGAACGGAAGACAATTTGGAAATGACTATTCAAATTATGATGGGTAAAACCACCTAGGCCCGAATCTCCAATAGTTTGATTATTAGTTATTTGAAACTTGTGCAAGTTATGTAACTAGGATGTTATGATAGTCACCTATTAGAAACCCGACTAGGACCCTCGACCCTTTTCGAGAAGACACCTATAAATTTCTAACAAGTTCTTAAGGAAACTAGTTGATTAAATTACGCTCCTTCACAGTCGCTAACAAAATTATGATAAAGCAACTAACTTGACATCATACCCCACAGTTTGAACATCAAATGCTAGTTTAAAGACCTCAATTGACTTAATAAGCAAACTTGACTAAGTAAGTCTAAACGGACTCCTCACGAAAAACTAAGTTTAGCTAATTTACAAAATAGGACTTACCAATATTCTTTTCACCTCACGATTAATAGGAAAGCTACACACTTTTGTTCATTTTGTTTAAAGTATTTGTCTTTATGATCTTATTGCAAATCAATCACAAAAGGCAAACATTGCAACATATTTGACTCAACGAAACCCTATTATATGAAAGACATTCACCTAGAGTCTAATAAAACAAAGCAATCAACCAAACCAATTCAAGCTTATAGAACTCATCAATTGAAAGAAACAACAAACGGTTACTTTAATCAAAATACCAGAACTTCACAAAATCCCAAATAATCAATCAAACAAACTAATGGTTCATCATTCAACCCAGGTGATTCTAGTTAGTTTAGCCTAACATCATGCAAATAAACAAGAAACAAGTGAAAAAGTTCATAGTTGAATAAAAATGCAAAGAAAGAGAAAATTGGATGATAGAACCCGTAGACTCTTCCTAATTCTGATTACTTCACTTCAAAAACGTGTTCCCATGCCCTCGAACGCTGCAAAAATCCCTGCTTTAGCTCCAAAAATCGCCCAAACTTGCTCTCCGTTCGTAAGTACTTAGGGTTTTTAAATTTTCTACCCTTTATGCAACAAAACCCAACGACACGTCGAAACAATGTGATCAAATGCCCCCACCGCGTTGCTCGGTGAGGTGGATGCTCGTGGCCGCATAACGCGGGGTGCCCCCTTGGTCGCGATATCTTGTATTGTCACTGTGCCACGCGGTGACTGATAATGTGATAAATATACATAAGTCCCGTATTAAGTTTGTTTACGTTTTGAGTCGGTTTAAGTCGGGTTTTATAGCGTTTTACATGCAATTGATGTTTTTGTGTTTCGTAGGTCTCATGTTGATAAAGAAGTGAAAAGGTCGCGGAAAATCGAATCTGTAGGCGAAAACGAAGAAACCAAACGAAACGTGAATGGGATTGAACCTCACCACGTCACGCACCCACAAGGGTGGTTTACCATCGTGTGACGCGGCGTGTACCGGGTGGGGCTGGGGGCGTGGAGCTGTACCACGCGATCACGAGTCCGTTTCGTCACCGCGCGACGCGGTGACGCGATTTCGGCAGAAATTTTCGACTTTTCTTGGCCCTGTTCGCTATATAAACACTTCTAATGAAACCCTAGCCTCTTAGAAACTCTTGGGACGATTTTGGAGACGAAAAACAGCAAATTTGAAGGTTTCGGACGGCTAAGAAGGTGAAACGAAGGCACGGAACGCGTAGGATCAAAGCCTTCGTCTCGGTTCTTCCGGGTTTCATCATTCTTTCATTTTTCTCTTTAATTTTATGATGTCATATACTTTGAATCTTGTTTTTATTGTTATGAACATGGTAGGCTAATCGTTTAGAACTACCTAGGCTAAATGATGATTCGTTAACGTTATTCTGAACTCATGTTGGATTGATTTGGTTTATGGTTTATGTTTAATTAAAAGTTTGAATCTTTGTAATTGTTTGATGTGTTATATAGGGGATGGATAAAACAAAAACTCTGTTATATTGAGAAAACCCTAAAAACTCATCCTGAACCATTGATTTCTTTTAATCTACGGTTATGAATTAACAAGTACAAATGCTTTTTACCATATGTACTTGATATATTATTTTACTACAAAAAAGGTGCATAAGAGGTATATTAGTAAATGTACATTCATTTGTCTGTTTTACATTCACTCTCTATAGTATAATACATCAACTCATCACTTTTTCATATTCTCTCTAGTACAAGAACCATCAATTTCTTTCTTTTCTCTCTCCTACTTTCTAATATAATATGTTCTCTCATCTAATTTCACTCACATACTTTATAATTTCTCTCTCCTACATTTTTATATAATATAATTTCTTTCACATACTTGACACTAGCTAGTACGTTTGTTACATCATGTTACGTATTGTTTGAAAAAACCAAACTAAATAAATTACGTTTGTTACAACATGTTACATGTTAAAAAAAACTGAATGGATTACGTTTGTTACATTGTGTTACATATTTTATAAAAACAAAACTGAATGAATTACATCACTCCAGAAATGCTACAGGTGTTACATAGTGTTATATGCTTTTTAAAAACAAAACTAAATGAATTACGTGTCACTTCAGGCATGTTACATAAGTTACATCATGTTACATATTTTATTAAAAACTGATAAAAAAATACATGTCTTTTTATACATGGTGTTACATATGTTACATAGTGTTACATATTTTATTAAAAGCTGAAAAAAGTTACATGTCAGTTCAGACGTGATGTTATTTATGTTACATAGTGTTACATATTTTATTAAAAGCTGAAAAAGGTTTCAAGTCAGTTCAGACGTGATGTTAAATATGTTACATCGTGTTACATGTGTTAGTTAAGAAATAGTGTTGCATATATTGGTAAAAGTCACATAAAAAAATTACATATTAGTACGTAATGTTAAAAATGTTACATAGATTCAATTATGCTTCGGTTCTTGACAATGTCTTTGTCTTTGACACAAAAGTTTGTTTTACCTACAAAGAAAACAACATGTTACACATGATGTTACATATTTTATTACATCGTGTTACATATTTTATTAAAATCAAAGTTACATCAGTTACATCAGTTATATCGTGTTACATCTTTTATTAAAAGCAAAATTACATATGTTACATTGTGTTACATAATTTATTAAACACCATCGTGTTATATTTCAGTTCAGACGTGGTGTTACATAACTTACATATAAAAGTGTAAGAATAAAAAAATTAAACACTATTCTGAAAACTAAATAGAATGTATATTACATCGTGTTATATATTTTATTAAAATCAAAACTAGATGGATTAAGTGTCAATCTAAGCATTTTACATGTGTTACATCATGTTACATATTATAGTACATCGTGTTATATATTTGAATCTAAAAAAAATCAGATATTTATAAAACATGTTACATATTGTTACATAGCTAAGATTTAAAAAACCAATAAAGCAAAGTTACCTTTATTATATATGTTACATCATGTTACATATTTGGACTGAAATGTAATTTTATTATAATCAAACCCGTGTCGTTAAGAAAAACACAAACTTGTTATTAATAACATTTTCTCACTTGTTAAAAAATATGTTGTTAAGCATACCACAAATTAAAACAAATAATAGGAATATTAAAAAATACAGTACCTAAAATGTACCTAAATAATTAGTTGTTCAAACCAAAAAAACTAATTATTAGCAAGATGCCAAATGTGAAAAATAACTACATGTTTACATATGTTTAAAAACTTCTTCACTCCTAAATATATCAAACCAATAAATTGAATAATAAAGTGCAGTCATAATCTTGGATTCCATATCAATAAGATTCATCAAAGATAGGATGAGGATCACTGAAAAAAATGTAAAGTAAAACGATAGCATAGAAAACAAAACATTGCCATGTATAATAGATGGAAATGTTTAACCCAAACAAGAATATACCAGAAATCGTTTCATATAGAGCCAAACATTCTTAAACAAATATTTACGGTTAATGTGGACCATAGTAGTATAAAAAAATGAAGCTCTGCATCTGAACAACGAAAATGACAACAAGAAGTAAAACAAACTAGGAATCTTGCTACACCGATAGAGTTGCAGTGGCGACGGAGATGACAGAGATGATTGCCACACGGACGCCAGATCTGACGATGAACATCGATTCCGAAACAGCTGGTGACATAGATGGGTTTGATGACGGTGGTGACGGTGACGTTGAACATCGATTCCGCATTAGTTGTTGACATCAGTCTCACGATCTTGTGGTTGTTGATCGTCGCATTAGTTGGTGACACCGGATCTCAGATCTGAACAGCAACAACAACGACGACCATAGATCTCAGAGCAAAAGTGACAACGACGACGATGGTGGTTCAAACGTAGTGGCAACGACATTATCTTCGATTATCTTGATCTTATCTTCATCATTAAGAGTTTGTCCCATGATTGATATGCGAGTTTTGGGTGAGTTGAAGATAATTTTAAAGAGAGAGAGAGAAGTGCATTTTAAAAATTTTGAATGCTTTGATTTGGGAAATGAGAAATGGTAGTAAATGAGGGAAGAAAATATATGGGCAAAATGTCAAATGTACCCTCAAGGGGTAAAAGACAAGTTAGGGAGAAGGTGTGGATGTGGCATAATGTAAGCCACGTATAAGGTTTTCTGGGTTTTTCCAATAAGATCAAGTTTCCACTATATACATCTCTGTGTTATATATGTTTGCATTGATAGAATTAGTATTATTAATCCACGTTTCTCTTGGTGATTGTGTATGTCACGTAATATGGTGCGTTTTAGTCATTAACTTGCGTTGTGATTATTATGGTTGATTTGCAATAAAACCATAAGATTAATTATATTAGTAAAATCGGTAATAACGTATAGCTAACCTAGATATCCGTGAGGTGATAGGTTATTAATAAGTCTCAGTTGCTTGATTGCCTAGGTTTAGGTTTTTGTGAAAATTACGGCATAGTATTAATTATCAACTTTGCTTGTTAAGTCAAATGGTTAGGTTCAAATGACTTTAAGGGTCGTATCGTGAGATAAGTCTTTAATGTGGGCCAATTAAGTATAATTTGATTAGGTAACTGTGAGGAAACTTAATCTCATAACCGGTGTGCTAATAAGTTAATAGTAACTCTTTAGGTTTCTTCTCGAAAATGGTCGAGGGTCTTAATTAGGGATGCTTTTAAGTGAATAAGTTTAGATCCCGGTTCCATAACCATTAGTACAACGTGAGCGATAATTGAAGTTAATGATGATTCTAGCCTAGGTGGTTCGTCTTCATTCTTCTGTTTTACATCCGTCTTTAATTTCGTCAGTTTCTATTTTTAGTAAGTTACTATTTTTAGAATATTTCCATTTTTAGTAAGTTACTATTTTTAGCAATACCCCTCTTTTTAAAATACTCTTTCATTTCAAGTTCGTGTCTAGTTAGTGAGTCTTACTTTAGTTAATTAGCGTACTTACGTGTCTAGTTAGAGTCTGTGGGTCGACAACCGGACTTACGTTTCACTATATTACATCCGACCGGGCCACTGCCGGTTGTGTGTGATTTAGTAGTTCGTCTAGGTTTTATAAATTTAAAGCATAATTGTTATTTATTTTATATATATATTTGCACGCATCAAGTTTTTGGCGCCGTTGTCGGGGACTCTTGGTAATTGCGTTATTTTTGTTTGAGTCGTATGGGTCTAAATTCCTTGTCTTAAACTGCTATACTTGTGCTTTGTTTTGTTTTGTTTGAGTCGTATGGGTCTAAATTCCTTGTCTTTATTGTTAGTTTGTTTATTTATTTATTTTTTCACTTCTTTGTTCTGTCGGTTTGATTTGTTGTGTTGGTTTCGTGCAGTTTCGTGCAAAGCGTCCTCGTCGTGGGGGTAGAGACGCTATGTTGGACTTGGGTCCCTACATCACAAGGATAGCGCGACATGTGGGTGCTGAGAGATTTTTAGACCTAGGGCAGGGTGGCTTAGTTAGGACGATCTTTTCAAAGGAAGAATTCTGATATCGATTGATCCACCAAGGTTGAGGTATGATGACGGGGAAGGGGGAGACGCGGGTGCGTCTAGCTCAGCAGGACCGTCCAATAAGAGTAGAAGACGACAATCACCGGTTCGTAAACCCGAACCGAATTTTATCCCTCCGTTTCAGTCAACCGCTCATGTCACCATTGATATGCTCCAGCAACAAATGGCAAACAGATGTTCAATGATTGATCAAATCTTTGCCACATTTGGTGAGAATATGGATGGGGGTTTTGCAGGTCTAAATGAACGCATTAACCAAGGGTTTACTGCTATGGGTTAGCAGATCAATCAGCAGATGGATACGCGGTTTAAGGCTATGGGTCAGCAATTCAATGAAAACATTAACCAGCGGTTTGTGGTTTATGAGTCGAACGAGAGGGAGAACCGGCATGCCATGATGTGACACCCCGATCTTGAACGACGTGTTGTGACTGAAAATAAATATTTCAAAACGCAAATCGAAACGAGTTCGTACGCAGTGCCGGATGACGCGGTGCGAGTACCGGGTACACACTATATATATGAAGCTAGCTTCATTTCTCCACATAATGTTCTCATAACACACACATGTAGTGTGAGAGAGAGTAAAGATAGAGAGCTGGCTGGAGCTGGTGGTGCTCCGGTGGTGGACCGGTGGCGGCCGGTGGTGGTCCGACGGCGGTCGACGACGGCCGGAGATGCTGTTTTTGTCCTGGAACCATATCTCGACGTCCTGAACAAAATGGTAAACTCCGTTTAACCTCAATCTATCCTTAATTTCGTGAAAATGTCCGAAATATTCTGAAACACGTTTGCATGTGTTGTTCAACAAAAACACAACTGGGTCTAGGATGGATTTAGGAAGATCTAGCCGTTGGATATGTCTGAAATTTGGATGGGTTGTTCCTAACATATAGGTGTTAACATCTACCGTTCAGTTTTGAAAGATAATACTCAGAGGTACGGTTTTTATGTTGAACAGTGTGGCTGATCGGATTTCCGTCTCTTGAAACACAGCCCTGAAGATCATCATTTTCCCGGAGATCCGACCGTTGGATTGTGACGATTTTTGGACTGTAGCTTCTTAAGAAATATATGAACATATCCACCGGAGGAAATTCCGATCAGAGGTCTAGAAATATGGTTTTGGTTCTGGTCAGTTTGTAACAATTTCTATGTCGAAAA
The DNA here is from genome assembly GCA_030867185.1 of Tagetes erecta. Lineage (NCBI taxonomy): Eukaryota > Viridiplantae > Streptophyta > Magnoliopsida > Asterales > Asteraceae > Tagetes > Tagetes erecta. The sequence goes on from CM061491.1 coordinate 23,025,548, forward strand.
CATGAAACTAGGTTGCGTTGTTTGTTAGTTGAGATGAGAATGTACAAATGATCCGAGTCGGATAAATGTTCTTAATAGAAAAAGGAACATAATGATATATTGGTTTTCATTAGATGTCGGTTTTTAAGGGGTTCGAGCATGCACACCGACCCGGTATAAACGAACGGTTAGCCTATGATGATGGTGATGATTGTAAACCCGTCACAATATCGACCATTGTGAGACGGTGTTGGATTGCTCAAGAGTTGAGCTAGGACCAGCGGGAATCAACGAGTACCGTTGGATAATTGTGAGTGGCACTATGTTTGCTTAGATACGGGCTAGACTTCGAGTTCCTAACACGCTTCACACAGGTGAGTTGACCAAACTCTCCCCTTTTTAATTGTTTTGGGCTGAAATACATGCTTAAGAATGTTTTTGAGTTCAAATGATTTTTGTGTATTATTAATATTACTTGTACGATGACAAATCATTAAGCACAATGGCTCGGGATATATATACGTATAGTCGGTACCGTCTATAATTGAATGCAATCATTTGCAGTGTAACAGGTGAAACTCAGATGTGTATATATATTATGCGAAGGTTATTTGGTAGGGAAACCATTTTGAACCAGAATTGATTTGTGTACAATTGATTTAATAATACTCTTGGAAATGATTTATGTGTCATTATCATGAACTCACCAGCTTTGTAGCTGACTTGTTTTAGCAGGTATTTCAGGCACATTAAGGACCCCAGTATTTTAGGACATGGCATTACAAGTCATGGAAGCATCATATGACTACTTGGCAAGGATTAAATTTGGCATAGATAAACTTTTAGTGCATAGCTGTTTATAAATTTTAGGTATGGACCTTTATGACTTCCGTTGTACTATGTTTAAACGACTATGTATTATGAAATACCAACTGTTCTTCTAGGCCCGAAAACGGGGTCTTACAGGTTGGTATCAGAGCCGTAGTTTAAGTGAACTAGACACTAGCGGTTAGTGTTTGAACTTAAACTGAATGAGAAGATTTTGCGGATTGCCAAATTAGCCAAGTAGCCTGATGCCAAATTTGAAGAATATAGTTAGCCACATGACTAGACACACGTAGCATAAATGGCTGATCACACGTAGCTAATGTGATTAGGGATTTACTATTACAAAATTGTGTGCTGGTTTGTTATCTGTTATGTTAGCTTAGACACATTGAAAATTTGTGATTTTTATCCATTAGATTATAGAACTATAAATGAAATTTAGTATTGCTTATAATCAATTAGAATATAGAATTAGAGGCTTAAGAGAGTAAAGATGTAACTCTCATATCGATTCCACATTAGGATGCATGGATGTAAAAAAAAAAGCTAGAATATCCATGTGAAGTAAATTGACAATTACACTTGATCAACGTAATTGTGAATTTACAATTACATGCGTATCGTAGTAGATCCTATTATGCATATTAATGTTTTTGCCTTAGTAATGACTTGATAGTTCCATTTGTGGTTGGATAATTGTAGTCATATAAAACATGGATTATGAGCTAGAAGTACATCATTGGATGTCATATTGGTACGGATTAATTAAGGATATTTATCTCAAGATGAAATCTCAAATATAAGTTATTGAATAGTAGATTGTAAAAGGATAAAACATTGAAGACGTTAAATTAGTACCGAATAATGTTAAAGGAAACTTTTGTACTTTAAAGTTTATACCCCTACTTGGAATGTGAATGCTTCAGAAGATGCGAACATAAGGAACTTATAGAGGTCATGGGGAATAGTCACAATAAGTATTATAGACAACCACTTTTAACTGCTCTATGTTAAGTCTTGTTTAAATTATGAATGACGTGTATTTTCTTTGATATAATAGCCTTTAGTTGGGTACCTTATTGGTAGAAGACACATTAGAGGCCTTGACTTATATTTATTGAGAAGTTATGATCATGACCGATACTTATCCATTTGCATAATAGAAATGAAAGACAAAGGCTGCAAGACAATCGCGATTGCTACTCATGATAGTTCATCATAAGGGACTAAATGGAGAACCTATTAGATTTTAAGCTTATGATGATTTCATCTAAGTTTTAGAAATCCTCCCTCTAATATAAAAGATAAGAGAAGCTACAAACAATGCTAAACTACGACAAAATATCATTGTCAATATTACCGCAATGATGTCAGACTTCATCAATGGTGTTGCAAAAGACGTTCAGGAGGAAGGCAGGAAATGTGAAAGAGTGAGAAGGAATTAGTCCAAGGGCCAAGACAATGTTTTGGTATAAACTGGTTATCTGAAGGCAATTGTTAACTCTTTTCAGTGAATGAAAAAGATCGAGACCACTCGAGATGTTAGTGGCTATAATGATGAAGACGGGCAGGATAGGAAAGTTGAAAGAATTTGAAAGAAAATAGACCACTATGTTGCAAGTTTAGAAATGTAAATTATAATGGATGATTTGATGCCAAAGAATGCAAAAGATGCGGTAGAAAAGGGCATTCTACCAAAATATGTTTAGCCCATGCCTGAAGGTGTTACGAGTTCAGAAGAGGAGGACACGTTGATAGCAACTTTTCTTAACTTTCGCAAAGATGAATGCTTTGGTTTTCCTGATGAGAACCAAGGAGACTATAGGCCATGATAACATGGATACAATTTTATATATATCCATTTTAATCACACTTATGCCAGTGTACTATTCATCTTAGTGTGACTATGAGTTTTGTGTCAATTACTATTATTCCATGTTTAACTAAATTAATGGTTTAGTTATTTGGGCCTTTCATTACAAAAAAATGCTAACAAGCAAAGAATTGAAGATATAAGTTCCGTTAAACTTCTTTCTTAAGATAGAGAAGCAAAATGCTTCTCTAGAACTCTTGCCTATGAAAGAATTGACATAGTTCTAGGTATGAACTGTTGTCTAAAGCATAAGGCACCCATAAAATATATGAATGGAGGTCGTTGGAGATCGAGGTGCTGAACGATCAGGAGTTGGTAATTAACTATCAACTGCCGCATAAATCCAACAAAGATGATCTTAAAGATTAGAGCAAACAAGTACCTCTGACAAGGTTGCGAAGGATACCTGTTGTACTTGATGTTCGAAGGGAAAGAAAGAAAGATTGAAGATTTCTAGTGGTAGCTGAATACCCCTACATTTCCTAGAAGACTTACATGGATTAACTCTAGATCGACGATTCCAGTTACTTACTGTCTTGGTGCCATGTACAACTCCTATTGCTAAGGCATCATATTGCTTGACGCATTCTGAGATGAAAGAACTAATTTCACAAGTACTCTAAGAATTGTTAGATCCACGTTAGCATTTCTAAAAGAACCGGAGGCTCAAAACGATCTTTAGCAACTCGATTCCCTCATCCATAAGGACAATGGGAAATACGAATCCCTGGAAAACCTTTATACATTTCCTTTGATCACCGATGCCTTAAGACTATGTACTGGGTTTTAAAGGTATTTGGCCCTCAAAATGGATTGTGGTTTTAGATCCTCAGGAAATCCCTCTTCTTAATACTCATATTCCCTTGTGTAGCTCAGTGCTTCCTCTCCTTAACAGTCAAACTATTTCTTTCTTTTCAAGAAGTACGAGTGGAACTGCGGATGTGTACTGATTACCAAGAATTGAATGGAGTGACGATCGAGAAGAAGTATCCCTTACGATGTTTGGTAACTTGTACAATCGTCTTCAAGGATCAAGTTACTTCTTTAAAAATTGATTTGCGGTCTAGCTATCACCAAGTGAAGGTTCAAGAAGCTGATGTACGGAAGACTGAATGGCCGATGTAAAAAAAAAAATGGATGCAAATACAAGTATGACTATTTAAATTAACCAATGCAATGCATTATTCAAGGATTGGTTGAACCTAGTATGAAAAAATTACTTCTAGTTTGCAATAGTATCTTGGTGTATTCCTACACCAAGAACGAGCATTATGGACGTTGAGGATGCTCCTAGAAACGATAAAGAAAAGAAAGATTATACGCAAAATTCTCTGAAGGTGAATTTTGGTTAAGAAATTTAAGTTTTAGGTTATGTATTGATAACAAGGAAATTCAGGTAGACCCTTCTGGTATAGAAGTGGTGATGAAATGAAACACGTCTAAGACGACTATAGAAATCAGAAGATTTCTTGGACTAGCTAGATGCTATCTAAAATTTATACATGATTTCTTTGATTGGTAAATCACTAATACACCCACATAAAAGAAAGTAGAGTATAAATAGGGTCTGAATCAAGTAGAAACGTTTGTGACATTGAACGAAAAGTTAAGCAATGTGCATGTACTTGTATTACCCAAAAGTATGGATTTGAATAAGGTGATCGCCTATGTTTGAGAAAACTAAAGGCTATGGAGTTGCGCCGAGCACGACCTAAGTACATGATGCGATAGTGGTTGCTTTAAAGGGTGAGGCGACACTATCTTTATGACATAAGGTCTGTCACATAATCATACAATAAAAATTTAAAGCACACATTCGAGCAAAAGGAGCTCGATATGCACCAAAGATGATGGATGAAAATTTTAATTATCAACTATGATTTTGAACTATGACATCGTATAAGAAAGAAAAACGTGGTTGCTATGACCCTAAGTTCGAAAGAATGTATGAAGTCAATCCAAGTACACATTATGAGAAGACACATATGTGTGGATCCGATTATTGAGTTGAATGAGCCCAAGACAATGGCACGTCAGGGTGAAAATTCTAAGAATGAAGAAGTGGTAGGAATTGTTTGGAAGTTAACGCTGGGAAGCCGAGGATTGCTTCGGATAGCCTGCCAAGTTTGGTTGGGTACCAAACTTCGGGAATTTACGAAAGATAATAATATTCGAAAATGCTCATAAGACATGATGCTCGGTGCATCCAAATGCAAATAAGATGATCTATATGAAAAGATGTATGACTTGTTTGCAAGTCAAAGTCGAGCATCATAAACCCTTAGGTATGTTACAACCTTTGAAATTCCCACATGGAAATGGGAAATGACCAGCATAGACTTTGGTCAAACTACCTGAAGACAAGAAAATACAATGGCACTATATGAATATAGTGGACAGACTAACCAAGACTGCACACATTTCTACCAATCAAATAAATGTTTAAACTCGAGCGATTGGCTCAAATGTCTATTGATGAAATTTTGATGAAGCATATAGTGCATGTGTCTATTGTATCTGACAGAGACGCAAGAGTTATGTCTAGCTTTTGCGAAACCTTTCAAAATGACTTGAGGACGATATTAGATATGAGTACATCATACCATCCCCAAGGAGATTATCAAAGCGAAAGGAACCGTAAGACCTTTAAAGACATGCTTCGCGCATGTGTAATTGAAATCGATAGTAGCTTAGATGTTCATCTTCCAATTATAGGATTTCCCTATAAAAACAATAATTACGTGAACCTAAAGGTTGCGCCTTTTATGGCATTACATGACAATAAGTATAGAACTTATTTTCAGATCCTAATTGGTCTTGGACATGACCAATAAAGTAAAAGATAAAGTTATACAAGTAAACGGCAAAGGTCGCTAGAAATTATGATTAAGGACAGACTGTATTAGAGGTGTCGCCAAGGTAAGACACCACACAATTTAGAAAGAAAGAAAACTTAAGTCCTCATTTCATTACATCAATCATTTGATGGCATAATAAAGATAAACATGATGACCTACATGATACAACTCCCCGAGGAGTTAAGATAAGTACGTCGAGTATTGAAGATATGTTTGTCCGATGAGACATTAAGGACTCCACCTGATGAAATCTAGGTGGACAGACGATTGAGTATCGATAAGAAGTTGATCGAGCTATTCGAGAGGCAAGTTATGAGATTAAGGAGGTGCGTTTCTATTATAGGAACTAAGTGGAGCGCTAAGCGTGATTCTAACTTTATGTTGGACATGAAATGCGCTAGGAGGAAGAAATATCATTGCATGATTATGAATCGATGTAATTCCGGGATGGAATCCTTTTAAGGGGGAGAGGATGCGACACCCCGATCTTGAACGACGTGTTGTGACTGAAAATAAATATTTCAAAACGCAAAGCGAAACGAGTTCGTATGTAGTGCCGGATGACGCGGTGCGAGTACCGGGTACACACTATATATATGAAGCTAGCTTCATTTCTCCACATATTGTTCTCATAACACACACATGTAGTGTGAGAGAGAGTAGAGATAGAGAGCTGGCTGGAGCTGGTGGTGCTCCGGTGGTGGACCGGCGGCGGTCCGGTGGCGGCCGGTGGTGGTCCGACGGCAGTCGACGACGGCCGGAGATGCTGTTTTTGTCCTGGAACCATTTCTCGGCGTCCTGAACGCAATGGTAAACTCCGTTTAACCTCAATCTATCCTTAAATTCGTGAAAATGTCCGAAATATTCTGAAACACGTTTGCATGTGTTGTTCAACAAAAACACAAGTGGTTCTACGATGGATTTAGGAAGATCTAGCCGTTGGATATGTCTGAAATTTGGATATGTTGTTCCTAACATATAGGTGTTAACATCTACCGTTCAGTTTTGAAAGATAATACTCGAAGGTACGGTTTTTATGTTGAACAGTGTGGCTGATCGGATTTCCGTCTCTGGAAACACAGCCCCGAAGATCCGACCGTTGGATTTTGACTATTTTTGGATTGTAGCTTCTTAAGAAATATATGAACATATCCACCGGAGGAAATTCCGATCAGAGGTCTAGAAATATGGTTTTGGTTCTGGTCAGTTTGTAACAATTTCTATGTCGAAAACAGGAAACTAGGTTGCGTTGTTTGTTAGTTGAGATGAGAATGTACAAATGATCCGAGTCCGGATAAATGTTCGTAATAGAAAAAGGAACGTAATGATATATTGGTTTTCATTAGATGTCGGTTTTTAAGGGGTTCGAGCATGCACACCGACCCAGTATAAACGAACGGTTAGCTTATGATGATGGTGATGATTGTAAACCCATCACAATATTGACCATTGTGAAACGGTGTTGGATTGCTCAAGAGTTGAGCTAGGACCAGCGAGAATCAACGAGTACCGTTGGATAATTGTGAGTGGCACTATGTTTGCTTAGATACGGGCTAGACTTCGAGTTCCTAACACGCTTCACACAGGTGAGTTTCATGACCAAACTCTCCCCTTTTTAAATGTTTTGGGGTGAAATACATGCTTAAGAATGTTTTTGAGTTCAAATTATTTTTGTGTATTATTAATATTACTTGTACGATGACAAATCATTAAGCACAATGGCTCGGGATATATATACGTATAGTCGGTACCGTCTATAATTGAATGCAATCATTTGCAGTGTAACAGGTGAAACTCAGATGTGTATATATATTATGCGAAGGTTATTTGGTAGGGAAACCATTTTGAACCATAATTGATTTGAGTACAATTGATTTAATAATACTCTTGGAAATGATTTATGTGTCATTATCATGAACTCACCAGCTTTGTAGCTGACTTGTTTTAGCATGTATTTCAGGCACATTAAGGACCCCAGTATTTTAGGACATTGCATTATAAGTCATGGAAGCATCAGATGACTACTTGGCAAGGCTTAAATTTGGCATAGATAAAATTTTAATGCATAGCTGTTTATAAATTTTAGGTATGGACCTTTATGACTTCCGTTGTACTATGTTTAAACGGCTATGTATTATGAAATACCAACTGTTCTTCTAGGCCCGAAAACGGGGTCTTACACATGAGGGCGATGATGCAGAATATGGGGATACCGATACCCCCATATTACATGGACCCGGATGAGTAGTAGAGTGATGGTTACTAATAGGAACTATGAAGTTGCAAAACTGGTTATGTTTTCTTTTTATTTTATTTTGTTGCATTTCTCTGTTGGTTCTGTAATTTAACTTATCATTGTGGAACAATTGTCGGAACACTACTTGTTTATTTTGTTAGTTCTAGTATTATTTTTTGTTACCACTTGCTGCTTGATCTGTTGGTAAACACATTGTTTGATTATATAAATTTTACCACATTTAACCTCATTTTATGTAAAAATTTTTAGTTTTTGTTTATTTATTTTTATTTGTTTTTGTTTTAGGTAAGCTTGAATAATAAAAGTGGATTCGGGACGAAAACGAAAGAAGTTTCAGCAAAAACCGAGACGCAAGCAAAAAGTTATAGCACATTCAAGATTTTGTGAAAGATGAAGACTTGATGCACGATACACCCCTCATCACTTATGAAGAGGGGTGCATCGCCCTGCCAGCTCATCATAATTTGCACCACCATAGCACAATACACCCCTCATCACCTAATGAAGAGGGCGGCCTCAGACGGAAAAACCCTTAAAAATCACTATATAAACAACATTTTGCACACTTTTAGGGTATCACCTCTTTCCTAAAAACCCAAAAACGGCTGAAAACAGAGCAAGATGGCTTTAGGGTGATCTTGGGTGTTGATTTGGAGCATTAAAAGCATATTTGAGCTTTTGATTCAAGGATTTGGAAGCTAAACTTAGAGATTTGAAGCTTGATCTTGAAGTTTAGAAGATGGATCCTGAAGATTTAAGCTTGGATTGATGGTTTTTGTGGATGAATTGATAAAGATCAAGCATTGGATTTGAAGATTGGTGAAGTTTTGTTGGTTGGTTGTATCTAAACTTCTCTTCTTTTGATCATTGCTTCCAATTTAGATATTATCATGTTAGATCTAGTTATTATGGTTGATTTGATGATTGTGATGATGATGATTGGCTAGATTTAGTATGACTATTTAGGCATTATGAATGATTGATGACTTTTGGTTTATTTTGATATGTTGGATGGATGTTCTATGTGAGAAAATTGGTTTATGATGATCTTGTATGCAATATGTGTGTTGACTTTATGATTCATGTTGAGATCTTGACTTGATTGTGGATAGTATTATCTTGATTTGATAACTTGAAAATAAAGTTCACATTTTTGGTGTTTAGTTCACTAGATTAAATCATCATTTTGGTAAATCTAGGAATAGATACTCATAAGTTGAGATTGATTTGTGGATTTGAGCCGATGTGCTAGCCGAACTCGTTACCGAAGGTGAGAGTTTGTAGATTTCGTCCTTGTTAGTTGGTTTGGGTTAAAATACTACGGGAGTAGGTTTTGCTTAATAAAAACTAGCAACTTGTGTTATCTAGTCTTGATTGATCATAAATCAGCTGATCCCGTTATTTTAGTTTACTGATTGAGTTAGTTTCTTGGATAAATGGACTAGTAAGCTGAGAGGCGAGCCGGTATAGGATCCCTTAGACATCCGGGAGTGATTTGTAGAGATTCATCACACCGTGAGCTTCACATATTTATTTTAGGACATTCTAGCACCCACGAGACCTTAGTAGTAGGAACTGATGTGTTAGATTGTTTTGAGTAGATATATTCTCAGATCCGATGCCGACATATCCAGAAAGCCGAGAGTTGGCAGATTATCATCAGGATTCCCGCCTAAGTAGTCATCATTTCACCCATAGTTCTCTTTTAGCTTATTTCCGTCTATAGTTTCGATTTTTAGTTAATTGTTTATCCTTAGTTTATTTTAAATAATTTTCCTTAGTCTAAATCTTATTTTTAGGATAATTTTAGGTAATTTGTCTTTTGTTTGTTACTTTAGTCTTTATAATTAAAAATCCCGACTCTTTTACATCGGTTAGAACTCGATAAGGATCCAGTATTAGAGGACGCCAAACTCAAATCTCTTGGGTACGATATCCGGACTTACTTAACTCGCTACATACGACCGGTACACTTGCCGATTGTGTGAACTTGTTAGGTTTTTCCACTTTATAAATTTACTGATTTTCCGATCCAAACATATTTTCATACACCACATGGTTTGCACTGCTAAATGGTTGGATGATTGAAAGATGTATTTGAGTGTGAGAGAGTTCTATTCTATTGATGTTGAAGAAAAAGTGAGGGAACATAGCTTGGATGGAGGCTTTAAATCAGAGAGGAAATTACCTGAAGATATCTTCATAACCAGGCGAGTTTGTTCTAATTACATTTTTGTTATGTTTGCTTTTCTTTTTTTTTTATTTTGTTAAGTTCTTTTTAATTTGTGTCTTTTAGGTTAATTATTTCTCAAGCCATATTAAGGGCAATGTGTGTTTTAAGTGTGGGAATGGGAAATATTAGTTTGGTTTGTTTAGTGTGTGTCGTGTTGAGTAAAAAAAATTGAAAAACCTTGAATTATGTCTTAGAATTTTCCGTGTTAAATGGGAAATGATGAGTAAACGCTGAGTTTTTGGGTTTTTCAAATTACTATAAGTATAACATGATAAATGGGTAGAAAGAGTATTTAATTTGAGATGTGTTGGTAGGCCCAGACGGCTATAAGGGTTTTAAAATTGTCTTAAATATACTTAGATAATTATAGTCTTGTGGGTCCTCATCTTTAAAAATGTTGAAACTTGAAGAGACAAGTGTTGAAAAAGTTAGGTTTTAGCGTTTAACCGTATGAGTTTTAAAATGTTGATTTACTTACTAGCACACTATTATCTAGTTAACTCAGTAATGTCGATTTTAGTGGCACTCCATCTATCCACTACCCATGTATATTATCAAGAGTCTGTATAAATTGGACAATTTCCAATAATCCAATGAAACATATGGATGAGGATGAAATAAATCACATTAAGAGCAAAGCTCAACTTAATGTAAATCTGGATCAAAAGAAGCCAATGAGCTCACTCATTAATTAAACATGCTCGAAATTTGACCAGACCATAATTCCATTCAATTCATCTGTAAACTGATATTTTAACATTCATACGATTAGGCTAGAATTTTACTTTGAAGTGCATGAGTTGAGGCAGTGAATCTGTGATTACTAAGTGTGAGACCCTTAGACTAGTAATTCTGAAAAATATAAGGAAACAACTAACTTGGCAAGAGCTATCATTTTGAAGCTGAACTTAATTGCCTGATTTAATTGAGACTTGAATAGTCGGCGGTTGGGTTTAACTGGATAAGAATACCGTCAATCGTTTGTTGAATATGTGATTATACTTTAATAAGATAATGTCACACCCTCAAAATCCACTAACGGATTTTTACCATTAAGTGTGTGACAAATCAGGATCTCAGTCATTAGTTACACCAAACGACACTATATGAATTTAAAACAAACGTGTCTCATTAAATGAGAAAATTTAATACAGAGTTAAAGTTTAAAAGTTTGCGGAAGCGTAATCAAAATATAATGTTAAAATATTAAATGGAAACTAATAGCGCAAACATGCGATATTTTAAAAAGAATGAAATGTTATGATATCAATATCATACAACCATGCCATGCCATGCCCTAGCGTGATGTGTACCTCATAAACCTGAGAAAAAGATATACTAACAAGTGTCAACACAACGGTTGGTGAGTTCACATAATAGATATAAAACCAGCAATTATCCTTTTAGGCAGAAATATCAATAAAGTATGTCGGTGTAGGTAGCTAGTCTACAGTGCATGTCCTTAGAGTTAAATGTATCTGACCGAAGATGACGTGTGTACACATGACGTGTATAGTTGCATGCGCTACATCCAAGCAGGATGCACGTGCAAGTCTGTTAGGCCAATTCAACACCCGTTCGACAAGTCCATCTGTCGTGCTAGTGCGACTAGCCCGGATGGGGTTTGTCAAACCCAGTAGTACTACTCAAAATTCCCCAGGTATTTCTCCAAATATTAACAGTCAACTAGGTATCCATGAGGACTTTCCAAATATTTCTCCAAAATTTAATAAAAATATTAACATCAATATTTTCAAATCTGTAAAAAGTAGTTGTACGCGTTTCTTTCCCATAAAGGGTAAGAGCAATAGAAAAGGTTCAGTGAACTCACATTCAGGTGCACAGCTACAAGCATCAGTAAGAAAGCAAACACACCATTCCTACTATATGATAAGTCTATAAATGTGGGTTTGTGCATCTATGTAAAACCCTATGCATCCAGGCAGTTCAATTGTTTACTTGTGACTTGAAAAGTTTGACCTTTGACCAACTTTGACCAAATTTGACTTTTGTTGACCCGAGTTAACCCGACGATCACTTGGTGATTTATTAAGTGTAGTTATGTTCAGTTAGGTTCACTTGCTCGCCTTAAGCTCACAGATTGCATTACACGGTACATATGCAACAAAACCAAATTCCATTTTTATTAAATTTTCCATATAGGAAATATGTATTCTAAGACATGTTTCATCATACTAACATCGTTAGTAGGTTTATAAGTTCAGTTATACACATTCCATGCTCAAGTATCACACCTTACATATCTAAACCTTAGCATGAACACACATTGGTACATAAAGTTCCACTTTGATATAACATAACATACATGGATATTTTAAACTAAACATCATTCCTAACATATTACTACAACACCAAGAGCATAGCGGCATTATTCAATGGCATCCTAGTTGGGTAGAACATAATTTATATTTCAAAACTTTGATAATGTTTCCTCTTATGTAAATAGATACAACCAATATGATCACTAACAATACAACACCTTTAATCCACATTCTAAAACCCAACCACTAGTTTAGAACACATACATTAATTCATCTACAACCATCTGTATGCATTTTACTAATATTTGTATCATTAAAGTTATTATTATTAGCAATTAGTTATAACAAGCATGCATCTCACTTTTGAACCATGAATCTATCATAGCAACTATATAACATACTTGCAACATCATGTAACCATGATCATGTTTAAAACAATGTCTAGCAATTTCTCATGCACAAAAGATAGTATTGATAGTAACCAACCAAACCGAGTCCTAATAATCATGATTCAAGCCAACAATCATCACAACACATATAAACAAGCATGTTAGTATTACTCTTAATTCATCATAACATCAAATTTACAAATTGCACACATGATATAGGTGAAACACAATGCAAGTCCATTTTTCAGATTTTTCAGCTTTGTTAACCGTTTTTATGTTGTAAAGAAACCAACTCAAACTAGCATGTACAAGTCCCAAATTTCACCTACAGTTGCAATACTGTTTTAAGTTCATTTCGTATTTTATATACTTTACTTGAAACCCAAATCAACTATTTATTTAAAATACATCTTTACATAATGGTTAGAAAAACACCTGATTGCATACTATAAAGTTTTATAAAACGTTGGACGACCATACAGGGAAATAAAAATACAAATTTTACCTATATAGAAAGCTAAGAAATTAAGCTTTAATTTGGTGTAATAATCATCCAAGAATATGTTGTAATTATAAAGTTATGACCTTTTAAAGTTGACCCATTTTCTACCCAGATTTTCAGACTTGACATCTGTTTTTGTAAAATCAAAAAGTCTAACTTATTCTTCTCTAAAAATTCATTGGTTTAGTTTCTAGTTATCACAATTTCATCAAAACTTCTTATAAATCAACAATCAATACCCAATTTTACATACAAAATACCAATTGAAGAATTTGGATGAACTAGGGTTTATGTAACATGAAGACAAACGAAAATCTATAATGGATTGATCAAATTACTTACTTGTAATATGCTTTAGATCTTCATATAACACCAAGATTGATCACCAATTTCACAAAAATATCAAAAATTACAAGTTGTGTGTGTAGAGATGGTTGCCATTATCTAGGGTTAGAGGGGAAGAGAGGAATATGTTTTTTTAGGTGAAAGGGTTTAATAAAATTAAATTAATTAAAATGGTGGGTTTGGATCACCCATGGATCACCTAGATGATCCATGGACCATCTATTAGTTGAAGTTTTCTAAAATACAAGAAAAGCCCTTAATGTATTTTATAAAGAAAAACTTGATTTATAAATTTTGTAATACAACTTGCCGAACTTGTTAAATGTTAAAACCGGTAAAATACGCGATTTCACGAAAGGTCAAGAAATTAAACGCATACGTCTTATAACATATAAATTTGCTAAATATATATTTAGTTAGTTGTTTATATTATTATTTTATCAATTCACCAATGTGCAAGTATTAACTCGTGTGATTTTGTAATTCTCTAAATTACCGTTACGTGTAATTGTTTGCGTAACAAGTAGCACATTTAATTCAACTAATTTAATGTAGAGTATAGTTGCATTAATGGAATTAACGTGATTTAGGTAACGGTGTTAATCCGAAATTCTTTGGTGTCATAGATAACCAATATTATTTGTCGACCCAATGATTTAGTTCTGATTCCATTGCAGATTTTTCGAGGACGAGAAAGTGTCAAGTGTGGGGATGTTTGATGTGTTGAAAAACACATCTTGTTTTCATTTAGTTTTAAGTTGTTTTTGTTTGAGTTAGTTTTAGTTAGTTTTAGTTGATTTTAGTTAAGTTTCGTTTAAATGTTTTTATAACAAGTTTGACACTTAGTTTTGAATGTTTTTCGGGTAAAAACATTGATAATGAAAGATGGATCGAGGATCGGAGAATCAAAGAACAAAAGAACGAACAAGGCAAATTTCTGTTAAATTAGGTAGGTGGCGGTACCGCTACCTGCTCGCCTACACCTCGCGGTACCGCCACCTAGGCGAGTTACGGCTGTGAGACGAGTTTTGCCTTAGTTGAACGATTTTAAAAAGGAACCGGGCAAGAAGAACGGCTAAGAGACAATTTTGGAGGCTGAAAATGACGATTGAGAGCAAGGATTTCAAGTTCGGAACAAGGAATCTAGTATTGGAGGTCGTAATCGGGTAATTTTCATCCGACCCGTTTGTGATGCTTTTTCTTAACTCTTTATCATTTACACCCATGAACATGTTGAATATGAATTGTTTTGTGTTTTTAACTACGATTATGAACTAAACTCATTAGTTACCTAGGTTGTTTGCTATTGGTAATGATTTTTTTATTAAAGTTTGGATCTTGGTTTTTGATGAAACGAGTTTTAGTAATTTTATAAAAGGTTTGATTTTTATGTTCTATGGTGTGTTTTGTATGAATGAATGAATTGTGTTGACTTGTTTAATCGCCTTATGTAGCTTTGCAAATGTCTTTTGTGTATGGTTTCGTATCAAAGTCGTTAACTTTTTTTTCGTGTGTTGAATGGTTTTCTAGACGTAGGAACCATAGGAGGTTAACTAGGATTCCGATAGATTCATTTGTCCTACCTAGTCCAAGACCCGAGAAGTGAGGATTAGTCGACGTGTCTAGTTTATCTAGTCGTTAGAAAAAGGGTACGAGATGAACTTTTCTAATAACGAAGTGAGCTTGTGCGTTTGAGTCATAGAACTAAATTTAGAACCACCCCTTGTATCTTAGGATATATTGGATCGGTGAAACTGAGAGGGGATCCGAGCATAGGGTATTTAATTACTATTAAAGGAACCGAGAGGTAATTTAACTAACTAGTGAGCTTAACCGACGCTTCGAATAACCAAAAGTTCACACCCGGATAATGGTCTAGGATCCTTCGGAGTTAGTATTTCATGATCCTAGTTTCGTTTCAACAACCATATCTAGCGCTTAATGAATAATTGTCCACCATAAGTAACAACCCATGTAACGTTTTTCCCAAATCTGAATCAAGTCTTTAAAGCTTTCATTTCGTTGATTTTAGTTAAGTCTATAATTTATTATTTCTCCAACAAAGTTTAAATCTTTTCAAACAAATCATTTTAATAGTTAATTTCGTTATTCATTTGTGTCTCTAGGGTTCGATACCTAGTCTACCATTAACTGTATTATTTCACGTCAGGTATACTTTCCTAGTGTGGTCTAGTAGGGTAAATTAGGATTAAATTAGAGTGTCTAGATTAGGTTTTGTTTATTAATTTTTATAGACCGTTTTAGCACGTCAATGTGACATAATTGTAATAGTTGGAACTTTAAATGTTTGACCACGGGTGTATTAGTCTTTGCCTCTTTTTCAAATTCCTTCATCTTCTTTAAATGTCCATAGCTTTTACATACGACATTATTTTTTAATAAAAATTAAACTAAACAAACGAGTGTTTTTTTATCGTCAAAACACTTATAGTGTTGATGTATAAAAAACGAAATTTTTTCACGTTTCAGTTCATTGTGTTATTTAGTCAGATAATTGTGTTATTTCATATGGTCATTGTGTTATATTATCTCATTGTGTTATATTATGTCATTGTGTTATATTATAACTGTTTTCGAATACAAACCAAAACATACATAACAACACAATATGTCAAATCTTATAACTTGTTTTCATTGTTGACATAACTATATGTCAAAACATAACATCTCAAATCTATTACTTTTTTTATTTACGTAACATCTAAAATATATTATAACTACATAACAACACAATATGTCAAATCTTATAACTTGTTTTCAATGTTGACATAACTATATGTCATAACATAACATCTCAAATCTATTACTTTTTTTATTTACGTAACATCAAAAATATATTATAACTTGTGTTTCACGTTTCAGCTCATTGTGTTATTTATAACTTGTTTCGAATATAAATTAAACATTACATAACAACACAACATGTCAAATCTTATAACATGTTTTCATTGTTGATATAATTATATATCATAACATAACATCTCAAATATATTACTTGTTTGATTTGTATAACATATCAAATATATTATAACTTATTTTTCACATCTCAACTAATTGTGTTATTCGTCAGGTCATTATTGTATTATTTTGTCAGGTCATTGTGTTATTTAGTCAGATCATTGTGTTATTCATCAGGTCATTGTGTTATATTATAACTTGTGTTTTAATACAAACTAAATCATACATAATAAAACAATATGTCAAATCTTATAGTTTGTTTTCATTGTTGACATGACTATATACGATAATATAACATCTCAAACCTATTATTTGTTTTATTTGTGTAATTCTATATCTGGTCATTGTGTAATCCTTATTAGGTCACTGTGTAATCCTCGTCAGTTGAGAAGATTACACAATGACCTGATGAAATAACAAAATGACTTAACAAAATAACACAATGAGCTAAAATACGTGAAAAAGAGTTTTTTTTGTATATCTATATTATAAGCGTTTTAAAGATAAGAAAATGCTTTTTTTATGGTGTAATTTAAAAAAATCAAGTCGTATGTAAAAGATCTGAACCTATAAAAAAGGGGGTGAAACTTGAAATATGAAGACATTACTAATATTAGTGTTCCTTCTAGTTTTAAGGGGAGTGTCAAATGTCATCATCTCATGACTTCTTAAACTTTATGCAAAATTTAGAATTTAAGTATAACGCCACTCTTAATTCAAAACGGTAACATATTTTTGGAAAAAAAATCATTTGGTTACCTTGTTAAATTTGAACTAATTCAAAATTGACTTACTTATGGAATGGAAATCTTCATCTAATAAAAATTTTATCTAAATTTTGAGTGGAAAAACTATTCTCCTAGTGCCTCCAATAAATTACAAGTGTCTTTCAAAATCCTCTTTTATTAAAAGGTATAGGTGTAGATGTTTTAAAATTTGTTTATCATGGTTTTGGTTTTGGTTTTAATTTTTTATGAACGTACGAGAACTTTTTTTTAAAGATACTCAAATTTTAAGCTAGCTCCGCCATTTGTTGTATATATGAGTTAGTCAATTGTTAGAATAAAGAGATAATCACTAATTTGTTTAAGCAATGTTGAGTCAGCAACTATTACATTTTCAAATATTTCAATTTTCACTTTAGTTCTTTGAATATTATTTTAATTAAAATTTAATAGATTAGGTTAACTCTCCCTACTTAAACCATGTGTAGTGGACGTTTTAGCACCTAATAGGCCCCACAGAGCCCTTAAAACGCCCCACCCTTCACCCACAGGCCTTTTTCAGTAAATAAATGGTCCTAGGGGTTTTCAAACGTCTTCTTCAACCAAAACCTATACTCTTCAATCATTACCTAACCAATCATATCTCTTTAAATCTTATCTAACAATTAGATAAGTTCACCTATTTACATCTAATGTTGTCAGGGATAGTCTTACGTGTATTGTGATTATTGAGACCGAGAAAAGATACACTATTATGGTACTTTAGTATTCCCGGTTTGGATACCTAAAGTTGATTCATACTGTCATCCCCTAAGCTTCATAAGACCTTTAAAAACTCTATATTATGTTTGTAAGACCTATAGGAGGCTTAGCATATTTTAGTGCATCTATTAGTCATATTCTTTAGATCCGGAGTCTACAGTTTATTAATCTTTAGGATAGTGAAATTCATCAATAGGATTATAACCTAGAAGGTTTGTTTTCTCCATACTTAGTAGTCTCAAGTTTTTGTCATTTTCAATATTTCCCAATTTACTAGTTCTTAATTAATTTTATATATAAGTTGTAACTATTAGTTCGTCTTTACTTTCTTAATTTTAGTTATAAAATTTAATAATTTTTAATCGGTTAGGAGTCAATATCGATTTACTATTGAGAGCCGCTAAACAAGTTTTTTGGGTACGATACTCAGACTTACTTAGTTTGACTACACACGACCGGTAAACTTGTCGCTTGTGTGAGTTTTGTTGGGTTTTGTCACACCCCGACAAATGGTGGAATCCTCGGGGCGGACAAAAGTGAATCGACTGTTCATAGCTCATGGTACTAAAATGATTAGAATAATATCACATACAAGTTTCTCCGTTACAAAGCATTGAATTCAACTATTAAACGATACAACATAATTAATAATTCATTATTAAGCTAGTTCAACATGTCCTACATGAAGCATCTTTATAAACCGGCTAACTTGTATTTTCTGAAAACATGTGAAAAGTATTTGTTCTACTAACGAATTAGCCAGTGAGTAAACACATGTTTAAATACATATAGATAATGATTAAAAGGATCAAAAGAATCAAAATTATTAAAAGAGTTCAATTCTCATATTATGTCAAAACCCATTGATGCGAATATGTAACATACAAGACAAACACATAATCAACCATTGATAAACTACAGCCATGTAATCACATAGATTAAGTTGTTGATGAATAGAGACAAGAATCACATGTTGTTAAAATTAATTATAATCACCCAAAAATCAATGGTGCGTTTTTAGTCCAACAGATCTATCATTAGTAATTGTCGATTTCAATAAATTAATGATTATGCAATGATCAATGTTTATCAAGTTATGCACACATAATTGCAAGTATTAATACAAACATGAATTGAATTGATTGAACTGATGAAATGAATAACATGATAAACTGATGAAATTATAAAAATGATAAACATGTTTAATAGGCTCACTTGAGATCACCCTAAAATGTAAAACTGAAAAAAGGACTATGAATACTCACCTTAAACTATGAGTACAAAATTTTCGACTTTACTAGTTAATTTGATTGCACGACTACAATATAAATAATGTTGGTTACATAATGGTATGGCTCAAAAGCCTTCCATTGTAACCCAAATTGCCAAGACTCACATAACAATATTAGGTGTCTAATTGGAAATCCATGTTATGATTTTGTCAAAAAAAAATCTCAAATTGCTTACTAACTCATGTGGTATTGATGAATCATCTTACAAGTTCATCTATGAAAGTAAAAGAATTATTATGTGTTTGGTAGATGTAAATAAACCTTATAAAATTATTTATCTAAATTTCATATTAATTACCACAATAGTATATATGTCTTAGGTTTAGTTTGTATTTTAAGGTGTTTTTTTGAAACTTAACAAAACATTTTCAAAAAAATATATCTTTATACCTAACTCAGAATCACAACTGATTGCACACTAAAATGTTTTGATTAATTTAAGTAACGAAACAGTAGAGTTAAATAATGAGTCATACCAATTTGGAAACCTAACATCTCTAGGTTTATTTTGGTGAAGGAATCACCCTTAAAATCGTAGAAATAACCAAGTTATGACCTAGTAATACGACCCATTTTCTACACGTAATTTTATATTTGACACTTTGAAACAAAATAATAATTTGAAAATATTTTACTATAAAGAATATGAGACCACTTGGGATGAAATCCAGACATCGTGGATTTAAATATAAATGAAAATTTTGTGGCCTTTGACTCTTTGGACTTGTAAAACCCAAAATATGACCAATTATTTATGGCATGAATGGCGGGATGCTAACTCGATTCGCCCTTGCCTCTACGGGATTACTACCTTATGGACTTGCCTACCTATTCCTCTTTATTTTTGCAAAGTCCAGGTCTAAATCAAAGTTATGAATTGCACTCATAAGCCTTCTATAAGGCAGGCTACGGTGGGTCCCATAGGTATCTATTTGATTAAGGTGGTCCTTGTAGGTCTCTAATGAGAATGCCCTACCATTAGGATAATGGAGTAATAATCTATTCAGATTTATAGCACACAATTAAAATGATCAACTATTACCAAAACTCATCTTAACCACCCTTTGACCATAAAAACAAATTGTAACATCTTTGGTCATGCTTATATCATTTAATAACATTCATATAATTATTTACTTGTTCTTCTTGAAGTCTTTTTTAAATACAATTTTTCAAGACATATAAAGATTCATCTTCTGCAGGTTTCCAATATTATTAATCATTTTGGCCTAACTTTTGTAATTTGTCATCATATTAACCATTTTAGAAATGTAAGATTGTTATTTAGATGGTCATATAATACTTGTTGCAATTTGTTTACAAATGGAAATTAAAAGAGGACTGAAAGATCAAACCAAAGAATTAAAATAAGAATAAAGATTACCAATACTTGTTGTGATGATTTGCATCACTTGATAATCTTTTTTCGATCATCATGAACAAGAAAAGAAGATGTAAGATAGTTTATGATTAGCCAAAGTTCATCAGAATTACAAATGAAAACACCAACATGATCATCTTGATACAAGGAACAACAGTATCATCACCCTATCTCTTGAAGCTTAAATTCTAGATCATATATGAAGATGAATGTTGAGAGAATTTGTGCGTGTTCATAAGGTGAGAAAGAGAAAGAGAGAGAACTAAAGAAAATAATGTGAAATGATGATGGAAATAAATATGGGAGGTTGTGACAATTTGAAAAGTTTTAATTATAATGATTATTATTATTATTATTATTATTATTATTATTATTATTATTATTATTATTATTATTATTATTATTATTATTATTATTATTATTATTATTATTATTATTATTATTATTATTATTATTTAATCATGTGTTACATATTAGATATTTGTACACAAGGTGAGTTGTTGTATCGACTTTGTGATGTGTTATATTTCCATCATAGAAGTCTTATGAAAGATTGATTTATTCTAATGATTTAGATGTTCTATAGTCATGTTTATAAACTTGTAGTATTATGTTATAAATTAAAACTTCATTAATTAATAATAAAAATACATAACTAATAATTATACATAATTGTGTAAATAAAACAGAATTAGTAAATAAATATTGTTTGCTTCATGATAAATTAGATTAGTTATATGAATACCCAAATGGGTTCGTGTTTGCAGAATCTAACCGGATTTGGATCGGGGTAAATGTTATAGGTTTTTCATTTAATTTTAAACCTGGGTTTGTGCACCGTTTTATTTAACATATACATTTTTCACACATCAAGTTTTTGGTGCCGCTGTCGGGGACTTGGTTTTGGCGACTTTGAGACAATCCGAGTATGGGATCTAGCCATATTCATTTTGCTATTATTTTCTAGTTTAGTTTTATTTTATTTGCTTATAAGCTATTTTTAGGATTATTTGTCTTTGCTAGCTATTTCTTTATCTTTTACCTTAGATATTTAGTTACTATTTTTACTTTTTTATTGTTAGCTTTTATACATGGTGCCTACTATCGTTTATTTTCGAGTTGTATTTGCATGTTTCCTCATGGACTGCTACTACGAGGACAACTACATACACAACACTTATGTTTACGAAAATCAACGTAAGAGAGTTTGGTGCGAGATCTGTGGAGGACCCCATGAAACGTATTATTGTTACTACTCGTAGGGGTATTCCACATGCTATGATAATCCTTATCCTGATTTTCAACCACGTGCTCCACCATCTGGATCCGATTAATACGCGTCCATTATAGAGATGATGCAACTGATAGGTTCAATTGGATCGTTAATATCGCTCACAATGATCAGAATAACAAGTACAAACAAAACGATTCAATCACAAACACAATCCATACTAATAATTCTCTGTATATTGATGATCAAAGCAATTCGTAGTACAAGGTGCAGGAGAAAATAAATCACACACAGTTAATTCTCTCTCTAACAGTGTAAAAGTGATCTAGCCTCTCTCCTCACACACACAAACTACATGCCTATATCAACCAATTACAAGTTTAAGGAATATAACAAAATAAACCCTAAACTATTTACAAACATGTAAACAATAAACAAAATACAAAGTAAATCTTAACTAAGGAAATAACCCTAACAGTACTCCCCCTAAGATTTAACTTTGGATCTTCAGCAAAATCTTCTATCTTTTTCTTCTTCTTGATCAGCATCATCTCTTTTTCTAATCTTCTGGTTCATCTTTGACTTTCAGCAACTCTCGTCCTTTGTACTCCTCTTGTTCTTTCAAAGCTTCTTCAATACATGATTTGAACTTTTCAGCGATCTTAGCTTGTCGAGGCTTGGATTCATTCGTCAGAATTGGTAGAGCATTCATGCGTCTGAGCGAATCCAGATTCAAACCAGCAAAATCGATATTAGCATAAAACTCAAATGGCATCTCCTGGCCTTTGACCTTCACCTCCAAGGTTCCTTTTCTGGATATCCTCATATACTCTATCTCTGGCAAATCAACCCTCACAAGATTAGAGTTCAGCAACGCCTTTCTCACACGTATCTTCTCAGTTGCAGCTGCTATGACTTCAATCATCACCACAAATAAATTTCTGTCAGCTTCAGCTAATTTATCCTTACATTTCTCCATTCTATAACTTCTCAAAAAATTGATATATGAAGGATGTAGCAACTTCAACTCAAAAGTACTGAAAAGTGTAATCATATCTTCATCCCAATTCTCCAAGTTTCGAACAAGTTTCAGTTCAAACGTTTCCTGATTGTAGAATACTCTGAGTATTGGCTTCGTCATCTGTGAACCGTCTATCACCTTCAATCCAGGATCTGTAATCTTGTCAAAATATTCATCCGAAAATTCCTCAAGGTACATATCTTCGGTCACCACCAATCTTTTCTTCTTTCTTTCTTTCTTAGCTTGCACATATGCAGTGTCTTCCTGTTGACCTCGAAAATCCAGAAACTTCGGTGATCTACCAATCCCGGCATCTAACAGTATAACACATTTATCACCACGCTCAGCATGCGTGTGATTTATTAACCTTAGTTTGTGCAGCTCCTTTAAATCCTGAACCTCCAGTTTAAAAATACTTGAGTAGTAATGGTATACATCACACAGACCATTTACTCTCTTGATCATAAATGCGTCAAACACTTCATCATATTTCCAAGCTATTAGCTTCACCTTCTTATTTTTCTCAGGCACAATCATCGAATCTAGTAACTCAGCAATTGATTGTCCTTTACTCAGCAGTGACCTAACAACATCACCTGCTGTTGATGATTTATGCCAAGTCTCACGCACCTCCATTGGTATGTTGTAAGATTTAGCTTCGCTTGGGAACATATCCATCAGTTCATGCCTCTTTTTGTGTGTATTTTCAGGTAATGCCATCACTGGAATCTCCTTCGGTCCAAGCACTTTGAATCTCTTTGTCAGCTCAAAGTACTGAGGATTGTTATAGTCCAAGTAAAACATCCTGTTGTACATTTTCTCCGTTTTCATAAAGCTGACCACTATCTTCCTCAGTGACTCGGACTTCAACCTCTGTAAAGTTTTGTACGGATAGTTTCTCGAACTCAGCCAACTTCGCATTTCAGAAGTAGTCATTTCATCTGGATTTTGATGATAAAGCTCAGTCGGAGGCAAATCTTCTATATTTAAGCTTTCTTGCATCGGAGTCCATTCACCCATCTCAATCACGAACTCTTTCTGATCAGCTTCGGCTTTATCTTGGGCAGTAATGCACTTCTCATACTCTTCATTTATCTGACTCACCGTCAATCCATTCAAAAACACAGAGTTGTACTTCATTCTCTCAAGATACGCAAACCTCTGATCCAAATCATCTGGTAACTCTTCAACAGTATTCTGTACTGGCTCAGCTTCATCTTCAGACTCAGTCCAATCTATATCGTCTAAATCATCCAACGCTTCTATCATTGGTGCATCATCAGTTTGAACCGGCTCAAACTGACTAGCAACTTCAGTTTCTATTTCAGGCGCATCCACAGCTTCAGATTGAAACGGCTCAATCTGAACTGTATCCTCAGAACCAGCTTCTTTTTCACTCTCAGTGGCAACAAACTCTTCAGTCTTAGCTACAGAATCAGATTGAATCGGCTCAATCTGACCTGACTTAGCAGTCTCAGCTTCAGTCACTTTTTCACTCTCAATCACAGCTACAGATTGAATCGGCTCAATCTGCACTGTTTCATCAATCTTCGCCTTTTTCGAGCTTCCTTCATCACCAAAAATTTCAGGAACAGCATCTATCTTCCTCTTTCCCTCAGCTTTGTCCATATTGACAGTTTCTGCAACAGCTTCATCGGGAATGATAATTGGTGATTCAACCAAAATACCAGCATTCGAAGTACCTCGAGCTCTAGTCAAATAAACTTTTGGCACTTCAGCTTCAGTCACTTCGACTACTTCATCAGAAAAATCTTTATCTGAAGATGAACCAGATTTCTTCGGTTTCATTTCCTCCAATTCTTTTTCTAACATCTCTTTCTCGGCCTCCAATGTATTGCATTCAGCTCTAACCTCAGTATAATCATACTTTAGGTTCTCATACTCCTCCTTGAGTTTATCATAATCATTTCTTAACTTCACATGATCATCCACTAGCTTCACATGATCTTCATCCAATTTCTTGAAAATTTTCAGATTCTGATTATGAATGTCCCAATATTCTTCAAACCTTTTCTTTTTACGTTCATTAGAAGCTTTCAGCAAGTCATTAGCTTCTATCAGCTTTGCCACCATTTCTTCTAACTCAGCAATACGTTTTTCTTTCTCATCATCAGTTTCATCAACACTTGGCACAATATTTGGTGAAGACTCCAAACCTTGTCCAATGTTTTCAGCAATTTGTGGTGAATTGGTGGGTAAATCAGCAGAAATAGGATCAGTAATGCCAGCATCCACTTCATCTTTCTGTGCAATAGATTCAGCTTCGGCCATTACTGTCTGAGCAATCTCTATCACATTAATCTCTTCAGGCTTTTCTACTGGTTTCGACCTCTTCTTTCGAACATACTTAACAGAAACATCTTTTGAAATCTCAGCAACAACTTCTTCAATCCCAGAAGCAACCTCAACAGGTTCTTCTATAGCCATAGGCTCACTAACCTCAATATTCTCTATTGGTTCAGCCTCCTCTGAATTAGATTCAGATTCAGCATCATCACCACCATCATCATTACCATCATCACCATCACTATCATCTTCTTCATCTTCTGGATGACGAGCGAAGTACTCGTCATCATCCAACAAAATGTCTGGCACCTCATCCACTAGGTCCAGAGGATCAACAATCTCTCCATGAGATATGTGATAATATACTCCTTCCACATCTTCTTCATTGTTGGCAATATTTCTCATATATTCAAACAAATCAACATCAGGCACATTCCCGATACTCATCTTTCGGTAAGATAGATCGTTCATGTCCTCAGTATATAAAATGCCTCCAGCATAACCCTCACTTCTGATGACAGGATATGCAACATTGATCATCAGTTGTAAGAACCTCGGGTACATGAGGAACTTAAACCTTTTTCCTTTGACCAAGTTGAACACAAAGCCATTCATTATCCATCTTGACATGTTAAATGGCTTGTTTTCTGCTATAGCACAAATTGGCGATGCAATATCAGAAGGGAAGTTGTCAAACCCTGCACTCCTCCTGGACATGCATTGTTGTACAACATAACATAAAAGCTTGTACTTCTTCCCCAACTTAGCCCTGTAAAATTGTGACTTTAGAAACACAGGTGGATGTCCCATGTTCACAAAACAAGTTTTACATTCCTCCATGGTCAGTTCATCCATCATACCAATCTCATCCTCATCTATCCTCAGGGCATGTCTAATAGCATCTTCTGAAACTGTCAGCACCCAATCTCTAGTAATATGCCCTCTGACCACAGCAACACCATTATCTCCTCTAACCACCTCTGCTGTTCTCCAAAAACTTTTGATCAACCTCGCATATATGACCGGTTTGGCACATATAGCATAAACATATTTAGTCCTCTTGATGAACTTGATCATATCCCTATAACCTTCTGTCTCAGGAATTGATTCATCTAAACATGCCACCAAATTATGTTTAGGTTCAAATTTGAGATTCTCCATCTGTTAAAAAACACAAACAAACACAAAAACAAGACACATGTGTTAGATTCTTCATTAAACATACCAAAATTTTCATAAGTGTTAAAACTAAAAGTTAGAAAACAAAACATTCACATAATCATTTTAAATCCTAAATTGTTCTAATAACCTGATTTTCATCATTTTAATCAAACAACTTTGAATTTTAGAGATTATACTTCATGTTTCAATTTTAACAGTTAATCACTTAGGCAAGATTTGACATTAGTATGATGAAGTTGTTTAACATGTTTTAGTCCTTTTTTATCATGCATTTGTTATGTTTAACACACATTTCATCATTTTTGAAGTGAAACATTTAAGAACTTTCAAAGGTCATCAATGGCGATTTTAACTGTTATGTTCATTTCACTTCATTCAGTTGATTTTAAGGTGTTTTAGTGCAAATGAGTGACTGAATGTTGATGATCGACAGATTTTAACCCTAAAACAACATTCGATTTAGGTTTTAACACACAAAAACGAAATGTCGATTCAATGTCCAAAACACTGTTCATCATCGTTTTTCTTTTAAACAGTTGATTTGCAGGTCTATTAAGGTCAAAAACACTTAATCACTACCTTATTCAATCGATTAACCTTGTTACAGAGCAAACGATTGAATATGATAACACGGCGATTTTTCGTTCAGAGGATTTTGTGTGAAAGTGAATGTGTGAAATGATAAGTGTTTGTGAAGAGGCGGTATTTTGTATCGTCAAAAATTTTAGGTCAAACTTTAAGTGCCGGGTCAACAAAATGGACGGGGCAAGCTTAAAAAGCCCAATAAGCCTTGCCGGGTCAAGTACTGTAGTGACGGGTCATGTACTGTAGTGACGGGTCAAGTACTGTAGTGACGGGTCAAGTACATACAACAAGTCGCAAACATATGAAAAACACTTGACGGGTCAAGCACTGTAGCGACGGGTAAGTCACTGTAGTGACGGGTAAAGGTTAGGAACAACTACACCTGATGGGTTTTATTCATCACCCGGCAGAATAGTAGTCTTCAACATTACCCGGCAACTTTTCTTCATCACCCGGAAACACAGTTGCTTTCCTTCATCCGGCTTGTTTTCTTCATTACACGGCAACCTTCTTCACACGGCAACTTTCTTCTTCATTACCCGGCAACATAGTGTCATACCTTTACACGGCAATAAGACTTCTCTTTTACCCGGCTGTATAGTACACACTTGTCACCCGGCAAGATATCTATGACCTTCACCCGGCTGTATTTGACATGATCATTGCCCGGCTGTACAGTGGTCATAATATCTTCACCTTTTCCTCAATCACCCGGCAGGTTATCAGACTTACACTATTTACCCGGCTAAACAGTTCTTTACCCGGATGAACAGTTACATCTGATATCTTTGCCCGGCAATAACACTTAAGCAATTTTCTTCATTTTTCTCGTCTGTTGACTTTTTCAACGGCATTTATTGCACCTGCAAACATTCTCCGACATATTAATTAGACAAGATATCCTTAAAAAAGAATGTTTGTCAATTAATTATCAAACAACATTAAACATTGCAACAATTTTAATATCCAATTAAAATTCATTTTTCTTTTTCTTTTTCAAAAATGTTTTTAGCACAACCAATTTTTCTATATCCCGAAGCAATTTCTTAAAAACAAATTACGAGACCTTGGGTTTGTTTTTAACACATCCAATACCTTTGCTTTTCATAACATATAATCTTGTTCATAAAAAACACACTTATTCAAAACAAAAAAAAAAAATTTTTTTGGATTTTTGTAGATACTTTTCTTCAATTTATTCTCCCCCTAAACTTGAAATTTTTTGAAATTTTTAAGTTTAACAAGGATGTCGATGTGTCAATAATGATTCCAAATGCCTGCACACACAAAGCACACACATTAAATTAAAGACATATGCAATGCAATGAATCAAAATATCGCAGTGAGATCATACCATACATTATCTGAACATGTTTTGCAAGTTTTGAATAGACATTTGACTTATGTTTGATCGAGTGATGATATGAAAACATACCAATTAGCTCGAGTTGACACACTTACTTTTTCAGTATCATGATGATATTTAAGGTTCGATTAGAATGACTTATGTGACCCACATGTATACATATGTCAACATATTTCCTTATCTATCACTACCTGAATGCATATTGCACAAAACCTGGTCACTTACAGTCATACACAGTGTGGAATCTGGGTTCTATTCGGATTTGGTCCACTTTGGGACTTCTTTTTAATTCCATCTTTGGGAATTTTTTCTTTCCTATCGTTCCCCTTGGGAATCTTCTGAATTCCATTTTGGAATTTTTGTTTGGTGTTGGTCCACATTTGGGACTCTTTTTGTTCCATTTTGGAATCTTTTGCTGCACCTTGAAGCTCAAAAGAGACTTCGTGTGAGACTTCAGGTCTGTGGGTACCACAACAAAGAAGCTCACGATGCGGTTCATCACACTGAATAGATTGCATCGTTACCCGATCATGCACAACTATCATCACAAGCAATGTATCAAAAGATATATATCTAGACATGTATAACAATGGAACTTAACACAAAGATCATTAAGTTTATGTTTGTCAACAATCAACTTACTTGTTCAGTCTAATTGTCTAAGCTGTCTAGCACATCAACTAACATTCATCAGTCTTTATTTTAAAATGATGTACAAATAATGTCTAGTATAACTATCATTTCTCACTTTGTGCAATATAGATTCTTATGACATGATATTTTCTTTTCTTTTTGCTTTTATATTTTGTTTTTGCTTTTCTATTTTCTTTTTCACGCAAGCACACACAATGCAAAACATAAAATAAAAGACAAAGGAATCAAAATATAACATCAACTTATTATATTTTTTGGCTTTTATATTTTTCTGATTTTTTGTTTGATTTTCGAAAAATAGAATCAATCATGATTGATTAATCCTATGGATTGAATTAAGAATTCAAACCGGCCTGACAAAAAAGATTTTATGAAAAGATCTGCCAGTTGTTTATCGGTATGAACCTTAATCAAAATTATTAAACCTTTTTCAGAGTTGTCTCTTAAAAAGTGATATCTAATTTCGATGTGTTTGGTTTTAGAATGTTGAACAGGATTAGCAGTTATAAACATAGCAGCAGTATTGTCTATGTAAATAGGAGTTTTCAAAAAATTAAACCCGTAGTCCAGCAACTGATTTTGTAACCATAAAACCTGAGAACATCCTGCAGATGCAGCGATATACTCTGCTTCAGCTGTGGATACAGAAACATTGGTCTGCTTCTTGCATTGCCAAGAGACAAGCCTAGGACCCAGAAATTGACAACCACCAGTAGTCGATTTCCTGTCAAGAGCACAACCACCAAAATCACTGTCAGAATAGCTATATAATTCAAAATTTCCTTCGTAAGGATACCATAACCCAAGATTAGGTTTCCCTTTGAGATATCTGAATATACGCTTCACAGCAACAAGATGCGACTCTTTCGGATCTGACTGGTATCTGGCGCACACACACACAGCGTACATGATGTCTGGTCTTGATGCAGTAAGATACATCAGAGAACCGATCATTGATCTGTATAGTGTTTGATCAACTGCTTTGCCCTTTGGATCAGGTTGTATCTTGCAATTTACGTCAGAAGGAGTTCGGATAGTCTGACAATCTTGCATTTTGAACTTTTTCAGCAACTTCTCAACAAATTTTGATTGGTTGATAAAAATCCCGTCAGCAGACTGTTTCACTTGTAATCCCAGAAAGAAATTAATCTCCCCCATCGAACTCATCTGAAATCTTGACTTCATGATTTCTTCAAATTCTTTGCACATGGACTCACTGGTTTAACCGAAGATAATATCGTCCACATAAACTTGAACGCACAATAAATCATCATTATCCCTCTTCATGAACAAAGTTGGATCAATCTGACCTCTTGTAAATCCGTGTTCTAGTAAATGCTTGGATAGTGTCTCATACCAGATTCTTGGAGCTTGGTGTAGACCATATAGAGCTTTACTCAACTTGTATACACGATGAGGATAGTCAGGATCTTCAAAACCCGGAGGTTGTCTGACATATACGTCATCTGTAATTGGTCCATACAAGAAAGCACCTTTAACGTCCATTTGGAATACTTTAAACTTCATAAAAGACGCATATGCAAGAAAGACGCGTATGGCTTCAAGTCTTGCGACCGGAGCAAACACTTCTTCATAATCAATGCCTTCTTCCTGAGTGTATCCCTGTGCAATCAGTCTTGCTTTGTTTCTCACCACAATGCCACGTTCGTCTGGCTTGTTTTTGTACAACCATCTTGTACCAATTGCGTTCTCTCCTTCAGGTAAGTCCACAAGTTTCCAAACTTCCTGTTTGCGAAACTAAAGTAATTCCTCCTGCATGGCCTCAATCCAACTGTTATCTTTCAACGCCTCTGAAATATTCTTTGGCACCACTTGAGATAGAAAACACGAGTAAAGACAAACATTTGCTTGCTCTGTCTGACTTCTTGTAGTTCTCTGATTCAACGGCCCAATAATCTGAGAGACAGGATGTTTCTTGTGAATTCGATGAATAGGAATATCACCTCCTTGCACTTGAGTCTCTAGATTAGAAGTATTCAGATTTGGTAGATCTTGAAGTATGGTCGAAGTATGCGGTGTGAAATTCGGGACTTGATCCGGTGAATTGATGAAGTAATCAAAAGATTCTGGAATAACTTCAGCATTCGGATCCGATGATGGTTGATTTTGAACGGATCCACCATCATTAGGAGAAATCACATCTTCTTCAAGATTGTTCGATTCTTGATCTTCATGCGAACCAGAAGGACCCGGAGCTTGACTGGATTTGACATGATCAGGATTGTGAAACGACATAAATGGATATTCAGAGTTGAGACTTCCATCTTCGTCATTATCAGAATCGTCACTAAAGCTTCCTAAGTCACCTGATTCCTTCCTTGCGTTTCCTGAAAAATCAAATAAGTTAGAATTGAAGGATTTCGATAATGAATCTAAATCAAATAACCATTCGGGACCATGAGCCACTAACGGAAACGAATTTTCTAAAAACTTGACGTTAATAGTTTCAATAACGGTATTTGTTTTGCTATTAAAAACTCGATAAGCTTTAGAAACAGACGAATAGCCTAGGAAAAATCCATCGTCAGATTTTGACTCAAACTTCCCGAGATGATCATTCAAATTTAAAATCGAAACTGGACAACCAAATGCTTTCAAATAAGAAATATTTGGTTTCCTTCCAAACAATAACTCATAAGAAGTTTTCTTTTTATCGTGCACTAATAATGTTCTATTTTGTACAAAACAC
Source organism: Tagetes erecta (assembly GCA_030867185.1). NCBI lineage: Eukaryota > Viridiplantae > Streptophyta > Magnoliopsida > Asterales > Asteraceae > Tagetes > Tagetes erecta. The sequence continues at coordinate 23,057,289 of CM061491.1, forward strand.
GCAGTAGCAATAGCTTCGTCCCAAAAAAGTGATTGGGATTTTGGCATCTGCGAGCATGGATCTTGCAGCTTCAATTAGTGTCCGGTTTTTCCGTTCTGCAACCCCATTCTGTTGAGGTGTTCTTGGCGCACTAAATTGTCTAGCAATCCCCTTTTCTGCACAAAATAAATCAACATTAGCATTCTTAAATTCCGTTCCATTATCACTTCTTAAAATTTTAACTTTGCATTCCAATTGATTTTCAACTTTAATGATAAATTCTTTCAATAATGCAGCTGTTTCAGATTTAGCATTCAGAAAGTAAACCCATGAAAATCTAGTAAAGTCATCTATGATAACTAAACAATATGATTTTCTCCCGATGCTTTGAACGTTGGTCGGTCCAAAAAGATCCATATGTAGCATCTGCAAGGGTTTTGAAATGGAGTTTTCGAGCTTGGACTTAAAAGACATCCGATGCTGTTTTCCCTTCAAACACGCTGGACACAGATCAGTTGTGGAGAATTTCTTCGATGGGATTCCCACAGCGTGATTTCCAGTTACCAAACGGTTCATGTTTCTGAAGTTGGAATGTCCCAGCCGTCTATGCCAAAGCTGACTCTCATCATTTGAAGCATGGGCAATGAGACAGGTTGTTTCGGTTTCGGCATCAATCTGCGACATATCCAATTTGTATACATCACGATCTCTAGGCGCTTTAACCACTACCCACTCATTGTCAATCTTGAAACCTGGTTTAAGAATATAACAGAAAGAATCATCAAAAAGAGTTGAATAAGATTTATCACAAATTTGCGAGACACTTAGTAAGTTAAAGTTCAACTGTGCACAGTAGTTGACTTTATCAAAACTAATGACTCCATTCGAAACAGTTCCTTCTCCTGTGATTTTACCACCCGCATCACCTCCAAACGCTACATGAGTGCCATTCTTTTGCTTGAAATCCTGAAGCAAGGCATGGTTGCCTGTCATGTGCCGGCTACACCCACTATCAACAAACCACGAGTTGATAGGTCTTCTTGGGCGTACCTGCAATTTCAACAATCACTTAGTTAGTTTGGTCAACCCAGGCCCACACGGTCTTGGGTTTTCCGAATCTATCTGCAATAGTAACTTGTTGATATTGAACATTTTGAAAATTTGTTTCATTTAAGAGATTTTGATGCTGATAACTGTTGTTTCGCCCATTGGCGTTTTTGAATTGCTTTCTCCTCAAAGCACTAAACCTTTCCTCTAGCTTAGGATCAAGGTTATTTTCAAACTTTTGGTTTCTTACCATTAAAGCTCTTGGTTTAAATTTGTTAACCTGCACATTTCTTGAAAAGTTAGAGACAGAATTGTTTCGATTGAAATTTCTCAAAACCGGAGAATGACTTTGACTCATATTTTGAAAACCAAATGAATGATTTCTGTTAATGTTTGAAAACGGAGTCATTTCTCTAGTTGAGTTTGATCGAAAGAAACAATCCTTTGTGTCATGGTTTCTCCTCTCACAAATATCACAAAATTTGTTAAAGTAACATTCTTCCGAAGAATGGTTTCTTTTGTCACAGAAACTGCAGTACCTGTTAAAGAAACATTCAGCAGTTGTATGATTATACCTATCACAAATTTCACAATGTTTCTTGCTAATCCTAAAGAGCCGATTGTTAACTTTTGATGTTGAACCAAAACGTGATTCATTATCTTGGTTATTCGGTTTTAGATTAACGATCTTTTGTGGAGACTTGGTTTGAGATTTTGATTGCATGGAACTTTGGTTCGATTTTAAACTGTTCTGTTTGGTCACCTTTTTGTTTTCAATTCTCTTATCATTGACAGCGGAAGACTTAGGACCTGAACCTGTTTTCAGACCAGAGTTAGATTTGATTGGAGAATTGATTGGTTTACCATAAGATCCGTTCAAATCAAACGTTCCTGCAGACACAAACTTGATGTTTTTACCTTTTGACATTTTCTTGACAGGTTTAACTTTGTCAGTTTTAACACTTTGAACTTTTGTGTTATCATTTGATTTTAAGACACTTTTGCCTTTTGATTCTTTTGTTTCAGATTGATTGGTCATTACTTTCGATTTCTGCTTCTTCGCAGTTGAAATTTCATCCTTCTTCACTTCTGGCGTCTTGACCAACTGAGCAGCAACTTGCGCCTTTTGTTCTTTCTTCCATTTGATGTATTCAGGATCTTTGTATCCTGAAAACTCACCTTCTTCCTTCACCGATTCTGGTTCTGGGTTAAGCTTTGGATATTCAACAAGTTGAATAAGAACAGGCTCCAGTTTGTTATCAGATTTGTTGCTTGCTTCATCGTCAGCTTCAGTTGTCATTCCTTCTTCTTCTCTCAAACTTTCAATCAACACCTCAGATCCTTCGGACTCGGATTTACTTCTTTGAATTTCATTGAATGTACGTTCATTTTCAGGTGAATGATCAAATTCATTAAAGTTTTCCGGTAAGGTTTGAGTGATTGAATTTGGCATTGGCTCATGAGTAAAACCCAACCCGGTTTTGGTTTTGTTACCTCTTTCTTTGATGAGTTGTTTAACCATGGTTTTACATCTTTTAACCTTTGTTAATTCAACTTGAGTGACTGCATGAGCGACTTTTTCTTGTTCAAAGTTCTTTGTCATTTCTTCAAGTTGTTTTGTTATCAATTCCAGATCTTTTAAAGTTTTGTTCCATGATTCTTTAAGTGACAAAATCTTCTCATCAGCAATTTTGTGATCAATTTTAAGTTGTTCATGAAGTTTTTCATGTTTGCTTAATTTGTCACCAATTTTAAATGAATGAGTTCGATAATGTTCTACTTGTTGAATGCACTGTTCAGAACATAACCTTTCTTTCACATCCAAGGGCAATGGAACATAGTTAGGAGGGAGTTCAGAAATAACCTTTGGTTGCTCAGTGGATGATGAAGACTCATTGGCAGTAGCCATTAACGCAATTTCAGATTCAGTTTCTTCAGTAGGATCAGACTTTGCACTCCAGTCATAATCTTCAGAATCTTCACTAACATCTTCAACCATCTTTCCATCCCCTTCTTCAGACTAGTCTTCTTCTTCAATTTCACACACCAGTGCCAGATTTGATGTAAGATCAGATGTAAACTGTTCTGCATATGCACTCCAGTCGTATCCGTCTTGTACACTTACAACCAATGCATTAGTCTGATCTTCTGGCTTCTTTTCATTATCCTTCAACTCAGGCATAGGAAGACTTTGGTACGGTTTCTGAAAGAAACGCTGATTTCTGCCTTGATAACTCGTAGACTGTTGAGAACTTTGACTTTGACCTTGATGGCTTGAACTAGCTTGGTCATTAAAATTCTTTGGAGCTTTGCATTCTCTTGAGAAATGACCATACTGATTACAATTAAAGCACCTGGCCTTAGATTTGTCAAAGCCAACTGTCTTGTTAGCATGAGGTTTGTAACTTCGGTTCACATATGCATGCTTTTGAGTTCGATATGCAACCATAACCATTTGCCAATTAAGATCCATTTCTTCAACATCAACTGGATCCATTTCAAATAAGTCTTGAAGGACCACGTCCATTTGACTTAAATGACTTCCTTGATACGCTTGAAAACTTGCCATAAAAGCAGTAAAGGCAGTTTTAGTCTCATCATCTTGCAACAGAATATTCATAACGTCTTTCACCTTAGCTTGAACATTTGAACTTTGAATTTCTGACTGATTCTTCTGATTCTGACTTTGAACTTGAGCTCTTGGTGGAGATTGAGGTTGAGAATAAGTTGGTGAATTTGGAAAATATGCTGAATCAGTAAAGAAACTTGCACCAACAAATAAGTCACCCTCATCTTCAAATTTCATTGCATCTTGTGCAAGAAAAGCATTATCCACAGTATTGGCAGGATTTACCACATACTTATACTGAGTCTGTGAGCTTGATCTATCAGTGTTTCTAGATCCTTCATCAATCTCAACTTCTTCAATTTTTCCAATAAGCAAATCAAGTTCCATTGGAAATTTCTCAGTATGTTTCAACAAGGTAACAGTTTGTTTCCAAGATGATGGTAAAGCACACAACAATCGATCATTCAAGTCTTGAAGTTCAGTCTTAACTCCGAGGTTTGTCATCTCAGTAGTTAAATGAACAAACCTGTTCATCATTTGGTGTACTGTCTCTCCATTAATGTGTTCAAACAATTCCAGTTGTCTCTTCAGCTTTGATTTCTTCAAACTTCTCAATTGTTCTCCTCCTTCACATATAGACTTCAATGCTTTGAAACATGTATAACCAGTCTGATATGCATCCAATCTCGACAGAACTTGGAGTGGCAACCCCTTGCACATTAAAGAATATGCCTTGCTATCATTCTTTACCTTCCTTAGGTCTTCAGCTGACAAATTGTCCTCTGGATAAGGTGTAGTAGAATCTTTGGTATAGGTACTTGCACTATCTGGTTGTGTCTGAGTTGGAATGTGAGGACCCTTCTCAATTGATTTCCATAAATCATTGTCGATTGAACACAAGTGATGTCTCAACCTGATGGTCCAGTTCTTGAAATCTGCACGATTCAAAAGTCTAGGAACACGGTTATCAGAATCATCATTAGGAGCCATTTTAACAATTTTTAAGAAAAATATTTTTGGTTTTTGTTAGTTTTTTGAAAAGAAGTGATTAAAATACTTAAAATAAAGACAAGAAATTAAAGACAAGATAAGAAACAAGTATTTAAAAACAACTAAAATAAGTCACACGGCAAAACAGTGAAAATCCTTCTTCAACCGGCTAAACAGTGTCTTTGTTCTTCACCCGGCAGGAAAAAGTCTTTACACGGCTAAACAGTTAGAAAATACTTTTGTTCTTCACCCGGATGAACAGTTACCCGGCAACAAGAAAAACTTCACACGACAATAATCTTGACCCGGCAGAATCTTGACACGGCAAAAAGCTTCCCCGGCTGAACAGTACTCGATCACACGGCAGAGTTGTTAATTACCCGGCAACACAGTTGATGCTTACCCGGCTGTATTTTCTTTATCACCCGGCTTAACAGTGTTTTACCCGGCACAACAGTGTATCACCCGACTGAACAGTAGCACTTTTTCTAAGCCAAATTCTTCACCCGTCTAGAACAAATTCCCTTACACGGCAATACAGGACCTAATTTCTTCTCAAATCTAAGTCCAAGGAAATTGTCTAAGTCAAAATATTCACCCGGCAAGTTAATCTTCAACCAAGTTCTTGATGTTCATCATTTTCGTCAAACGAATTTTCTGGGTTTTGTCTAAAACTTGTCCAAATTGTCCAAAATTCACACACAAGCTGTGAAAAGGTCCGATTATCAATCCCTTATATCAATCAATCCAAAACATGATCAAATCTGATGAAATTGAGCAAAAATTTGATCGAACAGTAACTTCTTCTATTCTTCTTAATTCTTCAGATCTGATGATGATCTGATAGAATCTGCACAATCGTTGTGTATAGGAGTGATTGCGATGATAAATCACAACTAAAAACAGCAACAATTCATTCAGATCATGATTTTTGAGCAATATTGATGTGTTTTGCTTAAGAACAGCGAAGAACACAATACCGAAAGCTCTGATACCAAATGATAGGTTCAATTGGATCGTTAATATCGCTCACAATGATCAGAATAACAAGTACAAACAAAACGATTCAATCACAAACACAATCCATACTAATAATTCTCTGTATATTGATGATCAAAGCAATTCGTAGTACAAGGTGCAGGAGAAAATAAATCACACACAGTTAATTCTCTCTCTAACAGTGTAAAAGTGATCTAGCCTCTCTCCTCACACACACAAACTACATGCCTATATCAACCAATTACAAGTTTAAGGAATATAACAAAATAAACCCTAAACTATTTACAAACATGTAAACAATAAACAAAATACAAAGTAAATCTTAACTAAGGAAATAACCCTAACAGCAACTATATCTTGATTGAGACAAGGAAAGAGTCGTAGAATATGCAATTGAGCTGGAGCAATAAGTGAAGCAAGTCGAGGAACGTAAAATTCAAATAAAAAAATCTGAGGAACTACTTCACTAGACAGAAGAACTAAGTGTTAGGGTGGCTCAGCTTTGCGCCAATTATGAAGGAGAAAGTATTTCTTGTAACACGTCTCTCTAATGATGTGTCTGAGCAATACCCAGAACCAGAGACGATAATGGAAGAAGTGCACAATCAAATCCAACAAATTACAACACAAGTCCCACCTTCTGATAAGTATTTTGACCCTAATGATATCTTGGATTTTTTATTCGATTTTATGAATGATCATGAGGTTCCTATTTACTCTTTACATTTGTCTTGTGAGGGTGATAAGATGTAGGAGTTAATAATCCAGGATAAACTAGATGAGGAATCTGTTCTAACTCGGGAGGATAAGTTTGATGATGAGTTATTAGGTATATCGAGCATAGGAGAGAAGGAAGCACAGTTTGACCTAGTGGGTGATCTGGATTATTTAAAAACCCTATTGTGTGAAGAACCTATTGTTGGAATCAAATAACTACCCCATGAGATAGATGAGAAAATTTTGGGGGCATTGCAAATAGTCGACCCACCCTTCTTTGTCATGATAGCCAACTCGTGGGAGATAGTGATAGTGAACCACCACGAGAGAGGGCAAGTGAACATATGGACCGACATGTGGTGAAGATGAAGAAATATCTCTATTAGGGAGAAAAAAATTCCACCATATTTCAGAAACGACCATTGCAATCACTACATGCCTCACATCAAATTTGGTCTAGGGAGATTTAGAGCTTGGTGGCCTGACTAGACTATATATTTTGGAGCTTTGGTGAGTTCTACCATTGTATTCTTCCTAACCAACGAAAGGGGGAAGAAACTAGCTAGAACTAGTGGGAAACGAATAAAGAAGAAGCCTTCTGATTAAGATTACAGGTGGGGCCGAGCCTGGCTGATGACTCGTTAATAAACAAAGCGCTTTCAGGAGGCAACCCGATGGTTTGTTTTCATTTTCATTTTATTTATTTTTCTTTTTATTTTGGGTTTGATGCTTCTGTTTTTTTTTTTTTTGTTTTAGGTTTGCTCGAAGCTGAAGGGTTGTCAGCTTATGGTTGTTCAGTTATTGAAGTGTAAGGATGATGTGCATAGTATTCGTGGAGCTTATGGCTGAGTTTATGTTGAAAGTTTATGCGTTACACCGTAGGAGAGTCCTGTTCTATCCTTATACTTTTCATGCCCTTTGCATTTTTTTTACATATGTTGTTGGTGTACATTGAGGGCAATGTACAATTTAAATGTGGGGATAAGAACGTGATTTTAGGCTCTAATTGGAAAAAAATGAAAAAATCTTAAAAAAATTGAAAACTTTGAGAAAATGTTTTTGAAAGCTTTGAAACTAAGTGGAAAATAAAAGAATAACTAGATAGATGCGGCTCTCGCGCGTTGCGCGAGCGTTGTGTATTGCTACTATGTTTTCTTGTCAAACTTGCATTAATACAACTTTACAAAAAATATTGTTGCGTGGATTATACATAGTTTGAAGTTGCATCCATGTTCTAACTTGCATTTGTACAACGCTATAAAAAGTTGCAGCATGGATGATACATAGTTTTGAGTTCCACCCGTACAAAAAGATGACAAAACATACTAATGCAAAATAAAAAAAAAGGTGATAGTATCAGTTGCATTAATTGTTTTGGTTGTAAAAGAGTGCAATAACCTAACTACAATGTTGTTGAGTTAGCTAGTGAGTGTTGGTTGGTGCTGTCTTTTTGTTTGGCCTTGGTCCTAATACTTCTTTGCTGGATTTTTTTTGCCTTTTGGAGTTTGTGACCTCCAGGTTGATGCAAGTTTTCTGTTTGTTTGTCCATGCTACCTCTTTGATGACACTTTTCGATTTGTTTGCAACTGTTGCCTCTCGGTTTGCGATTGGTACCTCTTTGATGGCATTTTTCTGTTTGTTAGCGATTTCTACCTCTTGGTCGGCCTTTTGTTTTTTGGAGCCTTCAGCACCTTCATCTGTTAAAAGTTGACGTTTTGTTGAAGATTGCCCCTGGTGCTTGATTGTCAAACGTTTGTTGTTGCGGGGTAACCAAAGCATTTGTTGTTATGGCAGCAGGCTCTATGTTCCTTTTCATTTCAACAGTCAGGGCTCTAACCACAGTGCATCTTGTCACATCGGTTTGGTCGAATTTTTTGTGGCATGACTCGAAAACTTACCGGCTTCCCTATTCTTGTTTCTAGAATTACCGTGTTCCATTTCATGTCTAGTCGGCTGTCATATTCAATAATGGAGCTGCACGACTAACTTATCAACTCTGAGATGACTTCATTGCAATTCTTGGATGAATGTACTGAACATCAATATGCGAACAAATAATACATTTCACATTAAAATTTTTGTGAGCATGTATCGTATTTTAGAGCTGAAAATCACTGACCTTTCCCGAATTGTGATTAGGGACATCAAAGCCTAATACTACTTTGATAGCCGACATTATTTCATGAACAATAACTTTTGTTGAGGCCTGCAACATGAAGAAAGCCTAAATAGTCCAACAAACATCTAAGTAAGCAACTTATGTAGCTGCATGACTAACATTCTGTATAAAACTCTTCAACAAAACAAACATCAAGTTAAAATGGCAAACAAACTGGACTATCTAAACACATAAAATTTTAATACTTATTATATGGAGGGGTTTGTTTCCAAATAAATTGCTGATGTATAAATATGTTAGGCTCTCATTCCTACTTTGTTAGCTTTTAAAAGTAAAATACCTACTGTATTACATAAATTTAAGAGATATGGTCAAAAATGGAACAACGCAGAACCACAACACAAATATTAGGGAGGGTTGACCTAAAAACAAAATTGGAACAACGCTGAAACAACAATCAAATGATAATCGAAGATAAAAAAAACCGAAGCTTACCGGCGAGGAAGAAAATGGAAAGCAAAAACTGCCGGCAACGACAATGATGCATGTGAACGACGATGAGAGGGCGATCGTGTTGTGCTTTCCTCCCTGTCGAGCGTTGTCGTTCTCCAATTCTTTCCCTTTCCCTTTCTCTTTTCTCTCTCTATTTTGGTAACGTTAATACTTCTCTCTCTACACGTGGTCAAAAAACAACATCTCTGATCCACGCAAAAGGCGGTTGTACTCACTGCATTAGATGTTGTAAAGGTCACTGTTTTACTGCTCATTTCCATCATCTTTCAATTAAAGGAGAATTAGGAATTTCTTTTCAAAAAAGAAAATATACAAATAAGTACTAACATGAAATGTGTTAGCTGGTGATTTATTAGTGACCCAATTAGCTTTGAATTTTTCTTTAGTGTTTTAATATAACGAATTACATCGGGAAGTCTTGTGGGTTCTCATTTTAAAAGAAGCAGGGAAGCCTTAACTAAAGAAAAATAACACCTATGTAGACTTGAAAACTTATACTAGTTAAGGATGATTGTCATAGAAAATGAAAACAATTAGCACACCCTCGTATCTTTTAATGAGAATAAATCCAAGAACGCGTGGCACTTTCCATAAAAATCATAAAGTCCACCGAGCATAAAACTAAAAAAAAGAATAAGTATGTGGTCTAGCAAGCACTTTCTCTCGGGAATAGCATCCACTGCTTGAAACACATCTGAGGTGGATCCTAAGTACTAAATGAACAAAAAATGAGCCAACAACCTATGTGTTTCTCTCTGGGATAACGACTTGGAGATTTCACCTCTAAGTGAGGTGAGCTTGAAAAAAATCAGTTACGCTCAAAAGCTTCATCTATTATCCTTATACGACAATGATTTTTAACTAAGATAAGTTCTCTAGTTTACATTGGTAGGAAAACCTATATGATTTAACCTGAGTCTCATGAAGAAATAAATAAATATGCTAAACTGTGCTTTTTTAAATGTGAAACCATTTAAATAAAATGATATCACTTGAACATAAAGCTAACATGAAAAAGATCTTATTAGTTAGTGTTAGGATTATTTGGAAGTATATTCTAAGAATTATTGTGATAATTGTGAATAAATAGAAATTTTTTTTTGTGAAAGTTGATTCCTAGTTTGATTCCATTGCATGCTTTTTAGATGACGAAAAATGTTTATGCGTGAGGATATTTGATGTGGTCTAAAATATATATATTTTATATAGATATTCCTCACACTTTTGGGTTACTTGTTAAGAGATCACGAGCAAAAATGGTTTATTTTTTTATCTAATTGATGTGTATACTAATTAGTAAGGTCGGTTACCAACCGACATTTCACGTGGCGACACATGTCTCAATCACGTGTTACCACGTGTTAGTTTTTTTTTTTTTTTACTTTTATATATTTATGATTTTAGTTCTATACTTTTACTAATTGTCATTTTAGCCTCTGATGACTTTTCTACTTTGGTCTCTTATTCTACTTTGACATATAGTTTGACTTCAACATTCCGGATTTGACTGAGTTATCGTTATGACTTCTAACTTTTAGGATTTCGTTGCCTTTCCATATTTGATGCATTATAGCTTTGTGCCGTGATATAGGATTAATCACCAACTTTTACTAATTGTCATTTTAGCTTCTGACTTTTCAACTTTGATCTCTTACTCAACTTTGACATATAGTACGATTTCAATATTGTTATCGTTTTGATCTCTAACTTTTGATATTTCATTGCTTTTTATTATGTGACACATTACGGTTTTGTGCCATGACGTATGAAACATGAGACTTTTTTATCAACACATGTGACAAAATCACATACGCAAGACCCAACTACGTGACCCGACAGCTGCAACGTGTGACCTGTCTTAATGAATTTTGTCTTAAACTAACAAGTAAATCCTCAAACATATGATCAACGTTTATTTGCATTTGATTGCTTTGATCCATATTGAGTATATTAATTAATTTAGGCTCTATCTATTCACACACTCAATCTTTCTATCCATCCACCCTTTTAACGGCCCGTTAAGTACTTAACGGCCGTTAAATATATTTAACTGCCCGTTAAGCCTTTAACGACCGTTAGATTTTTTTTTTTTTTTTTGCATTTCTACTATAACGGTTTGTTAGACCTTTAACGAAATTTGCAATAATTATTATGACAATTAAATCATATTATTATGATATCAAATAGTTCAAAAGTTCCTAACATGTTATAGTGTGAAATTTGCTATAATTATAAATTTTATGTGACGATTACTTGGTGTTTCAAAACTAAAAACAACAAGGTTATGATAACCATATGCAATTATAAGGTTTTAAAAATAAATTAAAAGTAACTCTATGAGACATGTATGACGATAATATATAAGTTTGAGTTTCTTTATGCTTATCTTTTTTTTTCTCTTGTTCAAAAAGAGGGTAAAGAAGATATGTTGGATGAGAATATCCATGATTTAGGTCGTATATTTTGCAGTATTTATTTTATCTTTTCAATAAAAAGAAATAATAAAGTACGTTTTCACATATATATAAGGATGCATTTGAGTTTCTCATATGTTTCAAGTAAATAATCTAAGTGATACATATAATTGTTTTACAAAATAGTCATTTTTGAAATTAAAAAAAAATTACCAATAATTTTAATGGCCCGTTAAGCATCTAACGGTCGTTAGAATTTTTTTAAATTTTTTTTTTATTTTTTTTATTTTTTTTTTATTTTATAATTACGTCTGTAGTATAACGACCCGTTAAAGACTTAACGGGCGTTAAATGAGTGTTTGGTTAGATTGTTAGGTGTGTGAATAGGGCATCCCTTAATTTAATTAATTTTCTTTAAACTAGGAACATAGGACACATAGTCACATGTTGGAAGGTCCAATCTTAAACAAAAGTGATGTACATGGAGCTTATAATTTACATGACCTATAAGCCCAACTACCAAAGAGTTGTATGATTGTCCGTTAACATCATGAAGCCCATAAGAACTCATTTGTGTACTAGCCGTGCACAAAAAAAACATGTTCCGGAACTGACACGGTGTACCTGAACCGGAACCGGTCGTACCCGAAGCGTAGGGTACCCCTCCGGTTCCTCCTAGAAAGTGAAACCGTACCCGAAACCGAACCGGAACCGGTTCCACCTTAACCCGGTCAAAACCGGACCCAACCCTACCCGGAACCGGAAAAAACCCGGTTAAACCGGTCAAAACCCGGTTAAATACCCGATCATACCCGGAACCGAACAGACCCTACACGATTCTTGACTTTATTGACCAAAACCGAAACCGGTTCCGGGTATTCCTACCCGAAACCGGTTTCTAAAAAAACACGGTTTGTGCACGGCTATGTATACATACGGAACGGAAGAAGATAAGAAAGTCACATGGAATTTGAATAAACAAAAAGGCCACCGCCTCATTAAACTTATATTTCACACAAGGAAAAAAAAACCCTAAAAAGGTATTATATGAAGTGAAGAAGAAACAAACTGATGTTAGAGGAATAAAGGGTGTTAGAGTCAATTGTAAAGGCTATCCTTTGAGACATTTGTACTCGTTATTCAACAAGGCTATGAATTATATTAAGATCATGAGTTTTTAATGGATAAAATTTAAATTCTAAATTTGTATAACGTTTATATTTTTTTTAGTGAAATCCCCAAGTATCATCGGGTATTCATTTAAATTTAAATTTAATATGAACTTGCTAAATTGGATTAAATGACTTTTTTAATGTTTGTTAATGCTTCTCTGGCTTCTTACTAATTGGCTCTTTTCTTTGTTAAGAGAGAAGGGATGAAATAATTGGAGACTTTTGAAAGTAGTAGTAAGCAAGAATTGGACTTTAGAGTTCTAGTATTTTTTTTTACGCATAGCAATTCATAGTTGGAGAGGATAGAAAGCAATTGAGTTTCTTTTGGAGCTATCTTTCCACAAAGAAAAAAAGGTTTCAAGCCGATTAAAGATCAAGAGTTTAAGCTCTCAACACGGTTTTGTTTTTGGTTGATTTCTTGGTCCTAGTCTTTAAATCTTTTATAATGTTTGCTACTAACATTATGCTACTAATATCAATGTTTTCAGATTCGGATTGGTTCGGCCGGTTTAACCGGTCTGCCTGGGATTCGGGGGTGGATCGGGCCGAACCATATAGGTTCGTTTTTAGTACAAAGGATCGGCCGGTTAAAACCGGTCAACTAGTTGAACCGGGATTCGATCGGTTCAGAAAATTAAATTTCTTTTTTTAAATTTCGACTTTATTTGGTTAAATTCGTGTTATTTTTTTTATTTGAATTTAGTTTAGTTAAGGTTTAACTTTTAAACTTTGGATCTCTGTTTAATAAGATTAATATTATGTCTGTGTTGACGTTTAGAACTTAAAAGAGTTATTTCTAAGTGTCTGACTTATATATTAAGTTATATTAATACTTTGAAAAAACATATATATTTATTTATTATTTATATGGTCCAAATCGATCCAACTGATTCGATCGGTCTGACAAGTGAACCAGTAAGACGACCGATTCGCTGTCCGATCCGATCCTGAAAACATTGACTAATATTATTTGTTTTGATTCGTTCTTGAGCGTTATGAATAACTAAACTATTAAAAGTATCTAAGTTTAATGAATTTTGAATAATATCTTTTGGATTTTAATAAACTGTATGAGTTGAATATTATTGAAATTTTTTTTATCTTTTTCTGGTTTATGATGTGTATGCGTGCTAAGTTGTGATTGACATTTAATTTCATGTTCATCTTGTAATCTAATTATTTAACTTTGTGTTTTATTCGTTAAAATTGCATGTTTAGGTTGAAGACTTTGTGTTTGAGATCTAATTGTGGTTAATCTAGAGATAGTTAATCATATGAATAAGTTTTGAATGTTGGTTAGAGACTAAGAGGTGATAAACTATTAGTTTTATCTTTTATCATAACTTGATAGCATTATTAAGTTATACAAGAGTAAACTTTACCTTATCAGTTTAGGCTCTTGTAATTATAATTTATAAATTTAGTTAGATAAGTTTACCTCTTTACATATAGGGTTGTCGAGCACAGTCTTACATGTATTGTGATTGTTGAGACCGAGAGGAGATACATCATTAGGATACCTTAAAATTCTCGGTATGGAGGTACCTAAAGTTGATTCATTCCATCATGTCGTGTGTTTCATAAGACCTTTAGAAACTTTAGATTATGTTTGTAAGACCTATAGGAGGCTTAGCATATTTTATTGCATCTATTAGTCATATTCTTTAGATCCGGAGTCATACAGTTTATTAATCTCGAGGATATTGAAATTCATTAATAGGATTCTTACCTAGGTAGTTTGTTTTCTCCATACTTGCTAGTCTCAAGTTCTTGCTGTTTTTTGTATTTCTCGATTTACTAGTTCTTAATTAGTTTTAGATAAGTTGTAATTGTTAGGGCTATTTCCTAGATTAAGATTTACTTTGTATTTGTTTATATGTTTATGTATAGTTTAGGGTCTATTTTGTTATATTCCTTAAACTTGTTATTGTTGCTTAAAAGCATGTAGTGAGAGAGTGTGAAGAGGGAGGCTAGATCACAATTCACGTAATAGAGAGAACTTAGTGTGTGTGATTTATTTTTCTCCTACACTTGTATTACAAATCTGCTTTGATCATCAATATACAAAAGAGAATTATTAGTAAAAAAAAAAAACAAAAGAGAATTATTAGTATGAATTGTGTTAATGATTAAACTGTGTTTGTGTATGATATATTCTGATCATTGAGCGATATTCACGATCCAATTGAACCTATCAATTGGTATCAGAGCTGTTGGTACTGTGTTCTTCGCTATTCATCAAGCAAAACACATCAATATTGCTCAAATATCATGATCTGAATGAATTGTTGCTGTTTTTAGTTGTGATTTATCATCGCAATCACTCCTAATTCACAACGATTGTGCAAATTCCATCAGATTATCATCAGATCTGAGGAATTAAGAAGATTGAAAAAGTTACTGTTCGATCGAATTTTGCTCAAATTTTCATCAAAATTTGATCATGTTTTGGATTGTTTGAGATTAGGGATTGATAATCGGACCATTTCACAGCTTGTGTGTGAATTTTGAACGAATTGGACAAGTTTTTGATAAACCTAGAAAAATTCTCATGATGAAGATGATGAACAGTATGAACTTGGTTGAAGATTAACTTGCCGGGTGATAAAATTTGACTTAGACAATTTCCTTTGGACTTAGATTGAAGAACAATTAGGTCCTGTGCAGCCGTGTAAAGGATTTTGTGCTAGAAGGGTAAAGAATTTGACGAGAAAAAGTGTTACTGTTCAGCCAGATCAACAACTGTTGTGCCGGGTAATACACTGTTACGCCGGGTGATTAACATTTTTCAACCGGGTGATCAACAACTGTGTAGCCGGGTAAACAACTCTGCCGTGTGATCGACAACTGTTCAGCCGGGTAAAGCTTTTTGCCGTGTCAAGATTCAAGCCGGGTCAAGTGTTATCTGCCATGTGAAGTTATTTCTTGTTGTCGTGCAACTGTTTAGCCGGGTAACTGTTCTGCCGGGTTAAGATTACAAGTGTTACAACTGTTGAGCCGTGTTAGCCGTGTAAAGACTTTTCTCTGCCGGGTGAAGAACTAAGCCACTGTTTAGCCGGGTGAAGAAGGATTTTTCACTGTTCAGCCGTGTGACTCATTTTTAGTTGTTTTAATTCTTGTTTTTCTTATCTTGTCATTAATTACTTGTCTTTATTTTAGTATTTTAACTGTTTCTTTTCAAAATTAACAAAAACCAAAAATATTTTCTTTAAAATTTTTTTTTTTAAAATGGCACCTAATGATGATTCTGATAACCGTGTTCCTAGACTTGTCAATCGTGCAGATTTCAAGAATTGGACAATCAGACTGAGACATCACTTATGCTCCATTGATAATGATCTTTGGAAGTCAATTGAAAAAGGTCCTCACATTCCAACTCAGACTGCTCCAGATAGTGCAAGTACCTACACCAAAGATTCTACTGAACCTTATCCATAGGATAATTTGTCAGCAGAAGATTTGAGGAAAGTGAAGAATGATAGCAAGGCTTATTCTTTAATGTGCAAAGGATTGCCACTTCAAGTTCTGTCGAGATTGGATGCATATCAAACTGGCTATACATGCTTCAAGGCATTAAAGTCAATATGTGAAGGAGGAGCACAATTGAGAAGTCTGAAGAAATCAAAGTTGAAAAGGCAATTGGAGTTGTTCGAGCACATTAATGGAGAAACAGTACATCAGATGATGAACAGGTTTGTTCACTTAACTACTGAGATGTCAAACCTCGGAGTTAAGACTGAACTTCAAGACTTGAATGATCGATTGCTATGTGCTTTGCCATCATCATGGAAGCAGACTGTTACTCTTTTAAAGCATACTGAGAAATTTCCAATGGATTTAGACCTACTTATTGGAAAGATTGAAGAAGTTGAGATTGACGAAGGATCGAGAAATACTGATAGATCAAGCTCACAAGCTCAATATAAGTATGTGGTAAATCCTGCCAATACTGTGGAGAATGCATTTCTTGCACAAGATGCAACCAAATTTGAAGAAGAGGGTGATTTATTTGTTGGTGCAAGTTTCTATACTGATTCATCATACTTTCCAAGTTCACCAACTTATTCTCAACCTCAATCTCCACCAAGAGTTCAAGTTCAAAGTCAGAATCTGAAGAATCAAGTTGAAAGTCAAAGTTCAAATGTTCAAGCCAAGGTAAAAGATGTGATGAACATCTTGTTACAAGATGACGAGACCAAAACTGCCTTCACAGCGTTTATGGCAAGTTTTCAAGCATACCAAGGAAGTCACTTAAGTCAAATGGACGTTGTCCTTCAAGATTTATTTGAGATGGATCCTGATGACGTTGAAGAAATGGATTTAAACTGGCAGATGGTGATGGTTGCATATAGAACGCAGAAGCATGCATATGTTAACCGAAGCTACAAGCCTCATGCAAACAAGACGGTTGGTTTTGACAAATCGAAGGCCAGATGTTTCAACTGCAACTGTTATGGTCATTTTTCAAGGGAATGCAAGGCTCCTAAGAATCAGAATTACAACGACCAAGCAAGTTCAAGCAATCAAGGTCAAGGTCAAAGCTCACAACAGTCTTCGAGCTACCAAAGCAGAAATCAACGCTTCTTTCAGAAACCATATCAAAGTCTTCCCATGCCAGAACTAAAGGATGAAGGCAAGAAAACAGAAGATCAAACTAAGGCACTGGTGGTCAGTGTAAAAGACGGATATGATTGGAGTGCGTATGCAGAACAATTCACTTCTGATCTTACATCAGGTTTGGCACTGGTATGTGAAATAGAAGAAGACTGGTCTGAAGAAGGGGATGGTAAAATGACTGAAGATGTGAGTGAAGATTCAGAGGAATATGACTGGAGTGCAAAGTCTGATCCTGTTGAAGAATCTGAGTCAGAAATAGCGTTGATGGCTACATCCAGTGAGTCTTCATCATCTACCGAACAACCAAAGGTTAGTACTGATTTACCCCCTAACTATGTTCCTTTACCTGCTGATGTGAAAGAAAGGTTATGCTCTGAACAATGCATTCAACAAGTAGAACATTATCGAACTCATTCATTTAAAATTGGTGATAAATTAAGCAAACATGAGAAAATTCATGAACAACTTAAAATTGATCACAAAATTTCTGATGAGAAGATTTTGTCACTTAAAGAATCATGGAACAAGACTTTAAAGGAATTGGAACTGGTAACAAAACAACTTGAAGAAATGACAAAGAACTTTGAACAAGAAAAAGTTGCTCATGCTGTTACACAAGTTGAATTAACAAAGGTTAAAAGTTGTAAAACAATGGTGAGACAACTTGTGAGTGAAAGAGGTAACAAAACCAAAACAGGGTTGGGTTTTACTCATGAACCAATGCCAAATTCAATCACTCAAACCTTACCGGAAAACTTTAATGAATTTGATCATTCACCTGAAAATGAACGAAAATTCAAAGAAATTCAAAGAAGTAAATCCGAGTCTGAAGGTTCTGAAGTGCTGATGGAAAGTTTGAAAGAAGAAGATGGTGTGATCACTGAAGCTGATGATGAAGCTAGCAACAAATCAGAGCCTGTTCTGATTCAACTTGTTGAGTATCCGGAACTGAATCCGAAGTCGGAAACAGTGAAGGATGAAGGTGAATTTTCAGGATACAATGATCCTGAATACATCAGGTGGAAGAAAGAACAAAAGGCGCAAGTTGCTGATCAGTTGATCAAGAAGCAAGAAGTGAAGAAGGCTGAAGTTTCAACTGCGAAGAAGCAGAAATCGAAAGTAATGACCAATAAATCTGAAACAAAAGAATCGAAAGGTAAAAGTGTCATAAAATCAAATGACAATACCAAAGCTCAAAATGTTAAAACTGTTAAGAAGAAAGTGTCAAAAGGTAAGACAATCAAGTTTGTGTCTGCAGGAACGCTTGATTTGAACGGATCCTATGGTAAACCAATCAATTCTTCAATCAAATCTAACTCTGGTCTGAAAACAGGTTCAGGTCCTAAGTCTTCCGCTGTCAATGATAAAAGAATTGAATCTAAAAAGGTAACCAGACAGAACAGTTTAAAATCGAACCAAAGTCCCATGCAATCCAATTCACAATCAAAATCTCCACAAAAGAATCAAGTTAATCTAAAACCGAACAAAACTGATAATGAATCACGAGTGGGTTCAACATCAAAAGTGAACAATCGGCTCTTTAGGATTAGCAAGAAACATTGTGAGATTTGTGATCGTTATAACCATGCAACTGCTGAATGTTTCTTTAACAGGTACTGCAGTTACTGTGACAAAAGAAATCATTCTTCAGAAGAATGTTTTTATAACAAATTCTGTGAAATTTGTGAAAGGAGAAATCATGACACAAAAGATTGTTTCTTTCGAACAAACTCAACAAGAGAAATGACACCATTTTCAGATTTTCGAAGAAATCAGTCATTTGGTTTTCAAAATGTTAATCAAAGTCATTCTCCTGTTTTGAGAAAGTTTAATCGAAACAATTCAGTTTCTAATTTGTAGGTTAACAGTTTTAAACCAAGAGCTATGATGGTAAGAAATCAAAAGTTTGAAAATAACCTTGATCCTAAGTTAGGGGAAAGGTTTATTGCTTTGAGGAGAAAGCAATCAATGCACGCCAATGGGCGAAACAGTTTTCAGCATCAAAATCTCTTGAATGAAACAAATTTTCAAAATATTCAATATCAACAAGTTACTATTGTAGATAGATTCGGAAAACCCAAGACCGTGTGGGCCTGGGTTGACCAAACTAACTAAGTGATTGTTGAAATGCAGGTACGCCCAAGAAGACCTATCAACTCATGGTTCGTTGATAGTGGGTGTAGCCGGCATATGACAGGCAACCATGCCTTGCTTCAAGACTTTAAGCTGAAAAATGGTACACACGTTGCATTTGGAGGTGATGCAGGTGGTAAAATAACAGGAGAAGGAACCGTATCGAATGGGGTTATTAGTTTTGATAAAGTCAACTACTGTGCACAATTGAACTTTAATTTACTAAGTGTATCTCAAATCTGTGATAAATCTTATTCAACTTTATTTGATGATTCTTTCTGTTACATTCTCAAACCAGGTTTCAAGATTGACAATGAGTGGGTGGTGGTTAAAGCTCCAAGAGATCGTGATGTATACAAGCTTGATATGTCGCAGATTGATGCTGAAACCGAAACTACTTGTCTCATTGCACATGCTTCGAATGATGAGAGTCAGCTTTGGCATAGACGGCTGGGCCATTCAAACTTCAGAAACATGAATCGACTGGTGACTGGAAATCATGCTGTTGGAATACCATCGAAAAAGTTCTCTACAACTGATCTCTGTCCAGCGTGTTTGAAAGGAAAACAGCATCGCATGTCTTTTAAGTCCAAGCTAGAAAACTCCATTTCAAAACCCCTGCAGATGCTACATATGGATCTTTTCGGACCAACAAATGTGCAAAGCATCGGAAAGAAGTCTTACTGTTTTGTCATTATTGACGATTTCACTAGATTTTCTTGGGTTTATTTTCTGCATGTTAAATCTGAAACTACTGAGTTGTTAAAAGAATTTATTATCAAAGTTGAAAATCAGTTGGATTGTAAAGTGAAAACTTTAAGAAGTGATAATGGAACAGAATTTAAGAACGCTAATGTTGATTTGTTTTGTGCAGAAAAAGGAATTGCTAGACAATTTAGTGCTCCAAGAACGCCTCAACAAAATGGGGTTGCGGAACGGAAAAACCGGACACTGATTGAAGCAGCAAGATCTATGCTTGCAGATGCCAAAATCCCTATCACATTCTGGGATGAAGCTATTGCTACTGCATGTTTTGTACAAAACAGAACATTACTGGTTCAGGATAAACAGAAAACATCTTATGAGTTGTTATTTGGAAGAAAACCAAATATTTCATATTTGAAAGCATTTGGTTGTCCTGTATCGATTCTAAATTTAAATGATCATCTCGGGAAATTTGAGTCAAAATCTGACGATGGACTTTTCCTTGGTTATTCGTCTGTTTCTAAAGCTTATCGGGTTTTTAATAGCAAAACAAATACTGTTATTGAAACTATTAACGTAAAGTTCTTAGAAAATTCGTTTCCGTTAGTGGCGCATGGTCCCGAATGGTTATTTGATTTAGATTCGTTATCAAAATCTTTCAATTCTAACTTGTTTGATTTTTCAGGAAAAGCAAGGAAAGAATCAGGTGACTTGGGATGTTTTAGTGACGATTCTGATAATGACGAGGATGGCAATCTCAACTCTGAGTATCCGTTCATGTCATTTCATAATCATGATCATGTCAAATCTAGTCAAGCTCCGGGTCCTTCTGGTTCTCAAGAAGATCAAGAATCAAACAATCTTGAAGATGATGTTAACCCGCAAAGTTCTCCTAATGATGGGGGATCTGTTCAAAATCAACCATCATCAGATCCGAATGCTGAAGTTATTCCAGAATCATTTGATTACTTCATCAATTCACCAGATCAAGTCCCGAATTTCACTCCGCATACTTCTACAATACTACAAGATCTACCGAATCTGAATCATTCTAATCTGGAGAGTCAAGTGCAAGGAGATGTCATACCAACTCATCGAATTCACAAGAAACATCCTGTCTCTCAGATTATTGGGCCGTTGAATCAGAGAACTACAAGAAGTCAAACTGAGCAAGCAAATGTTTGTCTTTATTCATGTTTTCTTTCTCAAGTGGTGCCGAAGAACATTTCAGAAGCGTTACAAGATAATAGTTGGATTGAAGCCATGCAAGAGGAGTTACTTCAATTTCGCAAACAAGAAGTTTGGAAATTAGTGGACTTACCTGAAGGAGAAAATGCGATTGGTACAAGATGGTTGTACAAAAACAAGCCAGACGAACGTGGCATTGTTGTGAGAAACAAAGCAAGACTCATTGCACAGGGATATACTCAGGAAGAAGGCATTGATTATGAAGAGGTGTTTGCTCCGGTCGCAAGACTAGAAGCCATACGTCTTTCTTGCATATGCTTCTTTCATGAAATTTAAAGTATTCCAAATGGACGTTAAAGGCGCTTTTCTGTATGGACCGATTACAGATGATGTTTATGTCAGACAACCTCCGGGTTTTGAAGATCCTGACTATCCACATCGTGTATACAAGTTGAGTAAAGCTCTATATGGTCTACATCAAGCTCCGAGAATCTGGTATGAGACATTATCCAAGCATTTACTAGAACATGGATTTACAAGAGGTCAGATTGATCCAACTTTGTTTATGAAGAGGGAGAATGACGATTTATTGTGTGTTCAAGTATATGTGGACGATATTATCTTCGGATCAACCAGTGCGTCAATGTGCAAAGAATTTGAAGAAATTATGAAGTCTAGATTCCAGATGAGTTCAATGGGGGAGATTAATTTCTTTCTTGGATTACAAGTGAAACAATCAGCTGACGGAATTTTCATCAATCAATCAAAATTTGTTGAGAAGTTGTTGAAGAAGTTCAAGATGCAAGATTGTCAGACTATTCGAACTCCATCTGATGTGAATTGCAAGATTCAACCGGATCCAAAAGGCAAATCCGTGGATCAAACACTATACAGATCAATGATCGGTTCACTGATGTATCTTACTGCATCAAGGCCAGACATCATGTATGCTGTATGTGTGTGTGCAAGATATCAGTCTGATCCAAAAGAGTCGCACCTGGTTGCTGTTAAACGTATTTTCAGATACCTTAAAGGGAAACCGAATCTTGGGTTATGGTATCCTTATGAAGGCAATTTTGAATTATATAGTTATTCTGATAGTGACTTTGGTGGTTGTGCTCTTGACAGGAAATCGACTACTGGTGGATGTCAATTTCTGGGTCCTAGACTTGTTTCTTGGCAATGCAAGAAGCAAACCAACGTTTCTGTATCCACAGCTGAAGCAGAGTATATCGCTGCATCTGCAGGATGTTCTCAAGTTTTATGGTTACAAAACCAATTGCTTGACTACGGGTTTAACTTTCTCAAAACCCCTATTTACATAGACAATACTGCTGCTATGTTCATTACTGCTAATCCTGTTCAACACTCAAAAACCAAACATATCGAAATTCGATATCACTTTTTAAGAGACAACTCTGAAAAAGGTTTAATAATTTTAATTAAAGTTCATACCGACAAACAACTAGCAGATCTTTTCACAAAATCCTTTTTGTCAGGACGGTTTGAATTCTTAATTCAATCCATAGGATTACTCAATCATGATTGATTCTATTTTTCGAAAACAAAACAAAATCAGAAAAATATAAAATCCAAAAATATAATAAGTCGATGTCAGGTATTGATTCCTTTGTCTTTTATTTTATTGTTTTGCATTGTGTGCTTGCATGAAAAAGAAAAATAGAAAAGCAAAAACAAAATATAAAAACAAAAAGAAAAGAAAATATCATGTCATAAGAATCTATATTGCAAAAAGTGAGAAATGATAGTTACACTAGACATTATTTGTTACATCATTTTTAAATAAAGACTGATGAATGTTAATTGATGTGCTAGACAGCTCAGGCAATTAGACTGAACAAGTAAGTTGATTGTTGACAAACATAAACTTAATGATCTTTGTGTTAAGTTCCATTGTTATACATGTCTAGATATATATCTTTTGATACATTGCTTGTGATGATAGTTGTGCATGATCAGGTAACGATGCAGTCTATTCAGTGTGATGAACCGCATCGTGAGCTTCTTTGTTGTGGTATCCACAGACCTGAAGTCTCACACGAAGTCTCTTTTGAGCTTCAAGATGCAGCAAAAGATTCCCAAAGATGGAACAAAAAGAGTCCCAAATGTGGACCATCACCAAACAAAAATTCCAAAAAGGAATTCAGAAGATTCCCAAGGGGAACGATAGGAAATGAAAAATTCCAAAATGGAATTAAAAAGAAGTCCCAAAGTGGACCAAATCCAAATAGAACCCAGATTCCACACTGTTTATGACTGTAAGTGACCAGATTTTTGTGCAATATGCATTCAGGCAGTGATTGATAAGGAAATATGTTGATATATGTATACATGTGGGTCACATAAGTCATTCTAATCGAACCTTAATTATCATCATGATACTGAAAAAGTAAGTGTGTCAACTCGAGCTAATTGGTATGTTTTCATATCATCACTCAATCAAACATAAGTCAAATGTCTATTCAAAACTTGCAAAACATGTTCAGATAATGTGTGGTATGATCTCACGGCGATATTTTGATTCATTGCATTGCATATGTCTTTATTTTAATGTGTGTGCTTTGTCTGTGTGCAGGCATTTGGAATCTTTATTGACACATCGACATCCTTGTTAAACTTAAAAATTTCAAAGAAATTTCAAGTTTAGGGGGAGAATAAATTGAGGAAAATATCTACAAAAATCCAAAAATATTTTTGAATAAGTGTTTTGAATGAACAAGATTATGTGGTATGAAAAGCAAAAGTATTGGATGTGTTAAAAACAAACCCAAGGTCTTGCAATGTGATTTTCAGAAATTGCTTCGGGATATAAAAATGTTGGTTGTGCAAAAACATTTTTGACAAAGAAAAAGAAAAATGAATGCAATTGGAATTAATGTTATTGTCTTGTTTAATGTTGTTGATAATTAATGTGACAAATTCCTTTAAGGATATCTTGTCTAATTAATATGTCGAGAATGTTTGCAGGTGCAATAAATGCAGTTGAAAAAGTCAACAGACGAGAAAAAGTGAAGAAAATTGTTCAGTGTTGTAGCCGGGCAAAGAATATCATAACACTATTTAGCCGGGTAATGAACACACTGTTCAGCCGGGTAAAGTTGTGAGTTTGATACAAGCCGGTGATTGAGAAAAAGAAGTGAAGCCGGGTGATGATATTATGACTACTGTACAGCCGGGCAATGAACATGTCAAATACCTGCCGGGTGAAGGTCATAGATATCTGCCGGGTGACTAGTTGTGTCACTATATAGCCGGGTGAAGAAATGTTGTCACTATACAGCCGGGTAAAAGAAAGAAGTCTTATCTTGCCGTGTAAGTGTACAACACTGTGTTGCCGGGTAATAGTGGAAGCAACTTAGTTGCCGGCTGAAGAAGAAAGCATGCCGGGTGAAATAGAAGACACTGTGTTGCCGGTTGAAGAGGAAAGCATGCCGGGTGAAAGAAAAGCAACTGTGTTGTCGGGTGATGAAGAAAGGTTGCCGGGTGATGTTTTGAAGACGACTATACTGCCGGGTGATGAATAAAACCAATCAGGTGTAGTTGTTCCTAACCTTTACCCGTCACTACAGTGACTTACCCGTCTCTACAGTGTTTGACCCGTCAAGTGTTTTTCACATGTTATATGTTGACCCGTCACATGTTGAGACTTGTCTCAAAGTAATTGACCCGTCCCAACAGTACATGACCCGTCTCAACAGTGCTTGACCCGTCAAGGCTTATTGGACTTGTTATGTTTACCCGTCCCTTTTGTTGACCCGACACCTCAAAGTTTGACCTAATTTTTAACCATATAAAAACCCGCCTCTTCACAAACACTTATCATTTTTCACTCACATTTTCAAGCAAATCCTCTGCACATTAAATCGTTGTTTATCATATTCAATCGTTTGTTCTGTAACAAGTTTGATCGATTGAATAAGGTATTGTCCTTGTGATTTGTTCTTGATAAACCTGCAAATCGACCGATAAAATGAAAAACGATGATGAACGGTGTTTTTGATCACTGAATCGACACTTTGATTGTGTGTGTTAAAATCTAAATCGAATGTTGTTTTAAGTGTAAAATCTGTCGATCATTAACAATCAATCACTCATTTGCACCAAAATTCATTAAAATCAACTGAATCACTCAAATTACCTTATAACTGTCAACCGCCATTGATGACCTGTTTCAAGCTCATAAATATTAAACTTCAAAATGATGAAATGTGTGTTAAAAGTGACAAATCCTTGTTAAAACTGAACTAAAACATGTTAAACAACTTCATCATATAAATATCAAATTTATGTTCTTAAGTGATAAACTGTTGTATTGAAAAATGTTGTATAATCATTAAAATTCAAAGTTGTTTTGATCAAAATGATGAAAATCAGGTTGTTAGAACAATTTAGGAGTTAAAATGATTATGTAAATGTTTTGCTTTATAAGTTTTGTTCAAACACTTAGGAAATATTTGAAGTTTATTGATGAAAAATCTAACACATTTGTCTTGTTTGTGTTTTGTTTTGTTTTGACAGATGGAGAATTTGAAGTTTGAGCCCAAACACAATCTGGTGGCATGCTTAGATGAGTCTATCCCTGAAACTGAAGGTTACAGAGATATGATCAGATTCATAAAGAGGACAAAGTATGTATATGCTATGTGTGCCAAACCGGTCATATATGCAAGATTCTTAAAGAGTTTTTGGAGAACAGCTGAAGTGATCAGAAATGATGATGGAGTTGCTGTTGTTAGAGGAAACATTACCAGAGAGTTAGTGTTGACTGTATCTGAAGAAGTAATCAGAACAGCATTAAGGATAGATGATGATGAGATAGGGGCTAATGATGAGTTGACTATGGCTGAATGTCAAACGTAATTTGTAAATATGGGACATCCTCCTACATTTCCAAAGTCACAATTTTACAGAGCAAGGTTGGGAAAGAAATGGAAGTTGTTGTGTTATGTTGTTCAACAATGCATGTCAAGGAGAAGTGCTAGTTTCGACAACTTTCCTTCTGACATTGCATCCCCAATAGTTGCCATAGCTGAAAACAAACCATTTAACATGTCAAGGTGGATCATGAATGGGTTTGTATTTAACTTGGTTAAAGGCAAAAGATTCAAGTTTCTCATGTACCCGAGATTCTTGCAGTTGATGATAAATGTTGCCTATCCTATCATCAGAACTGAAGGTTATCCTGGAGGTATCCTGTATACAGAAGACATGAACGATCTATCTTACAGAAAGATGAGTATCGGGAATGTTCCAAGTGTTGATTTGTTTGACTATTTGAGAGATATAGCAAACAATGAAGAAGATGTTGAGGTTGTTTATCATCACATATCTAATGGAGAGATTGTGAATCCGTTAGATCTTGTTGATGAAGAGATTGATGATGATAGTGATGATGGTCAAGATGATGATAATGATGATGAAGATAGTGATGATGATAGTGGAAATGATGATGGTGATGTTGCTGAATCTGATTCAGAGGAGGCAGAGATTGAGGTAGCTGAACCAATGGAATTGGAGACAGAAAATGTTGAAGTCATTGAACCTGCCTTGATTGAAGAACCTGTTGAGGTTACTTGGGTTGAAAAGTAGGTAGAAGTTGATGTTGCTAAGCCTATCACAAAACAGTATGTTAGATCTCGAAGATCTAAATCTGTTGTTGAGAAAGTGTTGAGTGAGCCTGAACAGATAGATGTTGTTCAAATTGCTCAGGAAGTAATGGCCGAGGCTGAAACTATTGCACAGATAGTTGATGAAGCTGATGCTGGCATTAATGATCCTATTCCTGTTGATATACCCACCACATCATCTCAGTTTGCTGAAAACATTGAACAAATTTTGGAGTCTTCGCCAAAAATTGTGTCAAGTGTTGATGAAAATGAAGATAAGAAGAAAATTATTGAGTTAGAAGAGATGGTGGCAAAGTTGTTAGAGACGAATGAACTGTTGAAAGCTTCAAATGATAGAAAAAAGAAAAGACTTGAAGAGTTTTGGGCTACTCACAATCAGAATCTGGAAACTTTCAAAGCATTGGATACTGATCATCTTAAATTGAAGATTGAACATGACGAGTTGAAAGCTAAATATGATAGATTGAAGGAGGAACATGAAAACTTAGAGTATGATCACAAAGAGTTGAAGGCTGAATGCAATACTCTTGAGGCAGAAAAAGAGATGTTGGAGAAATGGTTAGAAGAAACTCGATCGAAGAAATCCGGGTCCACATCTGATAAAGATTTTTCAGACGAAGTGATGGAAGTGTCTGAACCTTCTCAAACAGCAAAAGTATACTATACCCGAGCACGTGGTACAACTAATGTGGGTATAAGGGTGGAAACTCCAATTGTTATTCCCGATGAAGCTGTTGCTGATTCTGTCAATACTGACAAGGCTGAGGGAAAAAGAAAGTTAGATGCTGTACCGGAGATTACTGGTGGTGAAGGTAGTTCGAAAAAGGCAAGGATTGAAGAAATAGTGCAGATTGAGCCGATTCAATCTGTAGCTATAGTTGAAACTGAGATGGTTGAGCTGGCAAAGGCAGATGAGATTGTAACTGAGGTTGAAATTGATAAATCAGTTCAGATTGAGCCGATTCAATCTGAATCTGTTATAGTTGAAGAATTGCCTGAAACTGTTGAGGTTGTAGAGGATGTGCCTGAAACTGTACCAGAAGACGCAAGTCAGTTTGAGCCGGTTCAAACTGACAATGCACCAATGATTGAGGCATTAGATGATTTGGACGATATAGATTTTACTGAGTCTGAACCAGAAGCTGAACCAGAAAATAATCCTGATCACGAGATTCCAGATGATTTAGATGAAAGATTTGCTTATCTTGAGAAGATGAAATACAATCCTGTGTTTCTGAATGGGCTGACTGTGAGTCAAATAAACGAAGAATATGAAAAGTGTCTGATAGCTCAAGATAAAGCTGCTGCTGATGAGAAAGAGTTTATCGTTGAGATGGGAGAATGGACACCGCTGCAAGAAAGTTTGAACATCGAAGATTTGCCTCCAACTGAACTGTATCACCAAAATCCTGAAGAGATGTCTAGTAGGAATATGCGAGATTGGTTGAGCTCAAGGAATTATCCTTATAAGACATTGAAGAGATTGAAACAAGAGTCGCTGAGGAAAATTGTTGTTAGTTTCATGAAGACGGAGAAAATGTACAATCGTATGTTTTATTTGGACTACAACAACCCTCAATACTATGAGCTGACTAAAAGATACAAAGTTCTTGGACCAGAAGAGATACCGGTGATGGCGTTACCTGAGAATGCACATAAGAAAAGGCATGAGTTGATGGACATGTTCCCAAGTGAAGTTAAGTCATACAACATACCTATGGATGTACGTGAATCATGGCACAAATCAACCACAGCAGGTGACGTTGTGAGGTCACTGCTGAGCAAGGGTCAGTCGATTGCTGAACTTCTTGATTCAATGATCGTACCAGAAAAGTCCAAGAAGGTAAAGATTATAGCGTGGAAATATGACGAAGTGTTCGATGCATTCATGATAAAAAGAGTTAATGGTTTATGTGATGTATACCATTACTACTCTAGCATCTTCAAGTTAGAAGTTCAAGACTTGAAAGAACTGCACAAACTTAGGCTGATAAATCACACGCATGCTGAGCGTGGTGATAAATGTGCAATGCTGTTGGATGCCGGGATAGCCAGATCACCGAAATATCTAGACTTCAGAGGCCAACAGGAGGACAGTGCATATGTTCAGGCGAAGAAAGAAAGAAAGAAAAAGAAGTTGGTTGTCAGTGAGGACATGTACTTGGAGGAATTTTCTGATGAGTATTTTGATAAGGTAACCAATCCGGGACTGAAAGTGATTGATGGTTCTCAAATGACAAAGCCAATACTTAGAGTTTTCTACAATCAAGAAACTTTTGAGTTGAAGCTTGTTCGAAATTTGGACGATTGGGATAAAGATATGATTACTTTATTCAGTACTTTTAAGCTGAAACTGCTGCATCCATCATATATTGATTTTCTGAGAAGTTGCAGAATGGAAAAATGCAAAGATAAACCGGCTGAAGCTGATCGAAAACTTTTTGTTGTGATGATAGAAGTGATAGCAGCTGCATCAGAAAAGATTCGAGTATGGAAGGCATTGCTCAATTCTAATCTTGTGAGGGTTGACATTCCGGAGATAGAATTTATGAGGATTACTGCGAAGGGTACTTTAGAAGTACAAGTCAAGGGGAAGGAGATGCCTTATGAATTTTATGCTAACATTGATTTTGCAGGTTTAAATCTTGACTCTTTGAGACGCATGAATGCCTGCCCAATCCTTACTAACGAGTCTAAACCGAGACAAGCAAAGATAGCAGAAAAGTTCAAGTCTTGTATAGAAGAAGCACTGAAGGAACAAGAAGAGTTTAAAGGAAAAGAGTTGCTGAATATCAAAGAGGAACCAGAAGATTGGTAAAAAGAGATTGAAGCTGAAAAGGATGAAAACTATTGAAGATTTTGCTGAAGATTCAAAGATAAATCTTAGGGGGAGTACTGTTAGGGCTATTTCCTAGATTAAGATTTACTTTGTATTTGTTTATATGTTTATGTATAGTTTAGGGTCTATTTTGTAATATTCCTTAAACTTATTATTGTTGCTTAAAAGCATGTAGTGAGAGAGTGTGAAGAGGGAGGCTAGATCACAATTCACGTAATAGAGAGAACTTAGTGTGTGTGATTTATTTTTCTCCTGCACTTGTATTACAAATCTGCTTTGATCATCAATATACAAAAGAGAATTATTAGTATGAATTGTGTTAATGATTAAACTGTGTTTGTGTATGATATATTCTGATCATTGAGCGATATTCACGATCCAATTGAACCTATCAGTAATTATAAGTTCGTCCTTCTTTTCTTAATTTTAGTTAAAAAATTCGAACTTTTAATCGGTTAGGAGTCGATAACGATTCACTATTGATGGTTGTCAAACAAGTCTCTTGTATACGATATCGGACATAGCTTGTCTACACACGACCGGTACACTTGCCGCATGTGTGAGTTTTTTTGGGTTTTCCAGCTTATTTTAAAACCTGAGTTTGTGATATGTTTTATCTAATATATACAATTTTCACACATCAAAAACCTAACCAAACTAATAACAAGATAAAATCTACATCTTTTATCTCCGGTCTCAAGATAGGCTAGAACATCGATCCATAATCACAACAAAAACCTATCTTATGGGGGGCTATTCCTAGATCTACACACATAGTATCTCAACAAGTTCTTAAAACTAAAAATATGAACTTTATCATCAAGTTACTAAATCAAGATAATTCCATCCACAATTAAGATATGTTTATAACGCAAATCACATGATAAATACTCGTTTTGCATTCAGTAATTTCTCAACACACTCATCCAATATAATTAAATCAACCAAGAGTCGTCAAATTTACCAACATTCATCCATAATGGTGTATGGAGTTACCCTAAAAGTCCCCAAAAGGTTGCATACATAGTGAAATTTTATGGTTTTTTCTCAAGCATGGATGTTACGCCCCTCTACAATTTAGGTGATTCGTGGTGCATCGTGCTATGACAGAGCAATTTTTAAAGAGCTGACAAGGTTATGCACCCCTCTTCGTGCATTAGATCTTTAATTTTTCTAAAAATCTTCAATTCATCATAACCTCTTGCTCGAGTCTCGGTTTTTGCTCAAATTTCTTTTGTTTTCTTCACATTTCCACCTTGAATACACTTCTATTATTCAAGCTTACCTAAAACAAAAGCTAAATAAAATAAATAACTAAAAACTAAAGATATTTACATAAAATAGGTTAAATGTGATGTATATATATATATATATATATATATATATATATATATATAATTAAACCATGTGTTTAACTACACATCAATCAACACCCCTAATTTTTTCTTCAATTGACACACGATTTCTCAATCTTCATCCGAATCAACGATTTGTTGATCTTCGAAGTGGAAACAAATTCATTTCTGATTGAAATCACATCAATATTCTTCAATCCTTCAATTACAAACTCACTTGTTTCTATTGGTTCCAAAATCTCTTTACATATCGTTTGAAGCTCAATTCATCCACCAAAATATGTTGTTTTTTCTTGTTTTTTTCCTAACATCAATTAATCTGTTCATATCATCAAATCGATTCCCAAATCGATCTTGTTGTTGTAACCGTGGGTTCGAAAGCAAATTCAGGTTAATAGGAACTGGAATTGGAACATAACATTGCCGAAAGCCTAACCCTAGATTTGATTGATGATTCAAAATCCGTTCACCGGACTTGAAATTGTTCAAATTAGAATAGTTATACAGCAGTTGTTGTTGTTGTTGTTTATTGTTCAAATAAGAACAAAATTCATTCTCCGATGAACCTTTTCGTTGATGCGATTGTGCTCGTTTAAGGTAACCACTAAGGCGTTTGAAACATGTTGGTCTGTCACACCCTCACTTTTCTTCAAACTGGGTATCTGATATGCGTGTGACATACAAGGATCTCAAGACATTAGTTTCAGTTAACACTGACTCAATAATTTAACAAAAGTTTAACTTTTACATTAGCCCAAAGCTTAGGGCATAAAATGTAAATTTCAAAGTTTAGCGGAAATTTTTAAAATAAACCTAAATGTTTGAATAAACCTAGGCTTAATAGTCTAGCACAAAACCAATAAACACATGTGCTCATAGTCTAGCACGAAACCAGTAAATAGTGTTCTCAATAGTATAGCACAAAAACTGACAATTGTTTTCAAAAGACCAACAATTGTATGTACTCCCTCCGTCCCATTAGAAGTGTCCATATTGCCTTTTTTAGTTGTCCCATTTAAAGTGTCCACTTTTAAAATTTATTGGTAAACTTCCAAATTTGCCCTTAATAACATAAAACAAACAATATGATGGACCCACAATAATATTTATTGTCAAGGGTATTATTGTCAAATGACAAGCAAAAATACCCATCATTTAATGTGCCTAAAACTTTGTGTTTTTCAAACTAGGACACTTCTAATGGGACGGAGGGAGTAATAATTATAATAGTAAAAGAGATGACTCATGCATGCAATACCCTACGTGCACAACTTTTAGCTCCATGAGAAAACATACTTAAAAATTTCAATACAAAGGTTGATGAGTTCAGTGAGTTATTTATGAATAGTAGATAAACAAAGAGATGGTTTTCGAATAAAATCGTTTACTGTTGCTGGTTTGCAAGACCACCTCTCTTACTACTTGAGCACGTCGAGATCAAACTGAATGTTACGCTTTGCCTTTTCCCCATCACACTAGATGACCAAATGTTTAAAAAACAATCTGCACCACTAGGATCACTACCACAATGATGGGGTCTACCGAACTCGGTAGTACTACTCAAATTTCCCCATTATACCCACTTTATATTAATAATCTCGACTTAAAAAAAGGACTTTATAGATCGAATAGTTTATGCTTAGTAAAATAAGCCATTAGATTATAGAAATTATTTATCAAATGAGTTACCCAAGGCTCTGCCCGAAGGGCTAGGGGTGTTCAAAGTCAGATATCCGGATTTTGGATACACGAATTTTCGGACATTCAAAAATTTCAGATAGTGATTTTCACTATTTGTATCCGAAATTTCGGATACCCGAAAGTTCGGATACGGATTCGAATAGTATCCAAATATCCGAAAAATTTGAATATTTCTTATTTTTTATGCATTTGTATTTGCATTTCATTCAATCCAAAATTAGCCTTAATGTTAAGAAACTAACCAAAAAAATCTTAAGACAATTAAAGTCAAAGTACAAATATCTAAATAACAAGTTATTTAATCAAACATCAACTCCAAACGTTTCAATAAATTCAAATAATCCTCCACTCTACATATCTGACAAGTCCGCTACTTGTCTCATGACCACGACTTATAAGTCAACAAAAAAAACTAACTAAAAATCAAATATTGGAATTTCCGTAACCATAAATACATGATTATGAAGTTTTTTTGGAATTTCTCACACTTTTGAAAAACTAATAATAAAATCAAATATAAGTTATGTCTTGGTTATTATAGAAAATAATATAAAAAAAGACAATAAAGAATACTATAAAAAAGTACAAATGCGTTTACAAGGTAAAAACGTGATCGGAGGCGTGCATCGGTGGGTTGTCGACTTGTCAGAGCGTGCGACAGTGGGTTGTCGGAGCGTGCACCGGTCTAAGGCCGGAGGGTGGAGGGTGTTAATGTAATTGGAACACTAAATACATGTTAACTTTAAAGTTTACAAGCATAGTTTTATAAATATATTAAATACATAATCTAAAAAAAATTTGGTTTTCGGATAATCTGAATATCCGAACTATTTCAAAATCACTATCTGAACTCGAATCCGAAAATTTGGGTATCCGAAGTTCGGACATCCGAATTTTTGGGTATTTCGGGTTCGGAATATCGGGTTTTCAGATGCGGTATTTTTGAACACCCCTAGCGCTACCCAAAGGCATATTAAAACGGTTTGTATGTTTTCTCCTCGAAAGGATTTAAAAGCGGGCAAAGAAACTCACATTTGAAGCGCATAACAAAAATAACCACAAGTCCAACTAGAGGCCCTAGATCGCCCTACGACCTGCTTTAATAATTATTTACTAATTAAGGAGTATTAACTAGGAAAATGTAAGTAACATATATATGATATGGTATTCGTTAGGGTTTCGCATTTTCTGTTCCAGAATTCCCAATCAGCTAGTAACAGTGCAACAGTCAATCACGTAACCCAAACATATATATGTCACGTACTTTTAGGCAATACTTATTAACGTCACATAATCCACACATTCATGTAATCATAGATGCGTATTACACATAACCATCATGTTCACAATATCATAACATTAACTTAATCCACACTTCATGTAATCTACATTACCAACATCACCATATCATGTATTCACAAACATATATGTGCTACGGCTATATATACATCCATGTATATATATTACTCGTGTGTTATGACAAATTAAGAAGTTACTTCTAACATCAAGAAATCAACACTCATCTTGAATATACATACGCATTGATTACATACATACACATTGCTGATTTATCTTATACGCATGCATGCATGCACATACATGCGTACACACTACTTTATATACATCTAAACATGCAAAATTTCTGCTGCATATATATATTCATACTGCTGATTTCATGCATACAATTACTCACCTACATCTACATTCACATGCACATATCTATACATACATTCATACTTAATCAAATTTTGTTTTTTCGATACACATATCCAAGTACATACTTGCTACTGTTTCGATTTCTTCTACATGGATACTCACATACTGCAGCTTTTATTTCCATATACACACACATACTGATTTCACATCCTTATTTCTGCAATTACATACATACATACATACCTACCTACGCATACATACATACATACATACTATTATATCCACACATTCCGCGCTTTACGAATCTATACATGCTGATGGATGTACATACATGCACATATAATAAATGTCCTTTTAAATTACTGATTCATAACATATACCTACATTTACATACAGACACTACATAGTAAATAGTAATATATACATACATTCATACATAGGATACATACATATACTCAATACATTTGACTGCTGCGCGCTCTATATCCATATACGTATACGTTGTTGTTTCATTCTTGTACACACATACATACTCTTGATGTTGCTACTCTGATTCGTTTAAACAACGCGAAGTGCTGTTGTTATGATACGTGCATGGAGTTATTGCATGAAGTTTTCATTTTAGTTATTTACATATATTATTGTTTTAGAGTTTTAAGTCACATGTGTTTTAATTAGTGAGTCATTAAGTAGTTAGGATAGTGAGGAAATAAAGGATAGTGGGTGGTTTCCCCAACATTGTCCATGTGAGGTAGTGGTAGGTTAGTATTGTTATTTTTTTCCTTTAAATTGTTCCTTAAGCTTCGTATGATATTATGCAGAAAGAATTGAGTTCTAAACCTTGTCTATTTTCTTCAAGTCTCCATCTATTTTCTTTAGGCCATTGATAACTAATCGGATCCACTCTAACAGTGGTATCAGAGCAGTGTTGATCCAATGGAAACCCGAAAAATCTCCAATGCCGAATTTCAACAGCAAACCCAAGACCGCCTTGCTCAACATGAAGCCATGTTAGAAAGGATTTTGGGCGAGATACAGAGTCTTAACGCCTCTATGCAAGCCAGGCATGGACAGAAGCCGGAAGGGTTCGGCGCCGGCGGGGCACTTGCTATAACCAACCATAAGCCCTACTTGAAGCTCTCGTTTCCCCGTTTCAGTGGGGATGAACCCACCGGCTGGTTGTATCAAGCTGATCAGTACTTTGAGTTCCAAAATGTCGCCAATGAAGACAAGGTGAATCTCGCTTCCTTCCACCTGGACGGAATCGCCCTTCAATGGCACCGTTGGATCACAAAATCCAGAGGACCAATGACTTGGGATGAGTTTTCTCGGGCCCTTCGGACTCGTTTTGGTCCTACAGATTATGAAGATCCAGCAGAAGCATTATCTCGCCTCAAGCAAAATACAACAGTGGTTGCTTACCAAGAGGAATTTGAACGCCTCTCCCACCGTGTTGATGATTTACCAGAGTCCTTCTTGATTGGTTGCTTTGTAGGGGGACTCAAAGAAATTATCCGTTTAGGGGTAAAACTGAAATCCCCAAGATCCCTGACAGATGCTATCGGTTTGGCTAGATTAGTGGAGGAGAAGCTTAATTTGGATCACACGCCCAAATCGGTTGACAGCCCAAATAGTCCACCTCCAGTTTAGGGCTTATTGGGTCCGGCTCCCACACCACGGTTAGCCCTTCCGGCTCCTAATCCAGCCCGTCGCCTAACAAGTGCAGAAATCCGTGATCGTCATGCTAAAGGGTTGTGCTACTATTGTGACGAGACGTACAAGCCTGGTCACAAGTGTATTAAGCCACAGCTAATGATGATCGTCGACACCGACCACGACCCTGACGTTCACCTTGAGGACAAGGCGAATTCAAGCGGGGTGGATTGATACGTGCATGGAGTTAT
Source organism: Tagetes erecta (assembly GCA_030867185.1). Lineage (NCBI taxonomy): Eukaryota > Viridiplantae > Streptophyta > Magnoliopsida > Asterales > Asteraceae > Tagetes > Tagetes erecta. The sequence continues at coordinate 23,093,554 of CM061491.1, forward strand.
TGCATGAAGTTTTCATTTTAGTTATTTACATATATTATTGTTTTAGAGTTTTAAGTCACATGTGTTTTAATTAGTGAGTCATTAAGTAGTTAGGATAGTGAGGAAATAAAGGATAGTGGGTGGTTTCCCCAACATTGTCCATGTGAGGTAGTGGTAGGTTAGTATTGTTATTTTTTTCCTTTAAATTGTTCCTTAAGCTTTGTATGATATTATGCAGAAAGAATTGAGTTCTAAACCTTGTCTATTTTCTTCAAGTCTCCATCTATTTTCTTTAGGCCATTGATAACTAATCGGATCCACTCTAACATGTTACTGTTCGACAACAGTAACCAGGAGGAAGTGAGAGCAGGAGACGAGAGATTGATGCTGGTGTGTGTGTGTGTTTTATTTTTGAAAAAGCCGAAGAAGAAGACGGGTGAGGAGGTACTAAGGGTTGGGTAACTAGTTTAGAATTTACACTTTGCAACTCGAAGGTTTATTATTTTTAATTTAACACCTAATAATATTTACTTTCAGTATTACAAAACAAACACCAACCTTTACAGGGGCGAAGCTTAGTTGAGACGGGGGAGGGTCACGGCCTCCCCACTTTTTTCCGTCCGAAATGTTGGTTTGTTGGTCGGTAGTTGATTTTTTATATATATATTGGGTTTGGCCCCCCTGAAATAAAGCGTTTTAAGATTTTGGCCCCCTGAAACAAAGCGTTTTAAGATTTGGCCCCCCTAGCCTCTAAATCCTGGCTTCGCCACTGAACCTTTATATACTTTAGTTCTTGAAAATGAGCAAGCACTTATTAATAAAAACTTAACAGAAATGAGCGAGAATGAGTAAATAGTGTTAACCTGAAATTACAGGTTGTCCCATCATATTTTTGCTATAAGAATTTTTTCCCGAAAATTGCGTCGCTTCATTGGATGTCTGCCAGGAAAATGAACAAACTGGAAGAAAAATTTGTAGGTTATTACATCATTCCCTTGTTGAAAGAAATTTCATCCCGAAATATAACCATTAGCATTAGCATATGGCGTTTATGTTTCGAATAGTGAAGGATGCTCGTACATTATTATATTTTCTGCTTACTTACATGAACTTTGATTCACTCTTTGAATTTCAATGGACTTTAATAATAAGAATCTTATTATGTTTGAGTGTTTTGAATTCTCGGCTCACCAATTCAACTAGTTCCTCAAAGAAAAGTAACTGTTCATCACCTTATATTATATTGAGTGGAATGACGAGTGTCTCCCTAGACATGCACTTCATTAGGTTGGAGATGCGAGAAATTGGAACAATCTGCTGCAGGATTTCAAATGGTCCGATTCATCGCAGTTTGATGAAATTGCAAAGTTTCGAAAATCCTCCGGTTATAAAGAACGATTTATATTCAGAATGTTTCAAAAATTTTGATCAAGGAGCTTTAGGTTTTCAAGGATCTAGTACTAAAGAGTTAATATATAAATATAAATTGTTAAATTGAGACTGCTTGTGTATGCTGTAAAGAAGAGATGAACTATCCACCGCGTGAAGGTACTTTGCTTTATTAAAAGGAGCGTCGTCAAAACTAGAACATCCTGGATATCATAAAATTCTAAGAATAGATGGAGAATGATGAATAATGACTACTTATATGTTTGGAAGTACATGTTTTAAGCAAAAATGATCAAGAAATTTAATAAGTATTTCTATCTTTGATAATTATGAGATTTGTTGTGGTCGAGAGAACAAGTGGTTATTGTACGACATAGAATAATATGTTTTCAAAGTTTACATACTGAAGTAGTGCTAAAATAGAATAGTTGATGTCACATGAGTTATTCCTAAGACTTTGGAGTACAACGGGTTTTCTCGTTGAAGAAATCTGCGTGTTACAGTCACAAGTGGACGTGGGGTATACAATATGCCAAGTATTTTCTCATAGGGAAAGTTTTCATAAATCTTGTATTTCTTCTCCAATAGAAGATTAGTTTAATTGTGTAGGTCGTTTAGGGTGACGTAACAGTATTCATTCTAAGATAAGGTAGTTTACGAATATATTTTATAAGGGTTCAAAACAATAAGATGCTAGCAAGGATTTTGATATTAAGATTCATCGGGTGGTAGTGTTTGAATTCTTCGTTAGAGTGTTTAAAAGATGATGAGAGATAACAGTCCGGTTGAGGCATAGAGTTTAACAGATCAGATAAGGATATTATGTTATTTCATTACTTGAGTTGTGTAGCTTTACTAGTTTCCTTAAGCATGTAGTTTCTTCTTTTAGGGTTTTCATGTTTAGAACGATTAGCTAACAATTGCTTACATTGCGCCTCAAATAGTTTTATCAAGGAAGTTAACTATATACAAAGTAGAATCTCTTGGATAGACTGAAGCTTGAAAGAAGCATATTGCACGCTTGGAGTGTCAAATGACCATGAGACATCATTTATTAAATTTCTAGCAGCTACAAAGATGTATAGGGATGAAACGAAATGAGAGTTTGTATGCTGAATAGTAATAGATAAGGCTCACGTAGAACGCTAGTTGGCATAATTGTTTATTAAGGGTTGTACTATTCATCACTTGAATCCTTAGAGTCATGGAACATATCTGATATTCATGGTTATATACTCGGGGAGTGTACGTTACAAAAATCACTTAGTTTTTTTGTTATCACTGTGGGCAATAGATACCTAAAAGTTATAAGTGTCTAGGTGTATAGCGGATTACCTTATTAATGATAGATAGGATAATGTTCTTAGTACTCATGTAATCGTAAAAAGTTCGAATGTGATCGATTATAGGCCCGCGACATCCAGTGGTGGATCCTAAACATTTTCAGCACGGGGGCTGAAAATTACAGGATCCGAAATTTTTTTTCTTATCACTATGTTTCAGGTTATATTTTTCGGGTTGAAGAATTGATTCGGGTCGGGTCAAACAATAACAACACTAGATGTCTAAATTTCTCCATTCAAACAAATGATTCAACTAACACATTACACATATAAAAACTAGATAAGTGTTAACAAAACAAAGATCTAAAATATATGATAATACAAAAGAAATTGTGGGTAACTTAAAAAAGAATTACAACGCTACGGTAATGTATATTTGGGTTTTTGTGGCCCACTACCCAATTAAATCAATGGGCTAATGTGTAGTTTAGCCTAAGAATTTGTTACTTGTGTTTAAATTGTAATAGACTAATGACCCAAGTACCCGATTACCCAACTATTATACATGTCGTTTATTATTGACGGGGGCGAGCCGCGAGCTCAATATATATATATATATATATATATATATATATATATATATATATATATATATATATATATATATATATATATATATATATATATATATATATATAGGGGTGAGATCCATTGAAAACAACATTATATTTAAAAACACTAAAAACCAAAGAGTTTTGGTCTTTTACATATTAGTGGCAGATTTGTAAATAACTTGTATATTTTAAGTAAATATTGAAACAACAAGGGTAATCTCGGTATAACTTCCTATAGAATTTTGGATACAATCTAGTTATCTCCACGTAATCTTTTTGAATTCAAAAGATTTTCAAAATCATAATCCCGTATTTTCAATTCCACAATGCGTAAACTAGGTTAAATCTCAAATCAATCAAGCAATTTGACATTGTTCAACTGGTTACACAAATCGCACATCACAAAAGTGAAAAAGAAGCCGAAGGTGCTAAATCAATCTTGCTAACTTGGTATTACATGCAACAGGTAAGTAATAGTTTTGGTTTTTATAAGTAATTAGTATTATGTTGTTTATTGGAACTATTAATAGAGAATCAAATACATAAAGCGATGGCGATTGACAATTTTGATATATGGGAGTAATATTAAGTTTAATACATATGCGTATGTCTTCTTTAAACAGTGATATATGGATTAAACCTTATTAGGTTTGTGTTTTTGACTGTTAAATTTGGTGTGTGTATCTTGTTATTACATATTGGTATTACATGGAACATGTTAGTAAATGTTTTCGATTTTTAGAATTGGGGGTCGATTAAGAATTTTGAGTTATTTGAAGTAACTGGGTGGAATTTTAGAGAGTTTAATGCATAAAGGGATGTAGTTTGTTGTTCTATATGAATAAATGGTTGTATAAGTAAGTCATATACGTATGTGTATATGATCAAACTGAATAGATTTGGATGTCTGATTGTTAAGTTTGGTTTTTACATTCATATACGTATGTGAACTAAATTTGGGGTTTGAGGTTTTTAGTATGAACGTTTGATTTTATCAATCTGTTCACTTTTGAGTGTAATATATGAATACCAATGGGTAATAAAGTTGGTTTAGGTGTTTACTATATGTAAATGTCGTAACATACGTATACGTATACTTTCTGTTAAATCTATGTAGAATGCAGTGTACAGTTTTTTTATATAGCAATGGCGATTACAATTGGTATAAGATTTTATTGTTAGGTTCACAACCAACACTTCTTGACTTAATATTAAAAACCTGTAGTAATGAAACCTCACAAATGCATAAAAAATGTAAGATAAAAACAAACTATTTGTAGCTCCTTAGGTATATTGGTGTAATGTAAATTATATGTAGGTGTACAAAATTACATCCTGTGATTTTTGTAAATGATGCATTGGTATGTATTCTTGGTATTTGGTTAATATACGTATGTGTATATGTGGTATTGTGTGAGAAATTTTAAGACTAGATTTGTTTGTTAAAGTTAGAAGTATTTGGTTATGTTGGCATTTGAATAATGTTTGTTGTTTTTTAGATATGTACTTGGGTAGTTGGTTAATGTTATTGATATGGGTTATCTATTTGGATAATAACTTAGCTTCAAAATAAATAAAAACTTTAATAAGATGCGGCTTCTTTGTGTTGTTTGATATTGGTTTTATAATTGGTGTAATGTAAATATACGTATGTGTATATATATGATATTTAAACTATCATATATGGATAAATTCGTAATAGAGTTGGAAGTAGGATTGTTAGGTTTGTTGTTTACAATCATATACTTGGTTTGTTTTGAGTTGAGGAACAAGAATATATCAATTATCGATAACATGTATGACAAAGAATGTTTAATTGATTTTGGAGGTTCAGACGACTACAAAAAGAAAAGCACTCCATATAAAGTGGTATGTTTTATTGTATGTTAAAATTTTAAAATAAATATAATTTGTATAATTTTGCATATAATATTTGTTAACATTGATCTATAATTTATAATGTAGAAACATATAGTTGTGAAGTACCTTAAATCAATTAAACATCCCAAATGACAAGATATGGAGGCTGCTAATGTTGACAAATTAAATGTTGGATTGACTACAAAAAAAAACAGTACAGATTGTGGAGTGTTTTTAACGAGACATATGAAATGTTATATTGGAAGCCAAGAGAGGAATTGAGATTGTGGTTTTCCTAAAGAAGAAAGATGTAAACAAATAGCAGTTTTAGCATGTTTGTTTAATGATTTGGTATATGTTGCATTCGACTGACTTCTATTTAGTAATATCTTTTTTGGAAAATTGAGTGTTAATTAAACATGTGTACGTATGGTTTTTAAGTATTATTTTTGTTGCGTTAAAACATATTTTTTCAATAACAAGGTAATATATATCTTATTAGACGTATACGTAATTACGTATATATAACATAATTTTTTGTTACTTAACACAACCATTAATTTTTTCTAAGTTTGTTAAGGTATTAACCATAATACAATATTTTTTTTTCAAATGACAAATGCTAGCTGTTGTTGGTATGGTATATGTAGTTAATTACACATACGTACGTGCTTATATATATTCATATCAAAAAACGTAATCATGGCAGCACAAACTTAAAATGTATTAAACCCCTTTTATGCAAATGATTTAGCTTATTTAGCACTAAAAAGTTTCATACTTAAACTAGTGATAAACTTCAATCAAAGATCTTAAACATTAACAAAATATCAAATAAAATAAACAAAATACTTAAAGTTGTAGTTTTTAACGGTATACGTATACGTATTATGTCTTTATATGTAAATATACATCAAGCAGCATCAACAAAAATAAAAATGAACTAAAAACAACATCAACACATCTAAAATTGAACACCAAAAAGCTACTTTTTGGTTCTTCATCAAACAATGGGATTGATTTCCACTTCTCTTGTACGGCAAAGAAAAGAAATACGGGACTATTGGACGGTTATAATAATGAGTATTATCAAAGACTCATTCAAAATAAATTGAGATAATTATGGATTGTATTTAATTTTGATTTCCAAATATACCCTTATGCATTTTATAAAAACAAAAATTAATTAAAAATTGGTTTCTTTGGTTTTTAGTGTTTTTAATTATAATGTTTGTTTTCAATTGAACCTAACTCTATATATATATATATATATATATATATATATATATATATATATATATATATATATATATATATATACATTTAAAGTATCGGGGTAAAAATCAGTACTTCAGGATAAAAAACGTACAGGGGCCGGAGCCCCCGTTTGTCCCTCTTACGGTGCGCCCCTAGCGACATCATAACACTTAATAATATTTACTTTCAATAATACAAAACAAACCCAAACCTTTATATAGTTTAACAATAATGTGTGCAATATATATATATATATATATATATATATATATATATATATAAAATAACAAATACAAACACCTAAGTTTTAAATTTATAAAACCAAGACTAACCAACTATTTCACACACAACCGGCAGTGGACCGGTCGAATGCAATACGGTGTACATAAGTCCGGGTGTCGACCCATAAACTCTGTATATTACGCTAAACTAACGAGACAAGACTCAACTTAACTAGACAGGACAATTAAACTAAAGATTATTTGAAAGGGGGTTTGTATCTAAATTACTAATTGCATAAAAGTAATGACAAACGAAATGAAAGACTGATGTAAAGCAGAAGAGTAGAAACAAACCACCTAGGCTAGAATTCTTGTTAACTTCAATTATCACTCACATTTGGATTAATTTCTATGGAACTGGGATCTAAACTTATTCCCTTAAAGGCACCACTAATGAGGACCCTCGACCCTTTTCGAGAAGATACCTAAAGGGTTACGATTAAGTTATTAACACACCAGTTACGGGATTAGGCTTCCTCACAGTTACCTAATTAAATTATGCCATTTTAACCCAACCATTTAATTTAACTAGCAAGTTGATAGCAGAAACTAAGACGGACTTCTCATAAAGACCGAAACCTAGCACGTTATTCAACTTGACTTATAACAACATATCACTTCACGGCTATCTAAGTTGGCTACACGTTATTACCGATTTCACTAATAATGTTAATCCTATGGTTTTACTACAGTTCAACCACAATTAATCATAACACACTGTCAATGATCTAAATGAAATCCTATTCTATGACATAGACAATCATCAAGGATTAAGTGCACTAACAATATCAATTCAACCAATGTAAACATGTACTACACATCAAATGGAAAAAAAGATCAAAACTTTAATCAAACATAATAACCATAATAAATGTCAATCCAAACATGAGTTCAAAAATCAATTAACAATTCATCATGACGCCTAGATGGTTCTAACCATAATCATAATAATAAACACAAGTATAAGTATAGATGACATGATAAAAGAAGAACAAAACAATAGAATGAAAGAACCGGAACGTCTAGATGCAACTCTTCAATCTCGTCTCTTTCTTGACCTTGTTTGTTGTTCTCTACCCTTTAAAACGCCTCTATTTTCTTTTTCTTTTTCTGCCATCATATGCTTTCTTTTATATCCTAGACTAATAGTCTAAGGTCTTTTCTTTTCAGGGCGGCTGATTGTGACACCCCGTCCGGCGGCGGAAACACCGATCTGTCAAGCGAATTGGCAATCAATAGTACAAAGCACATGGCACACTAAAAGGCATATTTTAATATCATTAAAGCATCAATGTCGTGACATAAATGAGAAATAAATAGTCTTAAAACAGAAATAAAAGCCAACAATTAATAGCGTTTAATTCCGATTTATTCTAGGTCCAAAAACATTCTAAATGTCTAAAAGCATAAACGTCTCAAAACAACACCTAAAATATGTGTAAAATAAGTTAGCTAAAGAATTAGCTAGTGATTAAAAACACAGTCAATAGTAAATAATATTAAATCCGAGATCATCATAAATATGTTTTGCAATCTTATATGTATAGCAATTGCATTATGTATCTCAACCGTGACCATAGAAACACATAGAAACAAGAATCATAGACCCCGCAGGGTAACCTTTAGCAACAAGTCATGAGGAACCACTCATGTTACAAATACTGATAACTATCGTTTAACCGTAATTTAACCGTCTCGATATATAAGTTATCAATAAATGTTTAAGCATCGAAGGGACATAGCATCGTAGCAACAAGCATAACAAATAGTAACTAGTAACCAACACATAGAATCAACCATAGAATCGCCAGGTCAAATCAACTATCAGGCCATTAGTGTAGGTGGGCTTGTCAGGCCATTAGCGCTAATATCATACCGGTGGAAATTACAAGAAATATAAATACTATTGACTATCACATAATTTTGCATCCTGTCGAGAGTCAAGACTAACACATTTAATGATCTCATTTTGAAATAGAAACAAAGAAACGAAAAACCGTAGTATAGTATCGTAACGCATATTTCAGCCCCAAAAGCAAAACAGTAAAAAAGGGAAGTGAGTTTAGTCACCTTGAAAAGTAAATACCATCGAACCATTAGAAACGCAGCTAAAAAGCACCGAGGGTTGCCCAAAAATTAGTACCACCTAATTTATTGGGAAAAACCCTAACTTAAAAACGAAACAATAGTAAAAAGAATTAAAAGTCCGAGATCTAGGGTTTCAGATTTGGGATTTAGGGTTTTGGTATACAATTTGGGAAATAGGGTTTTGAAATACAATTTAGGAATTAGGGTTTTGAAATACAATTTGGAAATAGGGTTTCGAAATACAATTTAGGAATTAGGGTTTTATACGAAACGTTATAGTATTTTTGTATTAAATATATTTTACAAGAATCCGTTTTTAGTTTTCTTGAAACAATATTTGTAATAAATACTTATAAACTTAAAGTATTAATATATGCATGAAAGTATTTGAAATTGCATATTTTAATCCTTAAAATATTTTAACTTTATTTAGGTAATTAAAAATATATGATTTAGTATTTAAAATGAAAAGAAAAACAAAAAAGCAGGTCATGGGTTTCGAACCCATGACCACCAGATACACGAAAACACCACAAAAACGCAGGTCATGGGTTTCGAACCCATGTTTTGTTATTTAACTTGATTTTAAATTGTTTTAACCTTTATTATCTAACAAAACCCATATCAACATAAACCCTAGAAACAAGATTGAACCAATTCATTTAAATCTGTTAATCAAAGACCAATCGATCATAGGGCTTTTAATCCCTATTGAATCACGAGTATTTTGGTGTATTATATTTACTAGTTGATGACGATTTGATATGGACTAGCATGGGATTTCAAATCGGTTGTTTCTGCACAATTTGAGTGAATCTGAAATGATATGAGATGAAATTGATGAGTTAGGGAGTTGTAGATGATCGAGATGATTAAAACGAATATGAATACGACCTGTAACGATGCCTGGAAGGTAGGAATTAGTCGAGTCACCGGAAATGGTTTTTGAGAGTTTGATTCGGTCGTTGTAGTGAAAATGGAGATGTTTTAATGATGGAATGATGCTAATTGATTGAAATGGAGCGATAAGGAACGATTAATTGTCGATTAGAGGTTTAATTTTGGGAATGAGATTTTCAATTTTGAATCTCATAATTAAATCGAGTAAATTAGCTGTAATCCCGATGATTTTTGGCGTTAAGGCGGTTTGGAATAGATTAGGAAAGGTTTTGGGAAGTTTTTTGAGTGTTTAAATCTGGAAACAAGAGTGTAAACGCGTCGCCGGAAAGCGAGCAGCTAGCTCGAGTCGCCGCCGGCGAGTTACCGGAAAAACGGGGGGGGGGGCTGAGGTGGTTTTAAAAAATTATGCAAGCAGTCCCTGCGTTTTAAGTTGATATTATTTTAAGTTTTAACTTTTGTTATGAGTTTCAAAGTTTACAATAATGCCCCAAACTTAAATTATTGATTACATTGGCTAACTAACTTAACCGAGCCGAAACGTAACGTTTATATAAATGGCGTTTTTGAACATTTGTATTCATTTGACATTATATTATTATTTCGAGACTTAGATAGTTTTATTTTTAATAATCTTTATAAACATTCTTTTATAAGATTATATTTTTATATATTTTGGAGATTTAATTATTACATTTAGTATTTAATTAGTAAACGTTGGATAATAAATCGATCGTTATATATATTAAAGACGAGAATGACGTATGGCTCGACAATTCATATATATATATATATATATATATATATATATATATATATATATATATTTAATAACAAGGCGTTACATTTTAAATAAACAAATACGAATCCAATTTAAAAGATAAATACTTCAGGTTCAAGATAGATATTCGGATTCAGGTTTGGGACAGATGTCCACTGATCCTTATATAATATAGCAAAACAAAAAAATTCTATGTGGCATCTTTTCATAGCTTTTAGCTTATGTGGCATTATTTGAGATATTATCTCACAATAATGATTTTTTTTTATTTAAAATATGTATATAAAATTTATTATAATACAACTAATTACATTTTTGGTCCCCTAATATTTTGGAGAATTCTGAAAAATTTAAAAGTATTTATATTTTTAACCCTTTACTACAAAGGTTGTACGTGAGTCGTTTAATATTTGATAGGGTTTAAAAATGAAAATTTATGGATAAAGTTAATAATAACATAACAAAAAATCTTATGTGACATCTTTTCATAGCTTTTAGCTTATGTGGCATTATTTGAGATATTATCTCACAATAATGATTTTTTTATTTAAAATATGTATATAAAATTTACGGGTAACTTTATAAAAATGTAACCAAGTTTGCCAACTGTTTCAATTAAATACCTGAAACTTTATTTGTCTCTTTAATGTCACTGAAGTTTCATTAAGTGTTCCAATCTTATGTACAAATTTTACGATTATTTGAATTTTTAAAAATTGAGTTGAGCAAATGAAATATGTATAAACTTTGGATACTATTTTGCGATTATTTTGTTCAGTTTGACTTAAACTCAATAAACTTAGAACTTTGTTATTAAGTTGCAAATTCATAGTCTTCACTTTTAGATCCCGATTCAAATTGATTGGAAAAAAAAAATTCACGTTTTTATAATCATCATTCATGTATGTTTTATATGCCCAACGTAATTTTAAAAAATTCAAACATTTGTAAAAATATTACATACAATTGGAACACTTAAGAAACTTCAGTGACTTTAGAGAGACAAAAAAAAGTTTGAAGTATTTAATTGGAACAGTGAGTAAACTTAGTTATATTTCTATGACATTTTCCCTAAAATTTATTATAATAAAACTAATTACATTTTTTGTCCCCTAATATTTTAGAGAATTCTGAAAAATTTAAGAGTATTTATTTTTAACCCTTTACTACAAGGGGTGTACGTGAGTCGGTTTATATTTGATAGGGTTTAAAAATGAAAACTTATGGATAAAGTTAAAAATAACATACAATTAAAGACCTCGGTGTTTTATAAATATACATAACATTTTTATATGATTTTAAAAAAAATTAAACTACACAATAAAACTAAGTACTTTATTCTCTTTAATTTGAGTATAATATTGCTATACTAAAAATCTAATTTTTAAAAATATATCATGTGTTCCGTTTTACCACGGTTTTATCTAATTAAAACTGAATGGAACATCCTTAAAAGCACGGGCACTAAACTAGTCTCCAATATAGATAATACATGGGCTTTCAATATTTAGATTATAAAATCATCATGGCCGGCTAAGAGGGGGTGCACCGTGTGCGACCGCACAGGGCACCCGCTCGACGGGGGCATCAAATTTTTAAAAACAATTTATATTATATAAATTTTTTTATAAAACTTATGTGTAGGCTAGAGAATTTGTAACAAAAGCCTATTGTTTTCTTACTTTTAAAAGCTCATTAGTTTCACTAAAAGCCCACATGGCCATAAGTCCAAAACAAGTCCACAAAAGTCTTTTTTTTGTTCGATGTTGAAGAACGACAGCAGCGGCAGCAGAAAAAAAATCAAATTTTTTTGCAGATTGAGATAGGCTTGATTGAGATAGGCTAGCGACTAGGAAAAAAAATTAATTTGTTATGTTTATTTATAAAATGTTTGTTTTTTCGGGTAAAAACTAAAAATAATTGGTTTATATAACTTAGTGCGATGGTGCTCGGGGAAGGGGGCTTTTTTTCCTGGCCCGCACAGGGCAACAAAATCCTCATGGCCGGCCCTGAAAATCATATCTTGAGCTTCACAAGTTCACGCATCCTTTAACCGCCTCAACAAAAAAAACACACAAATTTAATATTTTAAAAACACTTGCATCGAGATCGTGTCATTCACATTCAAATTATATTTGACATTTGCAATTGAGAGTGGAGTTATACTACAAAGTCCAATTTTCCTAGAAAGTCTAAGAAGCCATGAGATGATGACATGTGGCACTCCCTTAAAATTAGAAAAAAGGGTAAAGATGGTAATGTCTCTATATTTTAAGTTTCACCCCATTTTTTTAAACGTCCATAACTTTTACATACGATATTATTTTTTAAAAAAAATTGCACCATAAAAACGAGCATTTTCTTATCTTTAAAACACGTATAATATTCATATATAAAAAACAAAAAAAAAATCACGTTTTTCAGCTCATTGTGTTATTTGTCAAGTCATTGTGTTATTTATTCATGTCATTGTGTTATAACACAATAACCTAATGAAATAACACAATGATCTGAAATAACACAATGACCTGATGAAAATATAACACAATGACCTGATGAAAATATAACAGAACGACCTGACAAAAATATAACACAATGACCTGATGAAAATATAACACAACGACCTGATGAAAATATAACACAACGACCTGATGAAAATTTAACACAACGACCTGATGAAAATATAACACAACGACCTGATGAAAATATAACACAACGACCTGATGAAAATATAACACAATTACCTGATGAAAATATAACACAATGACCTGACGAAAATATAACACAACGACCTGACGAAAATATAACACAACGACCTGATGAAAGTATAACACAACGACCTGATGAAAATTTAACACAACGACCTGATGAAAATATAACACAACGACCTGATAAAAATTTAACACAATGACCTGATGAAAATATAACACAACGACCTGATGAAAATATAACACAATCTGAAAAATATAACACAATGTCTTGACTAATATAACACAATGAGCTGAAAAATATAACACAATGACCTAACGAATATAACACAATGAGCTGAAACTTCAAAAAAAATTTCATTTTTTATATATCAATATTATATGCGTTTTGAAGATAAAAAAAAACGCTCGTTTTTTGGTGTAATTTTTATTAAAAAATATTGTCGTATGTAAAAGTTATGAACGTTTAAAAAAGATGGTGGAATTTGAAAATGAGACAAGACTAATATACCCTTGGCCTACCATTTAAAGTTCTAACTATTTATCATTATGCCACCTTGTGTTTATGAGCTATTGATCTTCATTTAATATTAGATCTAATTGTCCAAATTCCTTCTTAGACTTTCTAGGAAATTTAGACTTTGTATTTGAACCTAATTCTTACAATTGATATTTTATATACTCTCTCTCCGTTCCATTATAAATATCAATATTTCCTTTTTTAGTTGTCTTATTTAAAATGTTTACTTTTAAAATTTATTGGTAAATTTCCAATTTTACCCTTAATAGCATAAAAAAGCAATGTGATGGACCCACATAATATTTATTATCAAGGGGTAATTTTGTCAAATGATAAGAAAAAAAACAATCATTTAATATGCATAAATTATTGTGTTTTTCAAACTAAGACACTTCTAATGAAACGGAGGGAGTTTTATATAACAAACTAAGAGTATAATAATCTTATTATTTAAAATCAAATATAGATAAACCATTATAAAAAATGTGTTTCAGTCGTTGATCTCAAATTTAGTTAAAATACACCGAGTTCAGCTCACGATCTTCTATTCTCTAGATCTTTTCATCAACATAGGATCTACGAAACACAAATGGATCAGTTGTAAACAAAACTTAATTAAAATGACCCGAAAATGAATATAAACTCTACACGAGATAAATGTATAATTTACACTATATCAAACAGAATAAGCGAGAATAAATTAACAGTGTTAACATTAAATTACAGGTTGTCAAAGTGTCAGTGATGGAGGAAGTGGCAGTGGAGATACGTTCAAGTGTGCACTGAGACGGAGCTCTAAAGCTCTACATTGGAGAGGGTGTGAGGAATTTGGGTGTGATTTGATGCAAGCTTGCCGGAGGAAACTCGTCGGAGATGAGAGGATATTTGAAGGAGCATGAAGAGGTGTTGTTTGACTGTGAATCCGATGACTTGCTTCGGCGATTGAGTTTTTTAATAATAATAATTCAACACATAAAAAATAAATAGTAAAAAACTTAAAAATAGGAACAAGGTGTCACGTTTAGACCTACACGTGACATCTTCCACATAAAAAATAGTTCAACACACGACAAATCTCTGTATTTCCGACATTCTTTTTGTTAGTCTGGGACCATAGCGTCACACTTAGGCCAAAGCGTTTTAATCCCCATATTTTATCACACCTGACCAAAGTGTCACACTCTAGGCTAGGCATAACACTTAGGTCAGTTGACTTAGGAAAAAGGCCCAGTATGTAGAATTTTCCCAAATTATATAAATTTAATTTGACTACTACTTTTTTTTAAATACAACGGGAACATCTTCTTTTAGTTAAAACAAACTTGGACATACTTCATCTAACATCACACATATTTCATGGCTCTTTAACCATTCGAATTACACATAAGATTTTTCACTTAACTTTGTAAGAAATTAAAATAAAAAACTTATAAATAAGGGTGATGGGGTAGGTATGTGGCTAGTTTGGGTAGGTATGTGGACCCTCTTAGAGGGTCCAACAATCTGCGGGAACACTGACGTCATGATTGGACGGGGTTGGAGGGATCGATCACCACTGCAGTGTTGTGTGTGGGCCCTGAAATTTGACCTTTGGATGCTTTGCTTGTTATTGCCTGATTAGTAAACCAACCGTGCCACCAGTGGCGGATCTAAGATTTTTTTCTCGGGGGTTCAGTTTTCTAAGTGCTATAATTTTAATATAATAGTACGACATAAAAATTTTCGGGTCGGGTTAGGTTCATCATATAATACAAATACGATACCTTAAATCAATAATTATTAAAAAAAACACCATCATTAGAAATAAAAGAAATTACCTATAAGTGTTCCCTACGAGGTTTCATCCTATGAAAACGTTGCATTACATATTCGTCCGAAACTTGTAAAACTCACCTGTTAGATGGTTTTCTTTTGAAAAATCTCTCATTACTCACAATACCTAATCAAGTTTATAAACAAATCAACTAATTATTCAATCAAACATTCAATTGAACTGTGACATTTTAGATGATAAAAGTGATCAAATTTAAACACTTTAGCAGAAAAATAACTAATTATGGAGTTTGGATATAAATAATCAACTAATTTTTTAATAATGATGAATTTAGTAGAAGGATATAAACAAAGTTAAGCATTGTAGATCTGTAGCAGAAAAAAACAAAACGCTACTTTATGAAGCTTTGTAGTAGAATGATGAAATCAAAGGAATAAAGGATGAGAATTGAGACTTGAGAAGTAGAAAGTTACAAAAAAGCCCCAAACTGTTTATATCTTAAAAAAGACAAAATGTGACAATAATAACAAGAGTTGAACTCATGACCTACTAGGTTGAAAGATAGTTCATTACCAATTGAACTAAAAGGTTTTAGATGTATAGGTTCAATGTTCGTAATATATTGGGGTTCAATCCAGTTTCTTCTTTATTTTTCTATTAAAAATTTAAAACGCGGGGGGTTCGCGTTAACCCCGTACAGTTAATGTAGATCCGCCCCTGCGTAACACACAGATTCGAGCACCACCGGCCCATATTTGATTTGAACGCTGGTATATCAAATCTCCTCTCGCCATTGGCGATAATCTCCGTCATCTGAGTTCCACAAGATCTCCATCTTCATCACTGATTTGTAACACAAAGATTCGATCACCATTGCTTCTTAGTTTTGATTATACACAGAGACAAAAATTACTTTTTAATTACTTTTGGCCATGGTTATGAGATGGGATGACATTGGAGTTGAATGATTGATTTGGATGATTAAACAAAAATGGGTTATGTTATGGGCCACATATATATAAATAAATAAATTCTCGAATCAGATTTGGATCACAATACGATGAAACGTTTAATTTGTAAATAAAATGTCCTTCTAAAATTTTCAATTAAAAATGGAATGGGTTTAGAGGATGAATGGTTGTGCCTGTATTTAATGGTTGGAGTTTTTATAGGATGAAATGGTTGATAAATGAGATGTTAGGTGTCAATTTGTAACTATGGAGTATAGAGGATGAAGAGGATGGAAATGACTCTCCCCCTCACCCTAAATGTGTAGCACATTTTATCTTCGCTTGTGTAACCATATCGTGATCATTAACTTATAGTGAACCCTTAAAACATTCACATCTTATTGTCTATCTTTATCTCTATAATTAAATTTCTATTGTCATTTTTAAAAAAATACTAAAAAACTATGAAGATAAACAATATTATTCCCCAAATATATAGATAAACAATAGATTATAAAATATTTTATCTTTCATTATTTATTCACAACCACTTATAACCATTTCTTAAAATATAAACTCATATTAGTATAGAGAGTGAAAGGTGAATCCTCATGGTATAATCAATTTGGGTACACGTAAGAGCATTCACATCATATGCCTTAAGAAATATAAATATAATTAAATCTCTATTTTCTACATATAGTCATTTTAAAAAAAATACTAAAAAGACTATGAAGATAAACAATATTATTCCCCAAATATACTAATAAACAATAGATTATAAAATATTTTATTTTTCATTATTTATTCACAACCACTTACAACCATTTTTTAAAATATAAAGGGTTATTGGATTTAATCACCTTCAACTATTGGTTATTGGCCGCTGTCACCCTCAAGAATCACTTTGGCCAATATCACTCCCAACTAAACACTTTGGTGTCTGTATCACCAAAATTTAACAAAAATTAACCAAAAGTTAACCAAAAGTGACTTGAATTGGTTAAGTTTTGGTGATACGATGTCCGAACACCAAAAGCTAACCAAAAAATAATCAAAAGTTAACCAAAAGTGACTTGAATTGGTTGACTTTTGGTGATACGGACACCAAAGTGTTTAGTTAGGAGTGATATTGGCCAAAGTGATACTTGAGGGTGACAGCGGCCAATAACCAATAGTTAAAGGTGATTAAATCCAATAACCCAAATATAAACTCATATTAGTATAGAGAGTGAAAGGTGAATCCTCATGGTATAATCAATTTGGGGACATGTCAGAGCATTCATATCATATGCCTTAAGAAATATAAATATATTTGCTATTATTTAAAAAGTGATTGTGATCGAAGAAAAGAAAAAAATTATTAATATCTACTTTTCATGGCATTTTGGAAGAATTCACTGTTTACCGTCATAGATATTTTATATTTTTAAATATTTTGAAGTAAAAAAGAAAGAATGAAAAAGATAAATTATTATTTAATTAAAAAATAGTAACTTTTAATTTAATTGTATGGATATGAAAAATGTATTGATTAATTATGAATGCTCTTATACATGAAATTTCCTTGGTCGGCTAGTTCTCTACATATGTGATGTGTAGTGTAATAAGTTCATAACGTGTTATATTGGTTTTAAAATAACAAAAAGTATTAGTTGATTTGAGTTTTTAAAATAATAAATGGATATCAAGTGTTCTAAATTTGACTTGGGTTTGCCTTTTTTTATAATAGAGTTGTACTTTCTCTTATTGTCGTACGAAAAAAAAAGTACTTTTTAATAATTTTTTTAACATTTTTAAAAAACTTTGTTAATTTTTTAGTGTTTTTTTGAACAAAAAGGATGAACAATTTAATTCATGAAACACTTTGAGGTGAAAAAAACCCGGAATCGATTCAATAACTGAAAACCGTTTTATCAAAAGAACCTGTTCTTAGAAGAACTTATTCTACAAGAATCGAACCAGAACCGAAATGAACCGTAGGTTCTGAATAGGTTCTACTATTTTTTTCAAATTCTAGGTTCCAAAAGAACCGGAGGAGGTTCCTACAAAAAACTGGTTCTTGGAAGAACGGGTTCTTAGAAAAACCGGTATGTTTTAGTGTTGTTACTTATTTAATGTTTTAACAGCTATATATATTGTACTCCCTCCGTCCCAATTTAGATGTCATGGGACCCACAACACAAAAATTAAGAAAAAGTAGATTATTATATTATTTTAACCTATAAAATGACAAAAATTCATTAAAGTATTTTGTCTTTTAGTCATAAAGTAGATTTTATGTTAAATAATTAGGGGTAAAATTGGAAATGATATTTTTATTTTTGGAATGGACATTTAAATTGGGACAACCAAAAAAGGAAATTTGGACATTTAAAATGGGACGGAGGGAGTAATATTTAACGTTTTTAATGTTTTTACTTATATAGTCTAAACTAATATGAAAATTTTATGATCATAAACTTTAAATGAAAACCCAATGGAGAGTGAAGATTTGCAGCAGATCAACGATCCTGCCATTCTCATAAAAAAACTGATTTTTTAAGAACCGGAATTGGTGCTATAGGAACTGGAACCCATTCTACAAGAACTGGAACCGGTTACATAGGTTCTAGTTTTTACACCAAAAATTGGTTCTAGAACCGAACCGGTTCTTATAAGAATCGGTTCCTTTACCGTCAACAAGAACCGAAACCGGTTATTAAAAAACCGATTTATGCACCTCTCATCCTAATTTACAATATAATTACAATATTTATAAAAGCATTTGCAGTAGTAGAACTATCTTCGGGCCTATAATTGTATTAAAAAACTATATTTCTTTCTAATTTTAATTAAATAATAATTTTTTACATTTATCATTACAGAGTTTCTAGCTCTACTCACAACCATTTTAAAAAAATATTAAAAAGTTATAGTGATAAACAATAGCTTTTCAAATATAAAGTTTGTTTCTGCTCTCTCATCAAATTTTTCTCTCTCACACGTTCTTAACAACTTACAACAAACAACTAAAAAAAATATCATTCACAAACATTTGATTTTTTTATTATGAATCCCGTAAGTCACCGATTCTCTCATGCCTTACACAATTCTAGTTACCCCAATATTTGGGTTGTTAACCACTTAACCCAAACCTTTCAGTTTTAACTAAAGACTTCATCACACTTTTGTCTAACACCATCCGCATATTGTGACCTAAACATAAGGTTGGAGTGTTACTTAATATAAAGTTAGAAATTACATTTTGTTTTTAAACTTGGCCTCACCCTCAAGTGAGAGTGTTATGTTATTATTTAGAGTGAAAAGATGAGTTTGATTAGATTGTATTGGTGAAAGAAAGAGTCACTTGTTCTTTATTAAAAGGTTGGGTTGGGTTGTGAATGGAGATGGTCTAAGAGGAATACGGAACTTCTATGTGTATTGGTAAGGGCTCTTATTTCTTTAATCAAACTCAGGTTCAATTCTTACCAACAACATTTGTAAGGGACATTGGGGCCAATAAGGAGAGACTTGTGACAACACAATTCAATCCCTAGTCAAACGAGTTTTATTGCTAACTTGTTTTGTTTATGAGCAGGCGGGTTAGTGAGTTTTCATCGGAAAAGGTTGGATTGGGCTACTCAGTGAAGTCTGTGTTCGCAGAACGTATGAAGTCGTCTTTCTCTATTGGACTACCCGGGGTTACCAGACTTTTTTCATTTCTCTAGTAAAAAAAGACTTCATCATACTTTTCCTTATTTTTACGAGGGTTTTCTAACTTGTTATATTGTTATATATAGTAACTAGGTTAGGGACCTGCGGTACCAACGAGTTGAAAAGCATCTACTTTTTATATTAAAAAATGTGTTAATTAAAAAGTTGCACGAAGATTTATTAAGTTACAGAAAGCTAACATTCACATTATGTTAGTTTTCATGGAAATTAAAAACAAACTATGCTCATTTCAAAGCTATTAACTTTGTAGATTAAATACGACACTTGAGCGACTATTTGACCATGTTATATGCGCGAACTAAAAATATGTTTGGTTAAAAATAATCAAAAGTTACAAAAATTTCAATAGAATGATATCCAATTCATTGAGAAAATAACGGTTATAAAGGAACCCAGTAACGAACGATACAAAGGTTATACTAAAGTTTGACATTTACAAGAAATATTTAAAAAAAATCTAATACTGAAGGTTAATCTTGAAATAATAGTAAAGTTGAAGGTTTATTTTTAATATGTTTTATTTAAGTAAAGTATGTTTATTTTAGGTAATTGAATCGTAGTAGGTTTATGAAAAGTTTTAGGTATCTTGGAGAGGAAGTTTAGTATTAACTATAAATAGGGGTCTAGGTTATTGTTTTTATTTGTCTCTTTTCTTTGTAAGTTCGTTTGATTATACTCCCTCCGTCCCATTAGAAGTGTCATATTTTGAAAAACACAAAGTTTTAGGCACATTAAATGATGGGTATTTTTGTTTGTCATTTGACAATAATACCCTTGACAATAAATATTATTGTGGGTCTATCATATTGTTTGTTTTATGTTATTAAGGGTAAATTTGGAAGTTTACCAATAAATTTTAAAAGTGGACACTTTAAATGAGACAATTAAAAAAGGCAATATGAACACTTATAATGGGACGAAGGGAGTATAAAAAGAGTCGCGGGTTGTCTCCCAAATATCTTGTGTTCGTGTTTGTTTGTTTGTTAGATCTGATTGTTTGATCCGTCTGGGCCAACAATTGGTATCAGAGCTAGCTCTGGTTCGTTATCACCGAAGAAACAATCCGTTAAAAAAAAAGATCTATCCGTTCGAAGATCTGCCGATCTTGTTTTTTTTTCTTTTCCGTTTACGATTAAGAAAGAAAATAAAGGAGATTGGTAATATATTGAAGTTAGTGCCAAAATCAAATAAGGTAGATATTTTTTTTCTTAGGAATCATGCCATTCAAGAGAAGGGAAGATACAGTTTGTTTTGTTGGTGTTAATCGCAAACAAAAATAATAATAATAATAACAAAGTTTTTTCATCATGGCCGGTGATAAAAGAAAAGGATTCGGATATGGTTGGCGATAGGGGTGTGCATGGGTCGGTTTGGGTCGGTTTTTGATTTAAACCGAACCCAAACCCAAAACTTCGGTTTTTGTGTTTTTAAAACCCATGGGTTTTGGGTTTTTCGGTTTTGGGTTTTCGGTTTCTGGACTGGGTTTGGGTTTGGGTTCGGTTTTTTCGGGTTTTTCAACTTGAACTTTAAACTTATTGTTTTAGTAGTAAGTACGAGCCGAAAACACAAACTCTTAATGATTTAAGAAACATGTAATAATACTAAAGTTTAAATTTATGTTTCCTTAAGTTTTAAACATTAAAAATCAACTACATTTCTAGAGAAATTTGTTAAAAAAAAGTAATTATAAACTAAATTTTGAATGTTCTCTTGCTTCAACAAAAAATAACCAATAAATCATAGATAAATTGCAATATGGGCTTTTGCATAACATAAGTCATGTGCTTTACATATATGATATTTAGCAAATACATAAACATTATTGGGTCGGTTCGGTTTTTACGGATCGGTTTTTTTACAAAACCCAAACCCAACCCGAAAGTTCGGTTTTTTTAAAAATTAAACCCAAACCCACGGTTTCTGTTTGGATTCGGTTTTTTTGGGTTCGGTTTGTCGGTTTTTTGGGTTTCGGATCGGTTTTTTCGGTTTCATGCTCACCCCTAGTTGGCGATAAAGGAAAAGGTTCAGAGAGTTCAGGAACAATAAAAGAAACGATGGGTGGTTTTGTTTTGCAGGCACCGAAGTTAACTTCGACCAACTACGCAGCTTGGTCGGTTATGGTGAAGATCGTCTTGGGTGCAAACGGTTTGCAAGATGTGATTGATAAAGAAAAGGGGAAAGGAATAGAAGAAAGAAAGAAGTTTATGGTCTTAGGTGTCATCTTTCAAACTCTACCTGAAGATGCGATGCTTCAGATGGCTAAGTATTCAGAGCCAAAAGATGTTTGGGAAGCACTACGAGTTCGTTATCTTGGTGTAGACAGAACTCAAAAAGCCCGTGTTCAATTGCTAAGAAGTGAGTTGGATGGACTAAAGATGGGGGAGACCGAAAGTATTGATGAATTTGCAGCAAAGTTGAGTGGAATACAGCAATGTTTTTAAAACCGGACCGGAGAGCGAACCGGAGACATTACTGGTTCACTGGTCGGATCGGTCAGACCGGTCGGACCGGTTTTTAAAAACGTATCATATTTAATCAGTTTAAGTTAAAAAAAGTAATAAACACTAATAAACACACAAATCTTTAAAAAATAAATAAACTTACAGTACCTATAAAACTACTACACCCATCTCCCCTGGATATATATATTTACATAAATTTAAAAACAATCTTTAATGTATTTTATTTATGTTAATAGTTAATACAATATACGAGCCTAATTTCTTCATCGCCTACGATAGATACAAATTTATAAAATTATATCACACGCCGTTCAAAAAAAAATTATATTACACATATAATTTTTTATTAGTATTAATTGGCTGTCATTTCCCAAATGAAAATTCATCTACACTTTACTAAGTTTACTCTAACCTAAAGACTAAAGAGTTATTATTTCACTATGTATCTAGTTCTCTCTCGCAACTTCTAATGTGGTGTAGTGGTAAGAGGCTTGTATTCTCCAAAAAAGAGACCCAAGTTCTAGTCCCACTACCACCACTTTGGAAGGGGCAAATGGGGCAATGAAGGGAGACTTGTGGCCAGCATAAGTTCGATCTCTGAGCCAAACGGGTTTTACCGCTAGCTTGTTGTCGTGCCTACGGGCGGACGGGCTAGTGGGTTTCCCCCGAATTGGAGTTGGTTTAATAGGTGGGCTTCGGCTACCCAGCGCTGTCTGTGTTCGCAGAGCGTTTGGGGTCGCCTTTCGCCATTGGGTTACCCCGGGTAGCCGGGCTTTATTCGTTTCGCTGTCCAAAAAAAAAAATCTAGTTCTCTCTCACCTTCTTCATATTTAATTCTTCATTTTTAACTCTCTTTTTAGTTTTAATAGAGCTTTTCTTCACCTGCTATGTTTGATCTATAACTCAACCAAGGCTGCTTGAAGGCTATTGAAGGTTTTTGTTTCCGGCAAAGATGAGATTGAAGATTGTCGTTGCCTCAGAGATCAAATCAAAGTCCTTACCGGAATTTTTCACAGTTCCCAATCCGACCGCTGACCCGATTCACAGGTTCAACCGGAGCTTTTCCTTGACCGGCCAGTTATTTTCCTACCCGTTTTAAGCTATATGACCGGACCGCCACATTCACCGATTCCCGGTTCGACCGGTCGGTCCGGTCCGGGTTTCAAAACATTGGAATACAGTCAAAATACAAGAGTCTGGGAGCAACGCTCGAAGAAGAGGTTGTGGTAAGAAAATTCTTGACTTCTATGCCTGATAAATATTTACCTGTTGTTTCTACGATCGAGCAATTGGCAGACATCGAAACAATGGCGTTTGAAGATGTGGTTGGACGTTTAAAGGCATATGAAGAAAGAAACAAGTTCAAGAATGTGAATGAAAGCTCATCCCAAAGTCAGCTTTTGTTCACTCAAACTGGAAAGAAAGTTGAAAACTACCGAGGACGTGGTAGAGGTCGTGGAAGATACAACGGACGAGGAAGATGGAATCCAAGATGGAACAATGAACGTGAGAATGATGAACATGGTGAAGACCGGAAAAGGAACCAAGAAGAATGGCAAGATAGAAGAAAGACTTTGAGGTGCTACAGCTGTGATAAGATTAGGCACTATTCGAGTGAATGCAAAGCTCCTAGTAAAGAAAAGGAAGAAGTAAATTTGACAAAGACCGAAGATGAAGATCCTTCATTGTTCATGGCAGTTTGCTCGATAAAGAAAGTAAGTTTGAATGAAGAAAGGGTTATCCCGGGTGTGTTTGAAAAGGATGAAAAGAATGAAGGAACATGGTACTTAGATAATGGAGCAAGTCATCATATGTCAGGAAAGTAAGAGTTTTTCACTACCTTGGATGAACAATTTTCGGGTCAAGTAAAGTTTGGCGATGGATTCGAGATCGAAATCAAACGTAAGGGCAATATGACTGTGGTAAGTAAGAATGGAGAAAAGAAAACGTTTTGTGATGTTTTCTACATGCCTAAGTTGAAGACTAATCTTCTTAGCTTAGGACAGTAGGATGAAGAATGTTGTAAGGTTGAAATAGTTAATGGAATATTGAGGTTACATGATCAGAAAGGAAGATTGTTGATGAAGGTTCGGAGAAATCTTAATAGAACGTACAACATCAAACTTCATGTATGTTGTAATACTAAAAGTTCTGAAGAGGAAAAGAAAGAAAGTCCTTATGTTAAACCGATTATGAAAGTGGGCAAAATTCAGTTTGGAACAATCCCAAATGATTTATTTGGAATTCGTGAACATATCGATCACAAACAAGTTGATGAAGAAAAGAAAGTCAAGAAAGAAAATAGCAAAGAGGCTTCAAAGTTAAGTACGGAAGGAACGAATGCTAAGTTTGAAGAACCGGTTAAGCAAGTATGCTACAGTCAGTTGAAAAGGAGGAACAAAGGAAAGAAGAAATACAATTCAAGATTAAGGGGGTGAATGAAGGTTAATCTTGAAATAATAGTAAAGTTGAAGGTTTATTTTTAATATGTTTTATTTAAGTAAAGTATGTTTATTTTAGGTAATTGAATCCTAGTAGGTTTATGAAAAGTTTTAGGTATCTTGGAGAGGAAGTTTAGTATT
This sequence comes from Tagetes erecta, assembly GCA_030867185.1. NCBI lineage: Eukaryota > Viridiplantae > Streptophyta > Magnoliopsida > Asterales > Asteraceae > Tagetes > Tagetes erecta. The sequence goes on from CM061491.1 coordinate 23,118,696, forward strand.
AACTATAAATAGGGGTCTAGGACTCTAGGTTATTGTTTTTATTTGTCTCTTTTCTTTGTAAGTTCGTTTGATTATATAAAAAGAGTCGCGGGTTGTCTCCCAAAGATCTTGTGTTCGTATTTGTTCGTTTGTTAGATCTGATTGTTTGATCCGTATGGGCCAACAAATACAACGTAAGTAAATTAAAATAAGAGATTGCATATAATAATGAAAAAAGTACAAAGAAAACAATTATTTATAAAATTATATAAATTTCTTTGTAGGCAATGTTTAAAGTTCTGTTGAAACAAAATTTATCAAACTAACTAAACTAAATCAAGATTAAAACATAATTAAACCAAATCAAAATTTTAAATGAATACATGAATTCAATTTTGGATGCTTGAATTGCTTCATGATGATGCTATAATGTATCAGAAGTAAAACCCCAATAGATAATTAGCCTTTTAAGTTAAAAAGGCATAAAAGTTTGACTTTTAAATTCTAAAAAAAGCAGCATGATTTAAAACCCAAACAATAATGTATCTGTGTTTACAAATTACAAAGCTTAGAAGATGAATTTAATGGTTTCAAAATAATACAAATCTCCATAAAAAATGACTTTAACCTCTTTTCTAATTTAATGAGAAAAAAGATAAGTATAACATGTCAAATGAGTTAGGTAAGTTTTTTTTAAATATTACAATACCAAATTGACACCCATGAACAACAAATTCAACTAATTTTGATAGGCTTATGAGATATCAAAGATGCTATTCATTTTCAATTTGTTGTATACAAAGATACCATCTACGATCTTGAAAATTGCGGACCAAACGTAACCCACATAAACCAATAGAACACATCAACAAACTACAAAGCACAAACTAAATAATCAATTTAATATACATCTTGCACCAAATATGGCATTAATCTTCCTAGTTTGCTGCATCAATTTCAAAAGTATGCATGAGTAAAATAAAAGCGAGATTTGGGCTTAGCACTATTATTTACCATTTTACCTGGTGCATCTTTATCAAATTTAAAATCCCAGTGAAAAGAGATGAAAAACTTTAATTATGTGTGGAACAGAGGACTTGCAATCAAACACAACTTAGCCACTCATCCTAAATGTTGGAACGATCGTCTCAGCCGAGCGACGAGCGATTTCCAAATGAGCGATGATCGAGGGCTGAGAGACGAGCGATTTGAACAGTCGTAAAGATAGCAGTATTCACCAGAAAAAAAATTCTATTTATAGTTTCAAAGACGACATATAACTATGAAATTGCATCAACATGTCAAATCAAAAATATTTGTACATGATGTTTTTTCAATCGTACACCGTTGATTGAAAATAAGAATAAGACGGCGCATGTTGAAGTATATTTCATATATTAATTATACAAGTCTTACAATTACGAGAGTAACCATCGAGAAGAAATTCAAGCGGTCAACAAGAAAGTAATCAAGTTTTGACATGAATTTTATAGAATAAATCTAACGGAGATTAAAAGGACATGTCCTAATAGATTGATGTAAAAATACGTATTTTATAATACTAAGATGTAATACTCGCACACATGTGAGTACTATAGAACTAACATAACATACATGTAAAGAACTCAAAAGTGTGTGACTATCAAATAGCCCACGTGAGAGTAGACTAGTATAAATAAGTTGTCTTCATTTGTTATTATTAGGTTGGTTCTTCGTAGTTTTTTTTAAGATTGTAATCATTAAAGAAGAATTAATTACAAAGTTATTCAGTAGTTACTCATGTGCATACATTCTAATTGAATTATGCACCTTTAGGTCGTACTTATTAACGTTCGTGATAGATCAACGATTCTCTAAAATTAACAGACAAGCACAGTTCTATTATTAGAGCGGTGTATAACATATTAAACACATAAGTTTGTAAATTTATAATGGGTTATTGGATTTAATCACCTCCAACTATTGGTTATTGGCCGCTGTCACCCTCAAGTATCACTTTGGCCAATATCACTCCCAACTAAACATTTTGGTGTCCGTATCACCAAAATTCAACCAATTCAAGTCACTTTTGGTTAACTTTTGATTATTTTTTGGTTAGCTTTTGGTGTTACGGACACCGTATCACCAAAAGTTAACTAATTCAAGTCACTTTTGGTTAATTTTTGGTTAATTTTTTTTAACTTTTGGTGATACACACACCAAAGTGTTTAGTTTGGAGTTATATTGGCCAAAGTGATACTTGAGGGTGACAGCGGCCAATAACCAATAGTTGGAGGTGATTGAATCCAATAACCCATTTAAATGAAAATAATATATTATATTTTTGTAAAATGAATATAATATTATTGTAAATATGTAATACACATAACATTGTGTAACAATGTATTTATATGCAATACGTATACATTTTTTATTTGAAAGTGAAAATTATAAGGAGTCAAAATAATGTTAGATTAAAAAGTTAATTTGTTGTTGTTGCTCCTTTGTAATATCTTTTTTCTTTTATAATATCTTGTGTGCTAATTATTATTTTAATCATTTACTTATTTACACAAGAATCCAACTTAAATTATGTTGATTTGACTACTTAGTGGCTGGCTTGTTTTTTCATTGTTTGACATTACTTATTTATAATTTATTGAACATATCTCAAATTAAATAAATTTGATTTTATCATTACTGTTTTTATAATATAATATTAACATCCTCTTTTAATGTAGGGGCATTTACATATATCCCCTTCTTAAGATCATTTATTACGTATTTACCCACTCCTTAAATTCAATTACATATTTCCCCTTCCTAAACCATATATATTACATATTTACTCAATTTCTTTAAAATAGCCTTTTGATTTACTATTTTACCCTTAATGATCTTCATAAATATATTTTTATATTTTCTTATGGTTTGTGTAAAAGAATGGGTAAATGAGTAATTTATTATGTCAAAGGGGATATATGTAATTAAACTTTAGGCTTGGGTAAATATGTAATTGATGGACTTAGGAAGGGGAAATATGTAAAAAAAACCTTTAATATAAAGAAAACTATATTGGTTTACATTGCTTTCAACTAAACTTTTTATTTTTATCGGTTTTAACTATTAAATTGGTTAGAAACGATCCCAAGTCTTATCATTTTGGCAACCAACGGGCCGTCGTTAATTTGTTTAACGTCGTTAAGTCTTTTATAATTCAAGACCGATGTTTTAAGTCTTTTGATCGAATGAAGAATACGAGTCTATTTATGTAAAAGTTACCTCGAAAAGACGCTCCGAACGACGAAACAGTGCTTCAATCGGGTGTTAAAACCTAACGATGCTTCAATCGGATGTCAAAATTTATCGTTCGAAGCGCCGTTTCGAGATAACTTTAACATCAATCAACTCGTATTCTTCTTCTGATCAAAAGGCCTAAAATATCGGTCTTGAATTCGAAAAAAACTTAACCTCATTAAAAGAGATTTAAAGACGGACCTTTGGTTACCAAACTGATAAAAGTTAGGACCGGTGGCAACCAATTCAATATTAAAACCGGTAGAAACCGATATACCTAAAACAAGTTGGACATAGTTTGTCCAACATCACGTATATTTTATCTCTCTTTAATCATTTGAACTACATATAAGACTTTTTACTTAACTTTATAAGAAAGTTAAAATAAAAAAACATTTTACATTCAATTGTGAAAACCAAATCATGAGCCCTTAGAGCATTCACATCTCAGCCCGTGGGGCGTGTGACCTTGAGGGAGACGGATTTACGAGAGAAAGTATGTGGTGAAGGGCGAATAAAGAGGGTGGGTGGGACCCACATGATTAAAAGTTGATAAACATGATCATGATCTAACAATAGTGATGAATCAACAATTAAAATGTAAAACAAGATCAAATTACTTATAATTCAAGTGTCTGATGATTAATGTTGAAGGAGTACAAGATAGTTTGAAGATATGAAAGTTGCTTACTTTATAAGTTCTATTCTAGCCTATTTATACTAGAACACTTGATACATACACATATAGATACGAAACAAACAAACATAAAAGATACACGGTGAAGAGTGTAGTCACACATTTTTCATCCACACATCTAAATTCTATCGTACTTCTCTTATAATGTTTGTCGCATGTCTTTTTAATCCTTCACGCACATCTTTATTTTGAACAGCTTTAGTCATTATTTTAGTTTGCAACAATACTCCTATATGATCATGCTTATCAAATGTATAAACTCAGTCATTAAACACCTCTTTTTCTTTAACTTCAATAGGTTTCAATTCCTAAATTCTTCCTGTGGATTTAGTTTCCAGAATTTGACTGCAGTGTTGACGTAGTTTCTGAACTTTTGAGTTGTTTTATTGTCTTTATCTGATTTGATCATGATAGGAAGATCTTTGATTCTATCAACGGTATTTGAACCAAGATTCAGGACGTCTTCTTGAGAAAAAAAGTCAAAAACCTTATGCTTTCCTTTACTCATCAGATTTTTTCTGTTATTTATCTTCATCATTTCAACTTCATCAATGTGGAATTATCCAACATTGTTATTTATCTTCATCATTTCAACATCATCAATGTGGAATTGTCCAACATTGTGACTCGTCAGTTCTTTCCTCAAGGCCATTTTCTCATATACAATTGCTAGAACATCAATCATGTGTATAAAATAACATAAGTGTTAAGCAACATCTTTATCTTTCACTTTCTCAAACTTCTACCTTGATAGAAAATTGATGTAGCTTGGACGTAACAATCCCAGCTCAAATACTCCAAACTTTCTCACTTCAACAATACCATAATCCACTGAACTTCTGATCAACACCACTTCTTTATTTACTTCATCATAAAACCACTTTGTATGAAACAAGTAAATCAATCATGAATTCACCACCAAGAGCTAGATTAAATGACACATTCTTTTTTTTCCCGTTTTCTCTTATTCTTTGTCATGAAAATACTTAGCAACTTGAACTTTATCCATATACAAATAATGATCTTTGTCACTTATGAATACAAAGTGGTGAAAACAACCTGGGATGAATACGAAGACCATTTGTTCCTCCAAAAGGTCCATAACATCGTCTTCTCAAGGAAACGAGAATGATTCTTCAAACGTTCGAGCATTCGAAGACGATTTTGAAGAAGAAGAAGAGCCGGTGTACATAGTGTAGACTCGACCAACCGGTAAAAGACCGACAAAGGATAAAGGTAAGGACGTCTTCGACTTCGTCTACGAATTGCAACGAGTAGCTTTTGGAGATGAACACTAAGCTTGACGCGATAACCGATGTTGGAAGAAAACACCTTCAATAAAGGATTAAAGAACTAGCTAAACAGGCGACTGGTCGTGCATTAACCGAAACACCTTCAACATTGATCCGCTCACCTACACCATCCACCAAGCATTAGTTGCTAAATCAAAGAAAAATATAAATTTAGTGGCTAGATTTTATGTTTTTTATAAGCATATGTATTTTAAATTAATGAAATCTTGTATTAAAAAAATGAAAAAAAAGTTATCATTATCTAATAATTGAATTTTTCCTCAAACACAAACCATGCGAACATACTACTTCATTCACTATAAAAGAATTAATTCTCTATCAACATACTTTAAATATTCAAATTTCACACGACCAAATTTTAAATCACAAATCAACATTTTATAAATTGAGTTGGGGAGATACACCTGATCCGATAAACAACAAGTTGTTATTTTTGGCTAGTTTGCACAGAGCTGCTCACTACTTTCAAAATTCACAAAGTGATGCTGGTATATAACGACCAAGACGGGGGAATGAAGAATTCTGGGAACATGTTCGTAAAAATCCTATCCCGAATACTATCATACGCTACAAAAGTTGGTAGGTTTTGGTGGTGTTATTGACTTTAATAACCGTAAACTTGACAGTGCTCTTATTACTACTTTGGTGGATGCCACTAGTGATTAATGCATCCGCCGTTCAAGATTAATAACTATTTACTTGATTGGTGCAATTCTATTTCTTGATTCTGCTAGCAACTAATTGAATATTATTATTTTTAACTCATGTATAAGATTTATATTCTTGTGGTCAACTGAACTGGGGGAGTGCAACTTTGGCATGGTTGTATAGACAACAATGCAAGGCAACAAGTATAACAGCCGCTGAAGTCGGTGGCCCGTTGTTTTTGTTACAGTTATGGGATAGGACCATGAGAGTTGTAGACATGATAAAACCATGTATCTTGCCTCTCTTTAATCAAACTCTGTTATGACATATTGTTGCGAAGTATGATCATGAGAGTTAAATAAACACCATAAGCGAGGGGGTAAAATCGTGTTACAAGTTGTTGCAATCTCGCTGTGCTTTCTAAATTTTCCAACTGCTTTTTCAAACGTGCAGTTAGTAATAGCTTTTATTTGAAGATGTCTTACTCTTCATAACGTGTTGTACGTTAAAACTTTCTGGAATTTTTTTGTCAAGTTACCCCACCGACGCTGATTTTTATCATGTATGAGCGTCCATGTTCTTTCTTTGATAGCTTCTAAATACTCATATGCTTCCGGATTGACGCTTTGAATTTGGGTGGTGCTTCCGATCGACCAACAAAGCTTTTTAAACTAGACACCTTGAACTTGTTCATGAAGTTACAACGAACATGTCGCAGACAAAACCGATGGATTGCATGGTTTTTTAGATCTCCAAGCGTGTGCATCCACTACAAAAACAACCCCTTAAGTAAAAAAAATTCCTAATAATGCGGTAGGGGCTTTATAGGTTCCATCCACTATACATTTTTTTTTGGCATTAAGCCTCTTGATGATTAGGATGCCACTAATGGATAATCCTTCACTTAAGGCTCCATCCACTGCCCGGTTTTCTTTGGAACAATTGGTTGACGAATTTCAACTCCATTCAACTTGGCCCGTAATAAGGTTGCGTTGAGCCTCCGTTGTGTTCATAGTAATAGGGAGCCCTAATGCCGACGAAAAACACATATTGGTGTTAGAAACGAGATTTCAATCTCAGCCCTTACACTTCTGAATGCATCAGTCATCGACCGTTACACCAACCGTCGTTCTAAAATACTCCTAATGGTTTAACCGGAGAAACAAAAAATGTATTAGACCATTAGTTGATGGGAATAAATATTACCAAAAAAAATAACTTAGCCTGCTGTAAGGGTGTGCTCGGTTCGGTTCGGTTTTTAGCATTAATCGACACCGAAACTGAAGTGGTCGGTTTTTACTCTACAAAAACCGATCGGTTTTCGGTTTGTTGTTGTGACACTCCGACCCATCCGAGAATAAAAAGACTTAAAAAAAATGTATTCTACGCGATACGCGCAGAAGAGTATTTAGCCTGCGCGTATCGCCTAAGACGACTAAACCCGGGTACGCGAAACCAGGGCAGCCGCAGACTCGCGCGAAACCACCTCCCCTACGCGATACGCGCAGGTGGAGGCCTGCCCTGCGCGTATCGCGTAGGGCAGAATCACTAGCTATAAAAAGGGGGCGACCCCCCGTTCATTTCCTGCACCACTCCCCTCTCTCTAAATTTCCGACCAGAATCTCCGGTGAGGTCTCGACGAAGTCCCGACGGGTTTCCGACTAGTAACGAAAGCCTCCAAAAGTTCGTTTTAAGCACGAATTTGCCCACGAAGCGTCTACGGGAATCTTCGGTGTTCGGTAAGACTCGTTTTTAGATTTCTTCGAGTACTTACCATTTTATATAGTTATATATATATACACCTAAGGTACTAAACGGGACACGAACCCCGTCATTATAGTGAACGATGTCTTCCCACAGACGCGTGAGCTCAGGACTACTGATTAAGGCAAAGTGCTGTCGAGATACTGCTCAACCCAGAGAGACTTCCGTACCTAAGCCCCACTCTGTCCGAATCATTAGGTAACGTCTCAGATCCCGTACTCATTTAAGATATGTATGACTTAAGTCCATGGAAGAACCAGGGTTTTAGAATAGAACATTCCTAGTCATATAATATTACTAGGAACCCAATGTGTTTTCGATGAACGATAGAATCGTGTGAGAAACACGAAGATATGATAATGTGGCTTTTCAAATAGAATGATAATAAGAACATAGAATAACCCTGACTCAGATATTAAAAGCACTCTAAGTAGAATGATTATGCCAAGGACTAAAGTCATCACCGAAGTCACATAATGTGACTAAGGTAATGCATCAGTGAGAAGACACTTATAGGATTATCCCTGGGGGAATGAATCCTGATAAGTATGAAATGTTTACAGGGTTGCCTTGATTAGCCATCTGATCGTGATACTTAGACTACACTAAGGTGAGTCTAACCGCCCCTCTTTTATATGTTTTATGATTTCGGGGCTGTATCCGAGCTTGTATAAAAATATGAAATGTTTTATTATAAATGTTTAGAATATATATATATATATATATATGTGTGTGTGTGTGTGTGTGTGTGTGGTTATGAGTAGATCGTGCCTGGTGATTCAACGCACCTCAACTCAAGGTTCGTCCGGTTGTTGTGTTGTTGGTCCACGGTAATAAGCTTCCCGTTAAGAGTCGTCTGACGAAAAGGGCGGCGGCTACATGCCACAGGGCAAGTCATTAGGGCAGGGCTTCGCGCTAAGAGGTAGTTGTTTAAGAAACTACCGGCTCCGCCTCGGGATGTATATGCGTCTAGTTGGATCCAATTAGGTAGACTGACTGCTCGTAATAGGAGAGGTACCACTAAGCCTAGGCAATATGATGATGTGACCAAAAGGGGGTCAATAAGGGTACCTTCTTTATCCCTGTATGCGGCATATACGTTAACAGGCTCTAACGAAAGTTGGCCACCATCAGATATGGCGTTAGAGAAGAGTTGGCTTGTAGATAACTCATTACCAAACATATATGAATGATGATTTTTAAATGCTTTATATGTCTTACGTCACTGGTTATGACTCACCAACACATAGTTGTTGACGTCTTTTAAGCTCGTGATGCAGGTGAAAGAAATAACCGTGGACATTAGCTAGGAAGGCCGAGCTAGGATGGTTCGGATGATGAAACTCCATATAGGAGGAGGAATTGAATTGAAGATGCTTGGGATTAGTATCTTTAGTTTTAATGTATCACACTCATATCGAGTGTAGACAATGTTTGTTTCTATTTTAAGACAATTAATGAAAATTTAAAATTTGGGAGCGTATTTGTGGTCTTTTAATAAGTCTTCCGCTATATTATAATCTTTGATTGGCTGATGTTATGCAACGTGTCGGGCCCTGGGGGTCGGGGTGTGACAGGTTGGTATCAGAGCCAATGGTTTCAGCGAATTAAGGTTCACATAGATCCTTAAGCTTTAACCGAGAGGCTCGAAGGACCACTAAGATAGGAAAAACCCTAGGAGATGTTAAGAAGTATGATGAGTAAATATTGATTGAACACCTAAGGAAATGAGACAAATACGCCTGATCAACGTATTTGTCGATTATCCTTTGCGTGAGCATGAAATTATTACGAGTCATATGGATTAACTTAGAAACCTCGTCAGGAAAGGAGAAGGAACTAGGCATTGATATTATTATACGAATATTATACGCTTATATTTTACTTTAAATAACAGGAAATGGCAGGTAAAAGTTTTCTCCTCAGAGCAATTGGTATGAGCAGGTCATCTTCCAAAAAGAGTAGTTCCAGTAACAATAACACAGAAGAAGGAGAACGTTCTGTTCAACCACAAGAGTCACACTCGCCTGATGCTTCTGGTTACTACACACATACCCTCACCTGCAAGGGCGATGAGTGTACCCCAGCAGGAACCCGAACCCCAGCCTCGTCGTGCACGAACCAGGTTGGCCGCAAAGAAGTGTAACACCTATAAAAATTTCGTATCCGAATTATTGGTTAGGATACTCAACCTTGTGGTCGTAGTTAAGTAGTTGGTATATATACGGCAATCGTATTTCAAATATTGCCAAACGATTAAGAAACGAATTAGCACATGAGATGTTTAGGCAAGCAATTATTATTATAGGAGACCGTCGTATAATATATTATATTATATTTGAACTTTCTCCGTTTCTAACGAAACTTAGGTCGATGTGTAGAGAATGATGAGCTCGTCCTAACGGTATTTTTTTAATTTTATAGAAGGTTATATTTTAAAGTTATACGAGAAAAACGAATGAAGCAGCTGAATTAATTAATAATAATATATTTAAGCTAGCAAGCTAGCATGTCAATTTAAATTGAATCCCACATCGACGACGTAAATATAATTTGAGCTGCTTGCCTGCTTTCTATATATATTAAGCTTAGGGTTAGAGTTTTATATATCCAGTTATTTTGACGGGAACGTTCTAGTTTAGAGAATCCCGTGTATACAGTACCCTGATGGGTGTTGTTAGTAGTCGTTTTTGGAGCACGAGTAGGGAGACTCTACATCAAATTGCCGTAGATAGTTTAAGAGGTATATTCTTGTTTAAGTTTATATCTAGTTAATAATTATATTTATTAGTATATATTTTGTGGGGCTTAGGGTCAGGGTCGGGGTAGACATTGGGTAACTTGACCCTGGTCTAGACATGGACTGATCAACCATGTCTAAACTAGATAGAGTTATCCATAGTTGACCACGACGATGACAAGCCAGTACCCCACTCCTTACATAATTAATAGCTGAGATTTGCCCTAATTTTAAATAGCAACCAAACTTCATAACTGTTATAGTGGCGCAAGTTAAGCCACGTGTATAGATTCAAAGTGCACAAGGATCTTGCTCAGAAATCTCAAAGGGTTAGAAAATTAGAAGAAGTGTTGTCCAATGACAGTTATTCTAATTAAGGTGAATACATTTGTATTTTAAATGCTTTTACGAAATCTTTGTTATTTCGAAACCAGCATGAAAAGTAGTTAATTTATTAATGCATGCTGGTAAAATACGAGACAGACACTTGGCACGTACGGTCTGATCAGAAATGGTATACACGTGTTTAGGCAGAACTCATACGGTGAGTTCTGTAACTAAGCGTGGCTGGTACAGTTTGTGTGCCCAAAGGAGTGAGATTCCCTAGGCACCAGAGTTATAATGAAATAACTCACAGCCAACAAACTGTTATCAGTGTGCAAGATGGTGTGTATTTTATCCATGTTTCTAGTATGGTTAATCTAAATTAATGCTTTCATGCTTTTAAATGATTTGGGTCTACAAATGATATTCACCAACATTATCGCTGATATTTTATTTTTAAAACCTTTTACAGGTAATGAATAAAAGAATGGAATTGCTAAATGCCATGTTGTACATATGATGTTTTACATGTGCATGTTAGCTAATTAAGCACAAGATACATCGAGGAAGAATGGACACATTCGATGAAGAAATCTTGTGGCTTCAAATATTATAGTAATATGAAATTACTATGTTTTGTAAAATAACGGGTAGTTAAGCCCAGTTATATGAAAACAATGTAAAATAACGGGTAGTTAAGCCCAGTTATATGAAAACAATGTTTGCAAACATTGTGAAATATTATGAAATGGGACGAAGTTTTGAAAAAAATATTCCGCTGCATTTGAACTCTGTGTTTTCATAATAAAATAATCAAAGCAGGTACCAATCGGGTCACACGTCCGGGCATGCCAAACCCGGGGGTGTGACAAGAAGACAGTTCGGAGAGGCCACTTGGAGAGGTTTAGACTCACAGATGTTAGGGTTATTTCCAGTTTAAGATTTACTTTGTACTTGTTTTATACTTTGTGTATAGTTTAGGGTTTATTTTGTTATTTTCCCTAAAATGTATTGTTGCATAAAGCATGTAGTGAGAGAATGTTTAGGAGAGAGTCTAGATCACATATTCACGTTAGAGAGAGAACTAGGTGTGTGTGATTACATTCTCCTGCATTTTGTACTGCATATTTGCTTTGATCATCAATACAAAAGAGACTTATTTAGTAATGAATTGTGTTGCTGATTGAACTGTTTATTAGTACTTATCATTCTGATCATCTGAGCGATATCGATCCAATTGAACCTATCAATTGGTATCAGAGCTGTTGGTATTGTGTTCTTCGCTATTCATCAAGCAAAACACTACAATATTGCTCAAAAATCATGACCTGAATGAATTGTTGCTGTTTTTAGTTGTGATTTATCATCGCAATCACTCCTAATTCACAACGATTGTGCAAATTCCATCAGATTATCATCAGATCTGAGGAATTAAAAAGATACAAAAAGTTACTGTTCGATCGAATTTTGCTCAAATTCATCAAAATTTGATCATGTTTTGGATTGATTGAGATTAGGGATTGATAATCGGACCATTTCACTGATTGTGTGTGATTTTTGAAGAAATTGGACAAGTTTTTGATAAACCCAGAAAAATTCTCATAATGAAGATGATGAACAGTATGAACTGGTTGAAGATTAACTAGCCGGGTGATAAAATTGACTTGGACAATTTCCTTTGGACTTAGATTTGTGAACAATTAGGTCCTGTGTAGCCGTGTAAAGGATTTTGTGCTAGACGGGTAAAGAATTTGACGAGAAAAAGGTGTACTGTTCAGCCGGATCAAGTATTGTTGTGCCGGGTGATACACTGTTACACCGGATGATTAACAAATTCAGCCGGGTGATCAACAACTGTGTAGCCGGGTAAACATTTACTCTGTCGGGTGATCAATTGTTCAGCCGGGTAAAGCCTTTCTGCCGTGTCAAGATTCCACGCCGGGTCAAGTTATTGCCGTGTGAAGTTAATACTATTCTGCCGGGTAACTGTTCTGCCGGGTAAAGAATACAAGACTTACAACTGTTAAGCCGGGTCAACTGTTTAGCCGTGTGAAGACTTTTCTCTGCCGGGTAAAGAACAAAAGCTACTGTTCAGCCGTGTGACTCATCATCTTTGCTGTTCTTGTTTTTTCATCTTGTCATTTATTACTTGTCTTTATTTTAATAGTTTAACTATTTCTTTTCAAAAATCAACAAAAACCAAAAATATTTTCTTTAAAAACTTTTAAAATGGCACCTAATGATGATTCTGATAACCGTGTTCCTAGACTTGTCAATCGTGCAGATTTCAAGAATTGGACGATTAGACTGAAGCATCATCTTTGCTCAATAGACAATGATCTTTGGAAGTCAATTGACAAGGGTCCTCACATACCTACACAGACAGCTCCAGATAGTGCTAGTACCTACACCAAGGACTCTACTGAACCTTATCTAGAGGATAATTTGTCAGCAGAAGATTTAAGGAAAGTAAAGAATGATAGCAAAGCTTATTCTTTGATGTGTAAAGGATTGCCATTACAAGTACTGTCAAGGTTGGACACTTATCAAACAGGTTATACACTGTTCAAAGCCTTAAAGTCGATATGTGAAGGAGGTGAACAACTCAGAAGTCTCAAGAAACAAAAGCTGAAGAGACGGTTAGAGTTATTTGAACACATCGCTGGAGAATCTGTGCACCAGATGATGAATAGGTTTGTTCATCTGACTACTGAAATGTCCAATGTGGGTGCAAAAACAGATCTTCAAGACCTGAATGACAAATTACTATGTGCACTTCCATCATCGTGGAAACAGACTGTGACTCTACTGAAACATACTGAAAAGTTTCCGATGGATTTGGATCTGCTCATTGCAAAGATGGAGGAAGTAGAGATTGATGAAGGTTCTAGAAACACTGATAGAACTGGTTCACATCCACAATACAAATATATTGTGAATCCTGCTAATACTGTGGAGAATGCCTTTCTTGCACAAGATGCAACTAAGTTTGAAGATGAGGGTGATCTTTTTGTTGGCGCAAGTTTTTATACTGAATCGTCATACTTTCCAAGCTTGCCAACATATTCTCAACCTCAATCTCCACCAAGAGCTCAAGTTCAAACACAATCTGAAAGTCAAAGTTCTACTATTCAAGCCAAGGTAAAAGATGTGATAAACATCTTGTTACAAGATGATGAAACAAAGAATGCTTTTACTACATTCATGGCAAGCTTTCAAGCGTATCAAGGAAGTCATCTGAATCAAATGGATGTCGTTCTTCAAGATCTTTTTGAAATGGATCCTGATGACGTTGAGGAAATGGATTTGAATTGACAGATGGTGATGGTTGCATATCGAACACAAAAGCATGCATATGTTAACCGAAGTTTCAAACCACATGCAAACAAGACGGTTGGTTTTGACAAATCAAAGGCCAGATGCTTCAATTGTAACTGCTATGGTCATTTTTCAAGGGAATGCAAAGCTCCTAAGAATCAGAACTACAATGATTAAGCGAGTTCAAGTGGACAGAATCAAGGTCAAGGTCAAAATTCGCAACAGTCTTCAAGCTATCAAAACAGAAATCAACGTTTCATGCAGAAACCATATCAAAGTCTTCCCATGCCAAAACTGGAAGATGAAGGAAAGAAGCCAGAAGATCAGAGCAAAGCACTGGTAGTGAGTGTGAAAGATGGATATGATTGGAGTGCTTATGCAGAACAGTTTACATCCGATCTTACATCCAGTCTGGCATTAGTATGTGAAATTGAGGAAGATTGGTCTGAAGAAGGGGATGGTAAAGTGACCGAAGATGTGAGTGAAGATTCTGAAGAATATGACTGGAGTGCAAAGTCAGATCCTGTTGAAGAATCTGAATCAGAAATTGCGCTGATGGCTACATCCAATGAGTCTTCATCATCCACTGAACAACCAAAGGTTAGTACTGATTTACCCCCTAACTATGTTCCTTTGCCTATTGATGTGAAAGAAAGGTTATGTTCTGAACAATGCATTCAACAAGTAGAACATTATCGAACTCATTCATTTAAAATTGGTGATAAATTAAGCAAACATGAGAAAATTCATGAACAACTTAAAATTGATCACAAAATTTCTGATGAGAAGATTTTGTCACTTAAAGAATCATGGAACAAAATCTTAAAGGATTTGGAACTGGTAACAAAACAACTTGAAGAAATGACAAAGAACTTTGAACAAGAAAAAGTTGCTCATGCTGTCACGCAAGTGGAATTAACAAAGGTGAAAAGTTGTAAAACTATGGTTAAACAACTTATAAAAGAAAGAGGTAACAAAACCAAACTAGGATTGGGTTTCACTCATGAACCAATGCCTGAATCAATCACACAAACTTTACCTGAAAACTTCAATGAATTTGATCATTCACCTGAAAATGAACAAAAATTCAAAGAAATTCAAAGAAGTAAATCCGAATCCGAAGGATCCGAAGTGTTGATTGAAAGTTTGGATGAAGAAGATGGTGTGACGACTGAAGCTGATGATGAATATGGGCCTGTTCTAATTCAACTCGTTGAATATCCTAAACTGAATCCCGAGCCAGAAGAAAAGGTGAAGGATGAAGGTGAATTTTCAGGATGTAATGATCCAGATTACATCAAATGGAAGAATGAACAAAAGGCGCTAATTGCTGAGCAACTGATCAAGAAGAAAGAAGAAAAACAGGCTGAAGTTTCAAAAGGAAAGGAGCAGAAATCGAAATTAACAATTAATCAATCTGAACGAAACAGTCAAAAGGTAAAAGTGTCATAAAATCGAATGACAACACCAAAGCTCAAACTGTTAAATCTGAAAACGTTAAACCTGTCAAGAAGAAAGTGACAAAAAGTAAAACAATTAAGTTTGTGTCTGCAGGAAAGTTTGATTTGAACGGATCTTATGGTAAACCAATCAATTCTTCAATCAAATCTAACTCTGGTCTGAAAACAGGTTCAGGTCCTAAGTCTTCCGCTGTCAATGATAAAAGAATTGAATCAAAGAAGGTAACCAAACAAGATAGTTTAAAATCGAACCAAGTTTCCAAGCAAGCAAAATCACAATCAAAATCTCCACAAAAGAATCAAGTTAATCTAAAACCGAACAAAACTGATAATGAATCACGTGTGGGTTCAACATCAAAAGTTAACAATCGGCTCTTTAGGATTAGCAAGAAACATTGTGAGATATGTGATCGTTATAATCATGCTACTGCTGAATGTTTCTTTAACAGGTACTGCAGTTACTGTGACAAAAGAAATCATTCTTCAGAGGAATGTTTTTATAACAAATTTTGTGATATTTGTGAAAGAAGAAACCATGACACAAAGGATTGTTTCTTTCGAAAGACATCAACAAGAGAAATGACTCCGTTTTCAAACTTTCAAAGAAATCAATCTTTTGGTTTTCAAAATGTTAATCAAAGTCATTCTCCTGTTTCGAGAAATTTCAATCGAAACAATTCTGGTTTTAATAACGTTTCATCAAGAAATGTGCAGGTTAACAGTTTTAAACCAAGAGCTTTGATAGTAAGAAACCAGAAATTTGAAAATAACCTTGATCCTAAGTTAGAGGAAAGGTTCATTGCTTTGAGAAGAAAGCAATCAAATCAAGCCGTTGGGCGAAACAGTTTTCAGCCAAATCTCTCAAATGAAACAAATTTTCAAAATCTTCATTATCAACAAGTTACTGTTGCAGATAGATTCGGAAAACCCAAGACCATGTGGGCCTGGGTTGACCAAACTAACTAAGTGATTGTTGAAATGCAGGTGCGCCCTAGAAGACCTATTAACTCATGGTTTGTTGATAGTGGGTGTAGCCGGCATATGACAGGCAACCATGCCTTGCTTTAAGACTTTAAGTTGAAGAATGGTATACATGTTGCATTTGGAGGAGATGCTGGTGGTAAAATAACTGGAGAAGGAACTGTGTCAAATAGGGTCATTAGCTTTGATAAAGTCAACTACTGTGCACAGTTGAACTTTAACTTGCTAAGTGTATCTCAAATTTGTGATAAATCTTATTCAACTCTATTTGATGATTCTTTCTGTTATATTCTCAAGCCAGGTTTCAAGATTGACAATGAATGGGTGGTGGTTAAAGCTCCAAGAGATCGTGATGTATACAAGCTTGATATGTCGCAGATTGATGCTGAAACTGAAACTACTTGTCTCATTGCGCATGCTTCAAATGATGAGAGTCAGCTTTGGCATAGACGGCTGGGTCATTCAAACTTCAGAAACATGAATCGACTGGTGACTGGAAATCACGCTGTAGGAATACCATCAAAGAAGTTCTCTACAACTGATCTCTGTCCAGCATGTTTGAAAGGAAAACAGCACCGAATGTCTTTTAAGTCCAAGCAAGAACACTCCATTTCAAAACCCTTGCAGATGCTTCATATGGATCTTTTCGGACCAACAAATGTTCAAAGCATCGGAAAGAAGTCTTATTGTTTTGTCATCATTGATGATTTTACTAGATTCTCTTGGGTTTATTTTTTGCATGTTAAATCTGAAACTGCTGAGTTGTTAAAAGAATTTATTGTCAAAGTTGAAAATCAGTTGGATTGTAAAGTAAAAATCTTGAGAAGTGATAATGGAACAGAGTTTAAGAACGCTAATGTTGATTTGTTTTGTGCAGAAAAAGGAATTGCAAGACAATTTAGTGCTCCAAGAACGCCTCAACAAAATGGGGTTGCGGAACGGAAAAATCGGACACTAATTGAAGCAGCAAGATCCATGCTCGCAGATGCCAAAATCCCTATCACATTCTGGGACGAAGCTATTGCTACTGCGTGTTTTGTACAAAACAGGACATTATTGGTTCATGATAAAAATAAAACATCTTATGAGTTATTGTTTGGAAGAAAACCGAATATTTCATATTTGAAAGCATTTGGTTGTCCTGTATCGATTCTAAATTTAAGTGATCATCTCGGGAAATTTGAGTCAAAATCTGACGATGGATTTTTCCTTGATTATTCGTCTGTTTCTAAAGCTTATCGGGTTTTTAATAGCAAAACAAACACTGTTATTGAAAATATTAACGTAAAGTTTTTAGAAAATTCGTTTCCGTCAGTGGCGCATGGTCCCGAATGGTTGTTTGATTTAGATTCGTTATCAAAATCTTTCAATTCTAACTTGTTTGATTTTTCAGGAAAATCGAGAAAAGAATCAGGAGACTTGGGATGTTTTAGTGATGATTCTGACAATGACGATGATAGTAATCTCAATTCTGAGTATCCGTTCATGTCATTTCATAATCCTGATCATGTCAAATCTAATCAAGCTCCGGGTCCTTCTGGTTCTCAAGAAGATCAAGAATCAAATATTCTTGGTGATGCTGTTAACATGCAAAGTTCTCCTAATGATGGTGGATCTGTTCAAAATCAACCATCACCAGATCCGAATGTTGAAGTTATTCCAGAATCGTTTGACTACTTCATCAATTCACCGGATCAAGTTCCTAATTGCACTCCGCATACTTCTACCATTCTACAAGATCTACTGAATCTGAATCAGTCTAATCTGGAGAGTCAAGTGCAAGGTGATGTCATACCAACTCATCGAATTCACAAGAAACATCCTGTCTCTCAGATTATTGGACCGTTGAATCAGAGAACTACAAGAAGTCAAACTGAGCAAGTAAACGTTTGTCTTTATTCATGTTTTCTTTCTCAAGTGGTGCCAAAGAACATTTCAGAGGCGTTGCAAGATAACAGTTGGATTGAAGCCATGCAAGAGGAGTTACTTAAATTTCGCAAACAAGAAGTTTGGAAATTAGTGGACTTACCTGAAGAAGAAAATGCGATTGGTACAAGATGGTTGTACAAGAACAAGCCAGACGAACGTGGTATTGTTGTGAGAAACAAAGCCAGACTTATTGCACAAGGTTACACTCAAGAAGAAGGTATTGACTATGAAGAAGTGTTTGCTCCGGTCGCTCGACTTGAAGCAATTCGTGTTTTTCTAGCTTATGCCTCTTTCATGAAGTTTAAAGTGTTCCAAATGGACGTTAAAGGCGCTTTTCTGTATGGACCAATTACCGATGATGTATATGTCAGACAACCTCCGGGTTTTGAAGATCATGATTATCCACATCGTGTATATAAATTTAGTAAAGCTTTGTATGGTCTACATCAAGCTCGAAGGATTTGGTACGAGACGTTATCTAAACATTTGCTAGAACATGGATTCACAAGAGGTCAGATTGATCCAACTTTGTTTATGAAGCGGGAAAATGAAGATCTTTTATGTATTCAAGTGTATGTGGATGACATCATCTTTGGATCAACCATTGCGTCCATGTGCAAAAAGTTTGAAGAAATCATGAAGTCAAGATTTCAGATGAGTTCGATGGGGGAGATTAATTTCTTTCTTGGATTGCAAGTAAAACAATCAGCAGACGGAATTTTTATCAACCAATCAAAGTTTGTTGAGAAGTTGCTGAAAAAGTTCAAGATGCAGGATTGTCAGACTATTCGAACTCCATCTGACGTGAATTGCAAGATACAGCCGGATTCAAAAGGCAAATCTGTTGATCAAACACTGTACAGATCAATGATTGGTTCACTGATGTATCTTACTGCATCAAGGCCAGACATTATGTACGCTGTATGTGTGTGCGCAAGATATCAGTCTGATCCAAAAGAGTCGCACCTGGTTGCTGTTAAACGTATTTTCAGATACCTTAAAAGGAAAACGAATCTTGGGTTATGGTATCCTTATGAAGGCAATTTTGAATTATATAGTTATTCTGATAGTGACTTTGGTGGGTGTGCTCTTGACAGGAAATCGACTACGGGTGGATGTCAATTTCTGGGTCCTAGACTTGTTTCTTGGCAATGCAAAAAGCAGACCAACGTTTCTGTATCCACAGCTGAAGCAGAGTATATCGCTGCATCTGCAGGATGTTCTCAAGTTTTGTGGTTACAAAACCAATTGCTTGACTACGGGTTTAACTTTCTCAAAACTCCTATTTACATAGACAATACTGCTGCTATGTTCATTACTGCTAATCCTGTTCAACACTCAAAAACCAAACATATCGAAATTCGATATCACTTTCTCAGAGACAACTCTGAAAAAGGTCTAATAATTTTGATTAAAGTTCATACCGACAAACAACTGGCAGATCTTTTCACAAAATCCTTTTTGTCAGGACGGTTTGAATTCTTAATTCAATCCATAGGGTTAATCAACCATGATTAATTCTAATTTTTGAAAATCAAACAAAAATCAGAAAATTTAAAAGCCAAAAATAGAATAAGTCGATATCAAGTACTGATTCCTTTGTCTTTTATTTTAATTGTATTGCATTGTGTGTGTGCATGAAAAAAAAAACAAAAACAAAATATAAAAGCAAAAAGAAAAGAAAATATCATGTCATAAGAATCTATATTGCAAAAAGTGAGAAATGATAGTTACACTAGACATTATTTGTTACATCATTTTTAAATAAAGACTGATGAATGTTAATTGGTGTGCTAGACAGCTCAGGCAATTAGACTGAAAAAGTAAGTTTCATTGTTGACAAATCTAAACTTAATGATATTTGTGTTAAGTTCCATTGCTATACATGTCTAGATATATATCTTTTGATGCATTGCTTGTGATGATAGTTGTGCATGATCGGGTAACGATGCAGTCTATTCAGTGTGATGAACCGCTCGTGAGCTTCTTTGTTGTGGTATCCACAGACCTGAAGTCTCACATGAAGTCTCTTTTGAGCTTCAAGATGCAGCAAAAGATTCCAAAGTTGGAACAAAAAGAGTCCCAAATGTGGACCATCACCAAAGAAAAATTCCAAAAAGGAATTCAGAAGATTCCCAAGGGGAACGATAGGAAATTAAATTCCAAAATGGAATCAAAAGAAGTCCCAAAATGGACCAAATCCGAATAGAACCCAGATTCCACACTGATTATGATTGTAAGTGACCAGTTTCTGTGCAATATGCATTCAGGTAGTGGTTGATAAGGAAATATGTTGACATATGTATACATGTGGGTCACATAAGTCCTTCTAATCGAACCTTAATCTCATCATGATACTGAAAAAGTAAGTGTGTCAACTCGAGCTAATTGGTATGTTTTCATATCATCACTCAATCAAACATAAGTCAAATGTCTATTCAAAACTTGCAAAACATGTTCAGATAATGTGTGGTATGATCTCACTGCGATATTTGATTCATTGCATTGCATATGTCTTTAATTTAATGTGTGTGCTTTGTGTGTGCAGGCATATGGAATCTTTATTGACACATCGACATCCTTGTTAAACTTAAAAATTTCAAGAAATTTCAAGTTTAGGGGGAGAATAATCTGAAGAAGAAAAATATTTGCAAAATCCAAAAAATATTTGAATAAGTGTGTTTTGAATGAACAAGATTATGTGGTATGAAAAGCAAATGTATTGGATGTGTTAAAAACAAACCCAAGGTCTTGTGATGTGTTTTTAAGAAATTGCTTCGGGATATAGAAATTTTGGTTGTGCAAAAACATTTTTGAAAAAGAAAAAGAAAAAGGGTTTTTTATTGAATTAATTGTTGCCCTAACAAATATTGTTGAATAATTAATGTGACAAACCCTAATAAGGATGTCTTGTCTAATTAATATGTCGAGAATGTTTGCAGGTGCAATAAATGCAGTTGAAAAAGTCAACAGACGAGAAAATTGAGAAAAATTGTTCAAAGTGTTGTAGCTGGGCAAAGATATCAGAACACTGTTTAGCCGGGTAATGAAGATACTGTTTAGCCGGGTAAAGTTGTTGTGTCTGATATGAGCCGGGTGATTGTGTGAAAGAAGAGAAGTCGGGTAAAGACATTATGACTACTGTATGGCCGGGCAATGAACATGTCAAATATATGCCGGGTGAAGGAGTCATTGATATCTGCCGGGTGACAAGTTGTGTTACTATACAGCCGGGTGAAGAAATGTTATCACTGTACAGCCGGGTAAAAGAGAAGTTATCTTGCCGTGTAAGTGAATAACACTGTGTAGCCGGGTAAAAGTATAACAATTGTGTTGCCGGGTGATGAATAAAAGCATGTCGGGTGATGAAGGTATCACTATGCAGCCGGGTAATGAACAAACATGTCATTGTGCAAGCCGGGTGATGTTGTGAAGACTACTATGCTGCCGGGTGATGAGTAAAACCAAACAGGTGTAGTTGTTCCTAACCTTTACCCATCTCTACAGTGATTGACCCGTCAAGTGTTTTTTTTACATGTTTTTATGTTGACCCGTCTCATGTTGTGACTTGTCTCAAGTACTTGACCCGTCCCAACAGTGTTTGACGCGGCTCAACAGTGCATGACCCGTCAAGGCTTATTGGGCTTTTATGCTTACCCGTCCCATTTTTGTTGACCCGTCACTTAAGTTTGACCTAAATTTTTCATTCATATAAAACCCGCCTCTTCACTAACACTTATCATTTTTCACCAAAGTTTTTTCAAGCAAATCCCCTACACAAAATCGTTCATACTTTTGTTCAATTGATTGTTCTATAACAAGTTTGATTGATTGAATAAGGTATAAGTTACATGTTTCGACCATTGATAAACCTGCAAATCGATCGTTAAAACGAAAGATGATGATGAACAGTACTTGATCACTGAATCGACACTTTGATTTTGCATGTTAAAACTGAAATCGAATGTTGGTTTATGTGTAAAAACTGTCGATTATCAACAATCAATCATTAATTTGCATCAAAATTCCTTAAAAACAACAGAATCAACCAAAATTGTCTATAACTGTTAAACCGCCATTGATGACCTGTTGAAAGTTCTTAAGTGTCAACTTCAAAAGGATAAAATGTGTGTTAAACATTGACAAATCATTGTTGAAACTGAACTTAACATGTTAAATAACTTCATTATACAAATTTCTGATTCATGTGCTTAAGTGAATAAACTGTTTAATTGTGAAATTTTGTATGATCATTAAAATTCAAAGTTGTTTTGACCAAAATGATGTAAATCAGATTGTTAGATCAATTTAGGAGTTAAAATGATTATATGAATGTTTTACCTTCATAACTTTTTGTTCAAACACTTATGCAAAATTTTGAAATTTATTAATGAAGAATCTAACACAATTGTCTTGTTTTTTTGTCTTAAACAGATGGAGAATTTGAAGTTTGAGCCAAAGCACAATCTAGTTGCTTGTTTAGATGAGTCTATTCCAGAGACTGAAGGATATAGAGATATGATGAGATTTATCAAGAGAACCAAGTATGTTTATGCCATGTGTGCAAAGCCAGTGATCTATGCCAGACTTATCAAGAGCTTCTGGAGAACAGCTGAGGTGGTAACTGGTGAAGATGGGGTAATTGTTGTTAGAGGGAATATCACTAGAGAGTTAGTATTGACTGTATCTGAAGAAGCTATCAGAACAGCATTGAGGATTGATGAGGATGAGATAGGAGCTAATGATGAGCTGACTGTTGCTGAATGTCAAGCGTGTTTTGTAAATATGGGTCATCCTCCTGTATTTCCAAAGTCACAGTTTGTGACACCCCGCCCTGCGGCGGAATACACCGGGCGCGTCAATAGAATTGGGTTATCAATAGTAACAAAGCACATGGTATTTAATTAGTAAGTCTAATATGAATTATCTTAAGTTTAGGAAATACAAGTCTTTAAACATAAATCGACAAATCCATAGCAACAGAAATTAAACAGTCTTTATTTTTATTTCACTAGGTCCAAGGCTCCTATGTCTTGAACGTAATTGGAAATAAACCATAAATCAAGAACCACCTGAAATATGTGAAAATAAAGTTAGCTACACAAGCTAGTGAGTAAAACACAATTTATAAATAATAATATGGAAAATCCGAGATCAACAAGATATGCTGCGCAAACTTATATAATTAGCAATTTCGTAATTATTACCCTACCAGGACACCTAGAATCACATAGAACACCAATCACTTTAGAACCCATAGTATTTCGTATAGCCATTTTAGCATGAGAACCACTCATGTGATAATTAAAGATAACTTTTAACCAACCGTCATTTACCGTCTCGATATATAAGTTATCAATAATTATTTATCAATCTAGGGACATGGCATAGCATAGCATCATAGTATAGCAACAACCGTCATAGCATTGTAAACATAGAAAACATGGAATTAGAAAGGCCGGGTTTAAATCACCTATCGATGTTGTACAGGCAGGTGGGTTTGTCAAACCATTAGCGCTAACATTGTACCGGTGGGTTTACCAAGCAATAAAACTACTTTTAACTAACACATAAGGTTGCATCAAGCCGCGAACTAGATTAACATATTTGTATGATCTCTTTTAGAATAGAAAACGCAATATAGAAAAAGACATATTTCAGTCCCAAAAATAGTATAAAAAGGGGAGTGAATTTACTCACCTTGAATACGAAATCTGAAATGGTGTAGAAATTAATCAATTGGAACCGAGGATTTCCCAGATATTAGTATCACCTAAATAATGGGAATCCTAACTTAGAAAACATATAATATAGAAACTAGAATAGAAATAATAGGAATTTACGGAGATTTGGGATTTTTGGTACGAACCGTAACCGAGCGTTTTTATACGAAACCGCTTTATTATACTTTAAGACTTTGTATTTTACTAGAAAAACATTTTAGAAAACATTAGTAATATATTGGTAGTAATATTTAGAATCTTTATTTAAACTTGTACATTTTAGTCTTTAATACATATTATTAACTAAATCATTGATTAATAAAAGTTATATAATGTATAAATAAATAAAAGTATAAAGATTTTAATTTAGAAATGGAACCGTGGTAACCGGAGTTAAGTCCGAAGTCAAATGTTTCGGATTTAGAAATTAAAGTTTTTAAACGGGTTTGAACGTTCGAACGTTTCGTTTAAACATTTTATGAGAATATGTATTTATATGAAAATTAGTAACTTTAGTCATTTATAAAAAGGAACATGTTTTTGTATAAAACTTACAACCTTAACTCTTTGTTACATAAAATACCCTTATATATATTTTTCTTAGCTTTTAAAACATATTATTAATTATTAATAGGTTAGTAGATTAGTATAATGGTGGTTTAGGTGGTTAGAAATAATTATTAAAAAGAATGTGGGTGAAGAGGATCGAACCCGTGACCTAATCTGCCAAACGCACACGCACTAACCACTTGAACCAGGCGCGCTTTTGTGTGTTAACTGAAACATTAATTGTTTTAACCTTTTATCTGAACTATAACCCAAACCCATACGAGCCCTAGTTTACAAATCACCCAAATTCGTTTGAACTTGATAATCCCAGACAAATTAACCATGGGGCTTTTAATCCCCATGGATTTTCGGTTCTAATGGTACCAGAAACTTACATTTTGGTGGAGTTTTGGTATGGATTTGAACGATGAACAGGGCCGCGGGTTTGGAGTGATTTTCGTGAATCTGTAGTTGATAATAGGTGAAATTGAAGTGTTAGATAGTTGTAGAATGTTGAGAGGATTAGAATGGAACCAAAATCTACCTGTTACGATGCCGGAATGCGAGTGATTGCCGAGGTCGCCGGAATTTTTATTGGGTTTTTGTTTCGGTCAAAATCAGAGAGATTGGAAATGATTTGGGGGTTTAGAATGGATAGTCGAACGTTTATGAATGATTTCGTGGTGGTTAGAAGCTGAAAAACGCAATAATTGGGTCGCCGGATTTTCGGGATCTTGGTCGGCACTGTTTGGCGACCGATTTGCTGGATTTGCGGTCGTACAGAGGCGTCGAGGCATGGGAGAGACGATTTCTGCGGATTTTCTGGAATTTAATTGGTCAAAACGTGTTGGTTTGGGTGGCCGGAATCATCGCCGGCGCCGGCGAGTATTTCCGCCGGAAATACGGGAGAGACGAAGGGGGGTGGGCTGGATTGGGTTAATTATTTTCTTTTTACACAAACAGTCCCTGTGCTTTATAATTGTTTCATTTTAGTTATTAAGTTTTATCTCAAGTTTCAGAAATTACATTTTTGGCCTAAAGGTTATTTTTACATAAATCAACTAATTAAATTAACCAAGTTGAGACGTAACGTTTTTCATAGGTGACTTTTTATCATTATTAGTTCGTTTATTGCGTTAGGAGACTATTTCGAGACTTAGAAGCGTCTTTGATTAACGTTTTTGAATATTTTTCTTTTACGAAATATATATATATATATATATTTATATACATACTTAACGTTTAATAGTCAACAAATAATTATTATTTGATATACGCGGATATTTTGAGGTGTAAATACGTTTGATTTAAATAAGATACAAATGACGTACGATTCGATATATTTATTCATAATTAAAATGAACGTTACATTTTGCGGAAATAAATACGAGTTATAATTAAAAGATAAACAAACCTCGGGTTTGAATCGGGCATCCGGATTCGGGTTCGGGGCAGATGTCACAGTCTCCCCTCCTTATAGAAATTTCGTCCCGAAATTTGTTCAAACCGAGGTAGAAGAAGATGAAGCAAAAAGATGCGGATACTTGGCTTTCATTTGATCTTCACGTTCCC
Organism: Tagetes erecta; assembly: GCA_030867185.1. NCBI lineage: Eukaryota > Viridiplantae > Streptophyta > Magnoliopsida > Asterales > Asteraceae > Tagetes > Tagetes erecta. The sequence goes on from CM061491.1 coordinate 23,144,969, forward strand.
AAGTAAACTCGGGTCCACGCTTAGATTCCCAACGAACTTTGACTATCGGTATCCGGCTTCGCTTGAGTTGCTTTACCTCACGGTCCATAATCTCCAATGGCCGTTCAATAAATTGCATCGATTCATCAATTTGTATATCATCGATGGGCACAATAAGATTTTCGTCGGATAAACACTTCTTCAGATTGGAAACATGAAACACAGGATGAACACCACCCAATTCCTCGGGTAGTTCCAACTCATAAGAAACTTTACCAATCCTCTTAAGAACTTTAAACGGTCCCACATATCGAGGAGCTAGCTTTCCCTTCTTACCAAAACGGAAAACTCCCTTCCATGGAGACACTTTGAGCAAAACCATATCACCAATTTCATACTCCATAGGCTTTCGCTTTTTATCGGCATAATACTTTTGGCGATTACGAGCTGCTAGAAGATTCTCACGGATCTTTCGGATCTTATCGGTGGTCTCTTGAATCATTTCGGGTCCAGTAATTTGAGAGTCACCGACTTCGGTCCAACATAAGGGAGAACGACATTTACGACCATAAAGAGCTTCGAACGGTGCCATATCAATGCTAGAATGATAACTATTGTTATACGAGAATTCAATCAACGGCAGATGAGTATCCCAATTACCCTTGAAGTCAATTACACAAGACCGAAGCAAATCTTCAAGAGTTTGAATAGTTCTCTCGCTTTGACCATCCGTTTGAGGATGATAAGCTGTGCTGAGATTAAGTTTAGTACCCATAGCATCCTGAAGACCCTTCCAGAAACGGGACATGAAACGACCATCACGGTCAGAAATAATATCAAGTGGCACCCCATGACGACAAACAATCTCTTTAACATAGAGTTGAGCACGCTTTTCAGCCGAGTAAGTTTCCTTGATAGGAAGAAAATGAGCAGATTTTGTTAACCGATCCACAATAACCCAGATACTATCATAGCCATTAGAAGGAGGAAGCTTAGTAATAAAATCCATGGCTATACTCTCCCATTTCCAAACAGGAATTTCCGGTTGCTCAAGAAGACCGGAAGGACGCTGATGTTCGGCTTTGACCCTTGAACATGTCAAACATTTGGAGACATACAAAGCAATATCTTTCTTCATCCCAGGCCACCAATAGTGAGGACGGAGACTCATATACATTTTGTCCGCACCAGGATGAATAGAATGACGACTTTTGTGACCCTCATCAAGAATAAGAGTACGAACACTACCCCGAGAAGGCACCCAAAGACGATTCATAAAATAGAGTAGACCATCAGTTTTAGTTTCCAACTGCAAATCAGTACCGATGGTCATCTCATCACGAAAGGTACCCTCGGAAACAACGGTACGCTGAGCATCAAGGATTTGAGACTTGAGATCAACACGGAGAGAAACACAAGAAAGCATGACGTGTTCCTTACGACTAAGAGCATCGGCGACGACATTAGCTTTGCCAGGGTGGTAACGGATTTCACAATCATAATCATTCAACAATTCCACCCAACGCCTTTACCTCATATTAAGCTCTTTCTGATTCAGAATGTGTTGCAGACTCTTATGATCGGTATAGATGAGACATTTGGTACCATAGAGATAATGCCTCCAAATTTTGAAAGCAAAAACCACAGCACCCAGTTCAAGATCGTGAGTGGCGTAGTTCTTTTCATGAACTTTGAGTTGCCTCGAGGCATAAGCTATGACTTTACCCCGTTGCATGAGAACACAACCAAGACCTTGTTTCGAAGCATCACAATACACAACAAGATCTTCATGACCGTCGAGAAGAGTAAGAATCAGAGCGTTACACAATTTGTCTTTAAGAATATCAAACGCTTTTTGTTGCTCGGGACCCCACACAAAAGGTACATTCTTACAAGTTAAGGACGTGAGAGGAACAACAATCTTAGAAAAATTAGCAATGAACCGACGGTAGTAACCCGCTAGACCAAGAAAAGAACGGATTTCAGTTGGAGTTGAAGGTGCTGACCAATTCTTGACGGTTTCGATTTTTGCGGGATCCACTTGAACCCCGTTTTCGTTAACAATGTGACCCAGAAACTGAACCTCCTTGAGCCAGAACTCACACTTGGAAAACTTAGCATAGAGTTGCTCTTGCTTAAGCATTTGAAGAATGGTACGAAGATGTTGCTCATGATCGGTTTTGGATTTGGAATAGATCAAAATATCATCAATAAACACAATAACAAATTTGTCCAAAAACGGTCGACACACGCGATTCATCAAGTCCATGAAAACAGCAGGTGCATTAGTTAAACCAAAAGGCATGACCGTGAACTCAAAGTGACCATACCGCGTACGAAACGCAGTCTTCGGTATGTCATCTTCATGAACACGCAATTGATGATAACCAGAACGGAGATCAATCTTAGAAAAGCAAGTTGCACCTTGGAGTTGATCAAAAAGATCATCGATACGCGGCAATGGATAACGATTTTTGACGGTGAGTTTATTAAGCTCGCGATAATCGATACACATACGGAACGAGCCATCTTTCTTTTTGACAAACAAGATTGGAGCACCCCATGGAGAGGAACTCGGACGAATGAAACCTTTGTCGGATAACTCTTGGAGTTGACTAGCCAACTCCTGGAGTTCGGAAGGTGCAAGACGATAAGGAGCTTTTGCTACAGGAGTAGCACCGGGTACAAGATCAATACGGAACTCAACTTGTCGTGCGGGTGGAAGACCGGTTACGTCCTCGGGAAAAACCTCCGCAAAATCCCGCACAACTGGAATATCTTCGAGCTTCTTCTCTTTCGTTTTCTTAACTTCAACACGAGCCAAAAACGCAACATAGCCCTTACGCAAATATTTTTGGGCTTCGACGCAAGACATGATTTTCAAACCGATAGGAGATTTCTCCCCCGAGATGTTCAGAATTTGACCCGATGGAAGAGGAACTCGAACAATCTTTTCCCGACACAAAATTTCCGCACCGTTAGCGGATAACCAGTCCATACCGATAATAATGTCAAAACTACCAAGAGTCATAGGTAAGAGATCGACACGGAAAACGTGACCCAAAAGATTAAGCATACACCCCATAAAACATGAACTAATAGTAATAACCTTCCCATTCGCTACCTCTACCACATAAGGTCTATCAAGGCCCATACGACTAACTGTAAAGGAAGAAGCAAAGTCTAGAGAGACAAAACTCTTATCGGCACCCGAATCAAATAAAATGGAAGCATAGCGATCATTAACGAGGAACATACCGTTCACCACGTCGTTGTTGGCTCGGGCCTGGTTGGCATTGATATTAAAAGTTCTGGCACGACCCGCCTGATTAGCATTAGCATTTGTGTTTACGTTGACGTTGATCGGTTGCGGGCAGTTGTTGCGGAAGTGGTTTGGATCACCACAGTTATAGCAGGCACGCCCTTGGTTCACCCGATTGTTGTTTGTAGTATTCGGGGCGTTCCAACAATCCTTAGCCACATGGCCGTACCGTTGGCAGATCGAGCACTTATGACATGGAGTGTTGGGAGCATGATGAAGTGGGCAGAAATTGCACTTTGGCAGAGTTCCCGTATAGGGCTTACGATTAGCATTCCCCCCCCCCCTGTTGAGCCATAGGAGGGGTTGGAGTAACAATAGCATAATTGGTAGCGTTGTTCTTGCGCTTCTTAGAACGGGATGATGATTCGGGTTTGAAACCTTTGTAAGAACCTCCCTCGGTCGCTTTAGGATCATTGCTTGACGAACCCTTGAACCGTTTGTCCCCTTTCCTGGATAGAGTACCAGCTTGCACGTGGTTTTCCGTGAGACGACCTGCTAGGGTCATGGCCTCACCCACAGTGGTTGGCTTGCTTCCCCAAACCGCATCCTGAATAGTCATCGGTAGACCCCCGATATATTGTTCAATTCCCCGGGAGTCCGGGGTAACCATGTTGGGACACAGAGTGCTAAGCTGGGAGAAGCGATCATTGTAGGCCACATTTTCGCCACTGTCTTGTTTCAATGTCCAGAACTCGCCCTCCAGTTTCCGGATCTCACTGGGAGGACAGTACTTGCTGGTCATAGTAGTTTTGAATGCCGCCCAAGTAAGAGCAGTAACAGCAGCTTCACCTAGCCTGCGCTTTTCGTCGTTCCACCAAGTCAGAGCACCCTTCTGAAGGACACTGGTGGCATAACGAACTTTGAGGTTCTCGGGACAGTCGCAATTGGTGAAAGTACTTTCCATACTCTCGTACCACTGAAGAAGCCCCGTGGCCCCTTCATTGCCATAGAATTTGGTTGGTCCACAAGAATTGAAATACTTTAACGTGCACCTGGGCTGGTTATTTTGGTTCGCTGCGTTGAGTTGATTCACAAGCCCAGGCAAAATACCGGCCATTTGGGTTGCGATGGTATTAGCAAGTCGTTGATTTCTACCCGCCATTCTACAAGATAGAAAACGATTTCGTGAGACATGGAACATTCTTTTTAAAACATATTTCATAGTAAACACTTATTGGATTTGAATGGTATTTAGAAATATCATAGAATCTCCTTAGAAAACACTTCATAGTAATCATTTAGAAACCATAGAAACACAATCAAATAGTTTAGGGTGACATTTTAAAATCACAAAGAACTCGTAGAAATGATTAGAATTTATAGAAGAATGATAATATTAGAAAAAAAAATGATTAAATGGAATTTGAAGGCTTAGGAATGTGTCTGGGTTTGGACACTCAAGACTTATCAAAGTGTTAAGTTCGTTTTCAACGTATTCGAGAAAGCGTGCTTTAGCCTATAGGTTCACACTCATCTCGTACATCCCCAGGTAAGCATACAGGTCTCTTAAAGAGATTTATACGAAATGCTTGCCTTAGACAGGATGTCCGTGATACAGGCGTTCCCCCTTCCAGATTGCACACGTTTCCCACGTTTTCAAACTCACATAAGACGATGACGAGATTCCACAAAGAGAAAGATCCTAATCTTACAGACGTGTCTCTTGTAGCTCCTTCGCGAAATCGGTTAAGAATTGAGATAAAGAAAAAGACATAGAACGGTTCATAGAATAAATAAATAAATGAATAAATAAATTCTGAAGAGTTCTCTAAGCACATCAATTTGCACTAAGGACTCTTAGGTTATAGTCTAGGTCGGTGTGTTTCTAATACCCTATCCTAGTTCTCTATAACCATGGCTCTGATACCAAACTGTGACACCCCGCCCGGCGGCGGAATACACCGGGCGCGTCAATAGAATTGGGTTATCAATAGTAACAAAACACATGGTATTTAATTAGTAAGTCTAATATGAATTATCTTAAGTTTAGGAAATACAAGTCTTTAAACATAAATCGACAAATCCATAGCAACAGAAATTAAACAGTCTTTATTTTTATTTCACTAGGTCCAAGGCTCCTATGTCTTGAACGTAATTGGAAATAAACCATAAATCAAGAACCACCTGAAATATGTGAAAATAAAGTTAGCTACACAAGCTAGTGAGTAAAACACAATTTATAAATAATAATATGGAAAATCCGAGATCAACAAGATATGCTGCGCAAACTTATATAATTAGCAATTTCGTACTTATTACCCTACCAGGACACCTAGAATCACATAGCACACCAATCACTTTAGAACCCATAGTATTTCGTATAGCCATTTTAGCATGAGAACCACTCATGTGATAATTAAAGATAACTTTTAACCAACCGTCATTTACCATCTCGATATATAAGTTATCAATAATTATTTATCAATCTAGGGACATGGCATAGCATAGCATCATAGTATAGCAACAACCGTCATAGCATTGTAAACATAGAAAACATGGAATTAGAAAGGCCGGGTTTAAATCACCTATCGATGTTGTACAGGCAGGTGGGTTTGTCAAACCATTAGCGCTAACATTGTACCGGTGGGTTTACCAAGCAATAAAACTACTTTTAACTAACACATAAGGTTGCATCAAGCCGCGAACTAGATTAACATATTTGTATGATCTCTTTTAGAATAGAAAACGCAATATAGAAAAAGACATATTTCAGTCCCAAAAATAGTATAAAAAGGGGAGTGAATTTACTCACCTTGAATACGAAATCTGAAATGGTGTAGAAATTAATCAATTGGAACCGAGGATTTCCCAGATATTAGTATCACCTAAATAATGGGAATCCTAACTTAGAAAACATATAATATAGAAACTAGAATAGAAATAATAGGAATTTACGGAGATTTGGGATTTTTGGTACGAACCGTAACCGAGCGTTTTTATACGAAACCGCTTTATTATACTTTAAGACTTTGTATTTTACTAGAAAAACATTTTAGAAAACATTAGTAATATATTGGTAGTAATATTTAGAATCTTTATTTAAACTTGTACATTTTAGTCTTTAATACATATTATTAACTAAATCATTGATTAATAAAAGTTATATAATGTATAAATAAATAAAAGTATAAAGATTTTAATTTAGAAATGGAACCGTGGTAACCGGAGTTAAGTCCGAAGTCAAATGTTTCGGATTTAGAAATTAAAGTTTTTAAACGGGTTTGAACGTTCGAACGTTTCGTTTAAACATTTTATGAGAATATGTATTTATATGAAAATTAGTAACTTTAGTCATTTATAAAAAGGAACATGTTTTTGTATAAAACTTACAACCTTAAATCTTTGTTACATAAAATACCCTTATATATATTTTTCTTAGCTTTTAAAACATATTATTAATTATTAATAGGTTAGTAGATTAGTATAATGGTGGTTTAGGTGGTTAGAAATAATTATTAAAAAGAATGTGGGTGAAGAGGATCGAACCCGTGACCTAATCTGCCAAACGCACACGCACTAACCACTTGAACCAGGCGCGCTTTTGTGTGTTAACTGAAACATTAATTGTTTTAACCTTTTATCTGAACTATAACCCAAACCCATACGAGCCCTAGTTTACAAATCACCCAAATTCGTTTGAACTTGATAATCCCAGACAAATTAACCATGGGGCTTTTAATCCCCATGGATTTTCGGTTCTAATGGTACCAGAAACTTACATTTTGGTGGAGTTTTGGTATGGATTTGAACGATGAACAGGGCCGCGGGTTTGGAGTGATTTTCGTGAATCTGTAGTTGATAATAGGTGAAATTGAAGTGTTAGATAGTTGTAGAATGTTGAGAGGATTAGAATGGAACCAAAATCTACCTGTTACGATGCCGGAATGCGAGTGATTGCCGAGGTCGCCGGAATTTTTATTGGGTTTTTGTTTCGGTCAAAATCAGAGAGATTGGAAATGATTTGGGGGTTTAGAATGGATAGTCGAACGTTTATGAATGATTTCGTGGTGGTTAGAAGCTGAAAAACGCAATAATTGGGTCGCCGGATTTTCGGGATCTTGGTCGGCACTGTTTGGCGACCGATTTGCTGGATTTGCGGTCGTACAGAGGCGTCGAGGCATGGGAGAGACGATTTCCGCGGATTTTCTGGAATTTAATTGGTCAAAACGTGTTGGTTTGGGTGGCCGGAATCATCGCCGGCGCCGGCGAGTATTTCCGCCGGAAATACGGGAGAGACGAAGGGGGGTGGGCTGGATTGGGTTAATTATTTTCTTTTTACACAAACAGTCCCTGTGCTTTATAATTGTTTCATTTTAGTTATTAAGTTTTATCTCAAGTTTCAGAAATTACATTTTTGGCCTAAAGGTTATTTTTACATAAATCAACTAATTAAATTAACCAAGTTGAGACGTAACGTTTTTCATAGGTGACTTTTTATCATTATTAGTTCGTTTATTGCGTTAGGAGACTATTTCGAGACTTAGAAGCGTCTTTGATTAACGTTTTTGAATATTTTTCTTTTACGAAATATATATATATATATTTATATACATACTTAACGTTTAATAGTCAACAAATAATTATTATTTGATATACGCGGATATTTTGAGGTGTAAATACGTTTGATTTAAATAAGATACAAATGACGTACGATTCGATATATTTATTCATAATTAAAATGAACGTTACATTTTGCGGAAATAAATACGAGTTATAATTAAAAGATAAACAAACCTAGGGTTTGAATCGGGCATCCGGATTCGGGTTCGGGGCAGATGTCACACAGTTTGTTAGAGCAAGATTGGGGAAGAAGTGGAAACTACTATGTTATGTGATTCAGCAGTGCATGTCTAGAAGGAGTGCCGGGTTTGATAACTTTCCTTCTGACATCGCATCCCCGATTGTTGCTATAGCTGAGAACAAACCTTTCAACATGTCGAGTTGGATTATGAAAGGGTTTGTGTTCAATCTTGTAAAGGGCAAAAGGTTCAAGTTTCTCATGTATCCGAGATTCTTGCAACTGATGATTAATGTTGCTTATCCTATCATCAGAGAAGAAGGAGTTGCTGGAGGGATACTATATACTGAGGACATGAATGATTTATCTTATAGGAAGATGAGTATCGGGAATGTTCCAAGTGTTGACTTATTTGACTATATGAGGGATATAGCAAATAATGAGGAAGATATTGAGGCAGTGTACCATCATATTTCACATGGAGAGATAGTAAATCCACAGGACCTAGTTGATGAGGTGCCTGATAATCTGTTGGATGACGATGAGTATTTTGCTCGACATCCAGAAGAAGAAGATGGATCTGAGAACGAAGAAGAAGAAGAAGAAAGTGATGAAAGTGATGGTGGTGATAGTAAAAGTAAGGATGATAGTGATGATGATAGTGGGAATGATGGGAATGATGATGTTGAATCAGATAATGAGGAGGTAGAAAATGTGGAAGTTGATGAACCAGTGGGATTTGAAACAGAAAATGTTGAAGTTATTGAAACAGCTGTGATTGAAAAACCTGTTGAGGTTGTTAGTGTTGCAGAAGAAATGGCAGTTGAAGTTCCTAAGTCTATCACAATGCAGTATGTTAGATCTCGAAGATCTAAGTCTGTGATTGAGCGTGTGTTGGTTGAGGAACCAAGTGTGATAGAATGTGTTGCTGAGCCTGAACAGATAGATGTTGTTCAGATTGCACAGGAAGTAATGGCCGAAGTAGAGACTACTGCACAGGTAGTTGATGATACTGATGCTGGCATTACTGTTTCTGTTCCAGTTGATATACCCACCACATCATCTCCTGCTGCTGAAAATATTGAACAATATTTGGAGTCTTCACCAAAAATTGTTTCAAGTGTTGATACGAATGAGGATAAAAAGAAAATTGCTGAGTTAGAAGAGATGGTAGCAAAACTCTTGGATGCTAATGAACAGTTAAAGGCATCAAATGATCGAAAGAAGAAGAGCATGAAAATTTGAAGTATGACTATAAAGAGTTGAAGGCAGAATGCAATACTCTTGATGCTGAGAAGGAAATGTTGGAAAAATGGTTAGAAGAAACCAGATCAAAGAAGTCAGGTTCTACATCAGATAAAGATTTTTCGGATGAAGTGATTGAAATGACTGAGCATACTCAAGAAGCGAAAGTTTATTATACTCGACACGAGGTACGAAGAATGTGGGCATAAGGGTTGAGTCACCAATTACTATTCCCGATGAAGCTGTTGATACTGTCAATTCTGACAAGGCTGAGGGAAAAAGAAAGTTAGATGCAGTGCCGGAGATTACTGGTGAAGAGAGTTGTACTAAAAAGGCAAGAATGGAAGAAAGTCAGATTGAGCCGATTCAATCTATGACTGAAACTGAGGTGGCAGAGATGGCAAAGGTAGATGAGACTGTGATAGAAGCTGAAATTGATAAAACAGTTCAGATTGAGCCGATTCAATCTGAATCTGTAGTGGAAACTAAAGTGCCTGAAGTGGTTGAAGTAGTTGGAAATGCGCCAGAAACTGTAACTGAAGAAGCATTTCAGTTTGAGCCGGTTCAAACTGAAACTGCACCGATGATAGAAGCACTGGATGATTTAGACGACATTGATTTCACAGAATCTGAACCTGAGGCTGACCCTGAACCGAATCCTGACGATGAGATACCTGCTGATTTGCCTGAACGCTTTGCTTATCTTGAGAAAATGAAGTACAATCCAGTATATCTGAATGGGCTGACTGTGAGTCAAATTAATGAAGAGTATGAGAAATGTTTGACTGCACAAGATAAAGCTGCTACTGATGAGAAAGAATTTATTTTTGAGATGGGTGAGTGGACACCGTTGCAAGAAAGCATGAATATTGATGATTTACCTCCAACAGAGTTATATCATCAAAATCCAGAAGAAATGTCCAGCAGAAACATGCGAGAATGGTTGAGTTCGAGGAACTATCCATATAGAACTTTGAAGAAGTTGAAGCATGAATCGCTGAAGAAAATTGTTGTGAGTTTCATGAAGACTGAGAAGATGTACAATCGGATGTTCTATCTGGATTACAACAACCCACAATATTATGAGCTGACGAAGAGATATAAAGTGCTCGAACCCAAAGAAATAACGGTGATGGCTTTACCAGAGGATGCGCACAAAAAGAGAAAGGAATTGATAGATATGTTTCCAAGTGAAGTGAAGTCATACAATATTCCTATGGACGTACGTGAATCATGGCATAAATCTGCCACAGCAGGAGATGTGGTTAGATCTCTGCTGAGCAAAGGACAGTCCGTTGCTGAACTGCTTGATTCGATGATCGTACCGGAAAAGTCCAAAAAGGTGAAAATCATTGCATGGAAATATGACGAAGTGTTTGATGCTTTCATGATCAAAAGAGTTAATGGTTTATGCGATGTTTACCATTATTACTCTAGTATTTTCAAGTTAGAAGTGCAAGATTTGAAGGAGTTGCACAAGCTAAGATTGATCAATCACACGCATGCTGAGCGTGGTGACAAATGTGTGATGCTGCTTGATGCTGGAATAAGCCGTTTACCAAAATATTTGGAGTTTAGAGGACAACAGGAGGATAGTGCTTATGTACAGTCAAAGAAAACAAGAAAACAAAAGAAGTTGGTGGTGAGTGATGACATGTACTTAGAAGAGTTTTCTGATGAATACTTTTATAAGGTAACTGATCCGGGGTTGAAAGTGATAGATGGTACGCAAGCAACAAAGCCAATTCTTAAGTTTTTCTACAATCAGGAAACATTTGAGCTGAAACTGGTACGAAATCTGGATGACCGGGATAAGGACATGATCACCTTATTCAGTACATTTGAGTTGAAATTGTTACATCCATCCTATATCGATCACCTGAGAAGTTACAGAATGGAGAAGTGCAAAGACAAAGTGGCTGAAGCTGATCGAAACTTGTTTATTGTGATGATTGAGGTGATTGCTGCTGCGTCAGAGAAAATTCGACTGAGGAAGGCATTACTCAATGCTAACCTTGTGAAGGTCGATATTCCAGAGATAGAGTTTATGCGTGTGACTGCGAAGGGTACACCGGAAGTGCAAGTCAAAAGGCGAGAGTTACCATATGAATTTTATGCTAATATTGATTTTGCAGGTTTGACTCTTGATTCTCTGAGACGTATGAATGCCTGTGACATCCTTACAAACGAGTCAAAGCCAAGACAAGCAAAGATCGCAAAAAAGTTCAAGTCATGCATCGAGGAAGCGTTAAAAGAACAAGAAGAATACAAAGGAAAAGAGTTGCTGGATGTTAAAGAAGAGCCTGAAGATTGGTGAGAGATTGGAGCTGAAAAAGCCAAAGATGAAAACTGTTTGAAGATTTTGAAGTCCAAAGATAAATCTTAGGGGGAGTACTGTTAGGGTTATTTCCAGTTTAAGATTTACTTTGTACTTGTTTTATACTTTGTGTATAGTTTAGGGTTTATTTTGTTATTTTCCCTAAAATGTATTGTTGCATAAAGCATGTAGTGAGAGAATGTTTAGGAGAGAGTCTAGATCACATATTCACGTTAGAGAGAACTAAGTGTGTGTGATTACATTCTCCTGCATTTTGTACTGCATATTTGCTTTGATCATCAATACAAAAGAGAATTATTTAGTAATGAATTGTGTTGCTGATTGAACTGTTTATTAGTACTTATCATTCTGATCATCTGAGCGATATCGATCCAATTGAACCTATCAACAGAAGCTGACTAGGCTGCGATTCGTGAAGCCGAGAACGCCAATGATAACGTGGAAGATGAAGAAGACAAGGAAGAACCTGAGGAGCAACACGAGGAGGAACCCGAAGAAGAGCCTGAAGAGCGCCACTCTCCCATTTTCATGATGACTGATAGCGAGAGGGCACGGATCCAATCCGAGATGGACAACGATGATGAAGAAGAAGAACGTAACGAATATGGGGAGGATCCGGCTGAAGATGGAGACGAAAACGGGGGCGAAGTCGGTCACCATCACCGTCCGGAGGAGTCCATTCCTATGAACTTGAGTACAGCGACCGACCTTCGAGGGGAAAAGGGAAGAAGAAGATTAAGGAGCTGTCAAGCGCCAAGTCACGCGCTATAACAATACCCAAGAGGGATCCCTACTTGGCACCATATGACTACAAGCAGCGGGAACGCGATGAGCTAGCCGAGGCAATGCGACGTAGTCATCATGAGTACTATCGTCAAGCTCACGCGGCCCCAGCTTACCCACATCCCTCTATGTATCAGCCGTTCCTGCTTACCCTCAACCCCCGATGTACTCACAACCTCCGCCTATGTATCCATCGCCTCCTATGTACCAATCACCGCCGATGGGTTACGCTCCTCATCCGTACCCTATGTATCCATCCCCTCCATCATACGCTTCGTACCCATATTCTCCACCATCTTATGCTCACCCAGTCTATCCCCCTCCTAGCTATCAGTCACCTTACCCGTATCTCCCAGAACCAGGAAGAAGCTCAATGGGGGCAGGATCTTCCAGTCATCACTATAGCTTAGACCCTCCTAGGCGATCAACGGAAGATGCTAGGGTCATGGAACGATACCGAGTTCCACTTGAAAGTGATGAACATAAGTACAAGGACGATGAATAGGAAGAGTACTGGAGGAAATTCTTTGGGTGATGACCAAGGAAAATGAAGAATTACATTGTATTTTGAATTATGTTGTATTTGAATTTAAGCCGTACTCGAATTATGTTGTAATTTATTTTGAACTATGTTGTATTTTGAATCATGGTATGTTGTACTAAAACTATGTTGTAACCTAAATCATGTTGTACTTGGATTATTATGTTGGAATCATGTTATAAATCCCTATCGTATGTTTCAATACTTCTAAATTGTATTTGAAGTATTAGGATAAACTGTATTAAAGATTGTAATTAACAAAAGAAAACGTTCAAATTATAGTATGGCAAAGGATAAAAGTAGCAAAGTTGTTTCCGAAGTTGGACCTTCCACAAGAGGAAGAAATAAAGATCCAATTGACCCTAATCATGACAAGGAACCCTCCGTTGAGATTCACCCAGAAGAGCCACTAACCGTTGAACAAAAGCAAGAGGCTGAGCAAATGGCCAAGTTTCAAGAAATGCTAACTGCAGAAATCACCGCAGCTATGCCAGCAATCATTGTGGGAGTCACTAAAGCTGTGCTAGATGGTGGTGAATCCGGAAGCAATAAAAAGAAGGACTCAAGGAAGAGTAATACTGATTCTGATTTCTATTCCAAAGGGAGTAGCCATGGAAGTAGCAGCCCAGACTCTGAAGGTGACGATGAGGTCAACAAACCCAAGAAAAGAAGAGATCAAGAACCAAAAACCAAGGGTTGCAGTTATAGACACTACATGGCATGCATGCCCGAACAATTCAGGGGCGACAAGACGTCTACTGATGCGTTGAGATGGATCGAGGATATTGAGACTACCCTCGACGTGAGTGGGTGTAATGAAGAGGATCGAGTCTTGTTCGCGACCCAATCCTTCAAGGGGCTAGCACACTCATGGTGGAAGACTGTGAGATCTTCTATGGATCGAAAGAAGGCATTCGGAATGGGGTGGGAAAATTTTCGCCAAAGATTCTTGGAAAAATTCGTACCCCATCACGAAAAAGAACAATTGGAAGATGAGTATCTCCACCTTGAGATGAAGGGGACAGACCACAAGAAATACACAGAGCGTTTCCTAGAATTGGTTGGACTACTACCAGAATTCACGGGATCCGAGTCTAAGAGAGTCGAACGCTATATTTGGGGGGTCATCTCCGAGATTCGTGGAGACTTGCGGACCTCTAAGCCATCTACACTACAAGCAGCTGTGGACTTAGCTGCCGAACTTACCGAAGACATTATTCGGTCTCGAAACAGCCGAACAAATGTAGGAGGCAATGAGGGTGGAAGCAAAAGGAGTTACGATAACCGCAAGTTCAGGAAGTCCAACGTAGGAAAACGCAGGGAAGGGTCTGGTCCCAACAAGTTTAGAAAGAACAACTCAGGAGAGAAATCTGCCACAACTGAATGTGGGAAATGTGGAAAATTAGGACACTCAACCGCTGATTGTTTAGTTGGTTCCAATAAATGCTATGGTTGTGGGCAAGAGGGTCACATTAGGGCAAACTGCCCCAAGAGGATGAAAGGAGGAAATGATAAGGGGAAGAAAGCGGGCAAGGCAAATGCCCGGGTTTTCCAAATGACCGCAGAGGAGGCCCGCAACAATGATGAGGTGCTCATGGTATGTTTCCAGTAAACCACACATATGCTTGCATACTGTTCGATTCAGGTGCAAATAGGAGCTTTGTTTCTAATACATTTTTGCTTTGTTTGAACGACTTAATAGCTAAGTTAAACTTACCATATGTTTTCAAAGTAGCTAATGGCCTTGAGGTAAAAGTTGAAAATGCCCTTGGAGATTGTTACCTTAAGATCAATAATCAAAACATTCCCTTAGAACTCCTCCCTATGAAACTAGGCGGATTTGACATAGTTCTAGGAATGGATTGGTTAGCTAGACATAAGGCGCAAATTGATTGTGAGCGGAAAGTGCTAAAAATCGAATTGCCCAACGGTCAACAGGCAGCGATTAAGGGGGACACGCCACGTAAACCTTCCAGACTTTTGACGATCGCTAAGGCAAGCAAATATCTACAGCAAGGATGCGAGGGATTCTGGTTATACCTTATGACCGAAAAGGGAGAGAAGAAGGAGATTTCAGAAGTCCCAATAGTCGCAGAATATCCTGACGTGTTTCCCGAAGAATTTCCTGGTTTACCCCCAGACCGACAAGTCGAGTTTCACATCGACTTAGTGCCAGGCACAGCACCAATCGCAAAATCACCTTATAGACTAGCGCCATCGGAGATGAAGGAGCTTATGGCCCAACTTCAAGAGCTGTTGGAAAAAGGATTCATCCAACCTAGCTCATCACCATGGGAAGCCCCCATATTATTCGTGAAGAAGAACGACGGGTCATTAAGGATGTGTATCGATTACCGAGATCTTAATAAGGTAACGATTAAGAATCGATACCCATTACCCAGAATCGATGATCTATTCGACCAACTGCAAGGATCAAGCTATTTCTCGAAAATAGACTTGAGATCTGGGTATCATCAAGTGAAGGTTAGGAGGGAAGACGTACCGAAAACGGCATTCCAAACTAGATATGGCCATTACGAATTCTTAATAATCCCCTTTGGGCTAACTAATGCACCAGCGGTATTCATGGGCTTGATGAACCGAGTGTGTAAGCCATATCTAGACAAATTCGTGATCGTATTCATTGACGATATCCTGATCTACTCTCGTACCATGGAAGAGCACTCTAAGCACCTACAAAAGGTACTCGAGCTCCTCAGAGGAGAAAAGCTCTATGCCAAATTTTCAAAGTGCGAATTTTGGCTACGAGAAGTTCAGTTCTTAGGGCATATTGTCAATGAGCAAGGAATTCAAGTCGATCCTTCAAAGGTTGAAGTAGTGATGAAGTGGGAAACCCCTAGAACGGCAACTGAAATTCGGAGATTTCTTGGGTTAGCCGGCTACTATAGAAGATTCATTAAGGATTTCTCGAAGATAGCCAAGTCTTTGACTAAGCTAACTCAAAAGAAAGTTGTGTTTAAGTGGGAACCCGAACAAGAGGAGGCATTCAGAACCTTGAAGGAAAAGTTTAGTAGCGCACCAATCCTTGCATTACCCAATGGTAACGATGACTTCGTCGTGTACTGTGATGCATCCGCTACAGGATTTGGTTGCGTCTTGATGCAGCGTAGCAACGTAATTGCATACGCCTCAAGACAGTTGAAGGGCGCCGAAGCAGGATACGCAACTCATGACCTCGAATTAGGCGCAATAGTGTTTGCATTAAAAATCTGGCGACACTACTTGTACGGATCAAAGTTTACAGTATACTCTGATCACAAGAGCTTAATGCACATATTTGATCAGAAGGAGCTTAACATGAGACAATGACGATGGATGGAAGTATTGTCTGATTATGACTTCGATCTTCACTACCATCCCGGGAAAGCAAACGTCGTCGCTGACGCCTTGAGCAGAAAAGAATGCACCAAACCTAGGCGAGTCCAAGCACTAAGAATGAATGTACAAGTGAACCTCTTGGACCAAGTAAAAATGGCCCAAAAGGAAGCACTAAAGGACGAAAATGCCCAAAAGGAAGAGATGATTGGAATAGTAAGGAAGTTAGAAGCAGGAGGAGACGGGTTCATCCGTATGAAATGCCGAATTTGGGTGCCGAACTTCGGAAATCTCAGAGGACTCATATTGGATGAGGCTCATAAAACAAAGTACCTCATTCATCCTGGAGCAGATAAGATGTATTATACCATGAAGGATCAATTTTGGTGGCCTGAAATGAAAAAGGACATAGCAACCTATGTGGAGCGTTGCATGACATGTCTCCAGGTGAAGGCTGAACACCAAAAACCGTCTGGTATGCTCCAACCCCTTGAGATCCCTACGTGGAACTGGGGAAATGATCACAATGGACTTTGTGATGGGTTTGACAAAAACAAGAAAGGGGAATGATGCTATATGGGTAATCGTGGACAGACTCACTAAGTCCGCCCACTTCCTACCTATAAAAGAAAGCGCCGGAGCTGAGCAACTCGCCCAGTTATATGTCGACGAGATAGTGACAAGACACGGAGTGCAGGTGTCCATTGTTTCTGATAGGGACGGGAGGTTCACATCCCGGTATTGGAGACAATTCCATGAAGCTCTCGGCACTAAATTAGAGATGAGTACAACCTATCACCCGCAGACGGATGGTCAGAGTGAAAGGACAATTCAAACCTTAGAAGATATGTTGCGGGCCTGTGTAATAGATTTTGGAGGTAGTTGGGACACCCACCTCCCGTTAGCTGAATTTTCTTATAATAATAGCTATCGCAAGAGTATGAAAGCTTCACCTTTTGAAGCTTTATATGGCAGAAGGTGCAAAACACCCCTATGTTGGTTTCAAGTGGGAGAAAATCAAATGACCGGCCCCGAAATGGTACTAGACACCATCGAAAAGGTTAAGGTGATCCGGGAGCGACTCAAAGTGGCAGAAAGCCGACAAAAGAGCTATGCCGACAGACGTCGAAGGCCACTAGAGTTTGCAGAAGGAGTTAAAGTTATGTTAAAAGTATCACCGTGGAAAGGCACGATTCGTTTTGGAAAACGAGAAAAGCTTAGTCCCCGATTCATCGGACCTTTTGTGATAACCAACAGAATAGGCAAAGTAGCGTATAGACTTGAACTCCCGGAAGAGCTGCGTGGGATCCACCCAGTCTTCCATGTCTCTCAACTCCGAAAATGTATGTATGATGAAACCCTGCAAACACCACTGGAAGAAATCCAAGTGGACGAACGACTAAATTTTGTTGAGGAACTCGCAGAAATAGTCGAAAGGCGGGTTAAGAAACTAAGAAGGAAACGCATCCCCATCGTTAAAGTCAGAGGGAATGTGAGGCGTGGTTCTGAGTTTACCTGGGAACCAGAAGATGCCATGAGAAAGAAGTACCCTCATTTATTCTCAGAATGATTCCGGGACGGAATCCCAATAAGGAGGGGAGAATGCGACACTCTGACCCATCCGAGAAAAAAAAGACTTAAAAAAATGTATCCTACGCGATACGCGCAGAAGAGGATTTAGCCTGCCCGTATCGCCTAAGACGACTAAACCCGGGTACGCGAAACCAGGGGCAGCCGCAGACTCGCGCGAAACCACCTCCATTACGCGATACGCGCAGGTGGAGGCATGCCCTGCGCGTATCGCGTAGGGCAGAATCACCAGCTATAAAAAGGGGGCGACCCCCCCTTCATTTCCTGCACCACTCCTCTCTCTCTCTAGTCTCTCTCTCTAAATTTCTGACCAGAATCTCCAGTGAGGTCTCGAGGAAGTCCCGGCGGGTTTCCAACTAGTAACGAAAGCCTCCAAAAGTTCGGTTTAAGCACGAATTTGCCCACGAAGCGTCTACGGGAATCTTCGGTGTTCGGTAAGACTCGTTTTTAGATTTCTTCGAGTACTTACCATTTTATATAGTTATATATATATATATATACACCTAAGGTACTAAACGGGACACGAACCCCGTCATTATAGTGAACGGTGTCTTCCCACAGACGCGTGAGCTCGGGACTACTGATTAAGGCAAAGTGCTGTCGAGATACTGCTCAACCCAGAGAGACTTCCGTACCTAAGCCCCACTCTATCCGAATCATTAGGTAACGTCTCAGATCCCGTACTCATTTATGATATGTATGACTTAAGTCCATGGAAGAACCAGGGTTTTAGAATAGAACATTCATAGTCATATAATATTACTAGGAACCCAATGTGTTTTCGATGAACGATAGAATCGTGTGAGAAACACGAAGATATGATAATGTGGCGTTTCAAATAGAATGATAATAAGAACATAGAATAACCCTAACTCAGATGTTAAAAGCACTCTGAGTAGAATGATTATGCCAAGGACTAAAGTCATCACCGAAGTCACATAATGTGACTAAGGTAATGCATCAGTGAGAAGACACTGATAGGATTATCCCTGGGGGAATGAGTCCTGATAAGTATGAAATGTTTACAGGGTTGCCTTGATTAGCCACCTGAGGTGAGTCTAACCGCCCCTCTTTTATATGTTTTATGATTTAGGGGCTGTATCCGAGCTTGTATAAAAAGTATGAAATGTTTTATTATAAATGTTTAGAATATATATATATATATGTGTGTGTGTGTGTACGCATATATATATAGGGGATGGCTAGAATGGAAACCCAAGTATATCAAGAAAACCCTGAAAACTTGTTCCTAGCCATTGATGATAATAGATCAAGGGTTGAGAATGATTGAGTACAATGCCATTAATGACATGTACCATGTCTGATTTTTTAATAGTGGAAAAAGTACAATAAGGGTATAATGGGAAAGTGAAAAAAGTACAATAAGTACATTATCTCTCCTACTTTTTCAATTTATTATAATTTCTCTCTCTTACTTTATAATTTCTCTCTTCAACTTTTTTTATTTCATTGACAATAACTGGTACGTTTGTTACACCTTGTTACACTAGTTGATAGGTTTGTTACATAGTGTTACATATTAACAAAAATAAATGGACATGTTATGTTTGTTACATCAAGTTACATATGTTACAACGTGATACATATTTTATTAAAAACTGAAGGATTACGTTTGTTACATCGTGTTACATATTATATAAAAACAAAACGCCATGGATTACGTTTGTACGTTACATCGTGTTACATATATTTTAAAAAACAAAACTGTATGGATTACGTTTGTTACATCGTGTTACATATTTTGTTAAAACTGATAAAAAAATACATGTAAGTTCATACATAGTGTTACATACTTTCAATCATGCTTCATACATGTTTCGTTTCTTAATAAAATCTTCATCTTTGATACAAAAGTTCCTTTACCTACAAAAAAGAAAACTAGATGGATTAAGTGCCAATCTGACAAGTTACATATGTTACATCGTGTTACGTATTTTATTACATCGTGTTACATATTTAGATCTATAAAAAATCAAAGTTACATATGTTACGTCGTATACATATTTGAATTAAAAAAATCAAAGTTACATATTGTTACATATTTAACTTAAATTTAAAAAAAGCAATAAAGCAAAATCACATAAGTTACATATTGTTACATATGGATTAAAGTGTAAGTCAAGACATGCTACATCTTGTTACATCATTTTACATAATTTTTAAAAAAAAACTGAATTGATTATGTTTGTTACATCGTGTTACATATTATATAAAAATAAAACTCCATGGATTACGTTTGTTACATCGTGTTACATTTTTTTAAAACAGAACTTAATGGATTACGTTTGTTACATCTTGTTACATATTTTTTTAAAAAACAAAACTAAATGAATTAACGTTCACTCCAGACATGTAACATTACGTTTGAACAAACATAATTTTTTTCCAAATTTAATAGAATGTGTAACATGATGTAACATGTCTTAATTGACACAATCCATCCAGTTTGTTTTTGATAAAATATGTAACACAATGTAACATAACGTCTGTACTCACATATTTTATTACATCGTTACATATGTTACATCGTATACATATTTGAATAAAAAAAATCAAAGTTACATATAGTTACATATTTAACTTAAATTTACAAAAGAAATAAAGCAAAATCACATAAGTTACATATATATTGTTACATATTTAACTGAAATATGAACAACATGTTGAAAACTAACCGGTATGTATGTCAAACACTCGAACATCAAAGACAAAACTAGATGGTTAAAAAACACTTGAAAACGTAACTAGTACATTTGTTACATCTTGCTACATATTTTTAGTTCATTATCATTTGGCTCTTGAGCAATTTTTAGTTAAATATTTCATTGTTTGTTAAACTTTTTTTTATTGTTACATATTTTATAAACGAAAGAAGGCTTCTTTTTTTATTTTCTTTCGCTTTTTAAAAAAAATCATTGATCTAATTCGTATTTTCGATTTGAAATATAATCAATTAATTGATGAACTAAATAATGATATGTAATCGAGGAAACAAAATAGATGAGAAATGAGAGTGAGCGCAACAATGAAACAAAAAAGAACAATTTTCTTACCGACAACGGCGGTTACAAATTTGAGATCTGAAGATTGAAGCAAAGAGATGTTGAAGAAGATTGAAGAATCAATGGCGGTTACAGCTGCGCTGGAAATGCACCTGAGTAAGATTGAAGAATCAAGGGCGGCTTGACCTGAACCACCGCCGCCGCTGCCTCTTTGCATCTTGGGGTTTGTTCTTCTTAATTTAACAGACCAAGGTTCGATTATTTGCATCTCGATGAAACGATGTCGTTGTTTCAGATCTGGATGCCAACGACGGTGAACAGCCCGCCGACGACAATGACGGTGACTCCAGATCTAACGTTGACTCCGGATCTGAGTTGACGGTGACTCCGGATCTGACGCAACACATTTGATTTTCGGTTCTTGATCTGGTTTTATGGATTCAAGCATAGGAGGAGATGATAATGGAGAGAGATGGTGATGTTGAAAATTTTGAATTGGTTTTGGTATTGGATATGATATAATAGAGGCAAGATAATTGTTAGATTTGGAAAGATGTTGTGTGACTAAAATGTCTATTTTACCCCCGTAGAGAAAAGACAAAAAAGTGAAGAAAGTTGATATGTGGCTTAATCTCAGCCACCAATTGAGTTTCGTGGGTTTTCTTATTAAAACCAAGTTTCCGAATTATACATTCCCTATATATATATATATATATATATATATATATATATATATATATATATATATATATATATATATATATATATATATATATATATATATATATATATATATGTGTGTGTGTGTGTGTGTGTGTGTGTGTGTGTGTGTGTGTGTGGTTATGAGTAGATCGTGCCTGGTGATTCAACGCACCTCAACTCAAGGTTCGTCCGGTTGTTGTGTTGTTGGTCCACGGTAATAAGCTTCGCGTTAAGAGTCGTCCGACGAAAAAGGCGGCGGCCACATGCCACAAGGCAAGTAATTAGGGCAGGGCTTCGCGCTAAGAGGTAGTTGTTAAAGGAACTACCGGCTCCGCCTCGGGATGTATATGCGTCTAGTTGGATCCAATTACGTAGACTGACTGCTCGTAACAGGAGAGGTACCACTAAGCCTAGGCAATATGATGATGTGACCAAAATGGGGTCAATAAGGGTACCTTCTTTATCCCTGTATGCAGCATATACGTTAACATGCTCTAACGAAAGTTGGCCACCATCAGATATGGCGTTAGAGAAGAGTTGGCTTGTAGATAACTCATTACCACACATATATGAATGATGATGTCTAAATGCTTTATATGTCTTACGTCACTGGTTATGACTCACCAACACATAGTTGTTGACGTCTTTTAAGCTCGTGATGCAGGTGAAAGAAATAACCGTGGACATTAGCTAGGATGGCTCGGATGATGAAACTCCATATAGGAGGAAGAATTGAATTGAAGATGCTTGGGATTAGTATCTTTAGTTTTAATGTATCACACTCATATCGAGTGTAGACAATGTTTGTTTCTATATATTTTAAGACAATTAATGAAAATTTAAAATTTGGGACCGTATTTGTGGTCTTTTAATAAGTCTTCCGCTACATTATAATCTTTGATTGGCTGATGTTATGCAACGTGTCGGGCCCTGTGAGTCGGGGTGTGACAGTTGTGCGGTTTCGGTTCAGTTTTTCGGTGTTTCGGTTTTTTTCCCTCATCTTTACTCATTAACCCATTAATACTTAAACTTTAGAAGACTTGTAAATATCACCGACAAGATGACAACATGAAACAAAAATACACAAATGTATTTAACATAATCACTTAGTCAAATATATTATCTTGTAATAAAAAAGAAGATGATTTTTTTATATATGTCAATCTTTAACTTAAAACCAACAAACAAAACTTGTGCTGGAAATCTTTCACTTTTTTACAATCACTTTCCACTAGTTCATTACGCCACTTTAGGGTGGTATAGTCCATTTAGTTAAGTATTTTTCATCTCAAATAGTAAAGTCTTTATGTGTCTTATTTCCGTTTAAAAAAATATAAAAGTAACATACATATGTTAATGCTTAGGATAAAAAAATTAAACAAAACTTATATAAAAAGTATCGGTTCGGTTCGGGTATTCTCACTTGTATAACCGACACCGAACCGACATCATCGGTTTCGGTTTTTTCGGTTCGGTCATCAACCATTACACCAACCGTCGTTCTAAACAACTCCTAATGGTTTAGCCATAGAAACAAAAAAATGTATTAGACCCATTAGTTGACGGGAATAATTATTACCAAAAAAGTAACTTAACCTGCTCTTTAAAACCATCGTTTTCCTTCTTCTATTCCATTTTGTAAACTCAAAATACTGCATTATAGTTGGCATGAAATCATTCTTCAGGCTTCCTTTTCACTGGATGCTAACAAACACCGGTCCAACCGCTGACCCAGGCCACCAGTTGAACCGGAATATAATGTTGACCGATTATTTGTTCACAAAACTGTTTTGACATACCTAACCAACCACCACCATCACCAATACCAAATTTAACCAACCAGATCGAATGACAGGGTCTGATTTTTAAAACATTATAATCTTTTATATAATATAGGAAAATAATTTTTGCTTATGTGTCAACCATTTAGAGTTGATTTACTTACTTGCATTATTTAAGAGTTTCTCTCATAATAATAATTTTATAATTAAAATATGTATACATAATCTATAATAATATATTATAAAAAAACGAATTACATTTTGAACTCCTTAATATTTAGGAGAAACTAGAAAATATTAAGAATAGTTACATTTTCAATCTTTTTTTACTAGAGTGTGCATGAGTCGGTTTATATTTAATAAGGTATATAAATGAAACTTAAGAATAAATTAGTAATATGCTATAATTAAATACATCTTTTAACAATCCATAAATTTTTATACGATATTAATTTTTTTAAAAAATTTACACCATAAAACCAAGCATCTAATTCTTTTTAATTTGAGTATAATATTGTTATATTAAAAAAAGGTTTTAAATAATTCTTGTATTCCGGTTTTATAATAGTTTTGTTTAAAAGTTGATTAGAACCTTTTATTCCTCATGAATAGCATTAAAATCATCTAGATATTATGTTTCCAAGCATTACGCAAGTATTCAATAACTAAAAAAAATATATGTAATGATTCACTAAAGCTTATCCAACCGACACAATAATGACACGTTGTCATTTCTAAATTCGTGTTCTCTGTTGTCCACAAATATATATTGTAGGTGGTTGTTTTACTTTGTTAATTTTTTTTAAAGCACTTGCTCCTCTCAAGTTCAATATTTAGCTGCTATCAAGATTGAAGTTGGTTCATGGATTCAAAAGCTCACGTAAGTAATGCTAACTTGTAATATTTCTTCAAATTAACTATATATCTAATCTAAGTTTAATCTTATATTTTTACCCTAATCTCAAGTGTTAAATTATAATTATGCTGCTCGTAAAACCACACATCAACTGTACGTTTGTAAAAAAAATCTAGTGTCAAATTTAATTTCTTTAAGGGTATTTGTTGTTGGGTTTTTGCTTTTAAGATAATTTTATAGAACTTTTTTTTTTCAATGGAAGCCTTTGACATGTAGATCAGAGAATACTTTTTTTTTAAACGGTAATATTTATTACTACTAATTTATCACTAGCAAGATGTTAGAGCGGAGATATAAACACTAACCACTTTATGAGAGAGGGTCATCATGTTAATTTTGCAAAACAACATCGACCTCTCCTCTGACCCTATATTTGACTCACAAACTCATTTTTTGGTGAATGAAAATAAAACATAGCTAGCTAGTTAGGGTTGTTTAACATAGTAATATTTGTAGAGAAGCGATAGCTTGTTGATGAAGATAGTTCAATAAAGATACAAATGTTTCTTTTCCAAAATACTATCAACATCAAACAAATTTAAGGGGTTGTTGGTTTTCTCTTTTAATAATTCAGCTTATTTACGGATTAAATTTTATGTTTAATCATTTAGCATTTAAAATCAGAGTGATTGTTTCATAAAAGAAATCTTTAAATGGTTCAGTTAAGTGTTGAATGGTTAATAGACAGAGTGATTGATGCTGAATGAAACTGAATGTAGCATATACAAAACTTACCATCATCTGAAGTTCTACTTCAATATCTCTTTCATTGATAGAACATTTTAATGGTTTAGACCTCTTAACCATTCAGTACTTAATGATTTACATTTTACCAAACAGTCCCGAAGCTTCATGTAATGCTACTCAACAAACCTACAATGTCAAGAACATGCACAAGAACAAAATTTCTTTCTTCTGTTGATAGAAGGAGTTTGTAACGCAATCATAACGCACTTTAGGTGTTTGTAATTAATTAACTTCTTTTTCCTTGGACTTCAAAACCGGATTTTATCCTCGCTTGGAAGAAGTTTTGAGCAGAGATAAAATTCATTAGAAATATATTTTTAATATTTTCTAAAACTAATCCAATATAAAAAGCAATATTTATTTATTTAAATAAAATAAAAACATATTAACTTTTAGTATAATTAAATGATTAAAGATGACAAATCCAATACAAATGGCTTTACTACCCGTCTTGTATCAAGTAATGATGTAAATATACAGTACAAGTAACGTTAATTGTTTTTCTCTTATCTTGTCAAAATCAAAACATTTAATATCATGAATTATTTGCTAACCTATAATTAAATAAAAAATTAAATAATTATTATGACTTATCTTTTAATTCAATATATTTAAATTAAAAATTACCAATTATTATAAATCATTTTTTTTATTTTATCGTATGACTTTTTCTAGAAATATATTAATATCCAAACCAATTTAATCGATGGCATGATAAAAATAAATTAGATACTTAAATTTAATTTTAACATATAAAACTAAAATCTTGTGTAATATACGATACTAATCTCGTATAGTGATAAAGATAATTAAATAGATCGATTTTTTAACGGCATTGTTAAATAGAACTTAAAAGCTAAGAAAGCTACTACTTTCACGTGAATCAGTAGGGATGAGCTTTTGGTACCGAGTACCGGTACCGTCTCGATTAAACATAATCGGTACCGGTACCGGCACCAATGCCCATTTTTCCTAAAATTCGGTACCGGTATTTTACCGCTAAGTACCACGTTGGTACCGGTTACATAAAAACAGTTTTTTTAATATATTTTAAGTAATTTGTGATGTTATAAATATTGTGTATTAGATGTTTAATGTTATAAATTGTTTTCTCTACAACTTTAAGTAATTTTGTAATGTTTTTAGATTGTTAACTTTTAAAAATTTAATATAATTTTTAATTAATTTATACCATATTTTATTTCTTTTTCTTATATTCAAGTATATTATATTATAATATATTAAAAATATAAAATTAAACCGAAAAAAAATAAATTTTATTAAAAAAAGATAAACATGATACCGGTACCAACATGGTACTAGTACCGAAGTACCGGTACCGATACCAATACCAATACCATTCCGGTACCGTCCCGCTAAATTCAGTATCGGTACTGATACACATTTTTCCTCTAACTTGATACCGGTACTAGGCGTTACCGATACCAAAACGATACCGGTACCAGAAAAATACACGTACGGTCTGATCTCATCCCTGTGAATTAGTAGTTGTCTTCTTAATAAACTACAACGCACTACTATATTTTATTTTATTCAAACATAACTAGTATACTTTATGTAAAATATATCGCTAATCCTATATAATAAAAGAAACCAATTTCATCCACTTGTCATAATATTAAGCAACACTTGCCACATGGCAATTTATTAAACTATTTTTGCCACTTGGCTTTGTAAAGTAACACCTCAAAAATATACACACGGGTTTACTTCTACTCAAAATTTGAAACCACGCGGATCTTTTGTTTGATCTGGAGAAACCAAACCACACAATTAAACCCATATCATGTAATTTCAAACATTTTTTTAATTGACGGCTTATTTTAAAACAGTCCCGTGTAAGACACGGGTATCTAACCTAGTAAATATTATGTTAAAAGCTAAGAAAGGTACTACTTGTCTACTTCCACGTGAATCAGTGTGTTATTTTTTGTATTTGGTTCAATTTAATTTAAAGTAGCATACTTCATTCGCTTTCCAACAAATTTTGTTTGGTTTTACAAACGAGTTTTTTTTATAATAATATTTTTTATTTAAAATATATATATATATATATATATATTATAATAATTTTAATTATATTTTTTGTGTGTCTAAATATTTAGAAAAATTTTAAAAATTTAAAAATATTTATATTTTAAAATCTCTCCTACTAAAAGTGTCTATAAGTCATCTTATATTTGATACGTATAATAATAAAACTTATTGATAAACATGCATACATCGGTCTTGTATTATCTTTCGGATCAAAGGCTTAAAACATTGGTTTTAAATTTGAAAAAAATTTAACAGCGACCGTTGGTTACCAAACTGATAAAAATTAGGACCGTTGACAACCAATTCAATAGTAAGGACCGGTAGAAACCAAAAGATTATAGTTAAAAACAGTACAAACCAATATATACCTAGAATTAAATAATTTTCATTTTGATAACGATATATTTATGCTGTGTAGAAAAATAACATAGAAGAGTCTCCAATGAAGTTGCAACTCTATTCATCTTACATAAGCCCTCCATCTTTTAGTGTTCGTATCGCTCTCAACTTAAAAGGTTAGTCTTATTTCAACATGTATATACATATATTTTTCGCTCAAGAGACGCCTCATCATTGATGTGGTTACCCTTGCTCGGGTAATCAGGTTAGAGTTATCATTGTCGGGGTCTTGCTGTTAAGAAAAAAATATATTTTTCCTTGACTTGAAGGTCATATTACCCACCTTAAATTAAGATCTCTATTGCTAATAACTTATATTATTATTTTGGTTTTGGATTTCTAATAGGACTTGATTATGACTACATAACTGTTAGTTTTCGCAAAGGAGATCAACGTAATCAAGGTAATGAACTTGTATACTTCCTTCAAATTAATGGCATCAAATTTAATATATAATAGATGATTGAAACTTATATACGAGTTTGTTGACAGTTTTATGTAACGATGTTCAAGCCTTTTATTAGACACTATTAATCCAAATACCGCAAGTGAATTGACCAACAAACTTAAAATAAAACTGCAATTTTGATCAATATGTTTTGATACCATTAACAATTTCAGTACCACCTTAACAGTTTAGTTCCTTATGATTTTATTTCTAACATATATGGTCTCGAGTACTAACTCAGTCTAATTTTCAGTTAAATCTCTCCCACGCTCCCTGCATCTGAGGGGTAAAATATCATTTCTTTACCTCTTTTATCTAAGTCATCTTGTAGGTTAACAATTTTATTTAGTCGTATGTCAAAAAGAGTGAGAGAAATGACATTTTTACTCCGCATGTGAGGGAGACTTAACGGAAATTTAGATGGAGCTAGTGTTCGGAACTATTTCTATTAGAAAAGAAAATTACAAGGACCAAAACTGTTAAGATGAGAATATATGTGTAATTTATAAGTATGGTAGTTTGCCTAATTAAATAACTTCTTACTTGTTGTGAGAGCTACTCATTTGACCTCCCTTGTTCCTTCCCAAAGATTGATATCTAAAGAATGATATCGTGAACTGATAATTTTCTTTGAACCAACAGAAGGCTTTAAATGCATCTAAATTTTGCCCTTCATTTAGAAAAAATACCCTGGCTCGGTGTCGTTTTTAAGTAACCAAGGATGCCGATAGCTGCTGTCATATGGCCTATGGTACTTTCAACCAAATTTTGGTCCAAGGCGTTTTGTACATGGTGCCCCGACCCACCAACCTACCACACTTTTCAATCATTACCCACCAATTATATATATATATATATATATATATATATATATATATATAGAAATGAGATATTTTGAGAACACCTTCTAGTTTTGAGAACTCATGAGAACCTTACTTCCCGAGTTTTTTTATATAATTTTTTTTGCTCAAATGTTGCGTATATTAAAAACTAGAACCTGGAAAAAAGGAAATTAAAAAAAAAACGTTTTCGTCGTTAAAAAATGTATATGTAACTAAAAAATATTTACAGCGAAAAAACGCTGGTGTAACTTATTACACCCATGTAATATGACGTAAATATTTTTTACTAACATATACGTTTTTTAACGACGAAAACGTTTTTTTTTTTAATTTCCTTTTTTCCAGGTTCTAGTTTTTAATATACGCAACATTTGAGGAAAAAAATACTATGAAAAAACTCGGGAAGTAAGGTTCTCACGAGTTCTCAAAACTAAAGGGTGTTCTCAAATTACCCCTTCCCTATATATATATATATATATATATATATATATATATATATATATATATATATATATATATATATATATGTATTCATTATCCAAACAATTATTACACTATACAAAACACCTTCATTTTCTGTTATATAACTTTTTTGCCAAAGAGCTCATAGATAAGGTGGATGACATATGACAATCTAATGACATAACTATACCTGTTTAGTATAACTACCAATATGGCAATAACCACTATTAACTAACATAACATATGACATTATGATAATGCTAACTTACCAACCAACTTTTGGTTTAGGTAACCTTTATTTATATTACAAGGTGACATCCTTACACATATGTAAATTACAACAAGTATGGGTTCAAGTAAAGAATGCTAAAAATATCTTTTAAATACAAAGGATCTAAAAAAAAGACAATGTTAAACAAAAAGATTATAAATCATGATATTAAATACTGGTATTTTATAAATTTTTTGAGATTTGATTTAGATTTTGATTTATAAATTTTTTAACCCGTCGTTGTGTTTTTTATAAATACTGGCATTTTGTCTAAAAGATTTATTTTAGCCTTTTAAATTTAGCACCCTTTGAAGGATAACTCACATCTAGTAACAAAATCTTCTATATGCTTCAGTCCGAGTCTATCATGATGTATTCCTCTTTATTTGGTTTCTCTCCATCACTTGAATAGAATTCCTTCACACTTGGGTCTTCATTGTTTCCTTCATCGAGTGTAATCAGTAATTATGAGGTTTTCACCATCATCACAAAGGATTTTGACTGATCTGCAGTGATGGGTTGTGAATGCTTTGGTCGGGTCGGGCTTGGACCTAAGACCATTAGTGGTTGCAATATGGAAGACTGAAACAATAGGGTGGTCGGCCTTAAGTTATGACTAATTTTGGTATTGCTTGGAGACCAAGAAGTTGTCTTGTTTACAAACCCTAATCTAGCATTATATATTGAATCCTTGATGTAACTGTATTCTGGAGCACACCTAATAATATATATAAACCCTAGTTGTAAAGTGGATGTAAGTCAATTAGGACTGATCCACTATAATTCTCGTGTCTCTAACTTTCTGCGTGATATTCGTTTGTGCGTGTGTTGTTTTGCTTCCGCATACCACTTTATTCCTAGTCGAAAATTTAAGTGTGATCGGATCTGTGATAGTGTTTTGGGTGAAGACGTTCGCCGGAGAAACTCTAGTGTAGGAACATCTTCTGGCATATTTAGTGTTGGCGGGGGAAGGGATAATAACTGGAATAGTGGGAGTTGAGGAAGGAGTTCGTCTAGAGCTTAGAAGAATGTGAAGTGCTGGAATTGTGGTGAAAAAATTCATGCCAAAAGTGAGTGTCCTGGTCCTAAGAAAAATGATGAAAGGTTAGTGAATAATTTTCATTCAGATGAAGATTCTGGAGATGATGCATTAGTTTGCTATGTAGAGTCTACAAACTCTTGGGTCATGGATCCCGGTTCGTCGTTTCATGCTACGCATAGCGATGAGACTATGTGGAATTTAAAAATTGGTAACTTTGGGATGGTACGAATAGCTAATGGCGAGGTCCTTGATGTTACGGGCATGGGTGATGTGAATAACCACATGGAATTTGAAAGACGTCAGGGTCATTCCGGCTTTGAAGAGTAAACTTAACAGGATCTGGAAGTCAAATTTGGTAGAGGCAAATGGAGGGTAACTAAAGGTAATCCGGTAATTGCTCTTGGAAACAAGCGTGGATCGTTATACATGTTGGAAGTACCTATTGAGGGAAGTATGACCGTTCCTCAAAACAAAGTTAGGCTTACTGAATCTAAGGGGCAAAAGAAGGTTCAATTCGCAAGAGGTGAACCTAGTGCGAAGGTGATTTAAGCTGAATGGGTCCGGAGGTCTAAACCGAGTCGGTGGTTTGGTGACAGTGGGATCACGGGCATGTTCCGGGTACAATTATAGAACAACGATGGTTTTTGAAGCCCGTTAGTCATACTGTGAAATCTCTCCTATAGAAGTCTTCCTAAATGAGGAGAGTGGTTCTCGGGTTATGTTTGGAGCAGGAAGATTGTGCGAACCAGTTGAGATAGAGAATGAGTTGGAACTCGGTGGAGTTTCAACTGCCCCTCATATAATTATTTAAAGACTTAGATATGAAGAATACTAAATTTACTGGATCTATGGTTACTTGAATGGCCTTTATGGACATTTGCAAAGCCTTCAAGTGAGAGATTGATGGGTTGTGAATACTTTGGTTGGGTCGGGCTCGGACCCGGGACCATTGGTGGTTGCAATATGGAAGACTTAAATAATAGGATGGCCGTCCCTAGGTTATTATGACTAATTTTGGTATTGCTTGGAGACCAAGAAGCTCTCTTGTTTACAAACCTTAATCTAGAATTATAAATAGAATCCTTGATGTAATTGTATTTTGGAGCACACCTAATAATATACACCCTAGTTGCAAAGTTGATGTTTGTCAATTGGGACCGAACCACTATAATTCTCGTGTCTCTAACTTTCCGTGTGATATTCGTTTGTGTCTGTGTGTTGTTTTGCTTTCGCATACCACTTTGTTCCTAACATGCAGTTGGTTCTCCTTGACTATCTATTTCTTCACTTTCTTGCATACCTCACTACTAAAAAAAATTACATTGACCACCTTTTAGGTCGCAAAAGACTTTTTGAGACTTGTTTGGGACAAAAAAGGCCATTGGAAAAACACACGTCTCAACTGCCTTAATTGCCATGGTGTGATCATTTTGCCACTGCTAACACCGTCACAAACAGTTTTTGGTACCACCAGTTTTTAATTGCAACCGCTGCATTTTATGACTACTTTGCAACAACCCTGTTTGGCAATAGTTTTTTTGTCGCAATTCCATTGCAAACAGTTGCAATAAAATAAAAAAATGTCTATTTAAATTCTTGTTTTATATACAAATACTTACAAAATTATATAAATATAGATTCAAACATAAATAAAACAAAAAAGTAATATCAAAGATATTTAATATAATAAAAATGTTATTAGAGTACGTTCTCTACACAAATCAAACCAAAAGTTTTTATGTATTGACAATAACAAAAATGTTATTAGAGTTCTCCCAAATCTGTGTCTTCAACCATGTAATCGGTGTTAATCTAGTTTGTGGTCATTCGATTGTGCTATTGTATTTTTTGGACAAATTATATCTTTCTCTAGTGATTGCATGAACCCTTAATTTGTTGGCCTTGTTTACAATGCAATTCTAATAGGTGTAATGCCCTTGATTTTGCATACATAATGGGGATGGATAGAATAAAAACCTTGTTATATTGAAAAAAACCTAGAAACTCAATCTTGACTATTGGATTATTTTGATCAATAG
The DNA here is from genome assembly GCA_030867185.1 of Tagetes erecta. Taxonomy (NCBI): domain Eukaryota; kingdom Viridiplantae; phylum Streptophyta; class Magnoliopsida; order Asterales; family Asteraceae; genus Tagetes; species Tagetes erecta. The sequence continues at coordinate 23,177,571 of CM061491.1, forward strand.
ATGAAATTTAAAGGTGAGATTAATTAATTTTTTTATTAATCAAAAGTACAAATAAAGGTATAATTGGAATGATTTTTTTCTTTTTTTCTTCTCTCTCAAGTACAACATCATCTCATCACTTTTTCATATTCTCTCTCCTACTTTTTAATTTAATATGATTTCTCTCTCATATTTTTTTTATTTAATATAATTTCTCTCACATACTTTATAAATTTTCTCTCCTACTTTTTTTATTTCACTCAGATAATTGACCATAGCTGGTACGTTTGTTACATTACTTGATAGGTTTGTTACATCTTGTTACATATTAAAAAAAATGAATTGACTACGTGTTACTTCAGACATGTTACGTTTGTTACATCATGTTACATATGTTACAACGTGATACATATTTTATTAAAAACTGAAGGATTACGTTTGTTACATCGTATTACATATTATATAAAAACAAAACTCCATGTATTACGTTTGTTACATCGTGTTACATATATTTTAAAAAACAAAACTGTATGGATTCTGTTGTTACATCGTGTTACATATTTTGTTAAAATTGATAAAAAAAATACTTGTTAGTCATACATACTGTTACATAGTTTCCATCATGCTTCATACATGCTTCGTTTCTTGATAATATCTTCATCTTTGATATAAAAGTTCCTTTACCTACAAAAAAAACTAGATGGATTAAGTGTCAATCCGACAAGTTACATATGTTACATCGTGTTACATATTTGGATCTATAAAAAATCAAAGTTACATATTGCTACATATTTAACTTCAATTTAAAAAAACAATAAAGCAAAATCACATAAGTTACATATTGTTACATATTTATCTGAAATTTGAACAACCTGTTGAAAACTAACCGGTACGTATGTCAAGCACTCGAACAGCAAAGACAAAACTAGATGGTTAAAAACACTTGAAAAAATAACTAGTACATTTGTTACATCGCGTTACATGTTATATTAAAAACAAAACTAGATGGTTAAGCGTCAGTCAGACATGTTACATCGTGTTACATATTTTATTAAAACTGAAAAACATTACATGTCAATTCTGACATAGTATTACATATGTTACATTGTGTTACATATTTTAATTGGAACTATTTACTTATAGAAAGTTGTTATAAAATCCGATACATGAATAAAAAAATCAAAGTTACATATTGTTACATATTTAACTTAAATTAAAAAAAGCAATAAAGCAAAATTACATAATTTACATATTGTTACATATTTAACTGAAATTTAAAGAACCTGTTGAAAACTAACAGATACGTATGTCAAGAGAAATAAAGTTCTGGCATGTATATGAAATACAAAAATATCACTGGAGCTTAAAAGTCAATGCACTTAAAAATTTCACATCTAGTCAGCAACTTCACATAAACAAACATTCAAACCTAAACACATATCATCAAATAGGTCCTCAATTTAGCATTTGGCAACACCTATAACTACTTTACGAACTTCAAAGTTGAAACTATAAACTCAATAAACCGATCTAAATAGCACAAAATCATCCACAACAAGCAACAGATCGTTCAAAAGTTAACAAAACAAAACCGATTCAATCAAATCGAAAGCAACAAACATTATAAGTGAACAGCGACGCCAGATCTGACGACGACGGCGGCGTTGAACAACGATTCCCAAACATGTGGTGACAATGACAACAATGGTAAAGGAGATGGCTATTCCGAAACCATACCGTCTCTTCGTAGATCTAGAAACAACAACTTCTTCTCCGGTTACAAAACGAACGCTCTAACGGTAGATTTAACAAATGAAGATTGTAAAAGGGCGATATCTTGAACACGGATTGAGCGATGGTGAAAGTTGGTGAGGATGATTCGCCCACTAAAAACATCATCTATGATTCGTCCACTGTTGAAGTTGAATGATACAAAGAGATATTTTTTGGTTTGAATTTAAATTGTTTGGAGAGAACTTTGGAGTTGATTTAAATTCAATTTGAAAAAAATGTGAGATATGATATCTATCTAATATTTCAGAGTTTTTGGGGGCAAATTTGAGCGGGAAAATTTTTTGACTGGCTAAATTGGGCTCCAAAACTTCATTGTTATTTACGGTAACTCTCATTCAATGATTTCCAATCAATTATGCTCTATATTTTTTGTAATACGTTTGTGATTTCAATCAATCCAGTTGTTGAAGCTTTATTTATTGTTTCGTTTCTTATAAATAAACTCTAATTTCAAATTCAATATGGTGTATAACCAGTATTCGATTTTGATAGTATGTTCAATTAATCCGGTTGTTGAATCTTTATTTATTGTGTTCTATATTTTTTATTTTTATCATTTTTAATTATATATTTTAGATTTATTCCATGTTTACACGGGTTTTAAACCTAGTAGTAAATAAATGGGAGAGATGAGGTTGTCAGATATTGAGAATGAGAAAGTAAAATGACAATTATGCCCTTCATGTCAAAAGACAAAATAGGTAAAAAATGTGATGTGGCTTAATCTCAACCTTTTATGTCGGTTTCTTGGGTTTCTTGTTAAAATTGAGTTTTTCTCATATACATTCCCTACATAACATCTTGAATGTTTCATCTTTCGCGCCATATCTTTGCCTTCTATATTGTCTCGCTTGTACTCAATGTTCAAACTCTCCAATCGAGTTAGGGCCGCTCTTATATTTTCTAACCAAGAGTTCCTTTTAAATTTCAAACACTATTGGGTTCTAACCAATCTTCTTGGGTTTTTGCAACTTTCTATGTTTCCGTCGGTTGCCGTTATCCTCCCTTTGTCGCAGTGGCGGATCCTGAACATTTTCAGCACGGGGGCTGAAAATTACAGGACCCGAATTTTTTTTTCTTATCACTATGTTTCAGGTTATATTTTTCGGGTTGAAGATTTGATTCGGGTCGAGTCAAACAATACCAACACTAGATGTCTAACAACACATATAAAAACTAGATAAGTGTTAACAAAACAAAGATCTAAAATATATGATAATACGAGAGAAATTGTGAGTATCTTAAAAAAGAATTACAACGCTGCCCGACGACCTTTAAGATCTTTGAATTCATCGATTATGGAGTCATAATCAAACTTTTCAGCAATTTCTTTTTCCACGTAAATCACCAAGCTATCCGCCAGATACTCATTTGACATCTTATTGCGAAGTCGAGTCTAAAAAAACTTAAAATATAAAACCCTAGATCCTAAACTCAAATTAAACCAACAAAAGTGAAAGAAAACGAACCTTAGGAGTTAGGTCGTTCGTTGCTGCTGGAGACCTGGAGTGCTGCTCGTTGAGTCGTTGCTGCTGGTCGTTCACTCGTTCGTTGCCTGCGTCTTCAATTTTCTTCTGTTGAATACTGCTGTTCAATTTTCTTCTGTTGAAAAGAAAGAATCAATGGCTGCGTTTTTTTTTTGTTTCATGTAATGGGTGGGTCATGGGATATGGGTAATGTATAGTTGGGTTTTTGTGACCCACTACCCAATTAAATTAATGGGCTAATGTGTAGTTTAGGCTAACAATTTGTTACTTGGGTTTAAATTGTAATCGACTAATGACCCGAGTACCCGACTACCCAACTAGTATATGTGTCGTTTATTATTGACGGGGTCGAGCCGCAAGCTCAATATATATATATAACACATGTAACTTTTTTTACACGGGGGCGAGATCAATATATATATAAACATTTAAAGTATCGAGGTAAAAAACAGTACTTCGGAATAAAAAACGCGCAGGGGCCGGAGCCCCCGTTTGTCCCTCTTACCATGCGCCCCTGCTTTGTCGAGTGTTCAACTCTGATACTACTATAGCATTGAGGTACAAGGTTCAAGCATGCTTTCTCTCCTTGGTCGAACCATTGTACCATAAACACACACATACTCTTCCACAAGGAATAAAACATAAACATGAACTTTGTTATTAAAAGTGATAATGTTTACAATGACCCTTATGACCTATACATGTTAAACGACCATAACTAAAATCTATGAACCAACTAACAGTTCTTGTCTGGTATAACTACCAATAACCAATATTAACTAACATATGACGGCTATGCCTAAACTACCTTCAACTAACTTACCGGTTAAATGTCAATGATCTTTTAGCCTAGTGGTTAAGAAAGGAGGTGAGAGGCTTTGTCTCTTTTTAAGGTCATGGGTTCTAGTTCATGCATTGACATATCTACCTATTCTAATAATTGAGTAACACATCCACATGTCACTATTTTAACTACTCCACATAGGATTTTGCTTAGGTGTCATGTTCTAATTAATTTGATGGAGAATTTTTAGACGGGTCATGGTATGCTCCATATTCGAAATAACCAGATATGTTTAAATTAAAAATTCACATATTATCATCAATTATCTCCTAACCCGATATGTTCAAATACAAAATTTACCAATTATCATGATCTATATATTAACCCAATATGTACCAAGTATCATGAATTATCTCCTAACCTGATATGTTCAAATAAAAAACTTATCAATTATTATGATTTATCCTAACCCGATATGTTCAAATTAAAGTTTTACCAATTATCATTAATTATCTCCTAACCCGATATGTTCCAATAAAAATTTACCAACTATTATAAATCATATCCTTTATTGTAACATATGATTTTTTATATGTATATATTTGTAAATATCCAAATCGATTTAATAAGAGATATGTTAAAAATAAATTTAATATGTAAATTGAGTTAAAACCTATAAAACTAAAATCCGTGTAGTACACGGGTACTAATCTAGTTTAGTGTAATAATTATAAACTGTTGCTGTTTCAAAAAACAACTTACCGGTCAACTACTGGTTTGACTTACAAGTTGACCTTACACAAATATATATAAAGACCCATAACTTTGTTATGACTATTAACTTGATTTATATATTATTGATTAGTGGAATGTCTTTGAGCAAATTTCTTAAATTTAGGATACTTATGGCCAGGCTCAAGTAGCCCATTCCTAAAAGTTTGTAACTTAATTACCTTCCTTTTTGCTAATGTAGAGTTTTTAATGATGAATCCTATGGGATATGTACCTACTCTAAAAAATGGAGACATGGTGGTCGCCGAATCTTCTGCGATTCTGATGGTTAGTAACTTCATAGTGATCACGTCTTCGAAGTCCTCTTCATGTTTTGAAGTATTTTAGCAAGATAGTTTTTTTTTTCATTTGTTTTTCTACAATGCAGTATCTTGAAGAAAAGTACCCTCAACATCCATTGTTACCCCAGGATCTTGAAAAAAAGACAATAAACTATCAGGTCATATCATTTAATTTCACATATATATGAATATGTTAACTTTGGTTAGAATAAGGAAAACTTTTACATTATTATAATTGTATCAAGTTCATGTTGCTTCTAAATAAAAGTTTAAAAGTTTGTTTCTAATGATTTAAACTTGTAACATTTTATTGCTATGGATGCAAGAACAAAATTAAGTTTTGAGAACTTATATGATCATGTGGATGTTTACATGTTATGGTTTTGTGGTGTCCACCTACATGTTGTATTTATAGTCATTTCATTTCAAATTTCCAGGCTATAAATATTGTTGCTTCAAGCATGCAACCTATTTTAAGGATACCTGTTTTGGTGAGTAAGAAAATGTTTTATTTTCTGTATTTATATAAACTCCTGCTTCCAATGTAGCTTTTATACATTTTACTAACTATTCCTGCTTGTAGAGTTACATCCGAGATAATGTTGGCCCTGACGAAAGCATTGACTGGGCTCATAGGCATCTTAAAAAAGGCTTTGCGGGTAATCGGTGCTTAAGATTACGCTTAGTATTTTCTTTGGTATATTGGTTTTTCTGGTCTCAACTATCATCTTTTGACTTCTACTGATTTCAACTATTGAATAGCTGTCAATTGTCGTAACTTTTATCAGTTTGGCAACCAACAGTCCGTCATTAATTTTTTTTAACGCCGTTAAGTTTTTTCCAAATTCAAGACTGATGTTTTAAGCCTTTTGATCGGAAAGATAGTACAAATTGAGTGATGGAAAAGTTACTTAAAACAGTGCTCCGAACAACGAAATGGTGTTTCAATCGGGTGTTTAAACCTAACGGTGCTTCTATCAGATGTTAAAATTTTATCGTTTAGAGTAAACATTTACATCAATCGACTCGTAAGATCCTTCCGATCAAAAGGCCTAAAACATCGGTCTCGAATTCGAAAAAAAACTTAACGGCGTAAAAAAAAATTTAACGACGAACCGTTGGTTGCCAAAGTGATAAATTTGGGACCGTTGACAGCCAATTCAATAGTTGAAACCGGTAGAAGCCAAAAGATGATAGTTGAGATTAATTAGCAAAACCCAATATACCATTTTCTTTTAACCATGCTAGGATCCACGCTAAACCTTTGACCTACCTGTCACCCTACCTAAATTTGAGTCCTCTTTGACGGGGTTGCAACCTTCCGATCAATTTTTTATGCTTTAGATACTAGAACCTAGGACCTATCTAGAAGGAACCCTTTTAGGTAAACCTTCTAACAATCAAGCTAAAAGCTCAATAATGATTTGTTGTTATTTGCTTAAATTAAACCAAAATCCGAAAGACATTAGTAACAAACCTTTTCGAATCGAGACATATCATACACTTAAAATTAATGTTCTAAAACGAACACACTTCCCTAAGAACATCTTTAGTGGACTTAATATCACAAAACTTACACCATGTCCTTTATTTCAATATATTTAATTTCAATAGGAAGAGGCTTGCTTAATTTCTTTAAACTAATGCAGCTTTGGAAAAATTACTAAAAGATCATGTAGGGACGTATGCAACTGGAGATGAAATTTTCTTGGTATGTATATAGATAGACACATATACAATTATACACACACATCAGAACACCATGTTATTACATTGATAAAAATAATGCACGTCAAATGAAATATTTATTCATCAATTTTAAAATTTAAAAGCTTAAAATTTAAAAAATTTCGTTTGTTTGTTAAACCTACAAATGTAGAAGTCATATGTAGCTAGGTTATGTTTCTTACACATGACCTACACATTGGAGGTAATTTAAAACGCTAAAAATACATATGAGACAATATTTAATGATTTTTATGGGAAGTGAATTTTTTCAAATAAATAAACCATTAATAAGTTTTTAGTGATTTAAGTTTGTTTTTTTTATTCTTACAATATATGACTCTTCTTAAATTAAATTCAACCTACATACATATATATATACATATATATATATATATATATATATATATATATATATATATATATATATATATATAGGGGATGGCTAGAATGGAAACTCTACTATATCAAGAAAACCCTGAAAACCCATTTCTATCCATTGATCTAAATAGATCTATGGTTGAGATTAGTTGTTGTTTCATGACATATATTTTATTATATTTGTGTACTTAAAGGTACAAAAAGGGTATAATAGGAATATGAATTGTTCTCTCTCTAGTACAACAACCATTAATTTCTTTCTTTCCTCTCTCCTACTTTTTAATATAATATATTTTCTCTCTCATACTTTTTCTATTTAATATAATTTTTCTCCTACTTTTTTATTTCATTGACACTATCTGATACGTCTGTTACACTTTGTTACACTGGTTGATAGGTTTGTTACATCTTGTTACAAATTAACAAAAATGAATGGACTACATGTCACTCCAGACATGTTACGTTTGTTACATCATGTTACATATGTTACAACGTGATACATATTATATAAAAACAAAACTCCAGGGATTACGTTTGTTACATCGTGTTACATATGTTACAACGTGATACATATTTTATTGAAAACTGAAGGATTATGTTTGTTACATAAATTTTAAAAAACAAAACTGTATGAATTACGTTTGTTACATCGTGTTACATATTTTGTTAAAATTGATAAAAAAAAAATACATGTTAGTTCATACATAGTGTTACATAGTTTCAATCATGTTTCATACATGCTTCGTTTCTTGATAATCTCTTCATCTTTGATACAAAAGTTCCTTTACCTACAAAAAAGAACTAGATGAATTAAGTGTCAATCCGACAGATTACATATGTTACATCGTGTTACATGTTTTATTAGATCGTGTTACATATTTTATTACATCGTGTTACATATTTGGATCTTAAAAAAATTCAAAGTTACATATGTTACATCGTATACATATTTGAATAAAAAAATCAAAGTTACATATTGTTACATATTTAACTTTAATTAAAAAAAACAATAAAGCAAAATCACATAAGTTACATATTGTTACACATTTAACTGAAATTTGAATAACTTGTTGAAAGCTAACCGGTACGTATGTCAAGCACTCGAGCAGCAAAGACAAAACTAGATGGTTAAAAACACTTGAAAAAATAACTAGTACATTTGTTACACCGCGTTACATATTTTATTAAAAACAAAACTAGACGGTTAAGCTTCCGTCAGACATGTTACATCGTGTTACATAGTATTGCATTACTTGTCAATTCTGGCATAGTATTGCATATGTTACATATTTTAGTTGAAACTATTACTTATACAAAGTTGTTATAAAATCCGATACATTAATAAAAAAATCAAAGTTACATATTGTTACATATTTAACTTAAATTTAAAAAAAGCAAAATTACATAAGTTACATATTGTTACATATTTAACTGAAATTTGAACAACCCATTGAAAACTAACCGGTACGTATTTCAAGCACTCGAACAGTAAAAACAAAACTAGATGGTTAAAAACACTTGAAAAAATAACTAGTACTTTTGTTACATTGTGTTACATATTTTATTAAAAACAAAACTATATGGTTAAGCGTTAGTCAGACATGTTACATCGTGTTACATATTTTATTAAAAACAAATCTAACTGGTACTTAAGTTACACCGTGTTACATAACTTATAAAAAATCAAAACTAGTTGGTTTAAGATGCTAGTCCATAAATGTTGCATATGTTACATCGTGTTACATAACTTTTAGAAAATTAATAAGCTTACTTAGTAATTATATAAAAACTTAGAAAATAACTCGACTATTGTTCAAAGAATGCTATAACTTTAATAATTTCAAGTTTGAACTATTTGATAAAAATATTAATAATAAACTTAGTAAATTAACGTATCTTCAAATTAGATCCATTTAAAATTACGTACCAAGAAAAAGAAAAACAAAAATCAATTAAAAACCCACTTAAATTTTAAATCAATGAAGCAACACGGAATTAAATCAAACCAAAGTATAAACAAAGATAACACCATTCTTGCATACACCGATGTAAAATTAAACTTCAAACAACACCAACCGTCATTGTTTGAACTCAATATCATCTTGAAACACTTATTTATGATTCACAATTTGACAATATAAATAATTGATGCTAAGTTCCACTTCTGTTTCAAATCCATAACCATTTCTATCAAAATGAAATAGAATTTCATTGCACTGCCAACAACTGAAAAAATGAATCTAAGCATTTCAAGCTACAATTAGATATGCTAAACACAGATTTAACAAGTCCGAACAGTGAAAACAAAAGCAGGCCTAGTATAACCAATTTTAATTCAGTACTACGCAAAATGCAAATAACAACTTAACAAAATCACACGAGTAACAACTAAAAAAAGCAGCATAGTTGTCAATTAAGAAGAAATTGAACAAATGCATCGAAGTAAAATTTCCGGAAGGAAATTGAATATCCAAAATTTGTGAAAAAAAACATAAAAACGAAGAGATTATGAGAAACTATCCTTTGTGACGGCGTAATTGATGGTGGTTGAATAGATCCAGATGCTTTATTTTGTTCATTTTCATCTTCGTGAATAGATCCGAAAGCTCATGAAATCGTAAAAATTTTAAGAGAGAAAAAATGTAGAGAGAGAGATGGTTTGAAATTTGAAAATTGTGTAGGTAATTGTGAAAGATATGATGTGTGTGTGCAGATCATATGGTCATTGGGGTGTGGGAATGGGGATTCTTAAAATGTCTATATTACCCCTCATTGGGTAGAAGACAAAATTGAAAATTTGTGGATGTGGCACATTGTGGTCCACATACAAGGTTTTCTGGGTTTTTTCAATAAAAATAAGTTTTCATACTATACATCTCCTATATATATATATATATATGCATATGAAAACATATACACACACATATATACACGTGTATCTGTACATATGTATATATATTTATATATGTATATGCATGTATATGTATACATAGATGTCTATATGTAGTGTTCATATATATATAGACACACACCAGACGTACGTATACGCACCACATATAATATATCTCTATAGATAGCAAATGTAGATAGATACGTATACCTACTTTTAGTGATTTTCATGTTTTTTCAATTATAATAGAGTTTTCATGGTTTTCAATTATATGTATAGACAAATAATTCTGAATATCGTTGTCATGGATTTTTAGAAAATATATTGAAAAAGTTAAAACACTTCTTCATATTCTCGCAAAAAATGGTGTTCCGCCTGGTATCCCATTGTGTGTGTTATTGCATATACATATTTAATTACTATAAGGAATCATTGACTGTTTGAAATTGTCCCAATTAACCTAGCTATATGCAGGCTGATGTGTTCCTGGCTCCATATCTCATTGGTTACCCAGAAAGATACAACTTTGATTTGGTAACCTCGTATCTCATACAATAAATATCCGGAAAGTTCTAAAAGAATGTCTCTTTTAACCGTAACTTCTTAAAATATCCTCATTGACTTGAAAAAAAGATATTTAGGCGCCCATTTTCAAAAGGAGAGCCGACTATTAATATTAACTAATCAGATTTGATCACGTGTACAAAATGGTCGGCTCTCCTTTTGTACACGTGGTCAAATCTGATTGGTTAAAATTAATAGTCATCTCCCATTAGAAAAAATTTGGACCCCCTTTTGAAAATAGTCAGATCCCTTTTTGAAAATAGTTGGGCTCCCTTTTTTGTAACATGGTCAAATCTGATTGGTTAAAATTAATAATTGACTTCAATTTTGAAAATGGTCGCCTAAACATCGTTTAGCAAGTCAATAGGGGCATTTGGAAAGTCAACGGTTAAAAGATATTTTTTGAGAATTTTTGCATAAATATTCCATTAGTTTTGAATATAAAACACATTTATATAGAATTATACCGCATCCTTGTTATCTACTCTAGTTAATTGAATTAAAAGCATGTATATTTATTTTCTACCACTAATATGAAGTTTCCATCAAACTCAGAGTTAGTTTTCTTATATTAATTATCTGAAAACAAATTTTAGGGTTCATATATATTTTTTTTGTTATAAGAACAATTTTACATAATGGTATTATTCTCTAAAATGATTTTCACAACTAAGACCAACATCTAGTTCTTTTAAAGTTTACACTCGTCTTGTGCAGAGTGGTTTCCTTATTCTATCGAAGTTGAGAGACGTCTATTTGATGGTACCAGCAATTCAAAATGCCATGCCTGAAAAGCAGCCTGATTTCCCAGTTTAGAATTAGTTCCATTGTTGTTTCAGCGTTATCTTAAGTTGGACTGTCAACTAGTCGTTGAAAATCGGTTATTGTGAGTCGTCTAATAAGTTATTTGAAAGACACAAAGAAAGAAGCAGAACACTTCCAACAGTTGGAACATTTAACTGTCAAGTAAATATTTTCTATATAATATTTATGTCTTTTATATTTGTATTTTTTTGGTTTTTTAGTCCTTGTGCTTTAGCTAACTATCCTAGCTAGTATATTGCTTTAGGGTTTGATAGTCAAGATTCTTCATATATGTTAGTACAATTCTCTTCATAAATTGAAGGAATATTGGAACCTTTTAACGTAATTAAGGTCTCAATCCTCCGGTGCCTCGTCATATTTCTCCCAGCTTATTTCAAGCTCTTCTTATTTACATAATGGTTGAAACTAGGGAAGAATGCTCAACCGTTGGAAATATGACACTATCGGTTGCGTTATAATCAATGTTTGGCTTGCTAGGAAGAAGCCTGCAAAATGCTTCTATGCGAAAAACAACCACATAAGCCCTTGAACCACATCAACTAATATTGCTGCTACTATAGGCCATTATTCACAACCATGAAGCCAACATGGTCAGCCTCACAAAAAACATCTTATGTTAAATCTTGAATAACAGAAACCTCTAGCAAAATTCTTTAAATCAAATATTGGATATGTATAGTTCAGCTCTTGGGTCATGTAATCTACGAGCAAGTTAAGTCTTAAAAGTAGATCTTGCTAATATTGAAGCAATCAAGAAATGGAAGATCTCATGGAAATTCGAAGATTTCTAGGACTAGTATGATAAAATAACAACGAATTTGTCTAATATACTAAATGTTGGAACTATTTTTTGTAAAAACAAAATAGTAATTATTTTGTGAAAAAACAAAATAATAAATTGAATTGTTTGTTACATCTTTTGAGTAAAGATGACAATTATGTTTCAACTTCTTAACTCACTATAAATACTAGGATGAACCTAGTTGTGAGATACACTTGAACTCACTAAAAACATGTACTTGATTTCTCTCATTCTTCTAAAGTTCTAACTACTCTTTCTTCTTCTTTAAGTGTATTTTCGGGTTCTTGTGTCCACCCCGGCAGTACATACTGCTTCGGCTGTTGTACCCTGGGAAACAAACGAGTTCTCTTGGGAGACTCGGAATTTGTTTTAAGGGACCCGTGTTGAACACGAATCCTCAGCCATGATTTTGCTTCTGCTTCTACTCATTTCTTGTATTTATTAATTTTCAGTTGTAATCGTATTGTAATGTACTTGTTTCCTTTATTTTCTTTGTATTGTAAATGAATTTATAGAAGAATTTTATGTTTTTGTACGAACGGTTCCTACAATCTTAAAACAAATTTTTTTTAAATCACCGTTCGTATTTAAAAAAAAAAGTATATAGTCATTGTTCGTCTCTCAAAGTTGGACTTAGAGAACTTACACTTGACTTTTTTCTAGAATCGGATTTCATTTACAAAGAAAATGATTCATTTTTTTTACCATTCGTTGGTTTTGATTTAGTGTAATTTTTGTTTATATTTAAAAGCTTTTGTAGTTTTTCATAAAACTTGAATCAATTACTTTGGGAGTTTTAAATTCTTATGAGTTTCTTTTGCATTCAAAAATGGGTTTACTTTCATTACAACCATTTTGTTGAATGGTTCAATGTGTTAAAACAAAAAGGTTGAGGATCCAATTTGTTTTAAATCAAAAGTTTCGAAACCTATGTGGTTTCAAGATTAAAACTTTGAATTAACCGTTTGTGGGTTTCAAGATTAGTTTTCATATGCGCCTAAAATGGTTATGCTTGTGTATGCATCTTATGAAAACCGGTATTTCTTATTTGCGAGTAAGAAATCTTTCATATGTGAAACTTGTGTTTTAACATGTGTGTTAAAACCTAATGGTATTCTAATTAAGTATTAGAAGAGATTCTTTATAATATAATCAATTTTGTTTGGACTTAATATTAATCTTTTAAATCTAAAATCGTTTTTTTGTGTTAGAAATAAACGATGAAATCATTATTCATTCGAAAACGTTGACAATCATAATTATCAATTTACAAATGATCATTTTATAAAACTTTTTGCATCAAAACATTTTGCAAACATTTTGTTGAAACTTTTCATTACATGAAGCCATATGCTTAGAACGTTTGATGTAGACTTTTTGTTGACTAATGCGCGTGTTAGAACACATTTACTTATCTAGCATGTGTGTTAGATATGACCTAAATTTTATGGTCTAAAAGCGTCTTATGTAGGCGTTTATTCTTAACATGTGTGTTAATGATGAATTTAAATAAGAGTGTTTTATGTAAACATCTTATCTCTAACGTGTGCGTTAGAAGTTATATATTCAATAAAACTATTTACAATTTTGGGTATTGATTTCCGTAATCAAAACATAAAATTAAAATAGTTTATTTCGAAACTGCTAAGTGCATGTTTTGGCAAAATTAAGATTTGGTTTAGAACGAAATAAACCAAAAGTTTCACATAAAGTGTTAATATAGTTTGTTACTTTTGTAAAAAGCAACACGTCATAAAGCAATAATAGATTCAAGTTGACTATTTGATGGAAAGATAAATCTTTGTTGCTATGAACATATATAATTGTTCAAATACTAATACTTAAGAACAATTTACTATATAAACAACATGATGTTTATATCAATTTTGTGATTGTTCGAAGTGGGAGTACTACTATGAGAGATCAATTTATGATTGTTCAAAGTCCATATGAGTCAATGATGAAACCTTTTGAGAAAAAGGGAAAAAAAGAGTTTATGATTCTAGATTGAATGATGATCTATGTATGTTTATGTAACTTACATATTAGACATTCCTAAATATTGAGATTTTGGGATGTTGAACAACTCTCATTGTTTGTTTAAACTATGAAATGAATGTTGTGAACGAATTATATTGAGATATTCCTTAAAAGCTGTGAAGAATCAGAATGATGCATCTTCTGTTCACATGCTAGAGTATTGTAGTCTAAAGCATGCTAGACTAGTACTTGTTATGGTACTCTGAGGAGACTACTAATGTGAAACATTCAACTCATATATAACATAAAAGTAAAGTTGTGTATAAGACAATATGGGTGTCGGTTGTTCTTCGATCTTAGGAAAGTCATATTGTTCATAGAGAACTCAATTTTCTAGATCTAATCTAGATGGTAACTTAAAAGTATTTTAAGTTTGAAATGGTTGATAACAACCTATGACAACGCATGTGTTGCTTTAGTCGGTAAAAAAAAAAGTATTGATGACATCATTGATACAAAGACGTTGATCTTGTTCAAATCATGGATGTCTAATACTATATTTAAACATATTCTATCTAAGTGCAACAAATGTGGGGGGAAGCCATTTGAGAAATGGTATTTGAGAAATTTTCTCAAAACCGTATCAAAAGGGAACCTTTTGTTGAGTCAAATATAATGCAAATATGTGACCGAATCTACTAGTTAGACTCAAAGGTCAATTAGTTATATTTGACATCCAACCACTAATGGCATAGATATGTTAGCCTTGAAATGTATTTTTAAAGACAAAATGTACCTCAGTTCGGGTTGATACCTGGGGTTATAGTCTTAAAAATGTAAAAAGGCAAGATTATTATGAGTTAATAACAGATCGTAACAACTCATCTCACTGCAATTATCTCTATTGACTTGATGAAGTCATAGATAATGGTGTTGGATCCAACAACCGTAGGTTGATGAGAGACGGAGTTGTGGAATGAGACTAAAGCCCATGAAAGAAGATATATGAAGGAAAACCTAACTTAGTTGACTGGAGATCCCAAGATCTAAGTTCAATAGGACAACCTACTCATATATCTTAGGGTGGTCACTATGGGGGCATAGTTAATATATCAGTCGATATATAAGCTAATATGTATAAATGTTTATACATGTCCTCCTAAATTATAAAGGGAGCTTAAAAACTTCCTAGTCCATTCCTATAACAACAGTGACACGTTGTGAGGCTAAGCATACCGAATGGTTAATGATTTGTGTAATCATAGTAACCTCAATGCTTTTAATGATTTTTAGATAAATCACCTATGTGAAAGAGAAGTGGGGTCGCTTCGAATGAAATTGTGGGGTGCACAATTCCTAGAGCTTTCACAGAACCAGGCTAGTGATCCACGACCATAATGGACACGACAATGAGGGGTTGACCAGACCAGGAATAGTATTGTGTAATGTGTATTGTCGTCTACATAAATGGTGGTTGGTTCAAAGACATCGCGTCTACCAAACCACTAGGAGGCTAAGTATGCATCACAACGGAAGGCTAAGTATGCATCACAATGAAATTACATATTGATACTGAGAGAGTATGAATTAAGATACATTGTATCTTGCTATTTAGAAATTATGAAGTATTAGGAAAATGTGTGAAAATGTGATTTCACTTGAGAGAATTGAATTTGTTTTTTCATGTGGGGGATTGTTGGAACTATTTTTTGTAAAAACAAAATAGTAATTATTTTGTGAAAAAACAAAATAATAAATTGAATTGTTTGTTGTTTCAATTTGAATTAAAGCCTAGGATGTTTCATCTTTGACTTAAATTCATTTGATTTTCAACTTAAACATTCAATTGTATGTTACATCTTTTGAGTAAAGATGACAATTATGTTTCAACTTCTTAACTCACTATAAATACTAGGATGAACCTAGTTGTGAGATACACTTGAACTCACTAAAAACATGTACTTGATTTCTCTCATTCTTCTAAAGTTCTAACTACTCTTTCTTCTTCTTTAAGTGTATTTTCGGGTTCTTGTGTCCACCCCGGCATTACATACTGCTTCGGCTATTGTACCCTGGGAAACAAACGAGTTCTCTTGGGAGACTCGGAATTTGTTTTAAGGGACCCGTGTTGAACACGAATCCTCAGCCATGATTTTGCTTCTGCTTCTGCTCATTTCTTGTATTTATTAATTTTCAGTTGTAATCGTATTGTAATGTACTTGTTTCCTTTATTTTCTTTGTATTGTAAATGAATTTATAGAAGAATTTTATGTTTTTATACGAACGGTTCCTACACTAAAAACTTGGACAAAATAACACAAAATGATATAAAACGTAAAATATACCGATGAATATAATACAATATGAAAAATATTTGACACACTAACCAGAATATTTGGCATAATGATAAAAAAATATTAGACATAATCACCTGACATATCTGACACAATTACCTGAAGTGTTTGATACTGACTAGAATGTTATACCTTTAAAAACATAAAATGACACATGTAAAGGTCATAATTCTTCCTTGCTTTCTTAGTTTAATTAAGCTTTATACAATAGCTCACCCATGTATATATATATATATAAATAACTAAAATGCTAATGTATGTATAGATGAGCATTAATATTTATATAGCCAATAGCGGATAGCCACATCATATTTTAGTTTTGACAACCAAACACTGAGACATCACAGATTAACAAATACCAACAATTGGCTAAAAATACTTTAGTATAAAAGCTTTTATGTATTAAATAACCACCGCTATTCTATTTCTCACTATATCTATTAAGTGTGTTATGAAAATATTAATTTTACTTTCAATTGGTTATATATGTAATAAAACACGTTCACATATTAACAAAAATATAGCAATTAACCATCTACAAAAAAATAATTTCGCATTTGACAACGAACGTACTACACGTTATATTACGTACCTTATACACCGAATAATTGTATCAAGATTTTGCTTGCCACTAACTCCCCTATCGAGTGCCCGACAAAGAATAAATTAATGGTCCCGTCAAACTCGAAAAAACATAGCCTCAAAATTCTTTGCGCAAAAATTTTGCTCAACACATAATACATGTATATGAAAATGAGGTTATTTATACATAAAAAAAATTAAATATACTTTATACTATGTTCTCTAAATTTATGACATGGTAAGGTTATATATATAATAGAGATTAGGTTAGAACTCGTGTGATATGTTGGAAAATCCTTTTTATTTTTGTGAAAATAAATAAATAATATTGTATTGAAAATTGGTTGTTTCAAGATTCAAGGCAAATAGAGTTTGATATTGAATTCAATTTTGAATTAAGTTTCAATTTTGAATTCAATACCCTATTAATGCTTTGAAAGATTTTTCAACTTTGGGTTCATTATAAATACTAGGTGAAACTTAGTTGTAAGACACACTTGAAACACCAAAAATCATATACTTGAAAGCTCTCATTCTCTAAAATTCTTGCTATCCTCTCTTCTTTATTAAAATACTCTTTCGGGTTTTGAGTTCAACCCGGTAGTACATACTGCTTCGGCTATTGTACCCTGGGAAACAAACGAGTTCTCTTGGGAGACTCGGAATTTGTTTTAAGAGACCCGTGTTGAACATGAATCCTCAGCTCATTTTACAATTCTGCTTCTACTCATTTCTTGTATTTATAATTCCTAGTTGTAATCATATTGTAATTTACCTCTTTTCTTTATTTTCTTTGTATTGTAATCGAATTTATAAAAGCATTATTAGTTTTTGTGCGAACGGTTCAAACAATCTTAAAACAAATTTTTTTTAAATCACCATTCGTATTTAAAAAAAATGTCATTGTTCGTCTCTCAAAGTTGGACTTAGAGAACTTACATGTGACTTCTTTCTTTCTTGATTCGATTTTTACTTTCAAAAAAGTGATTCACATTCCTTTACCATTTGTTGGTTTTATCGAATAGTCTAAATCACGTTCTCAAGATATATTGTATCGATATCAATTTTTTGGTTTTAATTTTCATAAAAAGACTTCTTGTTGATTTGTTCAATTTACTAAAGTGGTTCTAATCAAAAGTTGGGTCATATTAGCTATGACTAATAAAGATTGAGTTATGAAGTTTTGTCTTCTCTTCGTGTGAATGAAATATGAACTTTATAAGATTCATTATTATAAGATCACACATTGAAAAAGAGAGGAAACGGTTTTTGTAATCGTTTATGTCGAGTATCAATTAGGAAATGTTTAGTTTATAGAAACAAACAAAACATAAAAATGATTTTTGTAATCATTTATGTCTAACAAATGTGTTAGAAAATGTTTATATTATACATACATACAAAGCTTCATAATGATTTTTGTAATCATTTATATATAACAATGTGTTAGAAACATGTTTATTTTATATAAATTAACAACACTTTAAAATGATATTGTAATCATTTATGTGTTCTTGAAAATTGAAAGGAAATTGATTATTTTATAATCAAACTAAATTTCATTAAGTATGAAATTAAATTAAAACTCATTAAGTATGAGATTAACTTGAGTGTTTATTTTATAAACACATAAGGCTTAAAAATGGTTTTTGTAACCATTTCTATGTAACGATCATGTTAGAAATAATTTATTGTCTAAACACGATTTTATGCAATCGTTTAATTTCTAACAAGCACATTGGACCCGATTTATTTTACATAAATCATTCGGATGTTATCTAATAACTTGAAAATGTGAGGGGAGGTTATAGTTGCGGCCATTTATCTTTTAAATAAGATACCTCACAAGAAAATGGATGAAAACCCTTATGAGATATGGATGGCAAGAAAAACCATCATATAAATACTTAAAAGTGTGGGGGTGTCTAGTAAAGGTATTTATACCGGAGCCCTAGGTTCAAAAGATAGGACCCAAAAATTGTTACGTAAACACAATAAGGTATGACAACTACTCTCAATGGGGTTATCAAGATTGACTATGTGAAGTCAAAAGATAACATTGTGAACCAACATACAAAAGGCTTAAGCGGAGAGTTAGTACTCAAGTTGTCAATTGGAATGTGGCTAAAGCTCATGAGATAAGTGAATGTAAAGGAAAACCTAACCTATGTGACTGGAGATCCCAAGATCTAGGTTCAATAGGACAACCTAACTACATAAACTACGGTCACTGTGGGGGTTCCCCAAACATAATAAAGGGAGTTAACCTTAACACTTCCTAGCATATTCCTATAATGACCAGTGACATGACGTGAGGATAAGCATAGCATATGGCTATTGATCTATTAAAATCATCATAACCTTAATGCTTTTAATGATTTTTGGTAATCACCTATGTGAGAGAGAAGTGGGGTCACTTCGAATGGATTTGTGGGGATCGCAAATCCTAGAGCTCTCGCAGAACCAGGCTAGTGATCCACGACCATAATGGACACGACAATGAGGGGTTGACCAGACCAGGAATAGTATTGTGTAATGTGTATTGTCGTCTACATAAACGGTGGTTGATTCAAGGACATCACGTCTACCGAACCACTAGGAGACTAAGTATACATCACAACGGAAGGTTCAAAGTTAACCACTACTTATCCGACAATATTAAACCGTCGAAATTGTATTTTGATATTGATAGAGTATGGATTGCGATCCATCCTCATGGGGGATTGTTGGAAGATGTTTGAAAATTGGTTTCAAATGACGAAAATGAGATTTTGTTTATTTTCACATGTGGGGGATTGTTGGAAAATCCTTTTTATTTTTGTGAAAATAAATAAATAATATTGTATTGAAAATTGGTTGTTTCAAGATTCAAGGCAAATAGAGTTTGATATTGAATTCAATTTTGAATTAAGTTTCAATTTTGAATTCAATACTCTATTAATGCTTTGAAAGATGTTTCAACTTTGAGTTCATTATAAATACTAGGTGTAACTTAGTTGTAACACACACTTGAAACACCAAAAATCATATACTTGAAAGCTCTCATTTTCTAAAATTCTTGCTATCCTCCCTTCTTTATTAAAATACTCTTTCGGGTTTTGAGTTCATCCCGGTAGTACATACTGCTTCGGCTGTTGTACCCTGAGAAATAAACGAATTCTCTTGGGAGACTCGGAATTTGTTTTAAGGGACCCGTGTTGAACACGAATCCTCAGCCCATTTTAGTTGTAATCATATTGTAATTTACCTCTTTTCTTTATTTTCTTTGTATTGTAATCATATTTATAAAAGCATTATTAGTTTTTGTGCGAACGGTTCCTACACGATACACATGTTTCGCAATAAAAACATAAAACAATTCATGAATTTATGGCTTTAAAATTAAAAAAATATTTAAAGCATTGATTATATGACTGATAGTTACTCCTAAAAAAACAGTACAGAGATAGTTATAAAATAGTTTTCAAATATATTTCAAAAAGTGGTAGAGGGTCTAGAATTTTGACAAGTAGCAAAAGATATCTAATACTTTGACAAGTGATAAAGTTTTTACTCTTATTAGTATATATATAGGTAGAGATGTATATGATATTTAATCTAAAAGTGTCGAGTGATTATGAGCTTGACATGTGTCTTTTATAGTTTTTAAAGGGGAGAACGTTTTTTTCATTGTGTCAAATATGCTCATTGCTTAATAATTAACAAGTTGTGTTAAATATCGTTCATTATTGTATTATATATATTCATCGTTGAGTTTTATGGTTTATATCATTGTGTTTGATTTTGTCATTGCTCTTAGAATTTTAAATATATTGGTTTCTATTTTATCATTTATTTAAAAATAAAAAACTACATAACAATGTTATTTTAACATTGTGTTTTTCATAATTTTATTACTTTAGAGAAGCATAATGCTATTCAGAATGAGAGATAATGATATGATTGTGTTATTTTTTCAGTACTTTTAATATATAAGATAAATTACTTATGTTATTACTTTTCTCACTGTGTTTTACATATTCGAAGTACACAATAGTATTATTTCAACAGTTTTTTTCAAGACTTATTACTACTGTAGAAAAACTAAATGCTATGTTTTTACAGTAATAAATAGAATGTTTACACTAAATGCTATTTATTACTATAGAAACACTAAATTCCATGCTTTCAAAACATATATGCTATTTAATGCCGTGTCGAGTTTTTATCTGTTTTAAGTCGTTTTAATTAGTTTTCTTTAAGTTTTATTTACTATTGAATCATATATGTTTTGTAGGTCACAAGTGGAAGAAATGGTGGAAAGAGCGCTTGAAAAGGAGATCGTAGACGAAAACGGGACACGAAACAGAGTTACGAGCGAACCGGAGAGCAAAAACAAAGCAACCGAAACGTGAAAACGAAGCAACCTGAACACCCGAGGGGTTTCACCATGCCACACGACCACCATAGGCGACCATGGCTGCGTGATGTAGCGTGGAGGGCTGGTGGGGGTGTGGTGACATCATACCATGCGTCCACGAGTTCGTTTCCTCGTCGCGCGACACGACGAGGCCGTTTCGACTGAAAGTTTTGACGATTTTTTGCCCTTTTCACCATATAAACCACTCTTCCACTAAGCCTAGCCTCTAGACTTACTTTGGGGATGAATTAAGGCTCAGAAGAAGTGATTTGAAGGTCAAAGAT
The DNA here is from genome assembly GCA_030867185.1 of Tagetes erecta. Lineage (NCBI taxonomy): Eukaryota > Viridiplantae > Streptophyta > Magnoliopsida > Asterales > Asteraceae > Tagetes > Tagetes erecta. The sequence goes on from CM061491.1 coordinate 23,199,474, forward strand.
TAGCAAATGCAGTCAAACAGGAGCATAGGATCAAAGATTTGCATCTAGCCATTCCGGGTTTCTTCATTCCGTTGTATTTACTTTTTTTCTACCATGCTTCTTATAACAATGAAGCGTTAATTTATGTTTAAACTCGTGACTGGTTATTTTTGGATTATGGATTGTTATGTCTTAGTAAAGTTTTGATCTTTTTATCATATGGTGCATGCTTATGTACTCGAATTGGGTTGATTAATTTTATTATTTCGCTTTAGCCTTGATGATTTTCTGTCATAGAATAGGTTATTGCTTAAATCATTGACTGTGTTATGATTGTTATGGTTAACCGGCAGTAAAACCATTGGAATATTTCTATTAGTTACACTGATGAAAATGCATAGCTAAGGTAGATATCCGTGAGGTGATAAGTTATCGGTGAGTTTGGTTTGAATAATGTGCTAGGTTTAAGTTTTTGTGAGAAGACCGTCTTAGTGTTAATTGTTAAACCGGCTTATTGAGTCATATGAGTAGAATGAAATGACATAGATTGCTATACTATGAGGTAGATTTTTTGCTGAGGTCACTAAAACATAATTCATTTAGGTAACTGTGAAGAAGCCTAGTCCCATTTGGTAATCATATTAACCTAATATAAACCCGTAGGTGTCTGCTTAAAAATGGTCGACGGTCCTATTTAGTTGTGTATTTAGGTGATTAAACCAAGATTCCAGTTCCATACCAATTATCCCTATCATGAGTGAACAACTAAATTTAATGTGGATTCTAGCCTAGGTGGTTTTCCTTTAATCATCTATTTTAAGTCTCGTTCCTAAATCATCATTTACTTTTACGCAATTAGTAATTTAGATAAAAATTCCGCCTTTTAATGAATCTTTCAATTAAAGTCATGTCAAGTTAAGTTGAGTCGTGTCGAGCTTATTTAACTTAATATATAGAGTTTGTGGGTCGACACCCGGACTTTCGTACACTGCATTGCATTCGACCGGTCCAGTGCCGGTTGTGTGTGAAATAGTTTGCTAGTCTCTGTTTTATAAATCTAAAACTTAGGTGTTTTTAAAACTGCATTTGCACGCATCAAACGATTGTTGTGGTATCTGCCCCAAACCTAAACCTGAATGCCTGACTCGAACCCGAATCCGCTTATCTTGTATTTGTTTTTGTATTTTATTTTTCAAGTTGTAACGCTTCGTTATTAGTTGAATGGAATATTTTGAATTCCATGTTTCTTCGTCTTTAATCAACCGATCGATTCCATTTCACGTAATATACAAGTACTAAATAAATATTAGTTATAAATAACTCTTCAAAATATATAAATTGTATTTTATAAAAGGGATTTTCTAGATATTAAGAACGATAAATACTATTAAAGCCTCAAAATAACCATTTAACGTCCACAACAATTTAAAAAAAATAAAAAACGTCAATTATATCAACAATACGAACTAACGTGGTTAAGTTGGTTTGTTAAAATAAGTATTTATCTAACTTTTGGATAAATATGTTAATTTCCAAACTTATATTAAAGTGTATAACTCAATTTAAGGACAATTCAAAGTATAAGGGCTTAAAGTGTAAATTTCGAAATCAAAACCCACATTCCACTGGACATCCCCGTATTTCTGATGTCAGTTCCGGTCAACCATTTCCGGAATCCGGCAGTCTCCGGCGAAGCCTCCAAAGCGCAATTTAGATGATTTTAAGACAATTAAAACTCGGTAAAACGACCCATTGAACTTTCGAACCCATAACGCACGTTGAATTGCCAAACAATCAATTAGTTACTGCTTTTCTTTTATTTCAAAACGTAACTCCTAAACCCAATTTACCCAGTCGTCGTTCTAACATACAATTCAATAAAATCAAATAACCAAATCGTCTTTCTCGTCGTTTCTAACCTGTTCTAGTAATCTTATGGTTTCAAAGGCATCAAAATCAATCAGATAAGTCATCTAACCACCCGTATACTAGACGAGATCAATTCGCCATCAAAACGTTGTTATTATCTTAAATTACATTTGGGCTTTCACTCAGCGCATCATCAATATTAATTCTGAAGATTGAATTGCATTTTAACAGCTTCTAGCTTCCTCTTTGATTCTTAAGCCGACACTTATTTGTTCTTCTTTTTTCTTTAATCGAATCCGTGCATAAACAAGTAAGTAATTATATATAAAATACTCTTTATCATACACTAATCAAAAGCCCTTTATCATGCCTAATGAACTTAATTCTCTAGAATCGTCAAATTATTTTCCATCTTAAGCTATACTTCACAAGAACAAATTGCTATCGAATATGAATTTGGAACCTATGAGTATCATCACCTTGTTTTAGAAACCTTTTGTTGCCTTTGACTCTCGCTTGATCGAATGAACTATGTGGTCCATGCAAAAGCTGAAGTAATTACGGGTGCATACGGAATTACGAAATTTCGGATACCCGAAAATTCGGATATCCGAAATTCGGATACCCGAAATTTCGGATTCGGGTTCGGATAGTAATTTTGGCATAATTCGGATATTCGGATTATCCGATTATCCGAAATCCAAATTTTTTTTTATTTTTTTTAGATTATATATTTAATATATTTATAAAACTATGCTTATAAACTTTAAAGTTAACATGTATTTAGTATTCCAATTACATTCACACCCTCTACCCTCCGGCCTCAAATCGGTGCACGCTCCGACGACCCACTGTCGCACGCTCCGACAAGTCGAAAACCCACCGGTGCACGCCTTCGATCATGTTGTTACCTTGTAAATGCATTTGTACCTTTTTATAGTATTCTTTATACTCTGTTTTAATATTATTTAATTTCATTATTATTTTTCAAAAGTATGAGAAATTACAAAAAAAACTTCATAATCATGTACTCATGTTTACGAAATTCCAATATTTGATTTTTAGTTAGTTTTTTTTGTTGTCGACTTATAAGTCGTGGTCATGAGACAAGTAGCGGACTTGTCAGATGTATAGAGTGGACGATTATTTGAATGTATTGAAATGTTTGGAGTTGATGTTTGATTAAAACAACTTGTTATTTAAATATTTGTACTTTGACTATAATTGTCTTAAGATTTTTTTGGTTAGTTGTTTAACATTAAGGCTATATTTGGATTGAATGAAATGCAAAAAAAAAAAAAATCAAAATTTTCGGATATTTGGATACTATCCGACTCCGTATCCGAACTTTCGGGTATCCGAAATCCGGATATCCGAAATTTCGGATTCGGATACGGATAGTGAAAATCACTATCCGAAATTTTCGGATATCCGAAAATTCGGGTATCCGAAATCCGGATACCCGACTTTGAACACCCCTAATTTAAACCATAGTAAGTTTTGTCATGTGTTTGAGAGCAATGCGACAAATATGGTATGATAAGGGCATGGTGGATACGCCACGGGTACATCCTATTTATAAGTGCCTTTGTCATACTGTCAATAGAAGCGTTATTTGTGGCATTTGATGTTGTGTTGTTCTAGTACTCTATTTCATATATTAATACCTATGTATATCATCGAGTAAGATAAAATATATTCTAAGTTGATCTAAAATAGCAACCCACTAACTATTTGAACCTATGCAGAAATCAGAAATCATCTCTTATCATATATTATTCAACATTTAACGATTGTTTTCGCATATTATCGTTTGTTATTATCATTAGCTAATACCTAAAGTTGGTGTATTCTTATTGAACTTCTTGAAATTGAAGAATTCTTGATAAACTCGAGAAACCTAAATAACGTTAGTATATTTATGGTAGAAAGCGCAATACCGTGGACAACTTCTAGGGTGGGGCCACATTTAATCATTTTATTTTCACTTGACCTATTTACTATATTTACTGATTGTGACTAATTCACTTTATATCATCTATTCACGTATTTATATGTAAAGTCAAATCATTTATTTATTCGTTTTATCCATTTTATTAAATCATGCTTATTCCTATTACTCGTTAAATTAATTTTAAATTCAGTTACTTAATACATTCTAATTGCAAATTGGGATTTCAAAAGAATCCATTAATCATGTTCAATCTTATTTCATTCCTATCATGGGTAGCAAAGAATACATATTCAAATCTCCATTCAATTAATTCACCCGAACGCTTACAACTCGAAAAGAATTAAATAGACGACTCTCAATGATTCAAAACAAATTAGAAATAAATAACTTCTTAATCTCGATTATTTAAAATCATGTTTCAATCAAAATGCTCATCTTCCATTGATCGGGTTCTATCATAATAACAACTATCAAGCCAGTGTTGATTCGACATCGTTCAAAGTTCTTAAAATGATTGAGATAGTTTCTAACGAAATGAAATTACCTAAGGAATTGGGTACTATTCACTATGTTTTCCATGCTTCTAATCTCAAAAGTGTTAGCCGATGAAAATCTCCATGTGCCTCTTGATGGGGTGCAAATTAAGGAATCCATGCAGTTTATTGAACGACCATTAGAAATCAAGTCTAGCAACTCAAGCGTAGTCGGATACCGATAGTCAAAGTTCGTTGGGATTCCAGCGATGACCAAATGAAAGCTAAGAATCCTAATATATTCGCATCATCTTCTGCTTTGGTTTGAGCAAATTTCGGGATGAAAATTCTATAAGGATGGGAGACTGTGACATTTGCCCCAAACCCAAACCCAAATGCCCGACTCGAATGTGGCACCCCACCCATCGGGTTGTCATAGAAATTGGATATCAATAGTAAACAAAGCACATGGTAACATTATATTAAAGTCTAATAATGATAATCATAAGTTTTGGTAATAATTGTCTAAAGGAAAACCGACATAAACAATATATAAGAAACAATAAATGCATTAGTCTTTATTATTTAGTCTAGGCCCAAGGCATTCCTGTGTCTTAAATAATACGAGTAAATCGCATCAAATACCACCTAAAATATGTGAAAAATAAAGTTAGCTACACAAGCTAGTGAGTAAAAACACAATTGGTAAATAATAGTATAGAATATCCAAGATCAACAAGATATGCTGCGCAACTTACATGTATAGCAATTTCGTAAATATTACTCAACTATGACCCCTAGAATAGTACACAACCACATAGAATCCATAACTTCTCGATTTAGCCATTTTGACATGAGGAACTAACTCATGTATTTGATTAAAGATAACTTTTAACCAACCGTCAATTAACCATCTCGATTTATAAGTTATCAATAATCAATTAGCAACTTAGGGGCATGGCATAGAAACTAGCATTATAGTATAGCAACAACCGACATAACATAGCAACATAGTAAACATGGAATTAGAATGGCCGGGTTTAAATCACCTATCGATGTTGTCTAGTCAGTTGAGTTTGTCAAACCATTAGCGCTAACATTGTACCGGTGGGATTACCAAGCAACAAACTACTTTAACACATAAGGTTGCATCAAGCCGCAAACTAGATTAACATATTTGTATGATCTCTTTTTAGAAAATAGTAAATAGAAAACAAAACACATATTTCAGCCCCAAAACGTAAAAGTAAAAAAGGGAGTGAGTTTACTCACTTTTAATACGATTCCGAAATATTATTGCAAACTCTTAGATGAAACCGAGGATTGCCCAAATTACTAGAATCACCTAAGTAAATGACAATCATAACTTAGCAAACACATAGTATAGAAAACTAGAATGAGAACAATAGAAATATAAGGTTATTTAAAATTCTATGGTTTTGGATTGGGATTTGAGGGTTTCTCGTTAAACGACTAGAATATATAAACTTGTTTATTCGCAACGATAACAATAGTAATAATAATTATTTTGAATAACGATAAAACCTTAATAATATATTTTTAACAATTATTTATATAATGTCAAGAATATTTTATCTTTATTAGAAATACTCGAAAATGTTTAACACAATTTTAAAGTATACAAAAATTCATAAAAAAGTCGTATTTGTATAAACTAGCATTTATAAAACTCTATATGTATTTTATAAGTATAAAAATACATTTTTTAGCATTTTAAAAGTATTAAAAATATTTGTTTAATAAAAGCCCTATGGTTTTAGCAGATGAAAACACTGATTTGATGCGCAGATGATGATGAACAGGTTCGAGCGAAAAAAGAATCAACCGTTGATTTTTGCTGTTGTTTCGATAAAATTGAGATGTTAGGGAATGAAAACCAGTTTAGGAGAGTGAAATGGTTGCTTCAATTTGGTTAATTGTTTTGGAAAATGAATCCAACGGGTTGGTGACTGATTACGAGTAAAGTGGAGTAGTAACTTGGCCTTTACTTTGTTGATTAAAGCTTGATTTAACGTTGAAGACAGTTTCTAATTAAAAGTATCTTCGTTGTAGTTAATCCAATTTATTGAATTGAGCGTTTTGAAGCAACTGAGAAAATGGGTTTTGATGTTACAGTTTTGGAATTGAATTTGATCATGGATTAGAGCTATTAAACATGAATTAAAGCATGGCTTTGAGTTCAAAACAGGCATATGTACATTTTATATAGATTAGTTTAGCTTAAAATTGCCTAAAACATAAAAAAACTACTTGCCGGAAAGAATGGGGATTCCGGCCAAGGTGGCCGGATTAAAGCACGTCGGAAGTACGGGTCAAAGGGGGAAGCTGGGGTGGGTTTTGATATTTTCATATCAGCCCCTCAAGTTATGGCTTGATTATTATTTAGGTTATAAACTTTTAATTCATTTGCTATTGTCCTCTTTGAGTTTGGTCGTCTTTGCTTTACTTGTTTTTTTTTGATGTACTATCCCCATATTATATATATATATTTCTTGCTGTTGTTCAAAAAAAAATAAACTTTTAATTCAAGTTTCAAAATTTATAGTTTTGGCCCAAAGTTAGTTTATAAATTATATCAACTATTTAACTTAACAGAGTTGATACGTAATGTTTATACAAGTGACATTTTTATATATTCACTTCGTTTTAGACGTTGGAAGGTTATATTTAGACTTAGAAGCATATATCTTTAAAAATATTTATAAGATCTCTTCTATAAAACTACACAAGTTATATATTTTTGGAGATTTATATTTTATAAATAGTAATCAAATGGTATACTTAGATACTAACTTGAAGTAAATTTGATCGTTTTATTAAAGACGGGAAAGCACGAAATTCGATACATTCATTTATAATATTAAAAAAAGCATTACGTTTTAAAGAGATTTAATACAAATCAATAAAAGATAGACGGATTCGGGTTTGAGTCGGGTATTCGAGTTTGGGTTTGGGGCTGATGTCACTTCAAACCCGAAGTTATCTATCTTTATTGTATTCGTATTTGTATTTCTCAAAGGTGTAACTATCATATTAATATGAATAAATATGTCGGAATTTTATGTCGTATCATCTTCAATAAAACGAATCAAAATTATTACAAATTATTATCTAAGTTTATTATTCAATCACTAAATAAAATAATTAAATCTCCAAAATATATATAAATTGTATTTTTTAAAAGAGATTTTATAAAGATTAATAAAGATAAATACTATTAAAGTCTCAAAATAACCATTTAACGTCAAGAACGAAGTAAATATATTAAAACACCAATTTTATAAATGTTACGAGTTCACATGGTTATGTTAGTTAGTTGTGATAAGTATTTAATTTAACTTTGTGCCAAAACTGTTAATTCTCAAACTTATATTAAAACTTACGTTATATAATAAATAACTTTTGATACTTGAGGGACCGGTTGTGTAAATATTACCTAATTTTCTCCCCCCCCAGCAAATCCCGTGTTTCTAGCTCCATTATTTTCCGTCCACTTTGGCTGGAATCCTCATTTTCCGGCGAGACCTTATTTCGCGTTTTAAACCTTTTAAACTAAACTGAACCTATATAAAGGAGCCCTAACGTCCTTCTAAGTAAGTTTCGAACCTCTAATCAGTCTTTAATCACCAATTGGTCGCTCAAATTCGTGTTCTAAGACCGAATATTAAACCCATTTCACTCAAACGACTTTAAATGCTTCAATGAAGTAAATTGAATTAACTATATCAATTATATCATTGATTAGAAGTCGTTGGTAGCAATGAATTGGATTAAAAACCACGAATTGATCATCTAACTATTGATCACCTAATTAACCAAATTAACTCGTAATCCACTCGTGAGTTGTTCGTATAGTTTCAGACCAAATCAATCCAATTCATTCGTCGTTCTCAATCTCCTAACCTCCCTCTCACTTCCTGAAATCTCAATTCCAAACGAAATTCATCAAAACCCCGTAAGTGATTCTCATTTTTATCTATCTTGTTCATCATCTATCAGATATCTAAACCCCGTAAGTGAATTATCAAAACCCCGTAAGTGATTCTGCAAATGGAATTGCATTTTAATGATCCTTAAGTACATGTTTGATTTCAAAACCGTCACCACTTGTTCTTCGTGATCAATCGATCCAGTTAGTTGCCAATCAAGCAAATGATTCTATATAAAATGCTCGTTTTGATGTCTAGATCAAAAGCCCTCAACCAACTTTTAGTTTCATTGTCTAAATCCAAAGTAATTTGTGATTTTGTGTTCTAGGGTTTATAGGAAATGGGGCTTTTTATTGTAATCAATGTTAAAACCATTTTTGATCCGTTTTTAAACAATAAAGAGACTTAGTGCAGCTGGTTTATGTTGTTGTTATGATCAAAAAGGTCTCTAGTTTGAAACCAGGGATAAACATATATTTTTTACTTTTTGTTTAATTACTTGTTAACCATTTTTATGATGTATCTTAAACCTAATACTAATACCATATTATATATTTTATAAAAATGTTAAAATCATATAAAATATATCAAACCCAGAATTTTATATAACCTGGTGTTATAAAATTAATTACTACAAATACTTTAATTATATGAAAATACTATAAAAATGTATTTAATACTTATAAAATACATATAAAGTTTTATAAATGCTAGGTTATACAAATGAGACTTTTATATGGATTTTTGTATACTTTAAATTGTGTAAATTTTTTAAAGTAATTCTAATAAAGATAAAATATTTTTGACATTCTATATGTGACACTCGAAATTCAGGTTAACCTCATTAATCAAACTATGTTAGCCACGTTAAAACAATTATACTTTTCATATAATTTGATGAATTAAATGTACAAACCGTTACACAAACTTACACACGAAATGACCACACGAGTTAATACCCGTGCGTTGGTGAATTTAAATTGATACAAATACAATAAATATACATCTTAGGTAACGTGTGTGCTTAATTGTTGAACTTCCGACTGATTGCTTATTTTACCGGTTTTAATCGTTTACAAAATTCGGTAAATTCTACGAAACAAAAATTTAAGTTTGATAAATTTTTTCATTGTGTTTACAAACCGAAGTAAAAACGTAACCTGTGGATCACCCATGTGACCCATGGATGGCCCAAAGCCCAACCCAACTTAACATTTAACAAATTAACAAAAATTACTAAACCCTAAACCTAATTTTTTAACAAAATTCACGGCCTAAACTTTCTTTTTCTCCTCTCAAAGCCGACGGCACCTATACACACACATAACCTTGGATTCTTGCAAGTTTGATTCCATTTTGTAGAGTTTTTGGGTGTTAATCGAAGTTGTAAACGTGATACTAGTAAGTATTTATCTTAATTGTGGTTATATATTTCGAAAATTACAAGTCTTGGAAACCCTAGTTCATCCAAAATGGCCAATTGATGATTAGGGATGGTAATGGGTCGGGTCTGGGACGGGTCTAAGTAATCCTAACCCAGACCTGATTAGAAATGGGTATCCCAGACCCGACCCAAAACCCATCGGGTCTATGTCGGGTATTTACCCATCGGGTTTCGGGCCTACCCGTGGGTACTCGGGTATACCTGTTTCTCACATAAAACTTACCCGTTGGGTATGCCCGTCGAGTTTGCTCATTGATGGTTTTATAAAATACATCATATTATATAATTAAAGTGATACTTCAAATTATCATTATATCATAAATTCACAACGTCCAAAGTACTTGAGAATTCACAAAATCTTACTAAAAAAGAATGGTTTGGACGTTTGGTCGAGACTAAAAAGTTAAAAACGTTAATGGATTATAGGAAATGTAATATAAAAAACAATTAAACATATATATGAAAAATACTAAATAATTTTTTGGTATGCTAGCGGGTCTATGGGTCTGTGTTATCGGGTAATCGGGTCGGGTAATAGGGTCTAGCAGGTAATCCCAGACCCGACCCAGACCCGCGAAAGTTTTTTTCTTAAGACCCAGACCCGACCCTATACCCATGGACCCGACCCCAGACCCGTCCCAAATGTCTTGGGTTTCGGGTTTTCTCATCGAGTTCGGGTCTAACTGCCATCCCCATTGATGATTGTGTTGTGGAAATGGGTTATTAGTTATGAGTCATTTGTTGTTTTAATGATAGATAATGAAATGAATTCATGAGTGTGTTGTTGTGAAATTAGGGTTTGATAGGAAGTCATTGAAACATGATTTTGCATGCATAATTTTGATGAAATATGATAGATTAGGTGTTTAGACAATGAATTGGATGAAGATTGATTACTTGGTTTTGAAATTTCATGATCGTTTGCATGTTACTAAAAATAGTAACTTTTTCACTAGGGTTTAGGTGAAATTTCATGTTATGGACATCTAAGGTTTGATATGATGATACTAGTATGTTTATATGATATATTAGATAAATTTTGGTTATTTGAACATGCGAATCCGACTTGGTTTGGAAAGACTGGCTAAATGTAGAAACTTTTTGTGGTGAACATTCACTAGAGTGCATGTTTAGTAACTTTGGACATATACACATGAATGAATTTGCTTCTGGAAGATTGTAGGTCATCTTGTGAATGGTAAATTGACTTTTGACATGGAAATGGTATATAAAAGTGATAAGTAGGTAATACACCGGTTGCATAAAATTAGTTGTTTGGAATCAAAATGGTGTTTTCTAGTTAACTAGGATGCCATGATGAAAGTTTTGCTATGTTAGTTGAAGTGAAACATGTGGACAAGGTGTTGTGCTTTGAAATGACCACACATGCTAGTATGTCTCATATTGAAAACCGTATAGTGATAGTGTGTGTTGTTGTCTTGTGTGGCATGCTATGATCTTTATGTAATAGTTGACATGCATAAGATGTTTAGAAATCTCTAGGATGTTGAATTGTACAAGCATGTTCTAGAAGTCCGACTTTCCTATAAAGGAAACTTTTATGGACATAGAAACTTAACTTGTTGAATACTTGTCGTGTGACGTGGTTTGTGAATGAAATATGATCAAATACATCAAATGTAACATATTTACACTTAATAAATCACCAATGGGTCGTGGGTCAACTCGGGTCAACAAAAGTCAAACTTGGTCAAAAAGTCAAACTATCCCAATCTCTCACAAACTGTATGACTATTGGGATGCATATGGTTCTATGACCCTACATGAACACACATTAATAGACCTACTATTATTTAGGTTGATGCATTACATTGTGTGCTTTTAAAACTGACTTGTTGTGCAACCTAAGGTGAGTTCACTTAACCGGATTAACTACTATTCTACCCTGTTATGGGATGGAAACTTGAACAAAGACTTTTACGGATTTACAAATTTAGTATGTCGCATGTCTGGATTAGAGTTACTTTGATTTGTTCATGAAAGACCTCATGGATACTTAGTTGACCGTTAATATTTATGAAATAGCTGGGGGATTTTGAGTAGTACTACTGGGTTTGACAAACCCCACGCGGGCTAGTCGCGCTAGCACGACAGATGGACTTGTCGAACGGGTGTTGAATTGACCTAACATACATACATGTGCATCCTGATGGGATGCACGACAGGCAAAATGCACGTAATGTGTACATACGTCAGCTTCGGTCAGATACAGACGACTCTAAGGACATGTACTGTAGACTAGCTACCTACACTAACATACTTAATTTGTAATTCTGCTTGAGACTGAACTTACTTGATTTCTTACTTACTATGTGAACTCACCAACCGTCGTGTTAACACTTGTTAGCCTTTCACTGTTTCAGGTCACTGAGGTACACTGCACGTAGGACATGGCATGGCGTCCCAGCATTTTATTAAAACACTCCTTTGCATTAAAAACTATGTTTTGGGATTTAACAACTATTTGAACTGTGTGTCTTGTGTCGGGCACGTGTTTTTGCCCATTTACTTTTTGCACGGTTTGGGTTTGCTTTAATTACTTAATTATTACGCTTCCGCATAACTAAAAACTATTTACTCTGATTCACGTTTAAGTTACCACATTTAATGGTTAAACGTTTGGTTTTCAAAACTAATATAGAGTCGTTCGTAATTAATGACTGAATTCTAGTTTGTCACACCTTTAACGGTAAAAATCCGTTAGTGGATTTGGGGGTGTGACAATATAAATGTTGTTAAAACATATTGTTAGAATTCCTATTGTTTATCAAAATAATTATTATTACTATTGCTATCGTTTCGAATAAATGAGTTTATATATTTTAGTTGTTTAACGAGAAACCCTCAAATCCCAATTCGAAACCTAAAAAATTTGATTTCCTTAGATTCATATTGTTTGTAATCTAGTTTTCTATACTATATGTTTTACTAAGTTTGGATTGTCATTAATTAGGTGATTCTAATATTTGGACAATCTTCAGTTCAATCTAAGTTGTTTACTATTTATTTCGAGCCCGAGTTTCAAGGTGAGTAAAGTTACTCCCCTTTTTACTTTTACGTTTTGGTGATAAAATATGTGCTCAAATACTATACAATGTTTTCCATTTTCTATTTTGTTTTCCAAAAGAGATCATAAAATGTGTTAGTCTTGTTCCGCGGCAAGATGCAAACTTATGTGGTAGTTTAAATTAGTATTGTGACTTTGTAATCCCACCGCTATAATGTTAGCGCTAATGGTTTGACAAACTAACATGCCTGGAAAACATCGATAGGTGATTTAAACCTGGCCATTTAATTTCAATGTTACTAGTTGCTATTCAATGTTACAAGTTGCTATTCAATGTTAAAAGTTGCTATACTATGTTGCTATGCCATGTCCCTAAGTTGCTAAATAATTATTGATAACTGACACATCGAGACGGTTAAGTGAAGGTTGTTTGAAAAGTTATCTTTAATCGATACATGAGTGGTTCCTCATGATGAATGGCTACAAGTTATATTACAATAATGGTGTTCAATGTGTGTTGAGGGGGTCATATTTGAGAATAATACGAAATAGCTATACATGTAAGATTGCGCAGCATATTTAGGATGATCTCGGATTTCCATACTATTATTTATCAATTGTGGCTTACTCACTAGCTTTCATTAGCTAACTTTATTTTCACATATTCAGGTAGTGCTTGATGTTATTTTGCTGCTTTTACCAAGACATAAGATTGTCTTGGACCTAGTTAAAATAATAAAGTCTACTGCATTTACTGTTTGGTTTACTACTTTTTTTGTTTCTATTTAAGACTCATGTTCCAAAAACTCATGATATCATTATTAGACTTTAATTAATAGTTACAATGTGCTTTGTTTACTATTGCTATCCAATTTCTATGACAACCCGGTGTTTCTGCCATCGGGTGGGGTGTCACACAAATTTTATATTTCAACACGTGCGGTGTGTTAGTTTTACACATGTCGAGCATTGATGCGGCATAGTTTTTTCACTTCGTTACACGCGTTAACAATGCTTTTGAGTTCGGCATGTGCGGTGTAACGTCGGAAGAAGGGCACGCACTTCTTTCTCAAGTACTTTTAGGCTTGAATATATGTTATGAGCTTGAGTCCTTTAGATAGTTTCTCGCCATAAACGTTAAGAACTTCGCCAGACGGGAGAGGTACTAAATATACTTGTAAAAAAATGACCTCAGCATGGAAATAAAAGAGCCGGTCAATGCCTATGATGAATTCAAAACTACCGTCTTGCAACGGAATACGATCCACGGGGAACTCATGCTCACCGAATCAATTTTAACAGGTTTTCCATCGACAAGTTCAACAATAAAAGATTTCTCTAACCTAGATCGTGGTTTAGCAAGTAAAGCTCAAATTCCGTAGAAACGAAACAATTATCAGCACCAAAATCAAACAAACCAAAGCATATTGACCATTGATTAGAAAATACAGTTCACTACATCATTGTTGGTTTGAGCTTGGAGGGCATTGATATTGTATTTAGGTACTCGAGCTATTGAGATAGCATTGGTTAATTGTTCACATTGATTTATGAAATGATTCGAGTTGCCACATTGATAGCAAGCACAGACTGGAGTGTTAGTAAGTACCTTACAATAATTTATAGTATGGCCATAGGGGACCATATTTAGTGCACTGGCGACATGAGGAATTGGTAGGATGATGATACTTACAGTTGTTGCATTGAGGAAGAGTTTTAGTATAGGGCTTTTTATCCGGAATATGAAACATAGGACCCATTTGATACACAGGAGCTATTTTACTGTCACAATACATTAACAGTAGCATAGTGAAGATGATTCAGTATTAACCTCTTTCGTGGCTTCAGCCGTTGGCTTTCTAAAATCTTTCTTGCAACCATTTCTAACCAAAGACCTATCTTTCACATGGTTATCAGTCAACTGAGGGGCAAGTCAGATAGTATGTAAGGCAGGTTTTCCCTAATCATGTTCCAAATCCTAGAAGTCGGCTTCTAACTTTTTTTTCATCTCATCATAGGACAAAGCCATAGCATCAACTCCCCGGTTACGTTTTTTACCGTTCCACCAAGTAAGAGCCCTCTTTTGAAGGACACTTGTAGTGTGACAGACTTTAATTTTTCAGGACACTCGCGGTTGAGAAAAATGTTTTTGATACTCTCGAACCATTGAAGCAGACTAGTGCTCCCTCAGTTGCGCTAAACTTAGCGGGGTTACATGAACTGTACTTTTTGAAAGAACATACCGAAGGAGAACGATTAGCACCACCACTGTAATTCAAATTAGTTACCAGAGTTGGGATCATTGCAACCATTTCATGGGTAATGATCGCTGCAATCTTCCTACTAGTCCTTATAGTACCATAACGGGATCCACGCTTCGACATACTGAATGATTACCAAAGAACTTTTATTTAGATGATAATTTTTTGAGTAAATAAATAAGATATCAAAAATCAAGATATTGAAATCATGTTGAGATATTCCGAGTGTAAACTCTTAGTTCGCAAACCAAGAGAAATATGCTGACTTATCAAAGCAGCAAGTTAACCATAACCTTAATTAACACATGCTTACCTATAGGTGACACTCATCCCGAGGGCTTCCAAGTAAGGTAACAAATCTATTAGATTATTTAGAATTATATGAATAGTTTTCCTACATAAAACACCTCATGATACAAGCACCCACCTTTCCAGCAGTGCACAATCAGTTATGGTACTAAGGATTTTATGATAATTGAAAAAGAAGTTCATAAAATCTTGAATTGAAATATGAAAAATAATAACTAAATTGATTTAGGCATTTGTCTTAGAATTTGTAGTCAATGCAAATGATGTCGAGAGGAACATGAGCGAAATCAAGAGAAATAGCGAAATATAACACATATGTAATCAAGTAAGAACCTAAGTAAAAGGCATGAGAGGACTCAAGTTCGGGTTCTTAGTAATAGTCTAGGTTATTCCATTTCTAATAACGTAGTTCTCTATAACCATGACTCTGATACCAATCAATCACAACCCGACTGATGGTGGAAACTTCAGAGTGGATGAAAAGTTAATAGATTGTTCATAGCCATGGTACTCAAAATAGTTCCAATATTATTTAAAATTTCAATTAAAATATCCAAACAAAAAAACCAAATAATCCAACCAAACAAAATATCCAAAAAACTCTAATTTGTTTATTAAATTAACTTAGTCGAAGTCCCTAGTAATTGTGACATCCTACCCGATGGTGGAAACACCAGGTTGTTATAGAAATTAGATGTCAATAGTAAATAAAGCACATAGTATTCATTTATTGAAGTCTTGTTCTCCTTACCAACCGATGTGGGATGTTACAGTTATGAAGCATCCAAAGAATGTCCCCTAAATTACTTTTTCTGAAATCATGTGAAAAATAACTGATGAGCTAAAGTTATAATTGGTGAGTAAACATAGATTTGAAATACATAAAGATATAATGATTAAAAGTCAATTCATATCGTTATGTCAAAACTTATCAGTGCAAACATGTAGATACAAGATAACAACGCATAATTAAAGCTTGATAAAAGCAGCCACATAATCACACATTTTAAGCTGTTGATGAATTGGGACAAAATGATAACTCAGTTATAATCACCCAAGAATCAGGAGTGAGTTTTTAGGGCAATATATCTATAATTAGTAACTGTTGATTTCAATAATTTAATGATTACACTTGCACAAAAATTGCTATCAGGCTATGAACCTATATTTTGCAAGTAAAGGCATAACATGAATTGATGTAACTGATCAACATGAATAAAATAAAACTGAATACGGGTTAATAAATTCAAATGAAATCACCCTAAATTAAAACAAGAAAATGAGATATGAATACTCACCTGATAACATATCGATGAAATGAAATAAAACTAAAGACTTGAAAAAGGCACTGAGAATCTCCTTAAGGATCACATAAGGATTATCATCTTATGTTCTAATGATAACTAAAAATGATTCAGGAAACTAGGTTCTAAATGAAATTTGGGTTTTTAAGCACATAACTGGTTTAAACAAGAAATAATAACGATCTAATAATCATGAAGTTTACATAATTAAGAAATTAATTAAGTGGCATCTAAAGATTGATTTTCTATATAATTTGTTAATTAAATATGCAGGATTAATAAGAAATTAACTATTGATTTAAATGATATGATAAACTAGTAGATAAATAAATTTCAAGAATTAATAATTTAAATAATACTATTAGTGTAGTTGTAGATAACTGGAAATTGATTAGTTAACTTACGACGTTTGAATTTTATAAATCTCTAAGACTTTTAAATCCATAAATAAATTGGTTTACTTAAAATCTTATATTTTATAAACTTTTTCATTATTATGTGTCTAATGTTTACAAACCTAAGAATGTCTTATAAAAGAAATCTATAAACTTAAATACATAAGAGTAAATTTATTTATATACCTTCTTATATGTAAGCTTTCATAAAATTACTTTATAATAATTTGATAACATTTTCTAAAAATTTTATAATTGTTTATAGATTTATATTAAATTATAAAACATTTCATAAGAGTACTTTATGATAATTTATAAAAAAATTTCATAAGATTAATTTATAATAATGTATAAAGAGAATAAGAAATTAATATTAAATAATAAAAGAATTTAATTAGGTTGTGGAAAACTATTAAAAATAAAATAAATAGAAATTCACATTAGGGACTTAAACCGTAAACCTTCTTGTCCACATCAACGCCATCACACCATCATACTAGCGTAGTGTGACACACCACCCGATGACGGAAACACCGAGTTGTCATATAAATGGATATCTTTAGTAAACAAAGACATGATATACTTTTATTAAAGTCTAATAATGATTAACATAAGTTTTGGAACACATGTCTTAAATGGAAAACAACAAAAACGATAAATATACCAGTAAATGCAATAGTCTTTTTTATGTTTTTCTAAGTCCAAGGCATCCCTAAATCTTGAATAATAGAACTAAATCAACATCAAGCATCACCTGAAATATGTGTAAAATAAAATTAGCTATTGAAAGCTAATGAGTAAAAAAACACAATTTGTAAATAATAGTATTGAAATCCGAGATCAACAAAATATTATGCGCAATCTTACATGTATAGTCATTTCATAAATATTACTCAACCATGACCCCTAGAACAGAACACAACCACTTAGAAATCGCCTAGTTTAAAGCAGAACAGCACCATCCTAGTCCAGAGCAGTACTTCTCTTATGGGCTCGAGGCAAGACAAGCAGCCCGCTTCGCTTACTCAATTGCTCAAGGAACAAGATGAAATAATGCTTTTGTGGAACGTCTTCTGGCGAGGCTTTGAGATTAAACCAATATCTTTCTATTTGAAGCAGTGTACGGTATGCCTTCAATTCAACAAGCATACGCTGGCCAGAATAGTACTGAGATTTCCGTCTCTGTTTAGCTGGGATATTATACATCATTACGGCATTTCACCGTAAGAGGATCCTAACATTTCGTTTAGTCATATTAACATGAGGAACCACCCATGTATCAATTAAAGATAACTTTTAACCAACCATCATTTAACCGTCTCGATCTGTAAGTTATCAATAATCAATTAACAACGTAGGGACATGGCATAGCAACTAGCATCATAGTATAGCAACAACCGTCATAGCATAACATATAGCAAACATAGTAAAGATGGAATTAGAATGGCCAAGTTTAAATCATCTATCGATGTTGTCCAGGCAGGTGGGTTTTTCAAACCATTAGCGCTAACATTGTGCCGGTGGGATTACCAAGTAACAAACTACTTTAAACTACCACTTAAGGATGAATCAAGCCGCGAACTAGAAAAACAAAAAACATGATATAGTATAAACACATACTTCAGCCCCAAAATGTAAAAATAAAAAAGGGGAGTGAGTTTACTCACCTTGAAACAATAACAACAACTTAGATGGAACCGAGGATTGCCCAAATACTATAATCACCTAAGTAAATGACAGTCCTAACTTAGCAAACAAATAGTATAGAAAATTAGAATAGAAAAATAGGAATCTAAGCTAATTTGGAATTCTAGGGTTTGAAATTGGGATTTGGGGGTTATTGGTAAACGATTAAAAATATATAAAATTATTTAATCATAACGTCAAAAATGCTAATAATATAAATGACAATATTTTTTTTTATAAACGATAGCAATTCAAATAAAATGTTTTTTTACGACAACTATTTAACGTCACAAAATATATTATATATCTAGAAATAAGTTAAAATGTTTATCACATTTATATAGCATTTAGAAGTCTTATAAAAAGTCTATATTTATAAACTATTTTTTTATAAAAATTTTATTTTATATTAGAAGTATTAAACTACATTTTATATTATTTTCAAAGTATTAAAAGTATTTGTAATAATTAAATATATAAAACTAAATTTAAACAAAATCATGGTTTTGATCTATTTTATAAGTTTTTAGTATTTTACAATATATATATATATATATATATATATATATATATATATATATATATATATATATATATATATATATAGGGATCCATTCAAATGAGAACACTTTTAACTTGAGAACAACTTAGGAACCGCTTTAACTGTTGTATTTTTTATAATATAAATTGACCAAAATGCTTATAATTAACCTAATTTTAACATTTATTTAAAAAATATATGATTTGTGAAGTCGTTTGTTAAAATGCATATATGCACCCACATTACTTGTACACAAACACACATTATTGTGGGTGCATATATGCATTCTAACAAACGACATCACGAATCATATTTTTTTTAATAGATGTTAAAATTAGTTGAATTATAAGCATTTTGGTCAATTTATATTACAAAAAATTCAATAGTTTGACTCACTTTATGATTCGTTAAAGTTGTACTTTTTGTACTCAAGTTAAGAGGTGTTCTCATTTGAGTGTCCCTCTATATATATATATATATATATATATATATATATATATATATATCTTTATATAATATAGCAAAACCAAAAAAGCTTATGTGACACAATTTTAAAGCTTCTGGCTTAGGTGGCATCATTTGAGAGTTTATCTCATAATAATGGTTTTTTATTTAAAATATATATATATAAAATATATTATAATAAAACTAATTACATTTTTAGTCCCCTAATATTTTGGAGAATTCTGAAAAATTTAAAAGTATTTATACTTTTAACCCTCTACTACAAGGGGTGTACATGAGTCGATTTATATTCATAGGGTGTGAAAATGAAACTTATGAATTAAATTAATAATAATATACAATTAAAAACCGCAGTGTTTTATAAATATACATAACTTTTTTATATGGATTTAAAAAAATAAACTACACCATAACACTGAGCATTTTATTCTCTTTAATTTGAGTATAATATTGCTATACTAAAAATTTAATTTTTAAAAATATATTACGTGTTCCGATTTACCACGGTTTTGTTTCAAAACTTATTGGAACGTTCATGAATATCGTTAAAAACATCACTTGAATGTTGTGTTCCCGAGCGTAGCGCGGGCACTAAACTAGTATACAGTATGAACCCAGGACCCTCTGCTCGCAAGAGAACAAACAAAACAGTTGCGCTGCTTTTAGTTTTCATTTTAAATTGGATCTGAAATTGTTTTATCATATCTTATACAAACACCCGTAAATTCCACCAAGCACATCAAAACCTAATTCATAAATTAAATCCAAATGGATCGCTGAAATGCAAATGTGGATAGAACGGTTTATTCATGACTAAATTTGATAAATTCGAGTGTTTTGTAGTTGTCGGCTTACTCGTCGGAGCTAGCCGGAAACATCAGACGGAAAAGCGAGATTAAAGGTGGGGATGGGGGGTTGGTTGAAGTTGAAGTTGAATTAATTAGAACTTTACATATTCGACCCTTATAGTTTGTAAGTATTATTATTTTTGTTTCAAAGTATTTAATTCAAGTTTTAAAATTTACATAAGCAATCTTTAAAGTTAGTTTTGTTAATGAAATATAACTTAACTAACCAACTAGCTATATAATTTTATAAAATTATAAATCATATAAAATTTGATTTTATATAACCATCTTGATGATTAGTTAAATCACATATCTTAAGAACTAATGTTTTATAAATCATATTTGACCTTGATTGGGTAATAAACGGATTTGAGGTTGAGTTTTGTTCGGGACAAATGTTACATGGAAGAATTTCCTTGATCGCGTCATGAAGAAGCACCTTAGGTTGATGGGTTTTGGGTGCCTCGTGATGGTTTTATTGGACTCATTTAAAAAATTGTATAAAATGTGAGAGTTGTTGTGGTTATGGGTGTGTTTTTTTAAGGTGAATGTGAATTTATATTGTGTGTAAAACTAATTTTAAAATATTATGTTTAAAGTTAACAATTTTTTTTTGCACATTGTACATTCCAATCAAGGTCAAATATGACCATTATTTGTAGGATGAATCTCATTGAGGACACGCAAACCGTTCTCAATTTACGGCCCTAACATTGGTTGGGGTGGTGTTCACGTTAGGACTGAATGGGTTCGCCCCCACCCCACAACGTCTCTGACATCTCTAAACAAAAGTATTAGATAATAAGGGTCTATTTGGTATGTGGTAACGTAATGGACGAGAGAATGAAATGAATGATGGAAAGGAATAGACATATCTATTATTCCATTCCTTTATCATATTTGGTTACCTTACATAAATGAAATTAATCAATACTTCTTATTGTTTGATAGGCATGAAAAAACAAATGAAAGAAATACAAATCTATAAAAATAACGAAAACACCTAGTTATGGTTATGGTCGGGTCTAGGTTCGGGCCATGGTTCGAGTCACGGTTAGAGGAAGTGATCACGACATTGGTCGGTTTATGGTTCGGTTTAGGGTCGGGTCATGAGTCAGTTCATGGACCAGGTCATTAGTCGGTTCATGGATTGGTTCATGTGTTGGGTCTTGGATCGAGCATGGGTTGGTCATGGTACGAGACACGGATCAGGTCATGAGTCGGATTATAGTTTGGATCATGGTTCAAGGCAACGATCGACAAGGGTCGGGTCACGGGTCGATTGATGGCTCGGGTCATGAGTCGGTTTATAGGTTGGGTCCTGGTTCGGTTCATGGGTTGGGTCATGGTTCAAGCCGTGGGTTAGGACATGTGCCGGTTCATGGGTACCTATGTCAGGTCAAGGTTTGGGTCATAATTCTCGTTATAAATTAAAAAATTATTCCATTCCTTGAAGGAATTAAAAAAACATGAGGGATGGATGGAATGAAAATGAGGGCTTTTTCATTCCTTTGTAATGGTCCATTTCATTCCATTGAACAACCAAACAAGCTTTTTCCCATTCCCACATAATGATCCATTCAATTTCACATCTCATTTTTACATACCAAACACTATCTAATAATTAAATAACAATTGTTTTTAGTCATGCAATCATGTTGACAAAGAATATTGCCCTTCAAATTAAAGATCAATCTATGTTAATTTTTTTAGCTGAAATGTTTTTTATTCTTTTTTAAAATGGGTTATAACGAAAGGGTGCGGAGCCTATGGGCATAGAAGAAACTTATGAGGTTGTAATAGTAAGAACTAGGGACCAATTGACCAAACCTTGTGCCTCATTTTGGGTGTTAGTTAACATCGGTGTTATTTAATTACTTGGATTGCAATTGAAGACCGAATCTTATGATTGGCTTCTTCTATAACGTTCTCAACTTTGAATGTTGTTTTGAGTTGCATAATTGAGCTACAACTTTACTAAGGGAATTTTTGTTTCAGCCTCTTAATGGTTCAGATGTCTGAATGGTTCAACATTTAATGGTTCGGACTGTTTGTTTCGCGAGCAGATGTCTGAATGGGTAGGACATTTGCCTCTGAATGATTAAGCATTATACAGAGTCTGAATGGTTAAGAGCTATTATCTGAATTGGTTAGACATTTGCCTTTAAATAGTTAAGCAATATACTAGCTCTTAATGGTTCAAACCTCTAACTGATTCAACACTTAATGGTTCGGACATCTTATTTGTTCAGTACTTATCCATTCAGATGTTGTCAAACAGCCTCTAATGATCCAGACATCTTATTGGTTCAGCACTTATCCATTCAGATGCTACCAAATAACCCCACATTTGTAATAAGATGCTATTTCCATTGAGCTGTTTTTCGATCTTTGAATTATTTTTTAAAAAGACTAACTCACACATTTTACATATTTTATTTCTATTTTTAAATGTATTCTTTTTATCTACGGTAAAAGTTGAACCCTCACTTATTAAATACATTATATATCTAATGGTACGGCCACACCACATGTTTTCTAAGAAAAAAAATTGATATTTTAAAAAACCACTCCTAAAACTTTTATAAGATAATAACACCACAACCTACAAAATATAAAATTTTAGTCATTAATTTTTTGGTTCGTAAATTCTGCATTCAACCATCACGCTGTCTTCTTATGACTTTAGTTTTGATTTAACATTTTCTTAAAAATGTAAGAGTGAGGTGGCCTCTCCCATTTAAATTCACCTCAAACAATATATGATGTTTCATTAATAAAGACATAAAGAGACAAAGCGATGTATATATTTGCCTAAGAAACAAGTGGATAATGGTGGTTTAGGTTGTTTCATCCATGGCCACAGAAAACAATATATACCTTCGATTTTGTTTAAACAAATAAAAATTATTCATGTCTTTTCGTTATTAATTGTTTTGTTGTCATATCAATTACTACCGAGTACGATTTTTGGATGTTATCATACCTAAAAGAATCTTTTTCCATTTAAAACATTTAATATAGAAATGAAAATAGTTAGAGCATGAAATTTTCGGATAATCCCGAAATTTGGACAAGTTCAAACCCCCCATTGTGGTTCTCATATCGTACTCACACGCACATATATACATATGAAATATAACTACCGGAAAAATTCTTTTTAAACGTTAGTTATTGTTGAAGTGAAAATGTAAGTGTTGCTACAACAAGGATATGGCGAGGATGGTAGTGACGATGTTCTAGGGTCCATGGTATTGTTCGGTTATAGATCTAAGTGTTTAAGATTAGAGAAATGTTAGGGGAAAAGAGGAGATAAGAGGAGTGAAGGTGTGTGTGTGTTTTTAGAGTGGAGTGCAAGAGCCAAGTGTTGAATGAGTGTCTTTTGCTTCAGATTGCAGCAACATATATACACAAGTCTTTGTGTGTTGCCCAAGCAAATCTGATCCAAATCTGAAAGGTTCAGGAGCTCCTGGCTCGAGGCTGCCCCTCGGCCAGTGCACCTTCCATTCTTGGCAGCCTGCAGCACCTCAGGTGTGAATAGTGGTTTATGTTTTTAGCTATTTTCGTGTAAAGGGTTTTGCCTGCATTAATTGCATTCAGTCTTGCTTTACCAAGGATATCTTTTGAAGATATTGCAAGATATGTTTGAATCTTTGTTGTGGGAATAAGTGTCAGGTTACTGTAGCGCTACTGTTCACGTACCAGGCTTCTGGCTCCTGGCTGCTGGCTTCCGGCTGCCCAACCATGTGGTCATATGACCTACGTCATCAGCCCCCCAGTCATAAGCGCTTGTGATGTCTGTCATAAGTGTTTGTGACTTAGAATCATTTGATTGCTTTGGATTTTTAGCTTCTGGCTCGTAGCTGCAAGCTTCTTAGTCCGCTTTAGTTCTTAGCAGTTGAAAGACTATCGTCTGCTTGATTGGACGTGATAAAATAGCCTAGGTCAGAAGGTGGCGATAAGATCTTAGCCAGGCGATCTTTAGCTTTGTTAGCTTCTACGAGCTTCTGTGCATTTGATATTGACTCGTTAGGCTTTGGTACGTTTGAGCTCTAGCTTATTAGGCTTTTACGTTGTATTGCTAAGACTGTGATGGGTCGAATGACGAGATTGTATCATATTTCGTTGATAATGTATTTATCTCGTGTGAAAGTTTTGAAGGGTAGCTTAGCCTTCGAGCAATGATGTCAAGTGCCATTGAAAGATTATGGCTTGATGGCTCAATGAAGATTTTTAGCAAGTCATGATTTTGTACTACGTGATATTTAACAAGTTGATATGTTGACTTGGTCAAATCTGCTGCATGTTGTTACACATGTTAGGCGTAGTGTGTGAGCTCTATGTGGTAGAAGGCGAGCTTTTTGCACATCAAAGTAGACTATGCTTTTTTTTTGGCTAACTCATCATGACTTGGTAATATACTTTCAAGTTTTCTTATTATCGAAAATTTGAAGGTATTCAGCAATCATTTTTATTGTGAGAAGCTAAAATGTAAGCTTGTCATTTGTACTTGAGAGAGCATAATAGTTCGGCCGTGAATGGAAGCATTGCATCGGTGAGCCTTCGATACAAGCGATGGCTTTGAACGTTGATTTTATAAGGTCAATATACGTAATCTTCTTATATCGTAGAGTTCAATAGCCTGCTTGGGGTATCTATTCATGAAGCCGTGACATTTGTGCATGTGTGCGCTCGGGTACCTTTTAGGACATTATTTTCGCCAATTGTCCTCTGCCGAGTAAAAGCTTTTGGATTTTGTTAATCAAACAGAACAGCTTGTCTACCCAGATGTTTTGGGTCTTTGAGCTAACATGTAGATTTCATTTTTTGGCATAAGCGATGGAAGTTAGCAGGTAGAAGCAGACGAGGAAAATCGGTGAGCTTCCTGCCTGTTGAGATACGTTTGTGGTACATGCTTGTGAGTTTCTTTTGTATGAAACCGAACTTGTTGCATATGTTGGCAATATTACTTCGTATTAAAACGAACTTATCACACATGTTAGCGAACTTATTATGCATATGATTAAGCTTCGAAGGTTAGCTAGTTTATTGCACATGTACTAGTAAGCCTTGGAGAGTAGCTTATCATGTATGCTGGTAAGCTTCTTTTGCCATGCTATAAGCATTTTTCACGCATTGATAGGCGTTTTTCGAAGCTTATTTAAGAGGCTTCTTTCTTCAAAGTATGAGACTAGGTTTTTGTCTCTTTTGATTTTGTTTAGTAACGAATGGCTAGTATTGAGTTGCTAAAATATGTGGACAAGCATGTTGTCTAGGGAGCTTATGTCTTTGAAGTTATGTGACATAAGAAGGTCAAGCTCTTCTTGAGTGAAGTGTCTTTAGCTATGCCTTTCAATGTCATTATCCGCTAACATTTTAGTTGGCATGATACTTCCGATTCTTTCATGACTCGTGCTTTCATGCGAGCAACGAAGCTTAGGATAAATTGATTGTTTTTCGAACGAGCTCTTTTTTATGCTCATTGTGGTATTTTAGACACCTCGTCGGGTCCCATTTGATGTTATGTTAGCCTATGCGGGCGATACATGAATTTTATATGCAATTGTTTGGCCTTGAAGGCACTTTATACATGTGATTTGCTCATGTGACCTCTTAGTCTTAGAGGAGATAACTTATCTTAATTTTGTCGTTTATGGTGTATCGTTTTCGTAGTCTCATCGAGGTACGGTGCTGCAGTTCACCTTACCTGATTTAACTAGGAAAGTTAATGCACCTTATCCTATCTGTTAAGTCCCAAGAAGCTTTTTCTTCTTGAATTTGTTTCATAAGTTAGAGTAATTTTCTTTCTTGTACTTATGGAGCAGATTTGGCGTGAGGTGCTCACCCTCTTTCATGGATTGATTTTATGTATCCATGGAATTGTATTGTTTTAGGAATTCACCCTGTATACAGGAAGGTATAGCGCCTTGTTTCCTGTTGAGCGATATGGCCTAGGAGCTCAACCCTTTACATGGAGAGGTGTAGTTCCGGACCCCATGGAGCCTAGTTAGGAGGGGCTCACCCTTCGATAGGATAATAGACAAGGTTCAATATGAATTAATTGTGTATGTGAAACCATGAGTCTTAAAAAACTTTAAACGTCGTCAGATAAAGAGACTCATGAGAAGTTTTATTTTTTTATCGAGCTTACCTAAGGTAGGTTGCCTCATGAATATTGTATTCATCTTGTAAGGTTAACATTTATGAGTTAACACTTTCTAGAGCTCTCTTTTAGGAACCATGTCCTAATTAGTGTTTGAAGGCTGCGAATCGGTTTATTGGCGATCCTAGTAATGCACTAATGTAGGTATTTTTTGCTATCTTTTTACAAGAAGATGAATTTTCTTGCATGTCGTGCTCACGTTAAAGCTTGTACCTTCGGTGTATTGTCATATGTTGTGTATACAAAGTTAAATGAAAAGAAGAGGGTGCTTCTTTTCCGTAATAGAGAAGGTGAGCTTCTTTATTGTTGCATGTGAGCTTCTAAGGCACCAAGATGGACTGCCTTCTTGTATAAGATAGTTAGTTAGTCTACCTTTAGTGTAAGCTTCAAAAGCTATTTTGCAATTGTAGAAAACATAGCAATCGGATTTCTTACTCGACACTTGGGGAAGGTACAAGTACCTTGTAACATTTCTAAGTAATGTCAAGTGTGAGAATATATCCGTTGATGTTGTCATTATTCACAAAAAGTTGACTTCACCCCATTGCTATTATGATATATTAGGCGACGATCTTTGATTAATCGTCTTTATGAGCTGGTTTACTGGGGAAAGTAACCAAAAGAAGATGTCTTGAGACAGGAGAAGCCTTCTTTACTATTATAAACTTTAAACCGCATGATACAAAGGCATAGCTTTATTTTACGCAATGGTTAATTGCTTCTATGCTTGTTGAATCATAATGTGGTATTCGTTTATTTTGCATATGCTCGAATACATGAAAGTTTATGAACTGAGCTTCATGTGTTTCCGAGGTGATAAACTTTGAAGATTAGGCTTCTGAGTTTGAGATTATGACGATTTTAGGTCTTCTCATGTCTACAATTGTCTTTACAAACTTAGAAGTTTCGGATCAAGCAATCTTATAGATTTTGTAGAGTTGATAGTAGTATTCAACAAATCCGAACTTGTTTTTTGATTTAGACAAAGTGATATGGTTAAACGCTTTAGTTTAGGGTTAAGACCTTTCTTCTCTAGCGCATTGGCTAGGTGCTTAGCAATTAGCATGTGCCATTGTTTTAGCGAGCTGCTTTGGTGATTAAGCAAGTCGCTTCAGTGTTATATTGTAGGCTGGTGCTTTGATGATAGGTCGTTAGCTTAGGTGAGATATTATGATGTTCTCATAAGCTATGTTTTTGCTTTCTCAAGCTGCTTCTTTAGCTTATTGAATGTTACATTACTCATAGATCGAAGCGTTTTTGCTTGTTTTAACGACCTATGTGCTTGTCCATAAGTTTCTTTAATGCTTCTTATGGGTTGTGATTGTGCTTGTAAGCCTTATAAGCTTTGTAGGAGCTAATCATCGATTAGAGATTGAATCCTTGACGGTAGCAACTAGAGCATCTAAACTCATTATTTAGTATAGAAGTTATTCTTGTCATAAGAGTCCTTCCTCGAGGCGTTCTTAACAAGTTTCTTTGATGCTTGAGCGAGATGCTTGTTAACCTTGACCTTGTAGGTTTTGTTTATGCCAGAGTCTTTCGATTCGAGGTAAGCGCTTTAATGTGCTCTATGTAGGTGGAATCACCTGATTAGAGCTATTTGGCTTAGGCTTGAAGGATGTATCGGTATTTCAGTTAGTTCGATACCTTCTTCCTTCACCATGTAGCTTCTTCATTTGTTCCTTAAGTAAAAGAAGCAATGATCATGCCATAAAGAAGCACGTGCCTTACTCTGACTATGGGCTTGCTCGGGGTTTATTTGGTTCCCCTGCTGATTTTACATATGTGGCGAGCTGCTTGCGGCTGTTTTAGTTTTTTAACAAAAGCTTAGCCCTGAAATGCTTGTAGCAGTTTCAGTTTTTGAGCAAAAGCCTAGATTACTCATATAACTATGTCATCAGCCCCCAGTCATAAGCAGTCATGGCATAGTTATGAGTGTTTATGACTCAATATTTTTCTTAGTTCTTCAACTTCTCATTTATAAGTTTCTTAAATGAGTTACAGTTGTAACAACTGTTTAGTGGCTGGGAAGCTCTGAGCCCCCACGTTACCTTTGGTAAAGGCTTGTGAAGCTTGTTTTCTCATTGAAGCTGAGTCGAAGCCAATTGAAGATGGTATGGAATGAGCTTCGTTCATTTGAAGGGTATTTCATGGATATAGCTATTTAGCAGCCACCTCAGCCTAAAAGGTATGTTTCCTCTTTTTGGAGTTGCTTATTTTTTTAGGTAAGGTAAGCATCTGCCTTAGGGGACATGTTGCTCCTTTAAAGGATCATGTTATGTTGAAAAGAGGTTAGTCTTATTTGAATGATTCGACCACGGGTCCGTTCATCCTTAGAAAATGCTGATTTGGTTCGTAAAGTATGGCTGAGGTGTCAAGCTTTAGTCAACACGTTCTCTGCTAAAGTTTGTCTTTAGGTGAGAGTGTAGTGAAAAACTTTGCCTGAGATGCTTTTGTTATGTCGATGTTTTAGTAGGCTACTGTAGACATTAAGTAGGCTACTTTGTTGTTTTATCGACGTGTTTTTGACGTTTTTATTTTATTGTTCTTCAAAGTGCTTTAGTACTAGTAGCAAGTGTTTCATATACTTCCGTATGATCCTTCCATGTTTGCATGGTTTTACGGTTCTGAAGTCTAAATGGACTGGTAGTATCTTTGGTGGTATATGAAGTATTTCTTTACTTTGTGTCATTATGAGTAGAGTGACATAAATGTCCTTCATGTTTCGTTGAGGTCAAACGAGGTTGAGCTCGTGGCTTATCAGACGAGGTTGAGCTCGTGACTTGTCAGACAAGGTTGAGCTCGTGGCCTGTCAGACGAGGTTGAGCTCGTGGCTTGTCAAACGGGGTTGAGCTCGTGGCTTTCAAGGCCTTTGTTTATATGCTTGGGGATCTATAAGTGGATCCGCTGGTGTGGAGGTTTATTATGGAACCTCTTCTTTTAGTCCCAGCACAGTATGTCACAATGTTTTCTTTGAGACTGTATTACTTTGCACGAAGTAAGGGGATAAGAAAGCTAAGTATGATCCTATGAAGGGATACGGAGCTTTGTTTGTTGGATTCGTTTAGTGTCTTGCTTGACCAATCCGTTTGTAAAGAAGTTACCATTGTGCTTTGTGGTTTGACCTGTATACCAGTGGTCAATATGTAGCTTAGTAATCGAGAAGCTTCGTGTGTCGCTCCTGTGTGGTATCAAAAGATACGTTAATGTGATCGTGAGAAATAATCACATCTTTATGAAAATATAGTTGGCTTGAGTTTATAATGTCTCGAGAAGCTTGAAGCTTGTAGCTGGAAGCTTGTACTTCGGAGCTGGAAGCTTACAGCTAGAAGCTGGAAGCTTATAGCTAGGAGCATGAAGCTTGAAAATCACGGCTGAGAAGTTTTGTCTTATTATGTAGACACTACTGTGTTCCGAAGCTTGTTATGAGCGAAGCATTTGACTTTTGCGAATATGTGCTTGTTCCTTTTTAAAGACGTGAGAAGCATTGTTTATGCATGATCATTGATGTGCTAGTGTCATGCGTAGGTGTTAACCATGTTTGCTTCTTCGGTCGTGATTCTATTTAAGGCTTCTTTACATCTTAGTCTCCCTGAGGTGTAAGCCATGTTTGTTTCTTTGCTCTCACGAGTCCTTGATGACAAGGAAAGAAACGTTTATGGATATTTTCTTTTATGGCTTCTGAGCTTTGCTTCATGGGGAAGCTATCAGCTCGTTTGGAAGCTTCTTTACTTGTTAGAAGGATGCTTCTGTCAGAATCTTTAACCGCTCGTCTTCGTCGAACAACGTTTTTGAAGTTGTGTATATTTATCCTTTCAGTGGTCCTGTTGTAGGATAACCCTTTAATACTTCTATGAAGCTTCAAAGGTCTTTTATATTCATATCTTGGTGTAAGATGTTGATTTTCTTCTTATGTAGCTTCTTTTTAGCGAAGTTCGCTAAGAAGCTTATGCTTTAGTTACCAAGGGATGCGTATTCGAACTAGAGTTGTGTCGAGCCTGTTAATGTGTGGCAATATTTGACAATGGTTCATTTCTTTTTTCCAACTACTCTTGTAAACATGTGCAGATAGTCTTCCGAGTTAGTATTTTCACTTGTTTCCGTTCGGAGGAAGTCCAGTGATGTTTTAAAAGAAAAAGGATCCTTAGACAAAACCTTGATTTTGATTTGTCAGTCACATTTAGGGATATTTCCACCCTTTTTTGGACTTTTCCAAAGGATTTTATGATGAGATTTGATTTGAGCGAAAAGTGGGAAGTGTCTTAGACGGAGCCTTCCACATTCACTGTGATGTGTATCTCATCGTTTCTTGACATCGTTGTTATCGTATGGAATATAAGGTTTGCTATCAGGTGAGGGAAGCTTGATAGAGACTCTGACTTGCACAAGTGGTGTTACTTGTTTAAGTCTTTGTCATGAGCAAGCACAACTCGCTTCTTTGGAGCATTACTCATGTACATGGTTTTTATCAGCCGTCTTTGTTTCATCAAGAGGTTTCGTATGCCATGTGTTGACATGAGTTGATTCATAGCTTAAGACATGTGTTTCTTTTGTGCAAATGTTCAAAAACAAATATGGATTTGTGTAAAACAAGTATGTTTAGGATACTAGAGACATGTTTTTGTAGTTGTTCTCTAAGTATGGCTTAGTTATTCACTTCATGCATTTTTTGGACTACTCGTTTGTCTGCTCTTAGCTAGTGTAACACATACATTTACCTTTATTATGTAGGTTAAGTCACATATTGAAAGAGAGTTTTTCTTCTCTGGTGATCTTTCAAAGAATCAATGTTTTGGTAATGTATGTTGGTTTTCAGACCGTTGCGTACTTTGGATACTGTAGCAAGATGCTTATGAGTTTATGAGCTGAGAAGCTAATGTGGGTTTTCGGGCTTCTCGCCTTTTTTTTTAATATCGTTGCTATTTGGATAATCTTATTTGCATGGCAACATTGGTACATCATAGATATTAATCCCGGTAACTTCTCGTTGAAAGAGGATTTTTATAACATTTTATTGTTGGAGCTTCTTTGCTTTTCGGTTTGTTGACTACCTGATTACCAAGTAGCTAGGAGTGAGATTTGTCGGCTGGAAGCAAGGAGGTGTCAGCTGGAAGCAAGAAGCTGTTAGCTGAAAGCTGTTAGATGGAAGCAAGAAGATGTCATCTGTATTTTCACATAGATAGAACACCTACTTACGTTACATATTTCGGTTAACGGTGTTTATCGTGCATCTGATTGAAACCAAAGTCAGGTTGCTAAATGTTTTGCTTCTCAACGAGTAGGTACCTATCAATGGTGTTATGGTACCTATTTCAAGACCGTATTCATAGATGTCGGTTGTGTTTGGTTCTTTACTTTGTTACCTTGCTAGTCAGTTTATCCGGTTCACTTATACTTGTTGAAGATGTGTTAAGGCTACAACAAACAGGAAGCTTGTACATCTTTAAAGTTGTAGTGAACAGGAAGCTTGTAAAGTTGTAACAAATATGAAGCATTTGTAGCTGAATATGAAGCTTGTTTAGCTGCATTTGCTTGTAAGCTTGTTTATCACAAGTAAGCTTTTTTATTCATGCTAAAAAAAAATTACAAGGCTGGAGTGAGCTGTAGGCTCGTTGATCCAAGCTGAATAGTTCTAAAGTCGTGGTCAGCCGTAAGCTCGTGCATCCATGCTGAGCAGCTGTAAAGCTTTTGTGAACAGTAAGCTCGTGTACCTAGGTTGAGTAGCTGTAAAACTTTTGTGAACAGTAGTAAGCTTGTGTACCCAGGTTGAGTAGCTGTAAAGCAGCCGTGAACAGTAAGCTCTTATACCCAGGTTGAGCAGCTGTCAGGCTGTAGCTGTCACATTTCTTTTTTGTGAAGACTATTTTTCTTCTTTTTAAAAGTGTGTAGCAAAGTAACACAAAAGTAATGTCTTACTTTAAATTTCTTGTTTTCTTTCAACAAAACTTCATGGATTCGTCTAGTTTCTTCAAGAGGTAAGTCTACCATGTCGATGAAAAATAACACATTTTTCTTTGATGAAGATCTTGTTGCCTTCGTAGGAGATGAAGATCTTAAAGTTTGTAGATCTTGTAATGACGGTTCGACCGAGGGTCCGTCCGTTGCTGGAGCACTACCACCAACTCCTTCATCCGATGTATGGCTAGAAACCGACTAGAAACCGTCTTCCTCGACCATAAAAAGAGATTACTTAGGAACAAGGGCTGAAACTACCGGAAAATTGTTCTAAGTAGCGCAGCCCCACGGTGGGCGCCACTTGTTGCTACAACAAGGATATGGCGAGGATGGTAGTGACGATGTTCTAGGGTCCATGGTATTGTTCGGTTATAGATCTAAGTGTTTAAGATTAGAGAAATGTTAGGGGAAAAGAGGAGATAAGAGGAGTGAAGGTGTGTGTGTGTTTTTAGAGTGGAGTGCAAGAGCCAAGTGTTGAATGAGTGTCTTTTGCTTCAGATTGCAGCAACATATATACACAAGTCTTTGTGTGTTGCCCAAGCAAATCTGATCCAAATCTGAAAGGTTCAGGAGCTCCTGGCTCGAGGCTGCCCCTCGGCCAGTGCACCTTCCATTCTTGGCAGCCTGCAGCACCTCAGGTGTGAATAGTGGTTTATGTTTTTAGCTATTTTCGTGTAAAGGGTTTTGCCTGCATTAATTGCATTCAGTCTTGCTTTACCAAGGATATCTTTTGAAGATATTGCAAGATATGTTTGAATCTTTGTTGTGGGAATAAGTGTCAGGTTACTGTAGCGCTACTGTTCACGTACCAGGCTTCTGGCTCCTGGCTGCTGGCTTCCGGCTGCCCAACCATGTGGTCATATGACCTACGTCATCAGTAAGTGTTTAAAAGATGTATGGAAATCTGATGTAACTATAAGAAGATATATTTTTTTTGTTTTTGCACACTTAAACTCTTAAAGAGTCTCCTAACTATAAATACAAGTAAAGGTTTGAGTTTAAATTCGTTATGTTGGTGTGACATTTTCATTTAAATAAAAAGGGGTTTATATCTAAAACGTGTGAGAATGGTTTATGGCTTTTACATTTATTTTTAGGGTTATTGAATTTTAATAATCTGAACTTTTGTATATTGGCCGATATTAATCCCAATTTAAAAAATTCCATGTGGCAATCCCAACTTGTAACTTATTTTCCTACAATAATCCTCTGTTAAAATTAACTTAATGTTGTTAACTTTTTTTTTGAATTTCTGACCGATGTTTTAGGGCTTTTAATCAGGAGGACGATACGAATCTATTAATGTAAATTTTTTCTTAAGCCGATGCTCCAAACGAAGAAATTTTAACATCCGATTTAAGCACCGTTAGGTTTAATAACCCGATTGAAGACCG
Organism: Tagetes erecta; assembly: GCA_030867185.1. Classification (NCBI taxonomy): domain Eukaryota; kingdom Viridiplantae; phylum Streptophyta; class Magnoliopsida; order Asterales; family Asteraceae; genus Tagetes; species Tagetes erecta. The sequence continues at coordinate 23,233,492 of CM061491.1, forward strand.
TTTGGTCGTTTGGAACATCGACTAAAGGTAAGTTTTACATCAATAGATCCGTATCGTCCTCCCGATCAAAAGCCCTAAACATCAGTCAGAAATTCGAAAAAATGTTAACGGTGTTAAGTTAATTAACTTTAACGGAGGATTACTGTAGGAAAATAAGTTACAAGTTGGGATTGCCACAGAGAATTTTTTAAGTTAGGATTAATATCGGCCAATATACAAAAGTTCAGATTATTAAAATCCAATAAACCTTATTTTTAATAGTTGAAATCAAGTTATAGGTGATCAAGTTGGTGGGCAGCAATGTCATATTTGTTATTTTTCTCTCTTTATATGCAAGACACGTGATAATTACCTCTCTATTTTTAACGTTATAACTTGTATATACGAAACACCATCAATCATAAGATATCTTGAACATTTAACAAGTTATGTCTCTACATATATGAAAATGGGTCCTCAAAGAAGGTTGGATATGAAACACCATCCATCATAAGATATCTAGAACCTTTGACAGGTGATGTGCTTACAGCACGTTTTGATGATTGTCATTTTGATTTAGCAATGTTCCTGACATTAGGGGGAGAAAAGAAAATCCAAGAAAATGATGTGTCATGGTGTGAACCATCATTTATACCAGCTGCTAATGCTCCAAGGAGAAGTTAATATGAGTTATGTCATAGATGTAAGCCAGACACATTCTTGAGAAGCTTCATGTAGTGCAATAATTTCAGCATGGTTTGAGGATGTTGCGACAAGTGTTTGTTTCTGAGATCGCCATGAAATTTCAGTTCCTCTATTCATAAATACGTGTCAAGTTTGAGACCTTACCTTGTGAGGATCAGATAAATAGCATGCATCTACATAACTAACTTAACCTTCTTTTGAATTGTTAGGATAAAACAAACCAAAATCAACAATGTCTAGAAGATATTTTAGTTTAACCTCATTTTAATGTCTTTTTGGGGGATGAACTAAATCTTGCTAACAAGTTAACTTCAAAAGAAATTTTAGGTTGTGTATAGTTAGTAAGAAACATAAGAGCTCCAATTGCACTGAGATACGGTACTTCTGGACCAAGAACTTCTTCATTGTCTTCACAAGGACAAAATGGATCAATGTCTACATTGAGTGATCTAACAACCATTGGGGTACTTAAAGGATTTTCCTTGTCTATTTTAAGCGTTTTAAGAGCTTTTCAGCATAATTTGTTGATGCAAAAGTATTCCATTGTTCATATACTCAATCTACAAACCAAAATAATATTTTGTTTTTCCAAGGTCTTTCATTTCAAATTATTTCTATAGAAGAATTATTACTTCATTTATTTTCTTTTGTGTCCCAATTATATTCAGATCATCAACATATACATCTATGATCACATATGTCAAAGTGGTCTTCTTAATAAAGACGCGTGGACAAATAACATTATTTGTATAACCTTTACTTATCAAATAATCACTCAAACGATTGTACCACATCCTTCAGATTGTTCCAACACATATAAAGACCTTGGTAGTTGATTGAGTACATTTGATTAGGTTTTGAACATGACGCTTCTGGAATATAAAATCATTCGGGGATTTTCATATAGATGTCACTATCAATTGATCCATACAGGTAAATTGTAACAACATCCATATGACGCATTTATGAATTTAAGAGATTGTTAAGCTGATTAAGTATCTAAAAGCAATTGCATCATTAACGGGAGAATATGTTTCCACGAAGTCAATTCACGGTCTTTGAGGAACACCTTGAGCTACGAGTCTAGCTTTATTGTGACACTCCACCTGATGGCGGAAACACGGGTTGTCATCGAAATTGGATATCAATAGTAAACAAAACACATTGTATTTATTTATTAAAGTCTAATAATGATATCATAAGTTTTGAAACATGAGTCTTAAATAGAAACGACAAAAGTAATAAAACAAACAGTAAATACAATAGCCTTTATTATTTTAACTAGATCCAAAGCAATCATATGTCTTAGTAAAAGCGGCAAAATAACATCACGCACCACCTGAAATATGTGAAAATAAAGTTAGCTAATGAAAGCTAGTGAGTAAACCATAATTGATAAATAATAATATAGAAAATCCGAGATCATCATACATATGTTGCTTAATCTTACATGTATAGCTATTTTATATTATTCTCAACCATGACCCCTTGAACACACATTAAAAACGATCATTATAATATAACATGTAGCCATTTATCATGAGAAACCACTCATGTATCAATTAAAGATAAATTTTAAAGCAACCGTCACCTAACCGTCTTGATGTCTCAGTTATCGATTTTAGGGACATGGCATAGCAACATGGTATAGCAACATAGTATAGAAACTTGTAACATTGAATAGCAACTTGTAACATTGAATAACAACTTGTAACATTGAAATTGAATGACCTAGTTTAAATCACCTACGATGTTGTCCAGGCATGTGGGTTTGTCAAATCATTAGCGCTAACATTGTACCAGTGAGATTACAAAGTAATAATACTACTTTAAACTATCACATAAGACTATATCATGCTGCAGCAAAACTAACACATGCATTTGTATGATCTCTTTTGAAAATGGAAAGAAAAATAGAAAATATAGCATTGTAATAGAACACATATTTCGGCCCCAAAACGTAAAAGTAAAAATGGGAGTGAATTTACTCACCTTGAAACTCAGGCTCGAAATAAATAGCAAACAATTTAGATAAAACCGAGGATTTCCCAAATACTAGAATCACCTAAGAAAATGAGAATCATAACTTAGTAAAACATATAGTATAGAAAACTAGAATAAGAACAATAGGAATCTAAGGTACTTTGGAATTCTGTGGTTTTAAATTGGGATTTGGAGGTTTTTCGGTAAACGATTAAAAATATATAAATTATTTAATCACATGACGGAAAATTATAGCAATAGTAATAACAATGATCCTGATAAACAATAGAAATTTGTTTAAATAAACCTCATGATCCGACTTTACAAGAAGTTAATTAAGTTTAAGACAATAACTAAATTAAAGTATATTTAGCGTTTTTAAATGGTTTAGATTTTGTAATTGTAGATAATATTTATACATTTGAATTAAATATATAAAACTATCTTTTTATACCCTTTAATTCTTTACACATTTTGTAAACATAACACCTTTGGAAAGATAAGTTTTATAATTTATTTGTGGGTTTTAAACATATTTGCAATTGCTTTTAAATACATGCTATATATAAAAAATCATCAAAATATGGACTATATAAAATGGGGAAGACCAGATTTGAACCCTGGTCTCCAACCTCACAACATAGAGCCTTTACCAAACGCACTGGGAATGGAAATAGTTTTAAGATATTACAAGAGAAAACCCCCAATTTTCAATCAAAAACCCTAACCTTAATTCTTAAATTACTTTGAATTGGATCAATTAAACATGAAATTGAATGAGGGCTTTGATCCCTGAATGATCACGAGCATTTTATATAGAATAACTTACTTGATTGGGGATGAATTGAATCGAAGAGCGATGAAGAAGAAGAATCGACGGGTTGTAGATCGAACACATAGGGCTGTAGAATGCAATTAACTTTCCAAATTCACTCCTTATGATGTGTAGAGTAAAATCCCCAAGGTAACTGCGGATGGTATCAACGTTTTGATGATGATTGAAACGGTTGCAGGTTCGAGATATGACAAATCAATCACTGACTCTTATTGTGCTTTGATAAATTTGAGATGTTAGGGAGAGAATGCGAGTTGGAGATAATGAGTTGGTCAACTGAATTGCGTTAGTTTGATCAGAAAGCAATAGAACGGCTTCAAGCTTGAAAACAAGTTAATTGAATTGATTTGGTGTTTAATTGGTTAATTACACTCCAATTGAATACTGAATACAGTTTCTAATCGAGGAGGTCATGATCTAGGACGATTCGTTTCGATGAAAATGTACGATTTAATTGATTTGGTTGAAATGGGTTTTGGTTGTAACCGAGCTCTCGCAAATTCGGATTAAACTTGTTGATTTGTGTTGTAATATCAAACTAATATATAGCCACAGGTTCGAAACTTGCTTATGGATTTTACCATGGTTTTTTTTAGTTTAGCTAAAAACCCGTTTTTATTATGTCGCTGGAGTAACAGATTTTCTAGCCAAAGTGGCTGGAAATTGGCTGCCATTTTTATTTAATCACTCAAACTTTGTTTTGTTTCATATAAATATTATCAAAATTTATTACTAGCAAGTCTAATAACAATAATCAATCGTAAAAAATCAAAGTAAATATATAAAAAACCTCAATTATATAAAAGTTACAAGTTAACGAGGTTAAGGTATTTAGCTATTAGTTAAATTAATAATTTATTTAACTTTAGGTTGAAAGTGCTAATTTCATCAAACTTATATTAAAGATTTAATTCTAAATCAACAATATCATCAAACTATAAGGGTTGCATGTGTAATTAACAAAACCTCCCCCCCCCCCTCTTTTGCATATCACATATGAAACAAAATAAAGTTTGAGTGATTTAATTGGAACAAAACTTTAAGATGAGTTATCGAATTGAAACAAAATAAACTTTGAGTGAGTTAATTGAAACAAAACTTAAAGATAAGTTACCTATATGAAACAAAACAAAATTTGAATGATTTAATTAAAACAAAATCGAAACTTAGTTATGTTTGTATAAAGTTACCCTTTATTAATTAACGCAAACATGGTGAAAAGTTTGTGAACCATAACATGTCAGGTGTCAACCTCGTTTTCTTTCAATAATATTCCCAACATCGTTTTCTATTTTTCATATATTTGATTTTTGTAGCTTAATTTTTAACGTTCACAAAAACATAGCTTTGGATGAGCTTTGGACGTCCACATATGGTGTGTATAAATAACCCACTTTCAACCATACCACATGACCGGGTTCACTTATAAATCAAGCAGCTAGCTACGATAACAAACTAAGCGCGAAAGTCTGTCATTCACCGGTTGCGTTTACTCGCAGAAAATGGGCACAGAAGGCTCACATGAACCTCTTCTTCTTTCTAGCAAAGACGAAAACACCTTGGCTTACATCAACAAAACATCTCTTTTACTAAAATCTACCAAATGGGTTCTGAAATTTTCAATGTGGTTCGTCTTCGTCTGCTGGGCTAGTTTCATGTTCTTGGTTCCGTCAGAGTCGGTGAACCAAGTGTATACGAATCTTGTTCAAGCTACGTCCGGAACTTTATTTGGTGTCACAGGTAAGTCATGATATATTCATGGAGCATTTTCTTAACTTTTCCTTGAATGTTTTTTTTAATAAACAAATTTATAATTTCAGGGAGCATCTTTCTCATCTATAGTGGTCCATTAATCGTTATTGCATTTCTAGCTGTACTTTACCTTTCGATATCCGGGGAAGAAGAGATTCAAGAGTACGTAAACCGTCATTTGTTCTATATATACATATAATTAAGCTTGTATTATACATAATTTTTTTAGTAAACTACAGTTTTAGTGGTCCGTGTTTTGATACCATTAACAGATTTAGTCTCATCTTAACAGTTTAAGTTCTTGTGATTTTGTTTTCTAACAGAAATGATCCCTAAAACTAAGTCTATCCATTTTTTCGTTAAATCTCCCCACGCACCATGCACGTGAGGGATAAAAATGTCGTTTCTCCTACTCTTTTATCTATGTCAACATGTAGGTTAACCTTTTTATTTAGTCACATGTAAAAAAAAGTGGGAGAAATGAAATTTTTACTCTGAACATGAGGGAGAGTTAACGGAAAACTGGATTAAGTTAATGGTCGGGACCATTTCTATTAAAAAATAAAATCACAAGGACCTAAACTGTTAAGGTGAAACTAAGCCATTGACATAAAAAACAAGAACCAAAACTACAGTTTACTCTAACTTTTTATTTTTTTCTTTCTTTCCTGTACTTAGGAAAAAGAAAAGTCGTGCAAGTTTTCGGTTATGGACATTCCCGGTCATCGTAGATGGGCCTTTCGGGGTTGTTACAGCGGCGGAGTTGATTGGAATTATGTTGTTTGCTGTTTATATCATCTGGGCAGTTGCAGTGTACACCATTAGGGACATTAATCTATTGTCCTTGATGGAGATCACTGATACAGGCAAATGGTAAGTAGTATGTTCTTTATTATTTAACTAGTTTGATGTTTGTGTTACGCTCGGAAACACAAGAATCAAGTGGTGATTTTAACGATATTTATTACGGTTTCAATAAGTTTTAAGACAGAATCGTGGTAAACCGGAACACAAGATTTATTTTAGGTTATTTTTTAGTATAACAGTATTATACTCAAATTAAAGAGAATTAAGTGCTCGATTTTATGGTGTAGTTTATTTTTAAAAATAATTTTGTATAAAAAAGTTATGTATGTTTGTAAAACATTGAGGTTTTTAATTGTATGTTATTATCAACTTTATCCGTAAGTTTTATTTTATACCCTATCAAATAAAATCGACTTATGTACACCCATAGTAAAAGATGGTTGAAAATGTAACTATTTTTAAATTTTTTAAATTCTCTAAAATTTTAGGCCTTTAGGGACCAAAAAAGAATTAGTGGTATTATAATATATTTTATATACATATTTTAAATAAAAAAATATTGTTATGAAAAAAATTCTCAAATGATGCCACATAAGCAAGAGACTTTGAAAAGATGGCACCTAAATTTTTTTATTTTGCTTTATTATATAAGAGATATTTGCTTCTTTATAAATCTGTATACTAAATTATCAAAAAGTTTTGGCCTACTCCAAATATATTTAAATGCTGCGCATATGTTCTTATTTGGTTCAATATAATAAGTAGTGCACATAAATAATGAAACAGATAATTAATATACTGCAAACTAACTTTTGTATAAGTAAATTAAATTAGGAGCATATAAAACTGATTCCGATTGAACTCATTACTGTAACGTTGAAATGGTATCCTCATATAGCTTGGATCTACTGTCGAGAGAACATTCACTCTAACTACAAGTTGGATTTCAATGATTTGAAAAACTATATAAATTTAAAAATATACAGTACAATTTTAAATAAATACGATATAACTTTGAAGAAATACCATATAAATGTTAAGAAATACGTACAAATTTTAAGAAATATTGTGTAATTGTGTATGTATTAGTTTGTATTGAAAAACAAGTTATAATATAACAAAATAACATAATATAACACAATAACCTGATAAAATAATACAATGACCTGATTAAATAGCACAATGACTTGACGAAATAACACCATGAGTTTAAACGTGAAAACAAAAATTTCTTTTTATACATCAAAACTATACGAGATAAAAAAACGTTGATTTTTTGTGTAATTTATATTAGAAAATAATGTCGTATGTAAAAGGGGAAAAAGACTAAAGTATCATTTCTCTACCATTGAAAGTTCAAACTATTTATCATTATGTCACCGTAAGTTTATGGCTCTTTGATCTTTATTTAATCTTAAATCTAACGGTCCTAATCTAACGGTCCAAATGTCGATGTAATTATCTTTTAGTTTGAATTTCAAGTTTAATTTATTTAGTTATGGTATTTATTTTTTTGTTTATTAGTTTATTATTATCTTTAAGTTAAAATCTAGATTAAATATTAGATTTGTTTATTTGTAATAAGTTTGAATATGAAATATAAAAAACTTTGTTATTGAACCTTTGAGTTCGTATGAAGACTTTGAACAATCATTAGACTTTTGAGTCATTTGATCGCTTCCAACAATACATCAAGCACCATGATACTACGTACATGTTGTATTAAAAAAAGTAAAAGTTATGGACATTTAAATGAAAGAGTGGAGTTATACTAGGATGCCAAAATTTACTAGTAAGCCTAACAAGACATTTGGACCGTTAGATTTAAGATTAAATAAAGATCAAAGAGCCATAAACTCACGGTGAGATAATGATAAATAGTTTGAACTTTCAATGGTAGAGAAATGATACTTCAGTCTTTTTTCCCTTTTACATACGACATTATTTTCTAATATAAATTACACAAAAAATCAACTTTTTTTTTATCTCTTATAGTTTTGATGTAAAAATTTCATGGGTGTAGTTCAAGTTTTGGTTATATATAAGAAACAACTTATGGGGGAAGAGTGACACCTTAGTCAAAGGCTAGGTATGCCTTTGTTGTTGGCCTATAATCAAACACATAAGAACACTTGTTCATGACCTAAAGGTATTGATGTTTGCCAACACAAAAGTGGTAATGGTTTAAATCCTTAAGTTGATGTGTAATATTTTGGAGTAAGAAGGATGTTCAAAGAAACACTCAAGAACACTAATTAAGTCACCACATTATGAGTATTATTATGTACAAAACTACAACAAACAAGTAACATATATGGTGTCGTGACTTGATCGAGTTTAGTCACCAAATCCTTGTGCTCATAAGTGTGATATAATATTCCCGGCCAATGATTGGTATCAAAGCTTAAGATTGAGGCCTATGAAATCGAGAAGACAAAGAAAGTCGGGACCTGGAGAACAAAGGAGAATAAGAAGAAACAAAGAGTGTAAAACTACATATGTGTGATGTGTGAAGGAAATCATCTAATCAAAGTAGATGAAAATTTTATTCGGATCAAATTATTCGGATTTGAAAATTTTATAAACATGTTCGAATCCGATCTAAACCGAATTGAGAGATACCCAATCCGATCTAAATTCAAGTTTGATCGGATTTGGATTCATCCGAATAATCCGAATTTATCAGAATAAACCGAACAATATTTCTTAACATTAAATTCTTGTTTTTCCAATTATTAATTCCTAACGTGTACTAGTTTAGAGTCATAACATATTCGATGTCCAATCCTCATAAACTAGTCCAAAATACTCGTAATAATTCATAACAAATAAAACATTAAGTATTCATGTTCTTAACAAACATACCAAGTGGGTTCATAACCAGTTCTTAATTGAAAGTTAAATTAGTTTTGAATAATATTTCTACTAGTGTATAATAATGAGTAATGGGCTAGAAATCCTGGAAACACAATAGGTTCTTATTCGGATATCCAACTAATCTAAATTAAAAAACTTTGCTATCCAAAATCCGAATAACAGATTTGATTTTGGTTTTCTTGGATTCGGATGTGGTCGGTATTACGGTTTTATTTGGATTTGGGATTGTTTAAACACCCCTAAATTGAAGTTAATGAAGATTGGATACTACATGATCTCTGTAAAGTGTTGCACATAAATCATGAGAACAAATCATTTATGGTCGAAGAACAACATATCGATCGAATTGTGTATCAATCATTCAACTTAGTACCAATAGCAATATGTGCGGATGTTACAGACTGAAACTATTGCAAGGCATGTGAATTATACTAAATCAGTGGTATGACAACATATGAGGGGTTTATAGACCAAATAGGCTCTCTCACCTAATATGCTAGTCTTTTGTGATGAGTTATCATGATTGGTCTATAAGTGGTATCATAGCCAACTCGAAGTGGTGGCTTGGTGGAGCTAACCATGATCAATAATGATGCTAGCCTTTAAGACATGGTACTTATCCTACTTCATTTGAATGGGAAACAAATTGGGAGTTTCTATAACAAATGGGATCTATAACTATATTAAGTTCGAATCGTCCCGAAGGTTTGTTTGTGATTCAAAATCCAGAAGTTGGACGTTTCATAATCTTGAAAATAGTTGATACAGTTGTAAAACAAGATAAGTTGGGATATCAGAAGGAAAAAGTGGACATGAGACATAATTGGGTTATGGGATTAGATGGTTGTTGTTGACTCGTTAACTAACTACTAACCAAATCATATCATGCGAACGCTGGACTCGTTAACTAGATCTAACTAACTACAGTTGTTGAATCGATAACTAATTACTAACCAGCACAACTTACTGATTAATAACAATAGCAGTTTAAACTAATTAACTCTGGTTAGTTAGTACATGTCATGCGAACACTTGAACTTATGCTAAATTTACGCTTTTCAGGAATCTTGCATTGCTAGAGCTAACTGGACTGCGGTTGGGGTTCGTTGGATTGATTTGCATGGCATTTTTGTTTCTACCAGTTGCAAGGGGATCAATTCTTTTAAGACTTATAGACATCCCTTTTGAACATGCAACTCGATATCATGTATGGTTGGGGCATCTAACAATGCTGCTCTTTACTCTTCATGGTTTGTTTTATGTGATCGCATGGGCCATCCAAGGTCGTCTCGTACAAGAAGTGAGCTAGTTTTCTCACTTCAGCAATCTTTATATTAATTACAGCATACAAGGTTAAGTTGTTGACAACATTGTACTTGTTGCAGCTTACAGCTTGGAAAAATATTGGAATAGCTAATCTTCCCGGAGTAATCAGTCTAGTCGCGGGTCTTTTAATGTGGGTGACATCACTTCCGCCGGTTAGAAGGCTAAACTTTGAGTTGTTCTTTTACACTCATCAACTATACGTGGTTTTCGTCGTCTTCTTGGCAATGCATGTTGGTGATTTCATTTTCAGTATAGCTGCTGCTGGAATATTCCTCTTCATGCTTGATCGGTTTCTTAGATTTTTTCAATCGCGAAAAACTGTGGACATACTCTCAGCCAAATGCCTTCCATCCGGGACGGTAGAATTAGTCATTTCAAAACCAGAAGGTAGCTATTATCCCTTATTTGGTTACAAAGATATAACATACATGAACCTTACATGGTCATTTTTATGTTTGTAAATACAGGTTTACAATACAATGCTCTTGGATGGGTCTTCGTTCAAATTCGAGAGTTATCATGGCTGCAATGGCACCCTTTTAGTGTTTCATCTAGTCCATTGGATGGCAAACATCATCTTGCTGTTCTCATTAAGGTTCTTGGAGATTGGACTGAGAAACTTAGGGGACGTATCTCAAGTGCTCAAGGGGAGACGGATGAATCACATGGTCTCATGCAGCCGAATTTGTCTCTAAAGGCGTCTATCGAGGGGCCGTATGGCCATGAGTCGCCATACCACTTAACGTACGTACTCTACTCGTTCATTTCACGATGACATTATATTGATATTTACACACAATTAGATGAATCTATTTGCTGTCAATATCTAAAGTGTTCCTTAGAGAATAACACTTTATATATTTATGTTGTATCATATCTTAGTTTAAAAGTTACCGAAGGATCCTTCCTAGTATAAACTCTAATATGGGGTTTCTTACTTGATTATAACATATAACATAGGTAAACCTGAATTAGACAGAAAATAAAATGAGTAACTTGTCAAAATTGTCATTGAGTTTGTGAAATTCAGCCACTTGGTCTTTATATTTTTTCTTTTTGTAATTTTGATGTCTGAATTTGTAGAAATATGCCAATTTTATCATTTGACCAATTTCTAATAGCTTTGACCATTAACAATAGGGGTTGTTTAGTCATTTTACTTCTCAAAGACCAAAATGGTAATTTATTACAATTAAGAGACCAAAATAACAAATTATTTATTGTATTATTATTATTATTATTGTTATTAAAGGTATAATAATAATAATATAATAATAACACAACAACGAGGTCATAAATGTGCCACGTCACACGTGGGAATTACTTTCACGTTAATGTAATCAATGTAATGTGTATGATAAAGTCACAAACCGAAGTGGTCGAATTGATGCAAACTCATTCACTATTTTGGCAATTTAGTCAAATAAAACATGGTTTTCTTTGTTATTCTATTAATACATCGATTACTAAATATTAATTTTCATGATGTATGTTTAGGTATGAAAACCTCATTTTAGTAGCCGGTGGCATTGGTATTTCACCATTCTTGGCTATTTTAAGTGACATTTTACATCGTGTCCGGGATTGCAAACCATGTATGCCTAGAAATATATTGATAGTTTGGGCTGTCAAAACCTCAGATGAGCTTCCACTTCTTCATTCACTCGACATCAACTCGATGTGCCCGTATTTCTACAACATACTAAATCTTGAGATTCAAACTTACGTTACTCGTCAATCAGAACCCCCGTTGGTACGTACGTATGCATTCATTTGTTAACAAACTATCATGCATACTCTTGGGTTAAGCTCTATATATCTATCTATCTAACATGCATGTTTCAACAACAGGAAGAAGGAAACATACCAAAGTACGTGAGCTCGTCCGTGTTTCCTGCACCCACTCGAGGGGGCATGTCTAGTTTGGTTGGAACAGGAAATATCATATGGGCCGGGTCGTATGTTGTGATATCTACTTTTGGTTTGGTAGTATTGCATGCCTTGTTAAACATCTTCTATATCAATCCTTATAACGTCACGCATTGGTGGTACAAAGGGATTTTGTTTACGCTATGCATGGCTGCAAGTGTTATTATCTTTGGAGGTTTTGTGATTGGTTTATGGCATCTTTGGGATGTGAAAACTGCGAAGAACAAGGATGGTGAAAATAGCATCACTGGCTTGAAGCAAGATGAGTTAAATGCATACAAAAACTCGTCACATGAAGATTTTGTCAATATCATAAAATATGGTCAAAGACCAAACTTCAAAGGTACTTATCTAAACCATATAAGTTACATCTTTCGTTGAAATGGCGAGCGAGTTGAGTTACGGGTCAAACAGTTAATATTTCAGCTATTAAGTGTTTTTTTTTGTGGAAATAGAAATATTTGGAAGCATGGCGGAGCGATGGGGACATGTAGATATCGGAGTGATGGTTTGTGGACCAACAGCACTTCAAACAAGCATTGCGAAAGAGTGCAGATCAAAGAATTTCGGCAGGATGAGCAATGAGGCTATCTTCCATTTCAACAGCCACAGTTTCGATCTGTAACCATAAGTCTTGGAATGTATGTTTTACTCATATATATATAGAAGTATTTGAGAGGCATGTATTACATAATTGCTCTCAACTTGCCTGTATATGTACATGTATATACAATGGTTGTTTGTATAAAAAAATTAAGACACTGATAATGTAAATGCAAATACACGATGAGCATGTTATCATCTAATCTTTCCTTTCTAATACTTTTTTTTTTAAAATTTCATATGCTTATTTTAACTTGATTTGTTTTAGTGTTGGTGTTTTCCTTCTTTTCCATACTGTCATTAACAAATAAATACTAATAAATAAGATAATTAACATATTCTCAGATTAGAGCATAGATGTTAATCATGTCGGATGAAGTGTTGCTACTGGAATTTGAAATCTGAATAGGACCTAGAATCTAGAACTCCATTTTTTTTGTAAGAACAAAATGTAACCGGAGTGGAACACAAATCAGGTGTTGGAATATTTTGTGATAACACATAAATACTTTGTGAAAAATACAAAATAATATATTGATTGGTGTTTAACTTTGAAGTTAATGTGAGTTTCAACTCATTATTCATTATTTATGTTAAACTAGATTTATACACTCTCTCGCGCGTTGCGCGAGAGTGGTTATTACATTAGTGGTGTACCTGAATATATAACATTGTAAAACGGAATATAAAACCATATACATAAGCATTACTTACAACCATATACAATTTGTTCTAGTTGTGTTCAAAATAAGAATCAAGTTTTCATTAGATGAGGAAGTAGGTGTTTGGCTTGTCAGCCATTATGCAAAGTCGAAGTAGCCTCTTGGGATCTCCCCTGTGTTTGGTATGGGGGTAAAGAAAGTCGTGCCACCGAAAACAAAATGTATATTGGAGTAATCTTCTACATCTGCACATCCATATTTTCTGAACTGGTAAAAGAATCTGAGTCCGAGTCCGTGCTCTACTATCCTTTGCACTTTCTTGTATTGCAGTTCCTGTACATATATACATAATTGCATTTATATGTGCAATAACAGGAAACAATGGATTAAAAGTTGCCTATTCTGGTTCAAACATGCAAGTTTTTTCCATCATAGACAGCAATAATTCAAATCATGAAAAAAAAATTCACCTGACTAAAACTATTGAGTCAATTTTGATCATCAATACATCCATATGTATAAAGATTTCTTAATTGTATCTAACTAAAAAAAGGCCTCCTATTATCTTTGACTAATTGTCTTTACCTAACCGATGCATCAACAAACTTTGGTTCATATGTCATAAGCATGTAAATCACTTTGTTACCTACTGCAGAAATATGAATACATGCATTTTGCATCCATCTTTACATTATATATATATCATCAACATGTAAATCACTTTATTATCTACTACACATAAATGAATACATGTGTTTTGTAGCCAATTTTACAATATATGTTCAGACATTTCTTAAAGTATTAGAGACGGAACTGTTGTCATATTTTAGCATCTCAGACTGTAGTTTTTAGTTTAATACTATACTTTTCAGATGGTTGTCACTACCTAACCCATATATAAACGAACTTTGTTTTGTATACCATCAACATGTAAATTACTTTATTACCAATTGCACATGATTTTTGGCAAATCACCTGCATGTTTTCGTTTAAAATCAAACATAAATTCTTACAACCACATGAATACACATATTAAAGGCAAAACAATACTACAATTCAAGCAATAAGAACAAAATCGACACAACCAGGTCTACACTACATGTTCAGGTATTTCTCAACTGATTTCATATAAGTTGTGCCATTTTTTAGCACCTCATACCATGTTGCATCTATTTATGGACATGACCCATTATACAAATAGGTCATATTGTGTAATGCATGCCTCACACAAACATGTTTCCATCATTAGTGTCATCAATAATTTAAACCAGTATTAGTTACATAGCATTCTACAACTTGATCTACCTATTGAATGAATCCAAAAGGTGTACCTCTTTGTCTACAAATTCATGAAATGGAAGCATGTCTGCACCTTTCTAAAAGCGGGATTCTGTTTTCGGAATACTCTTATTTTCAGAGGTAGGTTTGTCCACCAGGCACCAACAACGCAAGTTCACCGTCTTCCATTAGATGTAACCTATCATGAATGAATTGTCAGAATATAAATTACTATCTTACTAACAATGGTCGTTGTAATTGTATTATGTCTTTAGTAACTGGAACAAATATATGCTCTTAGCTAGTTAGAACCTCTTCACTATCTAGTCATGCTAACAACAACATAATAATAACATGCAACAAAAAACAAACAAACCTGGAATTGCAACTACAACAACAAAGAACAACAAACTACAGCACCCGACACAACTTCAGTTACCACGAAGCACCATAAAACCAAATTGAAAACTACACAGAGATCGAACTAAACCTTCTATAGCATAAAAGACACCCAAAACCTGCAACAAACAACCACACAACAAAAGACATCCAAAACTTACATATACATGAACAACGAACAGAGGTTTCATCCTTTTCAAATTAATTGTGACTTAGAAGTGCGTCACGGGTTCACCTAGCACTGCTGATCAGCAAACCACCCGTCATTGGAGATCGACTGATTCAAACAAAGAAACCCTTAACTCGGTGAATTAAATCAGTCGGAAAATACAAACCGTCAAACAATCGTCGGGTTCATATCTCAGATGAACACAAAAACATCTCAGATGATGACAACTCTAACAAAGTGAAAAGCAAAAACCCGAAAATCCCAAATCTAAAACCCTAGATCTGCAACCGCTGGAAATGGCCACATATGGTTGCGGGCAACGCAATAAAGCATCATCGATCGACATGCAACAAACACAACCCATAACTCACCGCAACCACCGTCTGCCTCCAGCAGAAATCGTCAAAAAACGATACCAACCGTCAAAACACGACGACCGATCTTCGGGCCACAAAGCTTTCAAGCGAAGCTCATTGCTAAAATAGACAGAAGAGTGGAGATGGTTGCCGGAATCAAAGATCAAAAACCAGATAAAAGAAGCGTGAAAGTGAAAGTGAGTCACAGGAGGTCGGAGGATAAACAGATTTATATGTGGAAGTAAATGCAGCAAAATACCCAAATTGCCCTTTTTACTGTTCATCAAGTTTCCTTATTATTAAGACAAGGGGATGGCTAAAATGAAAACCCATAATTATTAAGAAAACCCTAGAAACTCAATCTTGACAATTGGATTACTTTGATCAATGGTTGACATCTAAAGGTGAGATTAATTGATTTTTATTAGTCAAAAGTACAAATAAGGGTATAATTGGAATGACTTTTTCTTTTTCTTCTCTCTCAAGTACCACATCATATCATCACTTTTCCATATTCTCCCTCCTACTTTTTAATTTAATATAATTTATCTCACCTACTTTATAAATTCTCTCTCTTACTTTTTTATTTCACTCAGATAATTGACCATAGCTGGTACGTTTGTTACACCTTGTTACACTAGTTGATATGTTTGTTACATCTTGTTACATATTAACTAAAATGAATGGACTACGTGTCACTCCAGACATGTTACGTTTGTTACATCATGTTACATATGTTACAACGTGATACATATTTTATTAAAAACTGAAGGATTACATTTGTTACATCGTGTTACATACATTTTAAAAAAACAAAACTGTATGGATTGCGTTTGTTACATAGTGTTACACAGTTTCAATCATGCTTCATACATGCTTCGTTTCTTGATAATCTCTTCATCTTTGATACAAAAGTACATTTACCTACAAAAAAGAGCTAGATGGATTAAGTGTCAATCCGACAAGTTACATATGTTACATCGTGTTACATATTTGGATCTTTAAAAAAATCAATGTTACATATGTTACATCGTATACATATTTGAATAAAAAAAAACAAAGTTACATATTGTTACATAGTTAACTTAAATTTAAAAAAAACAATAAAGCAAAATCACATAAGTTACATATTGTTACACATTTAACTGAAATTTGAACAACCTTTTGAAAACTAACCAGCACGTATGTCAAGCTCTCGAACAGCAAAGACAAAACTAGATGGTTAACAACACTTGAAAAAAATAACTAGTACGTGTGTTACATCGTGTTACATATTTTATTAAAAACAAAACTAGGCGGTTAAGCTTCCGTCAGACATGTTACATCGTGTTACATATTTTATTAAAAACTGAACAACATTACTTGTCAATTCTGACATGGTATTACATATGTTACATTGTGTTACATATTTTAGTTGGAACTATTTACTTATAGAAAGTTGTTATATAATCCGATACATTAATAAAAAATCAATGTTACATATTGTTACATATTTAAGTTAAATTAAAAAAAACAAAATTATATAAGTTACATAGTGTTACATAGTTTCAATCATGCTTCATACATGCTTCAGTTCTTGATAAAATCTGTAACACTACGTCTGAACTAACATGTAAATTTTTTTTAGTTTTTAATACAAAATGCAACACAATGTAACATATATAACATTACGTTTGAACAAACGTAATTTTTTCCAAATTTAATAGAATGTGTAACATGATGTAACATGTCTGAATTGACACTTAATCCATCCAGTTTTAATTTTTAATAAAATATGTAACACAATGTAACATAACGTGTGTACTCACATGTAATTTTTTCAGCTTTAATTAAATATGTAACATAATGTAACATATATATGTTACATTGTGTTACATAATTTCTTACATCGTATTACAAAGTTAAATATAAAAGAGTAAGAATTAACGTATATAACATATGTAACAAGATGTAACATATATAACATTAAGTTTGAATTAACGTAATTTTTTTTATAGTTTTTAATAGAATATGTAACATGATGTAACATGTCTGGATTAACACTTAATCCATTCAGTTTTGTTTTTAATAAAATATATAACACAATGTAACATAACGTCTGTACGCACATGTAATTTTTTCAGTTTTTAATGTAACATAGTAATCTCCATCATAATACGAAAATTCAACAAATGTTATGTTGAAATACTAGTAACAATATTGATCCATGTCTCATTGTAAATATTATTATAATTATAATATTCATAAAGCAAAATATCTTTTGGCCAAACAACTACATTTAACATTGGACCAAAAATCACATATTAATAAAATATGTAACATTATGTAACATGTTGAGTTTCATCTTAATACGACAATTCAACAAATGTTACATTGAAATACTAGTTAAAAAATGTTACTGGAATTTAAATAACTTATATGCCAAGTAACTTATGTTTTTTTAAACTAGCTAAAAAATGCAAATTATATATTAGTATCATCTTCTAACATGAAAACAACATACTTATATTTCTTGATAATAATAATAATGAGATTTAAATGGTTGAATTCTATACGACCAACCAAATATTATGTAAAAATAATTGAGAGAATGTATTTTAACAGTGACGTAGATGGGTAAACTGGAAGAAAAGAAGGTAAATAAAAACAAAGAGAAAACACAAAAACAAAAAACAAAGACAGTATAGCATCAATATCATAAGCTCGGTGATGGCCGGTTGAAACTGAACTGACCTATATTACCGGTGCCGGAACTGGATCCTCCAGAGAGAAGTTTAACGAGAGCAGCCATAGCTTTAACCTGCATCTCAAGAGCTGGTATGGTATATATAGAATCAGTAACTTCTTCTAATACAACCGGCAATGGTTGTTTCCGGCAACCAGGAACTAATCCTCTGAGAACACGTGCTTTCCGTTGTACCGCCGGTAAGTTCTTCGTCTTCAACCGTAGTATACTCACTCTCGGTTTCTTCAACCGACTATTACCAGTCGCCGTCGCAATCAATCCTCTCTGTCTCCGGTTATTCTTCATGAACTTGAGTTTGATTTTGTTTTTTAAGAATCGCACCATCGTGTTCGTTTTCTACTTCGCCCACCGACGACAACGACGGTGACTCCAGATCTAACGTTGACTCCGGATCTGAGTTGACGGTGACTCCGGATCTTACGCCAACACATTCGATTTTCGTTTCTTGATCTGGTTTTATGGGTTTTTGAAGGTGACTCCGGATTTGAGGCGTAGCCGGTGTTTGCTCTGGAAGCAACAGCAGTTACCTTGATCTCTTGATAATGATTTTTACATAAATGGTAATTTAAAATAGAGGTGTTTGAATTTTGAAATGGAGATTGTCAAAAACAATTTGAATCGGGTAAAAACAAAAGTGATGGGCTTTGGTGAGGAGAGTGGGCCATGGGTGAACTAAAATGTCAAAAATACCCTCAACGGGTAGAAGACAAAATTTATGTCTTGAGTGGATGTGGAAGAAGGAGAACCACAAATTTGAGTTTTCAGGGTTTCTTCAACAAAACCAAGTTTTCAATTTATACATCTCCTATGTTTCAATTCATGGTTTATGGGTAATGAATGAGATGCTTGACTCATTTTACCAATAAATACCAAGGTGAGCCTTGGTTAGAAGACACACCAAACAACATCAAAAAACTCCAACTATTTAAAGTTCTCTCGTTCTTTCTTTATAAATTTTTCCAACAAATATTTGATCTTCAATTCTTCATCTCTTTTCTTGACGGTGTAATTCAGGTTGTGAGTCAATCTCGGCAATTGATACTGCTTCTGCTATTGTACCATGGGAAACAAACGAGTTCTCTAGGGAGACTCGAAATTTGTTTTAAGGGACCCGTGTTGAACACGAATCCTCAACCACGATTATGCTTCCGTTTCTACTCATTTATTGTATTTATTAATTTTCAGTTGTAATCGTATTGTAATATACGTGTTTTCTTTATTTTCTTTGTATTGTAAATGAATTTATTAAAGAATTTTGTGTTTTTGTACGAACGGTTCCTACAATCTTAAAACAAATTTTTTTAATCACCGTTCGTATTTTAAAAAAAAGTTCATTGTTTGTCTCTTAAAGTTGGACTTAGAGAACTTACACTTGACTTCTTTATAGAACCAGATTTTATTTACAAAGAAAGTGGTTCAATTTTTTTTACCATTCGTCGGTTTTGTTTATATTTTTGTTTATGTATAAAAGCCTTTGTAGTTTTTCATAAAACTTGACTCAATTACTTTGAGAGTTTAAAACTCTCATGAGTTTCTTTAGCATTCAAAAGTGGGTTTATTTTCATTACAACCATTTTGTTGAATGGTTCAAGGTGTTAAAACGAAAAGGCTAAAAATCCAATTTTGTTTTAAATCAAAGGTTTTGAAACCTTATGTGGTTTCAAGATCAAAATTTAAGTTAACCTTTTGTAGGTTTCAAGATTAGTTTCCATATGCGTGTTAAGAATGATTATGCCTGTGTGCGCATTTTACGAAAACCAATATTTCTTATTTGCGAGTAAGAAATCGTTCAGATGTGAAAATTGTGTTTTAACATGTGTGTTAAAACCTAATGTTATTCTAATTAAGTATTAGAAGAGATTATTTATAAAATAATCATTTTTGTATGGATTTAGTCTAAATCTTTAAATTGACTTTATTTAAAATCGTTTTTATTAATAACAAATAAATGATAGAGTTATTATTCACTTTCAAACGTTCAAAGTCATGATCATTATTATGCGTTCTTTACAAATGATTATTTTATAAACAAAGAAAATGGCCTTAAAACGGTTGTGCAAATATCTTGTTGAGTTGTTGGAACCTTTCATTTCATGAAATTGTATACTTAGAACTTTTGATGTAGATTTTCTGTTGACTAATGTGCATGTTAGAACCCATTTACTTATCTAGCATGTGTGTTAGATATGACCTAAATTTTATGGTCTAAAAGCGTCTTATGTAAGCATTTATTCTTAACATGTTTGTTAGTGATGAATTTAAATAAGAGTGTTTTATGTAAACATCTTATCTCTAGCGTATGCGTTAGAAGTTATTTATTCAATAAAACTATTAACAATTTTTGGTATTGATTTCCATAATCAAAACATAAAAGTAAGGTTTTTTTACATATTTCCTCTTCCTAAGCCCATTAATTACATATTTACCAAAGCCTAAAGTTTAATTACATATATCCCCTTTGACATAATAAATTACTCATTTACCCCTTCTTTTACACAAACCATAAGAAAATATAAAAATATATTTATAAAGATCATTAAGGGTAAAATAGTAAATCAAAATGCTATTTTAAAGAAATTGGGTAAATATGTAATATATGCGGTTTAGGAAGGGGAAATATGTAATTGAATTTAAAGATTGGGTAAATACGTAATAAATGATCTTATGAAGGGGATATATGTAAATGCCCCTAAAAGTAAAATAGTTTATTTTGAAACAGCTAAGTGCATGTTTTGGCAAAACTAAGATTCAATTTAGAATGAAATAAACTTAAAGTTTCACATAAAGTGTTAATATAGTTTGTTACTTTTGTGAAAAGTAACACGTCATAAAGCAATAATAGATTCAAGTTGACACATTGATGGAAAGATAAATCTTTGTTGCTATGAACATATATATTTGTTCAAATACTAATGCTTCTGAACAATTTACTATATAAACAACATAATTTTTATATCAATTTTATGATTGTTCAAAGTGGGAGTACTACTATGGGAGATCAATTTATGATTGTTCAAAGTCCATATGAGTCAACGATGAAACCTTTTGAAAAAAAAGTTTATGATCTTAGATTGAATGATGATCTATGTATGTTTATGTAACTTACATATTAGACATTCCTAAATATTGAGATTTTGGGATATTGAACATCTCTTATTTTTTGTTTAAACTATGAAATGAATGTTGTGAGTGAATATTGAGATATTCCTTAAAAGCTGTGAAAAATCAGAATGATGCATCTTCTGTTCACATGCTAGAGTATTGTAGTCTAAAATATGATAGACTAGTACTTGTTAATTATGGTGCACTAAGGAGATTATTAATGTGAAACATTTAACTCATATACAATATAAAAGTAAAGTTGTGTATAAGACAATGTGAATGACGGTTGTCATTCAATATAAGGAAAGTCATATAACTTATGGAGAACTTAACTTTCTAGATTTAATATAGATGGTAACTTAAAAGTATTTAAGTTTGAGATGGTTGATAACAACCTATTACAAGGCATGTGTTGCTTTAGTCGGTAAACAAGCATTGATGACATCATTGATATAAAGACGTTGATCTTGTTCAAATCATGGATGTCTAATACTATATTTAAACATATTCTATCTAAGTGCAAGAAATGTGGGGGGAAGCCATTTGAGAAATGGTATTTGAGAAATTTTCTCAAACTCGTATGAAAAGGGAACCTTTTGTTGATCCAAATATAATGCAAAGATGTGACCGAATCTACTAGTTAGACTCTAAGGCCAACTGATTATATTTAATATCCAATTACGAATGTCATGGATATGTTAGTCTTAAAATGTATTTTTAAAGACAAAAATGTACCTCCATTCGGGTTGATACCTGGGGTATAGTCTTAAAAATGTAAAAAGGCAAGATTAACTTGTGAGTTAATAACACATCGTAACAACTCATCTCAACTGCAATTATCTATATTGACTTGCCATAGTCATAGATAATGGTTTTGGATCTAACAACCGTGGGTTGATGAGAGACAGAGTTGTGGAATGAGACTAAAGCCCATGAAAGATGGTATATGAAGGAAAACCTAACTTAGTTTACTGGAGATCCCAAGATCTAAGTTCAATAGGACAACCGACTCATATATCTAAGGGTGGTCACTGTGGGGGCATAGTTAATATACCAGTCGATATATAAGCTAATATGTATAAATGTTTATACATGTCCTCGTAAATTATAAAGGGAGTTTAAATACTTCATAGTCCATTCTTATAACAATAGTGACACGTTGTGAGGCTAAGCATACAGTATGGTTAATGATTTGCGTAATCATAATAACCTAATGCTTTTAATGAATTTTTTTAGATAAATCACCTGTGAGAAAGAGAAGTGTGGTCGCTTCGAATGAAATTGTGAGGTGTGTAATTCCTAGAGCTTTCACAGAACCAGGCTAGTGTTCCATGACCATAACGGGCACAACAATGAGGGGTTGACTAGACCAGGGAAGGTATTGTGTGAAGTGTATTGTCGTCTCCATAAACGGTGGTTGGTTCAAGGACATCGCGTCTACCGAACCACTAGAAGACTAAGTATGCATCACAACGGAAGGTTCAAAGGTAACACCTACCTATCCGGCAATACTCAACCGTTGAATTGTATCTAAGAAACTTGTATGGAGTGATCCATATCAATTGTTGGATAAATGAGTGAAAATTAGTTTTCACATGAGAAAATAAGTTTTTCATATGAGATAATAAGATTTTGTCTTTTTCCCATGTGGGGGATTGTTGGAATATTTTATGATAACACAAAAATACTTTGTGAAAAATACAAAATAATATATTGATTGGTGTTTAACTATGAAGTTAATATGAGTTTCAACTCATTATTTATGTTGAATATATGTTTCAACTCATGGTTTATGGGCAATAAATGAGATGCTTGACTCATTTTACCTATAAATACCAAGGTGAGCCTTGGTTAGAAGACACACCAAACAACATAAAAAAACTCAAACTATCTAAAGTTCTCTCATTCTTTCTCTATAAATTTTTCCAACAAATATTTGATCTTCTTCATCTCTTTTCTTGAAGGTGTAATTCAGGTTGTGAGTCAATCCCGGCAGTATATACTGCTTCGGTTGTTGTACCGTGGGAAACAAACGAGTTCTCTTGGGAGACTCGGAATTTGTTTTAAGGGACCCGTGTTGAACACGAATCCTCAGCCACGATTATGCTTTCGCTTCTACTCATTTCTTGTATTTATTAATTTTCAGTTGTAATCGTATTGTAATATACTTGTTTTCTTTATTTTCTTTGTATTGTAAATGAATTTATTGAAGAATTTTGTGTTTTTGTACGAACGGTTCCTACATCAAGAACATGAACAATAGGAGCAGGAAACCAGAAATAGGTAGTTGATGACGTAAGTAGGTTTATAAATGTGAGAGTAAGCAAAACCTAATGCTCAAATAAAGAAGTCAATTCACAATTGGGCAGGACAATAAGCATCCTTGCCACATCCGGAACGAACGAGCAATGAAGAGAGTCCTAGCTTTATGACAAGTCAACTTATGAACTCACAAAATGTTAAAATGTGGAATTAATAAATGAAATATGAGGAAAGACTCGGATAGTTAGAAGGCTCTTGAATAGAATATTTGCACCTTTAAACACTAGAAGGGAATGTTAATATGGAAAGCATGAAGCATGCTTGGCAAGTAAAATAGGTGTTGACAGTGGATAGTGTCACAGGTCAACATAGTGCACCATTTAGGAAACATTCCTACCTTCGAGAAAAGTATCATGGAAGGATAAAGATATCAACCCAAAAAGAGAAGGGAACAGTCTTTGCAACAAGTTTGTTTACTCCATCCTCTCCCTTACGGTGAGCCTAACGGTTGTTCTTGTCTTAGCAGGTTTCAAGCAAGTAATCTTACATTCTTGGAGATATCAAAACCATAACAATAGGTGGTTATCATACTAATCCGGACTCCTGAACTTTTGTAGCAACAAGTGGCGCCCACCATAAGGCATACTCTTAGTTTCGCCACTTTGAGTCGTGTCAAGTACTTCCATAAATGGTTTATACCTTACTTGAGTACTTAAATTATTGTTGTTTTCTTTTTTATAAAAAAGAAGTTCATGTCCCGCATTGGTCAAGCACCAACAGAAGCGGGGAGCTCTTGACCTCCTGGCTCACCTGACCCTCCCCTAACATCTCCGATATGATAGAGTTAAATCCGAAAAGTGTTAGGAAGAACTTCTCCCGTCAGTAAGAGTTAATTAATTATTATGTGCAGGAAGAATAACTCAGGGTGTCAGGGTATGCTTAGTGTATGATGAGGAGACTAATGACACAACAGTACAAATCAGTCATGCAGAACATGTTTATCTCCGACGGGAAAAGAAACCATCTGATGTGTGTATTTGTAGCTGGGATTTTATAGTTTTCTTGAATACGTTATAATGTTTAACATTTTTAAAATGACTAGTTTATATGCACGTGTGACACACGAGCGGTAAAAAAATTAAAATAATATGATAGTACATTTATTAAAATTATTTCATTTAAGAGTTACGTTGATAGTAATTTATAACCTATAAAGCATGGTGTCCAAGTAGGAAGCATGATTTACAACCTACAAAGCATGTTATCCAATTACTTGTGACATCTGCCCTAAATCCAAACCCAAATGCCCAAACCCGAATCCATTGTTTTGTTTCTGTTTATTCGTATTTAATCTCTTAAAGATGTAATGTTTCGTTATTAATATAAATGAATATTTCGAATTTTATGTTTTCCCGTCTTTAACAAAACGATCGAATTTATTATTAGTTATTATCTAAGTAAACTATTTAACTACTATTTATAATAAATAATCTCAAAATTATATAAACTGTAATTTATAAAGGAGATTTCATAAATAAAATGAAACTATTTAACTACTATTTATAATAAATAATCTCAAAATTATATAAATTGTAATTTTTAAAGGAGATTTCATAAATAAAATGAAATTCATTACTTCTAAGTCTAAAAATAATCCTTCAACGTAAAAAAAACAACGTAAATATATAAAACATCAATTGAATAAAGGCTACAATTTAACTTGGTTAAGTTAAATTTTTATGTCAAAACTGTCAAATTTTAAACTTCGATTAATAAACAAACCAACCAAACCACAAGGGCCAAGCCTGTAAATATTATAAAACCCCATGCGCGTCCCCCTTTTTCTGGCCTCTCCCTCCAGCGAGGTCCAAACACCTATTTCTAGTCAATTTTAACCAAATTAATTAACGTTAAAACCATTCTAATGATAAACTCGCCATCTTGACTACTTTAAAACTAATTTTACTACACTTTTGAAGCCATTTCATGCAAATCTATAAAACCGGTTTTCATTCAAAACCCAAAATAGTTGAAACATACGTTTCAATCAAAATTGAGTTAATCAAAACATTCATTAATTGATTTGAAATAGTCCACATTGTTTAATTGAATTATTATTACTAAGTTAGATCATCAATTAACTTCAATTATGTTCAGTTACAAGCCTCAACTAGTTGGACTAAATCAGATCAAGTTAATACATTTAACTTAAAGAAAACTACTCACTCGATCTCTCTCTAACTCACTGCTAAATCAATTTCAAACAAAAAAATCAAGAACTGGGCGTTTGATTCTTATTTTAGTCGAAACCTACAACTCTTCAATTGAACACCAAATCATTGTTGTTTATTGAAATTACATTGGGCTATTATTCAACATATCATCAAGAGTGAATCTAGAGATCTAATTGCATTTTAACATCCTCAAATGATCAATTTGATTTTTAAGTTGGTGCATTCTTGTTCTTCATCTTCCTCGATCTAATTTCTTATCAATCAGGTTACATATCTTCGATAAAATACCCATTATCATGTAAAGATCAAAAGCCCTGAGATTAATTGTTGTATTGTTATCAAATTCGTGATCAATTTGTTGAAATTTGTTTCTAGCGTTTATATCAATTTGGAGGTTTATGTTTTAAGACTCTAAAAGAAATAAAAACAATTACTATTAACCAAAAATGGACCTGGTCTAGCGGAAGCAACGTGCTTGTTATGTAGCAGTGTTACTTTGTTCGAATCCAGGGACTGCCATATTTTTATTTATTCATTTTTTTACTTGTTTCTACTAATTACAAAAATCTAATACCACTACTTATAACTTAAATATTGTAAATGCAAAAAATCCTATAAAATTATATAAAACTATGATTTTTTCTAAATCCAATTTTATAAATTTAACTTTTAAAAATACTTTTGTATACTTTAAAAATACTATAAAATGTATTTTTATACTTCTAAAATATAAAAAAGGTTTTATAAATAATACTTTATAAATATAGACTTTTGTATAAGACAGTTAAATACTTTAAAATATTTTAAAGTATTGTTAGAGTATATAATCTATTTTCGTCCTCAAATAATTAATTGGATAAATATATTAATTGAGTTACTTATCAATTACAAGAAAATACTATTATTATGATTATTATCAAAAACTATTGTTATTGTCATTACTATTATTTTTCGATGTTATTTTTAAATCAATTAATATATTGCTAATCATTTACCGAAAAACCCTCACATCCCAATTTGAAACCCTAGAATTCCAAATTACCTTAGATTTCAATTTCTCATTCTAGTTTTCTTTACTATACGTTTTGCTATGTTAGGATTGTTTATTTACTTAGGTGATTATAGTATTTGGACATTATTCGACTCTATCTACTCGGTTTACTATTTATTTCGTTCTCGTAATTTAATGTGAGTAAATTCACTTTTCTTTTTTACTTTTACGTTTTGGGGCCGAAATATGTGGTTTACTATTTATATTGTCTCGTAATTCAAGAGACGGTTTAGGAGATCAAATGATGAAAGTAAACCACCTAAGCTAGAATCCCCGTTGATTTAATTATTACTAAAATGGAAATGCTTATTATGGAACTCGGATCCTAATCTATTCAGTTTAAAGAACCACAAAATATGACCCTCGACCCTTTTTAAGGAGACACCTACGGGTTTTTAGTAAGTTATTATGAAAATGAGTTTTACATATTAGACTTCCTCACAGTTATCTAATCTGATTATGACCAAGTATCTTTAAATGAAATCCTACCTCACAGTGTGGAAATCAAAAACAATTCAACACATTCATTTGACTAAGTAAACAAGTTTGGCAAATAATATCTAGGCAAACTTCTCACGAAGACCTAAATCTAGCAAACAAATCAAACAAGACTTATCAATAGCCTATCACCTTACTGATAACTAAATTAGCTGCACATTTTCATTCTATGGTTTTATTGCAATTCAACCATAAACTAGTCAAGAACACATAGTAAATGAACAAATAAAATCATATTTTATGCAAGACATTCAACAAGGATAATCTAAAACAATATTATTAACCAAACGAATTCCAACATACATACAGTATGCATTAAACAAAAGAAATTAAACTTTTACTAAATCATAAATCCTTAATCAAAACATAACCAAATACAGTCAAACAATATCAATGATTCATCATTTAGCCTAAGGAGTGTATAATGTGTAGCCTAGCATCATGTTCCTAAAAGGAACAACTGAAAAACGAATAAAGTTACCGTTATCAAAAAAGAATAATTATAAATTTATGTTCTTAAAAGGAAAAAAAACTGAAAGACAAATAAAGTTACCTTTATCAAAAAGAATAGTTATAAATTTATAATTCAGCGGTTTGTATGCTAGCTTAAATTAATTCAGCAACATGCGAGTTTGCTTAATTAGTTGACGTGTGTGCTAGCTTTCTTACTTCGATAGACTGAATTATTTGACGTGCTTACTTGGTTGCTTCCGATTAAATCTTTTTCCCTTCTCCTTCGTTCCAAACATGAATTCCTAAATCTTTTTTTCTTTATCTGTTGTCTTAATTAACTGATTGGCGTTTTGCCCATTTAATCATGGGGCATTTACATTTAAATAATACTTGAATTATTTTCATAACATCTCATTCAACTTAGGATCATTCTTAAACATTGAATATTACAATTTTAACTACGTAATAATATAATGAACTATTATTAAAAGGGTTATTAGATTTTAATAATTCGAACTTTAAAGTATTGGCCGTTATTAATCTTAACTTAAGAAATTCCCTATGACAGTCTCAACTTGTAAATTATTTTCCTCCACTGAGCCTTTTCTAACGGATTATTTTTATGTCTCAAAAATACCTACCAGACCATTTTTGTGTCTCATAAAAACCTTACCTTATAATTTTTGTGTCGCATTTACTAAAGGCTCGATGGAGGAAAATAATTTACAAGTTAGAACTGTCACAAGGAATATCTTAAGTTATGATTAATATCCGCCAATACACTAAAGTTTGGATTATTAAAATCCAATAACCCTTGTTAAAATTATATAAGTTTTACTTGCGGTCTCAAGTATAGATAAAATATATAATTTTAGCTCACAGACTCTTAAAATAATCAAAGTATAATGATACCAATTAGAAGTAGAAATCGACCAAAAGTAACCAAAAAATGTAGGGGATGTCCATATAATAATATATATAATTTATACAACATCACTAACCATACTACATTTTTCTATTTTATTTTATTACAAAAGATATCATAAAAATGTGTTAGTCTTGTCTGCAACTTGATGCAGCAACTTGATGCAACCTTATGTGGTAGCTTAAAGTAGTATTATTGTTTTGTAAACCCACTGGTACAATGCTAGCGTTAATTGTTTGACAAACCCACCTACTTATACAACATCGATAGGTGATTAAAACCCGACCTTTCTATTATACTTATACAACGTTTACTAGTTGCTATGCTATGATGGTTGTTATGCCATGTTCCTAAGTTGCTAATATTTAATGATAACTTATATATGGAGACGGTTAAATGACAGTTGCTTGAAAAGTTATCATTAATTGAAGGGTTATTGGATTTAGTCACCTTCAACTATTTGTTATTGGTCGCTGTCACCCTCAAGTATCACTTTGGCCAATATAACTCCCACCTAAACACTTTGGTGTCCGTATTACCAAAAGTTAACCAAAAATTAACCAAAAGTGACTTGAATTGGTTAACTTTTGGTGATACAGTGTCCGTATCACCAAACGTTAACCAAAAAATAACCAAAAGTGACTTGAATTGGTTAACTTTTCGTGATACGGACACTAAAGTGTTTAGTTGGGAGTTATATTGGCCAAAGTGATACTTGAGGGTGACAGCGGCCAATAATCAATAGTTGAAGGTGATTAAATCCAATAACCTTTAATTGAAACATGAGTAGTTCCACATAATAAGTTGTTAAAAGATATCTTGTGGGGTTTCTAATGATGGTTTTCTATACTATTCCAGGGTCATGGTAGAGTAATACATACGAAATTGCTATACATATAAGATTGCGCAATACATTTATGATCATCTCGGATTTCTATACTAGTTACTATCAATTGTGGTTTACTAATTAGCTTTTATAGCTAACTTTATTTTACGCATTTTTCAGGTGGTATGTGATGATTTACTATTTACTATTTTCAAGACTGGAAATTATTTGGACCTAGTTTTATTAAACAATGAATTATTGCAGTTATTGTGTTGTTATTTATGATATTGTCGGTTTCTTTTACACTTATGTTTCCAAAACTTATGTTATGACATTATTAGACTTAAATAAATGGTGTACCACATGCTTTGTTAATATTGATATCCATATCCATGACAATAGCCGATGATTCCGCTATCAGGTGGGGTGTCACATTAGTGAAGCATGATTTAAAACCTACAAAGCATGTTGTCCAAGTAGTGAAGCATGAGATGTGTTGTGTGACTCTTGTTATTCGGAGTTCCGTTTCGATGTAACTTTTACATCAATCGAGTCGTATTCTCATTCCAATCAAATACCTTAGAATGTTGGTTTGGAATTCGAAAAAAAACTTAACGTCATTAAAAAATATAACGGTGGTTTGTTTGTTGTCAAAGTGATAAATGTTGGGACCGTTACCAACCAATTCGATAGTTGGGACCGATAGAACCAAAATGTGATAGTTGACACTGTTTAAAACTAATATACCTTTTAATATGCATCCTAGTCCTTCCACTTGTTTTATGAAGTAGCATCTGCAACCTTTAGTATCCAATATTAAATCATTATCACGGTTTAGCGAATATAGCATGTTAGACATACCATCATTGTAAACCATAATCACAATCAGTTTATATAAAAACGTTTCTTGGCTATACACACGTGTACCTTGAATTTTCTTACAAAAATCCCAAGGATACATTACAGCCAAGGTTTGATATGGTTAACTAGAACGAAGCAAACGGTTCAAACCAAACCGTATCAAACCGAACCATAACCGTGAACCGTTTAGGTGGGTTTTTATGAACCGAGAACCGAACCAAAATTTAACTGTTGGGTTCAGTTATTTCGTGGTTCCGACGGTTTGGTTCGGTAGTAATTAGGGGTCGAACCGAAAAATGAAAATTCCGAGTTTTTTTGTTGTTTCAAAACAACAACAAATTGACTATTCCAATTCAAATCCAACTAGGTGAATTCAAAATTTAATAAAAATATTAAAAACCAAAAATCTAACAAAATAACCCATTCAATTCTAAACAAAACAAAATTTCTATTTTTTAAAGACTGCTTGATTATATTTAATTGTCAAATATTTATTTTTTATTCATGAGATATACATATTTCAAATGTCAAGTTGCAGTCTTATAAGAAGCTAGTGAATATTAGCCTACATGCAACAGTCAATAGGGGTGTTTAAAAATATCCGCTTCTGAAAATCGGATCCGAAAACCCGATATTCTGAAAATTCGGATACCCGAAGTTTCAGATTTGAATAGTGATTTTGAAATAATTCGGCTATTCAGATTATCCGAAAACTAAAAATATGTTTTTTTTAATTATGTATTTAATATATATTTATTAAATTATGTTTGTAAAATCTTAAGTTAATATGTATTTAGTATTCCAATTACATTCACGCATCACAACCTCCACCCTACAGCCTCCGATCGGTGCACGCTCTGACGACCCACTGTCGCACGCTTCGTCAAGTCAAAAACCCACCGGTGCACGCCTCCGATCATGCTTTTAGCTTGCAAATGCATTTTTACTTTTTTTATAGTGTTCTTTATAGTCTTTTTTATATTAGTTTCTTGAATAACCAAGAAATAACTTATATTTGATTTCATTATTAGTTTTTTAAAAGTGTCAGGAATTCCAAAAAAACTTTACAATCATGTATTCATGTCTACGAAAATTCCAATATTTGATTTCTTGTTAGTTTTTTTGGTTGTCGATTTATAGTTCGTGGTATGATACAAGTAGCGGACTTGTCGGATGTAAAGAATAGAGGATTATTTGAATGTATTCAAACGTTTAGGGTGGGTGTTTGATTAAAACAATTGGTTTTATAGCTATTTGCACTTTGACTTTAATTGTCTTAAGACTCTTTTGGTTAGTAGATTAACATTAAGGCTAATGTTAGATTGAATGTAATGCAAATATGAAAAAAAATCAAAATTTTCGGATATTTGGATACTATTCGAATCTGTATCCGAACTTTCGGGTATCCGAAATCTGGATATCCGAAAGTTCGGATACGGATAGTGAAATCCCCTATCCGAAAATTTCGGATATCCAAAAATTCAAGTGTCCGAAATCCGGATACCCTACTTTAAACACCCCTAACAGTCAACACAAAGGAACACAACTACACAGTTTTATACTTTTAATTATTTATTAACTGTGACTCTATGAGACAAGTCTATGATAAAGATGATGGAATCACTTTGATTGAATTGATGAATGATGATTATTGGAGTTTGGACTTTGGAAATACGTATACTATGTAACTTATGGTATTAGGGATACTAAAAGACCGACAATATGATCGTATATATACATTTATACAGTTATACTCACGTAAAGACTAAAGAGTTAATAGTATATTAAAAATTAGGTTTTTTTTTCAATCGGTTCATTCGGTTCCATGAAGAAGAAACCGGTTCCAAACCGAACCGAAATTACTCATAATTTCAGGAATCGAGAACCGAACCAAGTAGAGGATATTCGGTTCTTATGGCGGTTCTTCGATTATTTTCGGTCATACCGCACAGTGCTCACCCCGATGGTTAACAATAATGTAAGACAAAACGATAACGTACGAACTTGTATATGAAAAATGATCAAAAATGGCTTTCGGGCATATGACTCAACGTATTCAGACCCATTTGGGCGTATGATACTCTGCCCCTTTGGCGTATCAAACTCTGCCCGGCGTATGATACTCTTTCATCAACAAATATGCAACTTACCACCGTTTTGAATAGTTTTAGCCATAAAGAGTCATGCCAACCTTACCATTTCATATATCTTGTATATAGACACCTTGAGGATTACAACCATACACGACTCACCTTTATCGGGTTCTTGGTTAATTCCAACAATTATGGGGATATCATAAAATTATTGTTTCAAAACAGCTTTATGTAGCTGTAGTATTTCAGTGTTTTCCCTCCCTTAAAGTATTAGCTTCAAACTACCCTGAGTAAAGTTGACTCATAGGTAGGGGTGTTCATTATTCGAATACCATTCGAACTATTCGAAATTCGATTCGAATCAAATTCGATTAAGGCCATTCGAAATCGACTTTTAGTCATTCGAATTCGATTCGCATTTGATTCGAATAATTTTGTCGAATGCGGATCGAATACGAATATGATTTTCTGTATTCGCATTCGATTCGCCCAATTCGAATAAGAAATTTATATATTTTTTAATATATATTTTATTATATCTAATTAATTATCTATATACGAATATGATTTAATGGACTTGAAGTAAGTTAAAAATAGTCAAACTCAACCCATTACCCAATCTTAATTGTTGTTTCTGCATATAAACATGATTTGGTGCTGTGAAAGCTGCTTAATTGTTGTTTCTACAGGTTTTAAACTTGTTTATAGTCTTTTTTTGTGTTTGATTGTGCAGTTTTAGACATTTTGTTAACATGTTTTAGACTTGTTGATGTGCTAGTATTTTGCATATTGTTTGGGTGATGTTTTGCATATTGTTTGCGTGATGTTTTGCATATTGTTTAGGTGATGTTGTAGACTTATGTTATGTTGGTGCTACATTTGTATTGTTACTTGATGTGTTTGCTTATTTATATATTTTTTTAAAGCGAATACATTCGAATCTATTCGAATTCGATTCGAATTCATAGATTTTTATTCGAATGTGGATCGAATACGAATACAGTTTTTAAAAGTCCCAATTCGACCAATTCGATTCGCCTAATTCGCCCAATTCGCATTCGATTCGATTGAACACTCCTACTCATAGGGATTTCTATCAAAATATAATATGCCCCATAGAGATTCTATTAATTTACTATGAATATTTGAAAACTGGTTCAAATTTGAAAGTAAGCTGAATTTTCAACACTTGAGTCACACAGCCCACTATCGTTTTGCACCATTTCTTTATTTGTATAAACCCCCAAAAGTCTGTCGAAACAATATGTTAATGTTAAGTTGATCTACGTTCGGTATATTGTATTAAAACACTTTTACCAAACACAACTTGAGTCACTCACCTTTGCCCGTAAGATTGTTGTTGCTTTATCACATGTTAGATTAAAATCCTTTGTATGATAACTCACTCATATATATATACACACACACACACATATTGGTTTAAGTTCATTTGAGAAGACATAAATATTTCAAGAAGAAAAAGAATAAAATTCAACCACTAGATCATCTTATCAATGGTTTAAATGATTTGATGACATTTTTGTAAATAAATAGTAAAGAAAGGAGAATTAATTAAGAAAAAATGTATTAAAGACATTTTTATTAATCATTTCTCTCTCATACATTACATCGATTAATACAACAATTAATTTTTTGAGTCTTTATTTAATTTTAACATAGATCATATTGATATATGCAAGACAATATGTGTTTCAAGTATATGTGTAGGTTATGAGTTAACATATTTTTATATGTGTAGGGAACGTGTTTTATATATGTGTATGATATATTTGATTATGTGTAGGGTATGTGTTAACATATGTTGAAGAACATTACTTCTTGAGCACTGCTACATATATAATACCTACGTATGTTTACGTTTAATGTAATTATATGTATGCATTAAGTAGGTACTGATATCCACTTATATATAGGTTCTAAATTATTCACGGATGTGGACTAATGTGTTTTTGATATGTGTTGGATATATTTCGTTATGTGTAGCAACTTTTCATTATATGTACGATTGATTTTAAGTAATTAATGTACAAAGAATCGATATATAACTTCTAACGTTGAGTATAATACTTGTAATCGTTTTAATTAAATAATTAGGAAAGATAAACAATTAATTGAATAGATAATAATTGTATGAAGTGAACAATAATTTATTAGAAAGATAAAGTCATCTTTACCATTATGTCATTTTCATTTAATTAATACATGTAAAGATTGAATAAAAATAAGTGGTCAAGATTATTTATTTTTCTTCATGTAATATTTGGTATTCTTAAAGAAACCCCAATGTATATATAAGAGGGGATGAATATAACAAAGGGTGAAGTTATCATACAAAGTGTAGAAATGGTACACAAGTGTGAGAATGACACAAGAGTTCACTAAAGACACAATGGATGATTAAATAAATCACAACTCACAAATTATATCGAATTTAAAAAAGTGTTTTGGAAACTTTGTTCTCAACGTCGTCCTCCTTCATAAGAAAATAAATGAAAAAAATAAAAAAATTAAAGGTATTCATTGTGTCTTTTCTTTTTTTACTTTCATTGTGTCTTTTGTAAATTTTTTACACAACAAAAGACACAATAAAAGTAAAAAAAATAAAAAGACAATGAAAACGCAATTTTTTATTATTTTTTGTATATTTTATTTAAGAAAATAAGGTCTCCGAAACACTTTTTTGAAATTCGACTTATATTGTGAGTTATAATTTTTTAATGTTTCATTGTGTCTTTTTTTTACTATTATGTCTTTCTCACACCTTTCAACCAAAAAATAACTTTATATATGAACCTCTCTTTATAATAAAAACTCATCTCTCATAGTTAAACCCATGAAACCTATTGATAGCCAATTATTTTTTAAATCTAGAGTTAAATTTGAATTGTGGCATCTAGGGGTGTGCGCGGTGCGGTTAGGTTCGGTTTTTACCTTTAACCGCAACCACAACCGCAATATGCGGTTAGTAGTTTTCATAAACCGTTCGGTGATTGGTTTTTTCGGTTTGTGGGTTTCGGTTTATTCGCGGTTTCGGTGCGGTTACGGTGCGGTGCGGTTATTTATTTATTTTGTTTTACTAACCGAAGTTTGAAAGAGTAAACAATAAGTATATTGATAGATACGACATAAATTCATTAGTGAGATAAAATGCATTACATCAATAGTAAACCACGATGTGTTATGTTCATAAAAAAAACAAAGTTCATTAAAGTAAAAAAAAGACAATCAATAAAGTTCAAAAGATTGTTTTGTAGACTTCATCAGAAAGATCCACTGCACTTTTGCCTGTAAATATAAACAAAACCACACCACTTTAGTTCAATAAATAAGATCCACAATTTACATGCCATATTTATACTTATATTAAAACGAAGTACTTAGGTAAAGCTATATTATAATTAAAAGAGTTAATTATGGTTCGGTGCGGTTCGGTTATTTCGGTGGTTAGAAAAAGGAATAACCAAACCGCAACCGCAAATGTCGGTTTCGGTTAATTTCGATTCGGTTAATTGTGGTTACCTTTTCGGTTCGGTTTAATCGGTTAGTTTGGTTTCGATTCGGTTAATTTGTTTTTTTGCACACCCCTAGTGGCATCTTCTTGCTTTTTTAAATTTTTTTATACTTGAAAAGTAAACAAAACATTAATTTGGGTAATTCAGATTCATTTCTCTATCGTACTTTTATTTTTTAATACATATCTCTCTCCTATTTTTACTTTTAATACATATATCTCTCCGACTTTTCTTTTATAATATATTTTTCTTTTCTATTTTGATATATTTATATTTCATACTTTTTTATTATTTTATTTTATTCAAGTATTTAAAACTAACTGTTACATATGTTACGACCGTTTTACATTGACATGTTACACATGTTACAACAGCGTTACATATTTTATTAATAATTAAAAAAATTACATATGATTCTAAAATTACATGTCAGTTCAGACTTCAGACATAATATTACATATGCTACAAAGTACATATCAGTTTAGACGTAATATTAAATATGATCCTAAAACTATAATAAGGTATCAAAACCATAAATTCAAACATCCTTTGATTCTTGATAATCATCTACATCTTTGACACAAAAATTCTTTTAACTACAAAGAAAAGAGCATGTTACGTAAGTTAATGTAACATCGAATGAGTTCCTTAAAATGACTAAAAATATTAAATTGTAACTAGAATAAAAATGTGGTGTTACAAATATTATAATCGTGTTACACGCGTTATGTGACACCTCACCCGGCGGCGGAAACACCATGTTGTCTTAGAAATGGATATCTTAGCAAACAAAGCACATGGCTCACTTTTATTAAAGTCTAATAATGATTAGCATAAGTTTTGGAACATGAGATTTAAATAGAAAACGACAAAAGCAATAATTAAAGTAGTAAATGCAATAGTCTTTATTAATTTTCTTTAAGTCCAAGGCATCTCATGTCTTGAATAAATAGCAATAACATCATCACCTGAGATATGTGAAAATAAAGTTAGCTATGTAAAACTAGTGAGTAAAACCACAATTTGTAAAATAATAGTATGAAAATCCGAGATCATCATAATATGTTGCGCAACCTTACATGTATAGCCATTTCGTAAATATTACTCAACCATGACCCCTAGAATAGTACACAACCACATAGAATCCACAACTTCTCGTTTTAGCCATGTTGACATGAGTAACCAACTCATGTATGTGATTAGAGATGACTTTTAACCAACCGTCAATTAACCGTCTCGATTTATAAGTTATCAATAATCAACTAGCAGCTTAGGGACATAGCATAGCAACTAGCATCATAGTATAGCAACAACCATCATAGCATAGGAAACATAGTAAACATGGAATTAGAATGACCGGGTTTAAATCACCTATCAATGTTATGACAACTCTAAGAATTTAGGTTTTAAACTTTATACGTTATTATTATTTATTTAAAATTATTAATTTACTTTATTATTTTGTGATATGTACTTAATTTTGTTTCCAATCGACAAGAAACCAAGCACATCTTAGTCCAACTTATATATTTAAGTTAAAGTTGAAACCAATATTTATAAGTTTTGTGCAGTCATAAAACTGTAGCAATTGGCAACATTTATTTGTAACCTAAAACTTTTATTAAACCAACCTCATTACCTAAATTAAACTGTTAACCATCTGTCCTTGACTTATTAATAACCTCAGCTCACTAAACTAATCATAACTAAATATTATGTATCTTAGCACAATGTTAAAACCTGAGTGACTTTATATATATATGCATGAGTGCTCACCAAAGTAAATATCACATATCCTCACAACACTAACAACTAACCCAAGTTAGACTAACTACCCTACACCATGCATCTAGAAGACTAGCTTAGATGACTCCTTTTTACAAGATAAAGATGATGTAAAATTTTAACACATCAAAACTACATGTTCGTCCATAGTTTAAAAGCTCACTGATACTCACCACATCACCTTCTTACTCACCTTATATGTATCATTACTTTACTATATATCTTATCCCCATTAACTATAAATTGATTCTTTCACTTTCATCCTATATCTACTATGTCGTACACTTACATACATGTTCCATGATGCCATGCAGACCAACTCTACTACTGCACCATCTATCTCAACTAAGATGCCACGGCCAGAAGATTATAATGGGGCAGGATACTCTCAACCGAGAGGTAATCATGTCAATAATCAATATTTAAACACTAACTTAGCTCGATGAAGGATATAGGTATCAACGCAGCGATGGCTAGAGAGTTACAAAATCTTAAGGATATGATTTCCAGTGTCCCAGGAGTAGTTAGACCAATTCCTGAAATTCATGTGGGAAGCCATAGAATTTCGAGGTTTGCTCCACTAATATGTGATGCTGAGATTCAGAAACGCTTTCAAACTGAAAATATGAAGCTATATGACGGATCATCTGATCCTGAGGAACATGTGGCTCAATATATGGAAATGATAGAAATCAATCCTATTCCAGAAAAGCTAAAGGAAGCATGTTTGTGCAAGGGTTTTGGATCCACGCTCACTGGATCAACCCTAAAATGGATGCTAAGTCTTCCACCTTACTATATTACTTCATTTTCTCACTTGATTAATCTTTTTAATAGTCAATTCTCTTGTAGTCGAAATTTTGAAAGATTAACCAGTGATTTATATAGGTTAACTCAATCTAATACTGAGTCACTTAGAGAATATGTGACAAAATTTGGCATGGAAGTCTTAGTGATCCCCAACCTTGATATGGCTACGTCTGTTCAAGCATTTAAAATGAGATTGAAAAAAGACTCTTATTTCTATGA
Organism: Tagetes erecta; assembly: GCA_030867185.1. Classification (NCBI taxonomy): domain Eukaryota; kingdom Viridiplantae; phylum Streptophyta; class Magnoliopsida; order Asterales; family Asteraceae; genus Tagetes; species Tagetes erecta. Next base: position 23,272,550 of record CM061491.1, read on the forward strand.
TGATCTTGTGATGAACCCTTGCAGGAATCTAGATGAAGTAAGAACCCAAACCTTAAGATTCATAATGCTAGAAGACGACAAAAAGATCCAAGACAAGATCGGCTCGACTATAAAACAGGAGCATCATGAAAAAAAAACAAGGATCCTTATTCAAGAATAACGGAACCAAGTCGTATCCTAAGCATGATAATCAAAATGTTCATGCAGTGGACTATGAAGAAGATGAAGAAGAATATCCTAAAATCTCTGAATATTGCTTTTCTGTTGATGTTGGTGATGTATTGCTTGCCATGCAGGATTTAGGTGATAAAGCAAGATGGCCACGAAACACTGGAAAAGCAATTGGCTACAAGGACAAATCTAAATGGTGTGCTTATCATGAAGATTTTGGTCATATCACCGATGAATGCATAGCTTTAAGAAGAGAGATAGGCTATCTTCTTAGCAAAGGCCACTTCAAAGAATTATTTGGCAGAAAGAAGCAAGGGATTCAGGATCCTGAAAAAGCTGCTCAGCCACCCCTTGACGCTCGAGTGATCAACTTCATCTCTGAAGGATCCGATATTTGTGGCACGTCATACTCAGCTGCAAAGAGAAACGCGAAAGAATGCAAATTGGAATGTGGTGAAAACCAGTTGCAACATCCACCACAACCAACCAAAAGTTCATTTCTTTTGATGAAGAGGATCGTGCTCATATTCAGGATCCTCACCATGACAGTGTGACACTCTGCCTCATACGAGAATAAAAAGACTTAAAAAAAAATTTAATCTACGCGATACGCGCAGCAGGAGGCTTGGCATGCGCGTATCGCCTAGGACAGAGAATACCGGGTACGCAAATCAGGGGCAGCCGCTGTTTTCAAGCAAAACCACCTCCCCTACGCGATGCGCGCAGGAGGAGGCATGCCCTGCGCGTATCGCGTAGGGCAGGTTCACTAGCTATAAAAAGGGGGCGACCCCCCCTTCATTTCTTGCACCATCTCTTCACACTCACTCTCTCTCTCTAAGCCATCTCCGGCCAAAAACACCCGACGAAGCCACGACGAAGTCCCGACAAGCTTTCGGTGAAGAACGGAAGTATTCGGAAGCTCGGTTCGAGTGCGGGTTTGCTCACGAGAAGCTTACGAGGTACCTTCGGTGATCGGTAAGACTCGTTTTTGGTTTACTTCGAGTCACTTACTACCTTATGTGCACCCAAAGTTACTAAAATGAGACCCGTTATAATAGTAAACTGCGTTCTCTCTCGTACGTGTGAGCTTAAGATCTGCCAGACGAAGCGAGGTGCTGCCCAAATCCAGAGAGACTTCCGTACCCAAGCCCCACTCTGTCTGAATCAATAGGTAATGTCGCCGATCCCGTACTCATTAAGATGTATGTATGACTTAAGTCCATGGAAGAACCAGGGTTTTAGAATAGAACATTCCTAGTCATATAATATTACCAGGAACACAATATGTTTTCAATGAACGATATGATCATGTAAGAAACACGAAGATATGATGATGTGGCTTTTTAAATAGAATGATAATAAGAACATAAGATAACCCTGACTCAGATGCTAAAAGCACTCTGAGTGAAATAATTAGGCCAAGGACTAAAGCCATCACTGAAGTCACATAATGTGACTAAGTCAATGAAATGATAGGATTATCCCTAGGGGAATGAATCCTGATAGGTATGAAATGTTTACAGGGTTGTCTCAATTAGCCATCAGATCGTGATACTTAGGCTGCACTAAGGTGAGTCTAACCGCCCCTCTTTTACATGTTTTATGTTTTCGGGGCTGTATCCGAGCTTGTATGTAAAGTATGAAATGTTTGTAAATGTTTTAAATATGTATGTGGTTATAAGTAGATCGCACCTGGTGATTCAACGCATCTCAACTCCAGGTTCGTCCGGTTGAGGTGTGAGTTGGTCCGCGGTTAGGGATGAGATCGGGACGGGTACCGGTACCGCCTAGTACCGGTACCGAGTTTTAAGAAAAGTGGGTACCGGTACCGGTACCGAATTTAGCGGGACGGTACCGGTACCGGTACCGGTACCGGTATTTCGGTACTGGTACCACGTTGGTACCAGTTTCATATTTTATTTTTTTTATAAAATTTATTTGCTTATTTCCGTTTAATTTTATACTTTTTTATATAACTATACTATAATATACTTGAATAAAAGAAAAAGAAATGAAATATGGTATAAATTAATTAAAAATCATATTAACTTCATTAAATTTAAAAGTTAATAATCTAAAAAATATTATAAAATGACTCAAAATCGTAAAGAAAACACTTTATAACATTAAGCAAGTAATACACAACATCCATAACATCTCAAATTATATAAAATATACTAAAAAAACTAGTTTTTTCTTAATCGGTACCAACGTGGTACCAACGTGGTACTAACCGGGAAAGTACCGGTACCGGTACCGCCTGGTACCGGTACCGAGTTTTAGGAAAAATGGGTACCGGTACCGGTACCGAATTTAGCGGGACGGTACGGTACCGGGACGGTACCGGTACCGGTACTCGGTACCAAAAGCTCATCCCTATCCGCGGTAATAAGCTTCGTGTTAAGAGTCATCTCAATGAACGAGATGGCGGCTACATACCACAGGGCAAGTCATTAAGGCAGGGCTTCGCGCTAAGAGGTAGTCCTTGAGGGGCTACCGGCTCCGCCTCGGGATATGTATGCGTCTAGTTGGATCCAATTAGGTAGACTGATTGCTCGTAACAGGAAAGGTACCGGATGCCCGGGACGTTGTGAAATACTATGGCATAGATTTACCATATAGGTACCTTTGTTGATCCTGTATGCGGTATACATATTAGCAAGCATTACGTCAGATGACGTCATTAAGTGACGTAATGAAGAGTTGACTTGTAGTATACTTATACCACACATATATGAATGATGATGCCTAAATGTTTTGTATGTCTTACGTCACTGGTTACGACTCACCAACACATAGTTGTTGACGTCTTTTAGCTCGTGATGCAGGTGAAAGAAATAACCAAGGACATTAGCTAGGAAGGCCTAGCTAGGATTGGTTGGTTGATGAAACTCCTCATAGGAGGAAGGATTTTACTGAAGATGCTCGGGAATAGTGTCTTTAGTTTTAATGTACCACACTCATGTCGAGTGTTAGACAATGTTTATTTCTATTATAAGACAATTAATGAAAAAGAAAATTTGGGACCGCATTTGTGGTCTTTTAATAAGTCTTCCGCTATATTATTTTATTTGATTGGCTGATGTTATGCAACGTGTCGGGCCCTGGGAGTCGGGGTGTGACAGACAGTCTGGTTATTACATTATTTATTGCTAACCACTATGTTTGCAGGATCCTTATTGATGGAGGAAGCTCTGTCAATATTATACAGTATGATGTCCTCAAAAAGATGAACATTCCAGAATCAAAAATAGTGTCAAGATCCTCAGTTCTAGTAGGATTCAATGGTGAAACAAAGAAAACCTTGGGAGACATCAAGCTACCGATATACATCGAGAGAGTAAATACAATTCAGAAATTTTTTGTTATTGACTGTCTATCTTGTTGCAATATTATTCTTGGCAGGCCATGGATACATGAAATGAAGGTTGTCCCCTCAACATATCACCAATGCGTGAACTACCATCTCCTTGGGGAGTTGTGAAAATCAATAGCGATAAACAAGAGGCGAAATATTGCTACACATCCTCCATGAAACCAGCGTCCAATCAGACATCATTATAGCAATTATAGAAACTTCCTAAAGAGGTTGAAAGATCTGAAGAGCAAGATCTAAAAGAAGTATTGCTTGAACCTGAGGATCCAGAATCCAAGTTATTCATAGGATCCGAGATCTAGATAAACATAGAGCAGGATCTTATATTCCTCCTCAAGCGAAGAAAATCTACGTTTGCTTGGAAACATGAAGATATGACAGGTATTTCTAAGGATGTTATTACTCACAAATTGGGTGTTGATCCTTCTTACAGGCCCATACATCAAAAAAGGAGGAAGTTTGCACTCGAAAGAAATATAATCATCCAAGAAAAAGTGGATAGACTCTTGAGGGCAGGTATGATTAGAGAGGTAAAGTATCCAAAGTGGTTAGCCAATGTGGTTGTTGTTCAAAAGAAAAATGGAAAGTGGAGGGTATGATTAAACAAGGCATGTCCCAAGGATCCTTTCCCCTTACCACACATTGACTCCATGGTGGACGTTGCGGCAAGACATGAGCTATTGACTTTTATGGATGCCTCGTCTGGATTCCAACAAATTCAGATGGAATCATCCGATCAAGAGGATACATCATTCATGACTCCTACCGGCATATATTGCTATATTGGTATGCCTTTTGGACTAAGAAATAATGTTCAAAGATTAGGTTGGCGATACAATGGAAGTATATATTATATTGACGACATGGTGGTCAAATCAGAAAGAAAAGAAGACCACCTCAAGGATCTTGAAACAGCTTTCAATATCCTGGAAAAATACAACATGAAGCTCAATCCTTCCAAATGCCACTTTGGTGTAAAAGCTGGAAAATTTATAGGATATGTAGTGGCAAAGAGAGGAATAGAAGCTACTCCTGAGCAGATCAAGGCTATAATCAATCTTCAGTCACCCAGAAATGTGAAAGATGTCTAAAGATTAACCGGAAGAGTTGCAGCTCTAAACAGATTCATATCAATCCTCAGAGAAGTTTAAAGAGTTCTATGACATCCTCAAGAAGAACAAGAAGTTCGAATGAACAGAAAATCATGAAGCTGCCCTTAAAGCCCTTAAGGATTACATAGCCTCAGCGCCAACACTAATGAAACCAATCAAGGGATAATCCTTGATCCTTTATTTGGCTGTTTCGAAAAACTAATTATTGCTTTAATCATAACTTTTACAAAATTAAGGCATTATTTTGAAACTCATCCTATTATTGTCAAAACTAACTATCCTATTAAGAATGTTCTTAGAATACTAGAATTATCAGGTAGGATGGGAAAATAGGCAGTAAAGTTGAGTACATACGACATAAAGTATGAGCCAAGAAATGCAATTAAGTCGCAGGCTCTAGCAGATTTTGTGGCAGATTTTTCTAGTGACTTGCAGGTGCAAGCAGACTTGGAAGTACAACAGTTAGTGTGACATCTGCCTCAAACCCGGACCCGATGCCCGACTCGAACCCGAATCCATTGTTTTGTTTCTAATTATTCGTAATTAAAACAAAGAAATATTTTGGATTTTATACCTTCCTGTCTTTAACAATACGCTCAAATTTACTACTAGTTAGCATCTAAGCATAAGTAATAAATTAATGTTTGTAACGATTAATCCTAAAAGTATATAAATTGTAATTTATAGAATGGATTTTTATAAAACAAAAACAAACTTATCCTATTAAGTCTAAAAATAGTTATTCAACGTCAAAAACAACGTATTTATATAAAACGTCAATTCTATAAAAGTTATAAGTAAACGTGGTTAACTTAGTTAGTTAAAATAAAGTTGTACTTAACTTTGGGTGAAAAATGTCAAGTTTTATAACTTATATTTAAGTTTCAAGCTCAATATAATTATAATTCAAAGATTAAGGACCCAAATTATAATTTTGCAAAAAAACAAGAAAAAGGAGCCGCATTCTTCTTTTTTCCCCAGTTTTTCCGGTGGCTTTTCCGGCCACTGGCGACGCGATTCCGGCAAGTGCAAAATCAAGTTTTGATTCGTTTTTAATCCAATTAAAAGCAGGTAAAACGATCCTTATGCTATTTCCGACCTTCTCGACATATTTAATTTAAGTTTAACATACTATTGGACGTGATTAATCCAATTCTGTAACCGAAGTCGTTTCTTCAAAACCCATTAATCTATATCGACACAAAACGCATCATTCAGTTATTTGCCTTAACCAAAACGATTATAGAAACGACTGGAAGCTGTTTGTAACGTTCAATCGAACTTAAATCACCTAATCAACACCCAATTAATCTTTTTTTATCTCATCAATCATCTCAAACCTATTCGTCTGTTTATGGATCAAATTAACTGAATTCACGTCACCAATACACTCTGCTAAAGTCGATTTCACTCTCTGTTAATACAATTGCAATCAAAATCATCAAAATCTTTGTCGTTGATTCCTAACCCGTCGCGTGTTGTTCATCGTTGTCTTCTATCCAAATCGTCAACAATCAAGTAAGTTATTTATTTTAAAATGCTCCTTATATCGTACCGATCAAAAGCCCTATGGTTAATTGTTGTATCTTTATCAAATTCATGTTCAAATTCATGGATTACGTATTCTAGGGTTTATTGAAAATTGGGGTTTTTCTTAAGGAATGTTAAATCAATTTTTATCTGTAACTTGTTTAATATTAAGTCTTTGGTTTGTTGGTGAAGTTGTTTGGTTATGTTCAGTGTGGTCCCAGGTTTGAAACCAGGGGCGAACATTTTTTTTTTACTTTTCTTTAATTACCATATTAACCATTTTTTAGCAATTTACTAATCTAAAACTAATACCATACAATATATTTTATAAAATGCTAAAAATCTTATAAAAATGTTAGTTTTCTAAAGTTAGTTATTACAAATACTTTGAACACTTTAAAATACTATAAAAATATATTTTAATACTTATAAAATACATATAAAGTTTTATACTAAGTTATGCCTATATGACCTTTATATGGATTTTGTATGATTTAAAATTGTGTGAAATGTTTTAAAGACTTTCTAACAAATATAACATATTTTTGACATTTTATAAACTGCTTTTAAAATATAATATTTAAGTTTCTATCGTTTATCAAAAATAGTTATTATTACAATTATTACCGTTATGAATAATCGAGTATATATTTTAGACGTTTAACGAGAAATCTTCAAACCCCAATTCGAAACCCTAGAATTCTAAATTACCTTAGATTCTTATTGTTCCTAGTCTAGTTATCTATACAATATGTTTTACTTAGTTAGAATTGTTAATTTACTTAGTTAGAATTGTTAATTGTCTTACACTTACAGTGTTACACTTACACTTACACATACACTTACAGTGTTACAGTGTTACACTTACAGTGTTACACTTATAGTGTTACAGTGTTACACTTACAGTGTTACAGTGTTACACTTACAGTGTTACAGTGTTACAGTGTTACACTTACAGTGTTACAGTGTTACACTTATAGTGTTACAGTGTTACACTTACAGTGTTACAGTGTTACACTTACAGTGTTACAGTGTTACACTTACAGTGTTACACTTACACTTACAGTGTTACACTTACAGTGTTACAGTGTTACAGTGTTACAGTGTTACAGTGTTACACTTACAGTGTTACACTTACAGTGTTACACTTACAATGTTACACTTACACTTATAGTGTTACACTTACAGTGTTACACTTACAGTGTTACACTTACACTTACAGTGTTACACTTACACTTACAGTGTTACAGTGTTACACTTACAGTGTTACAGTGTTACACTTACAGTGTTACACTTACAGTGTTACACTTACAGTGTTACACTTACAGTGTTACACTTACAGTGTTACACTTACAGTGTTACAGTGTTACACTTACAGTGTTACAGTGTTACACTTACAGTGTTACAAGTTGCTATACTATGGTACAATTTGCTATACTATGTTGTCATGCCATGTCCCTAGTTGCTAAATAATTATTGATAATTTAAATATCGTGACGGTTACGTGACAATTGCTTGAAATGTTATCTTTAATTAATACATGAGCTGGTTCCTCATGATAAATGGCTACAAGTTATATTACAATGATGGTTTACAATGTTTGTGCAGGGGGTCATGGTTGAGAAAATGATATGAAATAGTTATCGCATGTAAGATTACGCAGCATATTATGATGATCTCGGATTTCTACATTATTATGTATCAATTTGTGGTTTACTCACTAGCTTTAAATAGCTATATTTATTTTCACATATTTCAGGTGATTATTAATATTATTTTGCTGTTTTTGCCAAGACATAGGATTGCATTGGACTTAGTTAAATTAATTAGGACAATTGCATTTATTGTTTCGGTTTTATTACTTTTGTCGTTTCCATTTAAGACTCATGTTTCAAACTTCTTATAACTTTATCAAACTTAAAAAATAATTACTATGTGTTTTGTTTACTATTGATATCCAATTCGTATGACAACCCGGTGTTTCCGCCACCGGGTGGGGTGTCACAGTTAGAAGAGACTAAAGATCCTTGGATACTCTACACCGATGGAGCATTAAATGTTAGAGGAACATGTCTTGGCATACTACTAAAATTGCCACAGGGGGACATTATACCACAATCTATAGCTTGTGAATTCCAAGCTACTAATAATGAAGCTGAATACGAAGCCTTAATAGCAGGATTGCAATTAGCCCAACATATGAAAATTCGATATCTTCAAGTATATGTTGATTCCTTATTGATAACTAATCACTTTAAATATCTCGAAATACTTAAAATCCTAGCAGAATATTTCGATGCTTTTAGTATAACACAGGTACCAAGAGAAGAAAATGCAGGGGCATATTCTTTAGCAAATTTAGCATCATCATTGAAGATTCCGGAAAATCTGAAGATTCCTATTATTCATATCCTTCATCTAGCTATTGACGAAAGTAGGATAATGGAGATTGATTCAGGAAACCAGCTTATGGATCCCATATCCTCTCAAGCACCACAAGAATCCTGGATCCAACCGATTAGGAAATACATTGAAGAAGGAGAAATTCCAATTGGAGAAAATCCTAAAGCCTTCAGAATCAAGGTATCTCCATTTTTTAAATTAAATAAAATATTATAAAGGAAATCTCTTGCAGGTCCATATGTAAGATGCATCGAGGAGCCTGAAGTTCAAGAAGTCCTAAAGGATTTCCATGAAGGAGACTGTGGGAACCACACTGGTGGCATATCACTATTTTCAAGGATCCTTAGAACATGATATTTTTGGCCTACCATGAAAAATGATGCTATGAGCTACTCGAAGAAGTGTGATGCTTGTCAAAGGCATAGTAACATCCTTGATCAACCTGCAGAACCCCTGTATCCTATTATATCCTCATGGCCATTCATAAAATGGGGCATGGACATAGTAGGCAATCTATCAAAAGCATCAGGGGGGAAAAGTATTCATGCTTGCAATGACTGATTACTTTTCTAAATGGATAGAAGCAGAATCATTTGCCCAAGTCAAGGAAAGGGAGGTAATATCTTTCATTAAAAGAAATATTATGACTAGATTTGGTATCCCTTCGGAAATAATATGTTACAATGATTCCCAGTTTATCGGGAAGAGAACCACTAACTTTTGTGACAGCTGGGGCATCAAAATGATTACATCCACTCTAGTTCATCCTCAAGACAATGGTCAAGCAGAGTCCAGCAACAAGATTATCATCAAAAATCTGAAAAAGAAGTTAGGATCCAAGAAAGGGAAATGGGCTGAAGAATTGACATATGTTTTATGGGCTAATAGGACAACTCCAAAGAATGCCACGGGTCAAACACCATTTTCATTGGTCTTCGGAACAGAAGCTGTTATCCCAACAGAAATGGTGGTTCCTACAGCCAGAGTGAGCATCCGTGATCCTCAACAAAATGAAGAATCCTTTATACAAGATCTAGAAACTGTTGATGAACTTAGAGACTTAGCAAAAATCAGAATGGCTGCTTATCAACAAAGGGTAGCTGGAGCGTACAACAAAAATATAAGGATAAGAAGATTCCTAGAAGGCGACATGGTGCTAAGGAAAGCTTTCCAGAATACAACCAACCCAGCTGATGGCAAACTGGCACCAAATGGGAAGGTCCATATCTTATAGAAGCAGAAGCTGGAAAAGAGGCACATAAATTATTAAGGATGGAAGGAATACCACTACCAAGAGCCTGGGATGAAATATATCTGAAAAAGTAGTTCATGTAATAAGGATATAGGATCATCTATGGATTAAGGATCCTAAGTTCGGTATCATCATACCCTTTCAATTATTTTTTTTCCTTATTGAACCTATTACATAAGCAAGGATGTAATGCTTTTTAACATCCAATTTCATTAAATTTCAAAGTTTTGCAGAAAGCTTAAGTGAAAATTATAGAAATTGGCCATCTCTCTCCTAAGTTTAAGGTATCCTATACCTTCTAAGGTTTAAAAGGTTTTCACATTTTTCTAAGATCGCCAGTTGCGCACATTATCCACATATGATTCAAGGCAATAGGACTAGTGCACTATATGTGGCTGACAATTTCATTGTTGTTGGTCATATGTTGGATCCTTAAGTTTACGATAGACGTACCATACCTCCGTTATCCTAAGGTTTCTAAAGTTTTCACGTTAGCTAAGGTTTTGGCATTTTTCAATGTCACTTACGATTGGGCAAGACCCGGGAAGGACATAAATCCCCGCTTAGTCCTTGTCGCCCGTTACATATTGGGCCTTGTTACGAGAAGAGACCTGAAAGGGGAATGATGCCAAACTAGTCTATCTGGGATGTCAGAATCTAGATAGATATATTACAAAATAGATTGAGCCTCTGTGGATAAGCCAGGCAGAACTAAGGTAGAAAAATCAGCAAATTGATTTCTCTAAAAGTAGTATTAAGATCCACATTCTGCACAAAAAAAGGTCTAAGTTGCAGGACATATTCGTTGGATTATATCAATGCTTGAAGATCCAGCTATTCACCAGGATCCTGTATCCTAAATTTATAGATAATATATTCCACGCAAGTGTCCTGAAAGGTGTAATCCTAAAGAGGGTTTTCTGGTATGACTTCTATTTTATCTAATTACGTTTTCAAAATCTTGTTTTTAGAAGGATTTTGAACAATTAACAAAACTAACTTATGATATGTACTATGATATGCCAAACATAATTTTGTGCAATAGACACCAGAATATTAAAGTTATATTAAGCAAACTTATTTAACCAAAGTCAAAAGATTAGATTACCTACCATAATAATGCATGACCCAGGCTTCACCAGCAAAATATGGACCATCCACCTGGGCTAGCAATTGTTTTGCTACTTGTTCATGACTTGCAAGAATTGTTGGTCCATAATGATCGTTATTTCAGTGCTATGTTGACTTGTTTAACACAAAATGACCAAAGCTTGAAGAACAAAAAGTATAATATCCAAACAAACCCAATAACAAGATTACACAACACAATTGAGGTATATAAGCTACAAAGATAAGTAGAATATGCTCCTAGCACCTCCGATACTCACACAAACACAATAGAATTGCTGTGATTTTGTTTACATGTGTAACCTCCCAATTCTTGGCTATGTTTCAAGCAAGTTCAACCCTAATCAAACTAATCTATATATAGATCAGCTACAGATTCGCTGATAGATTCGCTGGGCTTATCCGCGAATCTATCGAGCGAGCTATAGCTTCGCCGGGCACAAACAGGTTCGCCCGACGACAAAACTGATCTATAGACTACGACTAATCTAGACCTCCGGGCGAATCTATAGATTCGCCCGTAGGTTCGCTAGATACAAAAACAACAAAATACATACAAAATATATAACACCGACAAGCCGGTGAGTCCAACCTACACATGACTATCAATACTCCCCCTAGGTTGGACCTCACCTGGGGAAGTCTTCTATTTAAGCTCCGTCTTCTTTGGCTTCATAGTTGCTCAATGAAAGCTCCAGCCTTTGATTCATCAATTTCTGCTTCGGTGACATCTGTATCAGGCAAAATAGTAGCAGTAATCTCCGCCTGAATATCTTTAGTTAGTTCCTCACCTATTACATTCCATTCAATTTTGGCCCAAAAATAAAACTTATAAAGATCCGACCCTTTTTTTCGCTAGGTTCGCCCAAATAGGTTCGCTCAGCAGCAGCAACAGATTCGCTCGGCAGCAACAAATTCGCTCGGCCGCAGAAATAGATTCGCCCGACAGGTTCGCTTGTACAGAACGAAGACTTGTGCCCAAATGAGATTAGCAGCAAGTTCGCTTGCACAATGAGCCAATCAGGTGAACTTTCGTTCAATGATATGTCAGATTCGCTCGCCACAACACAAACCAACAGAACAAAAATTTGAATTAGGTTCGCTGGATGAACAGACAGTTTCGCTGGTTGAACAAATAGATTCGCTGGTAGCTCAACCACCCTGCAACAGTACGGAAACAGCTCGAAAACCTTCAAAACTTGACCATTTGCATATACGTTTGTTTTAAAAGCTTCCTATGACCAAATACGACAAACCCCAAGCATATTCCAACTCAAAAACACAACAAACAGTCCCGAAATGAACCAAGTAGTGTTTTGACCCAAAAACTTCAAAATCAACACAAGAATCACTAGAATCAAACAATCAAGAGCACTAAGGCTCTGATACCATATTGTTGGTCCATAATGATCGTTATTTCAGTGCTATGTTGACTTGTTTAACACAAAATGACCAAAGCTTGAAGAACAAAAAGTATAATATCCAAACAAACCCAATAACAAGATTACACAACACAAATGAGGTATATAAGCTACAAAGATAAGTAGAGTATGCTCCTAGCACCTCCGATACTCACACAAACACAATAGAATTGCTGTGATTTTGTTTACATGTGTAACCTCCCAATTCTTGGCTATGTTTCAAGCAAGTTCAACCCTAATCAAACTAATCTATATATAGATCAGCTACAGATTCGCTGATAGATTCGCTGGGCTTATCCGCGAATCTATCGAGCGAGCTATAGCTTCGCCGGGCACAAACAGGTTCGCCCGACGACAAAACTGATCTATAGACTACGACTAATCTAGACCTCCGGGCGAATCTATAGATTCGCCCGTAGGTTCGCTAGATACAAAAACAACAAAATACATACAAAATATATAACACCGACAAGCCGGTGAGTCCAACCTACACATGACTATCAAGAATTAGAAGACTTAAGATGACAAAGGCTTCATCCCCAAACAGAGGATCCCTCCACCTTTGCCATCCAAAATATGTTCTAAGGATCCATGATCCTAAATCCTAATATCTATTGTTCAGAACTTACAACCATATCGAAGATTAATAAAAGTTTCACATAAAAAGTGGGCTTAAAATTTCATCACGTCTTCATCGCCCACATCAACCTGCTCTTCCTCTTCTTTCCCTTTGCCCTTCTGATCCTAACCTGCTGCAACCTCCTCCACTGTCTCTTCCTCACCCAGTTCCATCTGAACTTGCTCCCACTTAGCCCCATTCCAGCCAGATTTGTCAAACTCAAAATCACCAGCTTCCTTAGTCATCTTGATCCTAGCCTGAATGACTGACTTTGCAGCCCAGATCTTATCCTGGTGAGCTGTAGCCTGAATCCCCTCTTGCAGCCTCTTCTCAACACCCTGCAAATCCTCCTCTAAAGCCTTCTTTTCCTTCAGCAGATGAGCAATGGTTTTATCCTTGGAAGCCATAGCAGTCATGAGTTCAGAAAGAGTCTCCTTTTGCTTTTAGAAGTTCTTACTGTAGGATGCTTTTAGCAGTGCAAGACCTTGAGTACTTGTTAACAATAAAAACATCCATTAGTCTATTCTAATCAATTATCAAAGCATTTTTCTATTTTAGGATTAAGGATACTTACATCAGTGATCATCTCATGAAAGTGTTTCTCGGTACTTTCAAAGTCATCCTCAAATTCGGGACCTTTCTTTCTCTTATGAGCAACACTTTTGGAACGCGTTGAACTGCTCTGGGGGCAGGAGGAGTTGAGGCAATTTCCTTTTTTTTGGCAGAATGAAAATCTAGCATCCTATCAACATCATCAATGGGAAACATGGATGGAGAAGAATTCTGAGCACCTAATCAACAATCAAGCGGATAAGTACTCATTTAAATAATCTGAACTTATCTTACCCATTATTCACTTAATTGACATGGTGAAAGAGGAAGAGTATGATACTTCGTCCGCTGTTCCTTTGTTCTTAAAGCTTCGAATGTTTGGATCTAGCGCGAGAAAGGCTTGGGCCTTGAGATCAACGGTTGGAGCTCGGCACAATTTTGTAAAATTGGTAACTACAGACAAATCGTGTTGTTAGAAGTGGAACATACATTAAAGAATAAAACAAGTTAAAGAATCCTATTTCCTACCCTTCAAAGCCCATGTGACTGGAAGATCCATATCACCAGGGATAGAATTTCTTCGAACGAAGAAGAACTGATTTTTCCAAAGCGGATCAATTTGAGTTGTTTTTAAAACAGGAACGACTTGATGGGGTTTTGACTTCAACAATAATTGATGAGAACCATGAGTAACCAAGTTATATAGAAAGGAAAGTTCAGCCACAGTGAACGGTATATTTCTTTTGTAATAATCACTTCGATGGTAAGCAAAGTTCGTCATATCATAGGCATTGCCTGAATATAGCTTAAGCCAGTTATCGCAAAGAAATCACTGGTGAATTTAGGAAATGGGTATGTATAACCGATTCGAAAGGGAAAAGCAGGGAAACAAACCCATTCAGTGGAAACAGAATTGTTGAGGGCTGAAGGATCAAAAGGACGAAACACTGTTCTTGGGGGAAATCGACTAGCAAGAGCACTGATTTCGGAATCGCTGAACTTACAGGTTTCTTTTGAGGGTTCTTTAAAAGCCCTTGGGATTGAAGAATTAGGGAATCAGTTGAATAACCACTACCAGAAGAACTAAGGCTCGATTCACTACTCATGATCGTCTTGTTGGAAAGAAAATGACTCGATCAAGCAAAAAATCAAAAGACTAAGCTGAGAAATCGTACCTTGAGTTGCAATCACCAAGGTTATGGAAGAGGATTTTGAAATTGTGATTCTTGATAAGGATGATTAGGTTTTAAAACCCTAGAGAAATGGAACGGTTCTATTCTGATGATTATGCACGTCCCATCTACAATTATTCTTGATTTAAATAGAGGCAAATATGCCAGTTGTCTAACTCAACCGTCATATTTAGGGGAAATTGTTGGGGCTCGAAATTTAGATAACAAGGATGCAGTATCCTCATTACGCTGAAACCAGTATCCTTGGCGTTAGAAGGATTGAGGATCCTTAATGCTTATAATTGTCGAATAACTAGCTATTATCTTACGCGTGTCTTAGATATTTCCAATGCAGGTAACGTTATCAAGACTCAGTCCACCACTGACTTCGCTCAAAAACTTGGTGTGCGTGAAAGTATATATATTTTTTTAATAAAGATTTATCACACAAATTTAGTTTTAAAAGGGGTTTTCACCTAAAAATACTAAATCACACACTTGAAAGGCAAGTGTACCTATCGGCTAGTAATATAGTAAAAATGGGAAGAACCGGATATCAATCCGTGGACACGTTAGCTCTCGATACTAAATGTTTGTTAATGTTTGTCCGAATAAAGAGCGAATTTTGGGTTTTTCTTAAACTAGCATACAAGGAAAATATTAAACTAAGAGAATTTTAACTAGAGGAATAAAACTATGGAATTAAGATTGATAGGTTCAATTGGATCGATATCGCTCAAATGATCAGAATGATTAGTACAAACAAAACAGTTCAATCAGCAACACAATTCATTACTTAATAATTCTCTTTGTATTGATGATCAAAGCAAATATTGTAGTACAAAATGCAGGAGAATGTAATCACACACACTTAGTTCTCTCTCTAACGTGAATATGTGATCTAGACTCTCTCACTAACATTCTCTTACTACATGCTTTATGCAACAATACATTTTAGGGAAAATACAAAATAAACCCTAAACTATACAAAATGTATAAAACAAAGTACAAAGTAAATCTTAAACTGGAAATAGCCCTAACAGTACTCCCCCTAAGATTTAACTTTGGACTTCAAAATTCTTCAAACAGTTTCATCTTTTGCTTTTTCAGCTCCAAACTCTCACCAATCTTCAGACTCTTCTTTAACATCCAGCAACTCTTTTCCTTTGTATTCTTCTTGTTCTTTTAACACTTCCTCGATGCATGACTTGAACTTCTCTGCGATCTTTGCTTGTCTTGGCTTTGACTCGTTTGTAAGGATGGCAAAGTCATTCATGCGTCTCAGAGAATCAAGAGTCAAACCTGCAAAATCAATATTAGCATAAAATTCATATGGAAATTCTCGCCCTTTGACTTGCACTTCTAGTGTACCCTTCGCAGTCACACGCATAAACTCTATCTCTGAAATATCAACCTTCACAAGGTTAGCATTGAGTAATGCCTTCCTTAGACGAATTTTCTCTGACGCAGCTGCAATCACCTCAATCATCACCATAAACAAATTTCGATCAGCTTCAACAACTTTATCTTTGCACTTCTCCATTCTGTAACTTCGCAAATGATCGATGTAGGATGGATGTAACAATTTCAGCTCGAATGTACTGAATAATGTGATCATATCCTTATCCCAGTCATCCAAATTTCGTACCAATTTCAGCTCAAAAGTTTCCTGATTGTAGAAAAACTTAAGAATTGGTTTTGTCGCTTGAGTGCCATCGATCACTTTCAACCTTGGATCAGTCACTTTATCAAAGTATTCATCAAAAACTCTTCTAAATACATGTCACGCACCACCAACTTCTTTTGTTTCCTCGTTTTCTTTGACTGAACATAAGCACTATCTTCTTGTTGTCCTCTAAACTCCAAGTACTTCGGTAAACGGCTTATTCCAGCATCAACAGGGGCGGATCTACATGTGGTTTAGGGGTAGCCCGGGCTACGGCTCAAATTTTGCCGCGTAATGTAATTTTTATTCTATTTTTTTTCATTTTATATACATGATACCCCTGAGCAATTATAAGGATACCCCTGAGTTTGGGTTGAGAAGAAACATATTTGAGATGAAAAGAAAATGATAAATGAAATAATCAAAGATTTTCAATCGTCGGCGGCTAACTCTCTGCGTAAGAATGAAAGATGGAAGAAGTCAAGAAGATGACCTAAGTTATATTAATATTTAGGTATATTTGGGCTTTTTTTAAACAAACTATAGCCCACTAAACTTTAAAAGTCCAAACTTCTTTACTTCTTTCGTGCATAGAATATAAATATGACAAAAATCAATATTTTTCAATAAAGCAACTTTAATCATTTATGTACTTTGGCTTAATGAGAATAAAATTCCTTCTTATTTTATTTGTTTTTAAAATTTATGGATTATCAGTTCAGTTAGTTAATTGTGTTTTTCTAGTTTTTAATAAACGTTTTAATTTACACTTATATCATTCTATAAAAAAATAAATAGTTATTTATCAAATCCTTTAAATACCAAAGTACTATTTAAAGAACTCGGCAATCATTCTTGTGTTTATATGTAATACAATGACGTTTTTGTCATTGGCAAACACAAGCTTATGAACGTACAAAATTACGGACAGGGTCCATGTAACATTTCTTGGTTCCGTCATTAAACTACTGGTATTGCTAATTATATGTGACAAAATGATGATTATCATGATAAAATAAGATGTTTTGATAAAAAATGATTTGATGTATCTATAGTTAGAGTGCAATGTTAATGTAGACGAATTTTATTTTATTATTGTACGAATATATAGCAAAAAATATATTCATTAGTTTATGAATGTGAGGCAAAAAAAATCGGGGATACCCCTGACTTTTAGTGCTAGCTCCGCCACTGAGCATCAAGTATCATCGCACATTTGTCACCACGCTCAGCATGCGTGTGATTGATCAATCTTAGCTTGTGCAACTCCTTCAAATCTTGCACTTCCAACTTGAAAATACTAGAGTAATAATGGTAAACATCGCATAAACCATTAACTCTTTTGATCAAAAATGCATCAAAAACTTCGTCATATTTCCATGCAATGATTTTCACCTTCTTGGACTTTTCCGGTACGATCATAGAATCAAGTAGTTCAGTAACGGACTGTCCTTTACTCAGCAGTGATCTCACAACATCACCTGCTGTGGCAGATTTATGCCATGATTCTCGTACGTCCATAGGAATATTGTATGACTTGACCTCACATGGAAACATATCAATCAACTCTTGTCTCTTCTTGTGCGCATCTTCTGGTAAAGCCATCACCGTTATTTCTTTGGGTTCGAGCACTTTGAATCTTTTAGTCAGCTCATAATATTGTGGGTTGTTGTAATCCAGATAAAACATTCGATTGTACATCTTCTCAGTCTTCATAAAACTTACTACAATCTTCTTCAGCGATTCATGTTTCAGTTTCTTCAATGTTCTATATGGATAGTTCCTCGAACTCAACCATTCTCGCATGTTTCTGCTAGACATTTCTTCTGGATTTTGATGATAAAGCTCTGTTGAAGGTAAATCATCAATATTCAGGCTTTCTTGGAGTGGTGTCCACTCACCCATCTCAACAACAAATTCATTCTCATCGGCAGTTGCCTTATCTTGTGCAGTCAAACATTTCTCATATTCTTCATTGATTTGACTCACTGTCAGCCCATTCAGATATACTGGATTGTACTTCATCTTTTCTAGATAAGCAAAACGTTCAGGCAAATCAGCTGGTATCTCATCATCAAGATTAGGTTCAGGCTCAACCTCAGGTTCAGACTCTGTGAAATCTATATCATCCAGATCATCTAGTGCCTCAATCATTGGTGCAGTTTTAGTTTGAACCGGCTCAAACTGAAATGCTTCTTCAGTCACAGTTTCTGGCGCATTCTCAACAACTTCAACTACTTCAGGCACTTCAGTTACTACTACAGATTCAGATTGAATCGGCTCAATCTGAACTGTTTTATCAGTTTCAGCTTCTTTCACAGTTTCATCCACCTTCGCCATTTCAGCCACCTCAGTTTCAGATTCAGATTGAATCGGCTCAATCTGAATTTCTTCTATTCTTGCCTTTTTAGTACAACCTTCTTCACCAGTAATCTCAGGCACTGCATCTAACTTTCTTTTTCCCTCAGCTTTGTCAGGATTGACAGAATCAGCAGCTTCATCGGGAATAGTAATTGGTGACTCAATCCTTATGCCCACATTCTTCGTACCACGTGCTCTAGTATAATAAACTTTGGCTTCTTGAGTAGGCTCAGCCACTTCCATTACATCATCCGAAAAATCTCTATCTGATGTAGAACCAGACTTCTTTGATCTGGTTTCTTCTAACCATTTTTCTAACATCTCCTTCTCAGCATCAAGAGTATTGCATTCCGCTTTTAACTCTTTATAGTCATCTTTCAAATTTTCATGCTCATCCTTCAACATTTCATAATCAGCCTTCAACTTCACATAATCAGCTTCTAATGCTTTGAATGCTTCAAGGTTCTGATTATGAGTGGCCCAAAACTCTTCTAATCTCTTCTTCTTCCTTTCATTTGATGCTTTCAACTGTTCATTAGCATCCAAGAGTTTTGCTACCATCTCTTCCAACTCAGCAATTTTCACTTTATCTTTATTCACATTAACACTTGAATCAACTTTTGGTGAAGACTCCAAAGGTTGTTCAATGTTTTCAGCAGCTTTGGGGGATGTGGCAATATCAGTAGTGACAGGAACACTTACACCAGCATTAGTTTCATCGTCAGTCTGTGCCACAAACTCTACTTCTGCTTCAACTTCTTTAGCAATCTGTACAATGTCCACCATCTGTTCAGGCACATCTACACATTCTAACACACTTGGCTCCTCGATCAACATAGGCTCAATTACAGTTTTAGATCTTCGAGATCTATTATATTGAACTGTAATATTCCTAGGAGCTTCAACAACAACTTCTTCTGCAACACCAACAACCTCAACAGGTTCTTCAATCATCAGTGGTTCTGTTTCAACAGTTTCGGCCTCCTAAGGAACTGATTCAGCACTTTCTTCTTCCAACCTATCCTCATTTTCACCATTACCATCATCACCATTATCATCATCACTATCATCATCACTATCATCTTCTTCTTCATTCTCATCATTCTCAGACTCATTTTCCTCTTCTGGATGTCGAGCAAAATACTCATCATCAGCTAATAAGTTATCAGGCACCTCATCAACTAGGTCCTGTGGATTCACTATCTCTCCATGTGATATGTGATGGTATACAATCTCAATATCCTCCACATTATTTGCTATATCCCGCATATAGTCAAATAACTCAACACTTGCAACATTCCCTATACTCATCTTTCGATATGATAGATCATTCATATCCTCAGTATATAATATTCCTCCAACAACTCCTTCTTCTCTGATAATAGGATAGGCAACATTAATCATCAATTGCAAGAATCTCGGATACATGAGAAACTTGAATCTTTTGCCTTTCACCAAATTGAATACAAAACCATTCATAATCCATTTCGACATATTGAATGGTTTGTTCTCTGCAATAGCTACGATGGGGGATGCAATGTCAGAAGGGAAGTTATCAAACCCAGCACTCCTTCTGGACATGCACTGCTGAATCACATAACATAGCAGCTTCCACTTCTTCCCCAATCTAGCTCTAACAAACTGTGACTTTGGAAATACGGGAGGATGACCCATATTCACAAAACACGCTTGACATTCAGCAACTGTTAGCTCATCATTTGCTCCAATCTCATCATCATCAATCCTCAATGCTGTTCTGATAGCTTCTTCAAAAACAGTCAACTCTAAATCTCTTGTGATGTTTCCTCTAACAACAGTCACTCCAGTCTCATCAGTCACAACCTCAGCTGTTCTCCAAAAACTTTTGATCAGTCTTGCATATATGACAGGCTTAGCACACATAGCATAGACATACTTGGTTCTCTTGATAAATCACATCATATCTCTATAACCCTCTGTTTCTGGTATAGATTCATCCAGACAAGCAACTAGATTGTGCTTAGGCTCAAACTTCAAATTCTCCATCTGTTTAAAACAAAAACAAGACAAATGTGTTAAATTCTGCATTAATAAATTACAAATTTGCATAAGTGTTTGAACAAAAAGTTATAAAAGTAAAACATTCACATAATCATTTTAACTCCTAAATTGATCTAACAATCTGATTTTCATCATTTTGATCAAAACAACTTTGGATTTTAATGATCATACAACATTTCACAATTAATCAGTTTAACACTTAAGAACACAAATTTGACATTTGTATGATGTAGTTGTTTATCATGTTTAAGCTCAGTTTTAACAATGATTTGTCAGTTTTAACACATATTTTATCAATTTGAAATTAACACTTAAGAACTTTCAACAGGTCATCAATGGCGGTTCGACAGTTATGGACAATTTTGGTTGATTCTGTTGATTTTAAGGAATTTTGATGCAAATTAATGATTGATTGTTGATAATCGACAGTTTTTACACATAAAACAACATTCAATTTCAGTTTTAACACGCAAAATCAAAGTGTCGATTCAGTGATCAAAGTACTGTTCATCATCATTTTTCGTTTTAACGATCGATTTGCAGGTTAATCAAGGTCGAATCACTTAAATATACCTTATTCAATCAATCAAACTTGTTACAGATCAAACGATTGAATATGATAATCAACGATTTATGTGCAGGGGATTTGCTTGAAAGTGTGAGTGAAAAAATGATAAGTGTTTGTGAAGAGGCGGGTTTTTATATGATTGAAAAATTTAGGTCAAACTTATGGGACGGGTAAACAATTTGGGACGGGTAAACATTAAAAGCCCAATAAGCCTTGACGGGTCATGCACTGTTGAGACGTGTCATGTACTGTTGGGACGGGTCAAGTACTTGAGACAAGTCACAACATGGGACGGGTCAACCTAAAACATGTAAAAACACTTGGACGGGTCATGCACTGTAGAGACGGGTAAAGCACTGTAGAGACGGGTAAAGGTTAGGAACAACTACACCTGTTTTGGTTTTACCCATCACCCGGCTGCATAGTAGTCTTCTTTATCACCCGGCTTGCACAATGACCTTATGTTCATTACCCGGCTGCATAGTGATCTTCTTCATCACCCGACTTGCTTTTCTTCATCACCCGGCAACACAGTTGTTATACTTTTACTCGGCTACACAGTGTTATTCACTTACACGGCAAGATAAAGACTTCTTTCTTTTACCCGGCTGTACAGTGTCAACACTTCATTACCCGGCTGTATAGTAACACAACTTGTCACCCGACATATATCAATGACTTCTTTACCCGGCATAAATTTGACATGTTCATTGCCCGGCCATACAGTAGTCATAATATCTTCACCCGGCTGTCTTCTTTCACATAATCACCCGGCTCATATCAGACACAACAACTTTACCCGGCTGAACAGTGTCTTCATTACCCGGCTAAACAGTTGTTTCTGATATCTTCACTCGGCGAACAAACACTTTGACAATTTTCTTCTTTTTCCGTCTGTTGACTTTTCAACTGCATTTATTGCACCTGCAAACATTCTTGACATATTAATTAGACAAGACATCCTTGTTAGGGTTTGCCACATTAATAATCAACAACATTAAACATGCAACAAATTTAATTTTCATAAATCCCTTTTTCTTTTTCTTTGATTTTTCTTGTAAAAATGTTTTCGCACAACCAAAATTTCTATATCCCGAAGCAATTTCTTAAAAACAAATCACAAGACCTTGGGTTTGTTTTTAACACATCCAATACCTTTGCTTTTCATACCACATAATCTTGTTCATTCAAAACACACTTATTCAAAAAATATTTTTGGATTTTTGTAAATAATTTTTCTTCTTCACTTATTCTCCCCTAAACTTGAAATTTCTTGAAATTTTTAAGTTTAACAAGGATGTCGATGTGTCAATAAAGATTCCATATGCCTGCACACACAAAGCACACACATTAAAATAAAGACATATGCAATGCAATGAATCAAAATATCGCAGTGAGATCATACCACACATTATCTGAACATGTTTTGCAAGTTTTGAATAGACATTTGACTTATGTTTGATTGAGTGATGATATGAAAACATACCAATTAGCTCGAATTGACACACTTACTTTTTCAGTATCATGATGAGATTAAGGTTCGATTAAAATGACTTATGTGACCCACATGTATACATATGTCAACACATTTCCTTATCAACCACTACCTGAATGCATATTGCACAGAACCTGGTCACTTACAATCATAAACAGTGCGAAATCTGGGTTCTATTCGGATTTGGTCCACTTTGGGACTTCTTTTGATTCCATTTTGGAATTTAATTTCCTATCGTTCCCCTTGGAAATCTTCTGAATTCCTTTTTGGAATTTTTTGTTTGGTGATGGTCCACATTTGGGACTCTTTTTGTTCCAACTTTGGGAATCTTTTGCTGCACCTTGAAGCTCAAAAGAGACTTCGTGTGAGACTTCAGGTCTGTGGATACCACAACAGAGAAGCTCACGATGCGGTTCATCACACTAAATAGACTGCATCGTTACCCGATCATGCTCAACTATCATCACAAGCAATGCATCAAAAGATATATATCTAGACATGTATAGCAATGGAACTTAACACAGAGATCATTGAATTTAGATTTGTCAACAATGAACTTACTTTTTCAGTCTAATTGCCTGAGCTGTCTCGCACATCAATTAACATTCATCAGTCTTTATTTAAAAATGATGAAACAAATAATGTCTAGTGTACTATCATTTCTCACTTTTTGCAATATAGATTCTTATGACATGATATTTTTTTTTCTTTTTGTTCTTATATTTTGTTTTTGCTTTTCTTTTTCTTTTTCATGCACACACACACAATGCTAAACAAATAAGAAATAAAAGACAAAGGAATCAATACATGACATCGACTTATTATATTTTTGACTTTTATATTTTCTGATTTTTGTTTGATTTTTAAAAATTAGAATTAATCATGGTTGATCAACCCTATGGATTGAATTAAGACTTCAAACCGTCCTGACAAAAAGGATTTTGTGAAAAGATCTGCCAGTTGTTTGTCGGTATGAACTTTAATCAAAATTATTAAACCTTTTTCAGAGTTGTCTCTGAGAAAGTGATATCGAATTTCGATATGTTTGGTTTTTGAGTGTTGAACAGGATTAGCAGTAATGAACATAGCAACAGTATTGTCTATGTAAATAGGAGTTTTGAGAAAGTTAAACCCGTAGTCAAGCAATTGGTTTTGTAACCACAAAACTTGAGAACATCCTGCAGATGCAGTGATATACTCTGCTTCAGCTGTGGATACAGAAATGTTGGTCTGCTTTTTGCATAAGGATACCATAACCCGAGATTCGGTTTCCCTTTAAGGTATCTGAAATTACGTTTAACAGCAACCAGGTGCGACTCTTTTGGATCAGACTGATATCTTGCGCACACACATACATCATACATAATGTCTGGCCTTGATGCAGTAAGATACATCAGTGAACCAATCATTGATCTGTACAGTGTTTGATCAACAGATTTGCCTTTTGGATTCGGCTGTATCTTGCAATTCACATCAGATGGTGTTCGAATAGTCTGACAATCCTGCATCTTGAACTTTTTCAGCAACTTCTCAACAAACTTTGATTGGTTGATAAAAATTCCGTCTGCTGATTGTTTTACTTGCAATCCGAGAAAGAAATTAATCTCCCCCATCGAACTCATCTGAAATCTTGACTTCATGATTTCTTCAAACTCTTTGCACATGGACGTACTGGTTGATCCAAAGATGATATCATTCACATACACTTGAACCCATAAAAGATCTTCATTTTCCCGCTTCATAAACAAAGTTGGATCAATCTGACCTCTTGTAAACCCATGTTCTAGCAAATGTTTTGATAACGTCTCGTACCAAATCCTTGGAGCTTGATGTAGACCATATAAAGCTTTGCTCAATTTGTATACACGATGTGGATAATCAGGATCTTCAAAACCCGAAGGTTGTCTGACATATACATCATCGGTAATTGGTCCATACAGAAAAGCGCCTTTAACGTCCATTTGGAACACTTTGAACTTCATGAAAGAGGCATACGCTAGAAAAACGCGAATAGCTTCAAGTCGAGCGACCAGAGCAAACACTTCTTCATAGTCAATACCTTCTTCTTGAAAGTAACCTTGTGCAATTAGTCTCACTTTATTTCTCACAATAATGCCACGTTCATCTGGCTTGTTCTTGTACAACCATCTTGTACCAATCGCATTTTCTCCTTCAGGTAAGTCCACTAATTTCCAAACCTCTTGTTTGCGAAATTGAAGTAACTCCTCTTGCATGGCTTCAATCCAACTGTTATCTTGTAACGCCCCTGAAATGTTCTTTGGTACCACTTGAGAAAGAAAACATGAATAAAGACAAACGTTTGCTTGCTCAGTTTGACTTCTTGTAGTTCTCTGATTCAACGGCCCAATAATCTGAGAGACAGGATGTTTCTTATGAATTCAATGAGTTGGTATAACATCACCTTGCACTTGACTCTCCAAATTAGACTGATTCAGATTTGGTAGATCTTGCAGAATTGTAGACACATGCGGAGTGAAATTAGGAACTTGTTCCGGTGAATTGATGAAGTAGTCAAACGATTCTGGAATAACTTCAACATTCGGATCTGATGATGGTTGATTTTGAACAGATCCACCATCATTAGGAGAATTTTGCGGATTAACATCATCACCAAGAATATTTGATTCTTGATCTTCTTGAGAACCAGAAGGACCCGGAGCTTGACTGGATACACCATGATCAGGATTATGAAAAGACATGAACGGATACTCAGAATTGAGATTGCCATCATCGTCATTGTCAGAATCATCAATAAAACATCCCAAGTCTCCTGATTCCTTTCTCGAGTTTCCTGAAAAATCAAACAAGTTAGAATTGAAAGATTTTGATAACGAATCTAAATCAAACAACCATTCGGGACCATGCGCCACTGACGGAAACGAATTTTCTAAAAACTTTACGTTAATAGTTTCAATAACAGTATTTGTTTTGCTATTAAAAACCCGATAAGCTTTAGAAACAGACGAGTAACCAAGGAAAAATCCATCGTCAGATTTTGACTCAAATTTCCCGAGATGATCATTTAAATTTAGAATCGATACAAGACAACCAAATGCTTTCAAGTAAGAAATATTTGGTTTTCTTCCAAACAGTAACTCATAAGATGTTTTATTTTTATCCTGAACCAATAATGTCATGTTTTGTACAAAACACGCAGTAGCAATAACTTCGTCCCAGAATGTGATAGGGATTTTGGCATCTGCGAGCATGGATCTTGCTGCTTCAATCAGTGTCCGATTTTTCCGTTCCGCAACCCCGTTTTGTTGAGGCGTTCTTGGAGCACTAAATTGTCTCACAATTCCTTTTTCTGCACAAAACAAATCAACATTAGCGTTCTTAAACTCTGTTCCATTATCACTTCTCAAGATTTTTACTTTACAATCTAACTGATTTTCAACTTTGACAATAAATTCTTTTAACAACTCAGCAGTTTCAGATTTAACATGCAAGAAATAAACCCAAGAAAATCTAGTGAAATCATCAATGATGACAAAACAATAAGACTTCTTTCCGATGCTTTGAACATTTGTTGGTCCGAAAAGATCCATATGTAGCATCTGCAAGGGTTTTGAAATGGAGTGTTCTTGCTTGGACTTAAAAGACATTCTGTGATGTTTTCCTTTCAAACATGCTGGACAGAGATCAGTTGTAGAGAACTTCTTCGATGGTATTCCCACAGCATGATTTCCAGTCACCAGTCGGTTCATGTTTCTGAAGTTTGAATGGCCCAACCGTCTATGCCAAAGCTGACTCTCATCATTTGAAGCATGCGCAATGAGACACGTAGTTTCGGTTTCAGCATCAATTTGCGACATATCAAGCTTGTATACATCACGATCTCTTGGAGCTTTAACCACCACCCATTCATTGTCAATCTTGAAACCTGGTTTGAGTATATAACAAAAAGAATCATCAAATAAAGTTGAATAAGATTTGTCACAAATTTGAGATACACTTAGCAAATTAAAGTTCAACTGTGCACAGTAGTTGACTTTATCAAAGCTAATGACCCCATTTGACACAGTTCCTTCTCCTGTTATTTTACCACCAGCATCTCCTCCAAATGCAACATGTGTACCATTCTTCAGCTTAAAGTCTTGAAGCAAGGCATGGTTTCCTGTCATATGCCGGCTACACCCACTATCAACAAACCATGAGTTAATAGGTCTTCTTGGGCGTACCTGCATTTCAACAATCACTTAGTTAGTTTGGTCAACCCAGGCCCACATGGTCTTGGGTTTTCCGAATCTATCTGTAACAGTAACTTGTTGATAATGAAGATTTTGAAAATTTGTTTCATTTGAGAGATTTGGTTGAAAACTGTTTCGCCCATTGGCTTGAATTGATTGCTTTCTTCTCAAAGCAATAAACCTTTCCTCTAACTTAGGATCAAGGTTATTTTCAAATTTCTGAATTCTTACCATCAAAGCTCTCGGTTTAAAACTGTTAACCTGCACATTTCTTGATAAAAAGTTATTAAAACTAGAATTGTTTCGATTGAAATTTCTAAAAACAGGAGAATGACTTTGATTATCATTTTGAAAACCAAATGATTGATTTCTTTGAAAATTTGGAAGCGGAGTCATTTCTCTTGATGAGTTTTTCCGAAAGAAACAATCCTTTGTGTCATGGTTTCTTCTTTCACAGATATCACAAAATTTGTTATAAAAACATTCCTCTGAAGAATGATTTCTTTTGTCACAGTAACTGCAGTACCTGTTAAAGAAACATTCAACAGTAACATGATTATAACGATCACAAATCTCACAATGTTTCTTGCTAATCCTAAAGAGCCGATTGTTAACTTTTGATGTTGAACCCACTCGTGATTCATTATCAGTTTTGTTCGGTTTTAGATTAACTTGATTCTTTTGTGGAGATTTTGATTGTGATTTTTCTTGCTTGGGAACTTGGTTCGTTTAAACTATCTTGTTTGGTTACCTTCTTTGGTTCAATTCTTTTATCATTGACAGCGGAAGACTTAGGACCTGAACCTGTTTTCAGACCAGAGTTAGATTTGATTTGAGAATTGATTGGTTTACCATAAGATCCGTTCAAATCAAAAGTTCCTGCAGACACAAACTTAATTGTTTTTCCTTTTGACACTTTCTACTTTACAGGTTTGACTTTGTCAGTTTTGACAATTTGAGCTTTAGTGTTGTCATTCGATTTTATGACACTTTTACCTTTCGAAGATTTTGTTTCAGATTGATTGACTTTCGATTTTAATTTATGCATTTTTGCATTCGAAACTTCAGCCTTTTTCACTTCTTGCTTCTTGATCAGTTGATTAGCAACCTTCGCTTTCTGTTCATTCTTCCACCTGATGTATTCAGGATCATTGTATCCCGAAAATTCAGCTTCTTCCTTCACCGTTTCTTCCTTCTTGGGATTCAGTTCAGGATATTCAACAAGTTGAATCAGAACAGGTTCTGATTTGTTACTAGCTTCATCATCAGCTTCATTTGTCACGACATCATCATCTTTCAAACTTTCAATCAACACTTCAGATCCTTCGGATTCGGATTTACTTCTTTGAATTTCTTTGAATTTTCGTTGATTTTCAAGTGAATGATCAAATTCATTGAAGTTTTCAGGTAAAGTTTGTGTGATTGAATTAGGCATTGGTTCATGAGTGAAACCCAATCCTAGTTTGGTTTTGTTACCTCTTTCACTTATAAGTTGTTTAACCATTGTTTTACAACTTTTCACCTTTGTTAATTCCACTTGCGTGACAGCATGAGCAACTTTTTCTTGTTCAAAGTTCTTTGTCATTTCTTCAAGTTGTTTTGTTACCAGTTCCAAATCTTTTAAGGTTTTGTTCCATGATTCTTTAAGTGACAATATCTTCTCATCAGAAATTTTGTGATCAATTTTAAGTTGTTCATGAATTTTCTCATGTTTGCTTAATTTATCACCAATTTCAAACGAATGAGTACGATAATGTTCTACTTGTTGAATGCATTGTTCAGAACACAACCTACCTCTAACATCATCAGGCAAAGGAACATAGTTAGGGGGTAAATCAGTACTAACCTTTGGTTGTTCGGTAGATGATGAAGACTCACTGGATGTAGCCATCAGCGCAATTTCTGATTCAGATTCTTCAACAGGATCTGACTTTGCACTCCAGTCATATTCCTCAGAATCTTCACTCACAGTATCAATCAGCTTATCATCCCCTTCTTCAGACCAATCTTCCTCAATTTCACAAACTAATGCCAGACTGGATGTAAGATCAGATGTAAACTGTTCTGCATAAGCACTCCAATCATATCCATCTTTTACACTCACTACCAGTGCTTTAGTCTGATCTTCTGGCTTCTTGCCTTCATCTTCCAGTTTTGGCATGGGAAAACTTTGATATGGCTTCTGTATGAAACGTTGATTCCTCTGTTGATAGCTTGAAGACTGTTGCGAGCTTTGACCTTGACCTTGATTTTGTCCACTTGAACTTGATTGATCATTGTAGTTCTGATTCTTAGGAGCTTTGCATTCCCTTGAAAAATGACCATAACAGTTACAGTTGAAACATCTGGCCTTTGATTTGTCAAAACCAACGGTCTTGTTTGCATGAGGCTTGTAGCTTCGGTTAACATATGCATGCATCTGTGTTCGATATGCAACCATTACCATTTGCCAATTCAAATCCATTTCCTCAACGTCATCAGGATCCATTTCAAAATGATCTTGAAGTACAACATCCATCTGAGACAAATGACTTCCTTGATAAGCTTGAAAGCTTGCCATGAAGGCAGTAAAAGCAGTCTTCGTCTCGTCATCTTGTAACAAGATGTTCATCACATCTTTTACTTTTGTTTGAACATTTGAACTTTGATTTTCTACTTGATTCTTCAGATTCTGACTTTGAACTTGAGCTCTTGGTGGAGATTGAGGTTGTGAATAAGTTGGTGAATTTGGAATGTATGACGAATCAGTGTAAAAGCTTGCACCAACAAATAAATCGCCCTCATCTTCAAACTTAGTTGCATCTTGTGCAAGAAAGGCATTCTCCACAGTATTAGCAGGATTCAAAATATATTTGTATTGTGCATGTGAACCAGTTCTATCGGTGTTTCTAGAACTTTCATCAATCTCAACTTCCTCTATCTTTGCAATGAGCAGATCCAAATCCATCGGAAACTTTTCAGTATGCTTCAGTAGTGTCACAGTCTGTTTCCATGATGATGGAAGAGCACATAGTAATCTGTCATTCAGGTCTTGAAGATCTGTCTTCGCACCAACATTGGTCATTTCAGTAGTCAGATGAACAAACCTATTCATCATCTGGTGCACAGATTCTCCAGCAATGTGTTCAAATAACTCCAATTGTCTCTTCAGCTTTTGTTTCTTGAGACTCCTGAGTTGTTCACCTCCTTCACATATTGACTTCAAGGCTTTGAACAATGTATAACCTGTCTGATAAGTATCCAACCTCGACAATACTTGTAGTGGCAGTCCTTTGCACATCAAAGAGTAGGCTTTGCTATCATTCTTTACTTTCCTTAAATCTTCAGCTGATAAATTATCTTCTGGATAAGGTTCAGTAGAGTCTTTGGTGTAGGTACTTGCACTATCCGGAGCTGTCTGTGTAGGTATGTGAGGACCCTTATCAATTGACTTCCAAAGATCATTGTCTATTGAGCAAAGATGATGCTTCAGTCTAATAGTCCAATTCTTGAAATCTGCACGGTTGACAAGTCTAGGAACACGGTTATCAGAATCATCATTAGGTGCCATTTTAACAAATTTTGAAGAAAATATTTTTGTGTTTTTTAAAAATTTTTGAAAAGAAAGACAAGTAATTAATGACAAGATAAGAAAACAAAGATTAAAACAACTAAAAATGAGTCACACGGCTGATCAGTGAAAAATTCTTCTTCACCCGGCTGAACAGTAGCTTTTGTTCTTTACCCGGCTGAGAAAAGTCTTCACCCGTCTAAACAGTCACACGGCTCAACAGTTGTAAGTCTTTAAACTTGAAATCTTCACCCGGCAAGAACGTTACCCGGCTGAACAGTTACACGGCTAACAGAAATAACTTGACACGGCAAACAACTTGACCCGGCAAGAAGAAAATATTCACCCGGCTGAACAGTTATCAACACTTCACCCGGCAGACCTTGACACGGCTTGAAAGTGTTAATCACCCGGCTAAATAGTAACAAGTTGATCCGACTGTTATGTTGATCACCTGGCTGAACAGTACTTTACCCGTCTGAACAGTTCTTCACACGGCTAAACAGTATATCACCCGGCACAACAGTACACAGAATTTTACTTGCAATTCTTCACCCGTCTAGACAAAAATCCTTTACACGGCTGCACAGGACCTAATTTGTTCACAAATCTAAGTCCAAACGATTTTGTCTAAGTCAATTTGTTACCCGGCTAGTTAATCTTCAACCTGTTCATCCTGTTCATCATCTTCATCATGAGAAATTTTCTGGGTTTATCAAAAACTTGTCCAATTCTTTCAAAATTCACACACAATCAGTGAAATAGTCCGATTAACAATCCCTAATCTCAATCAATCCAAAACATGATCAAATTTTGATGAATTTGAGCAAAATTCGATCGAACAGTAACTTTTTCTATCTTCTTAATTCCTCAGATCTGATGATAATCTGATGGAATTTGCACAATCGTTGTGAATTAGAAGTGATTGCGACGATAAATCACAACTAAAAACAGCAACAATTCATTCAGATCATGATTTTTGAGCAATATTGTAGTGTTTTGCTTGATGAATAGCGAAGAACACAATACCAACAGCTCTGATACCAATTGATAGGTTCAATTGGATCGATATCGCTCAAATGATCAGAATGATTAGTACAAACAAAACAGTTCAATCAGCAACACAATTCATTACTTAATAATTCTCTTTGTATTGATGATCAAAGCAAATATTGTAGTACAAAATGCAGGAGAATGTAATCACACACACTTAGTTCTCTCTCTAACGTGAATATGTGATCTAGACTCTCTCACTAACATTCTCTTACTACATGCTTTATGCAACAATACATTTTAGGGAAATACAAAATAAACCCTAAACTATACAAAATGTATAAAACAAAGTACAAAGTAAATCTTAAACTGGAAATAGCCCTAACAGTACTCCCCCTAAGATTTAACTTTGGACTTCAAAATTCTTCAAACAGTTTTCATCTTTTGCTTTTTCAGCTCCAAACTCTCACCAATCTTCAGACTCTTCTTTAACATCCAGCAACTCTTTTCCTTTGTATTCTTCTTGTTCTTTTAACGCTTCCTCGATGCATGACTTGAACTTCTCTGCGATCTTTGCTTGTCTTGGCTTTGACTCGTTTGTAAGGATGGCACAGTCATTCATGCGTCTCAGAGAATCAAGAGTCAAACCTGCAAAATCAATATTAGCATAAAATTCATATGGAAATTCTCGCCCTTTGACTTGCACTTCTAGTGTACCCTTCGCAGTCACACGCATAAACTCTATCTCTGAAATATCAACCTTCACAAGGTTAGCATTGTGTAATGCCTTCCTTAGACGAATTTTCTATGACGCAGCTGCAATCACCTCAATCATCACCATAAACAAATTTCGATCAGCTTCAGCAACTTTATCTTTGCACTTCTCCATTCTGTAACTTCGCAAATGATCGATGTAGGATGGATGTAACAATTTCAGCTCGAATGTACTGAATAATGTGATCATATCCTTATCCCAGTCATCCAAATTTCATACCAATTTCAGCTCAAAAGTTTCCTGATTGTAGAAAAACTTAAGAATTGGTTTTGTCGCTTGAGTGTCATCGATCACTTTCAACCCCGGATCAGTCACTTTATCAAAGTATTCATCAGAAAACTCTTCTAAATACATGTCACGCACCACCAACTTCTTTTGTTTCCTCGTTTTCTTTGACTGAACATAAGCACTATCTTCTTGTTGTCCTCTAAACTCCAAGTACTTCGGTAAACGGCTTATTCCAGCATCAAGTTGCATCGCACATTTGTCACCACGCTCAGCATGCGTGTGATTGATCAATCTTAGCTTGTGCAACTCCTTCAAATCTTGCACTTCCAACTTGAAAATACTAGAGTAATAATGGTAAACATCGCATAAACCATTAACTCTTTTGATCAAAAATGCATCAAAAACTTCGTCATATTTCCATGCAATGATTTTCACCTTCTTGGACTTTTCCGGTACGATCATAGAATCAAGTAGTTCAGTAACGGACTGTCCTTTACTCAGCAGTGATCTCACAACATCACCTGATGTGGCAGATTTATGCCATGATTCTCGTACGTCCATAGGAATATTGTATGACTTGACCTCACTTGGAAACATATCAATCAACTCTTGTCTCTTCTTGTGCGCATCTTCTGGTAAAGCCATCACCGTTATTTCTTTGGGTTCGAGCACTTTGTATCTTTTAGTCAGCTCATAATATTGTGGGTTGTTGTAATCCAGATAAAACATTCGATTGTACATCTTCTCAGTCTTCATAAAACTTACTACAATCTTCTTCAGCGATTCATGTTTCAGTTTCTTCAATGTTCTATAGGGATAGTTCCTCGAACTCAACCATTCTCGCATGTCTCTGCTAGACATTTCTTCTGGATTTTGATGATAAAGCTCTGTTGAAGGTAAATCATCAATATTCAGGCTTTCTTGGAGTGGTGTCCACTCACCCATCTCAACAACAAATTCATTCTCATCGGCAGTTGCCTTATCTTGTGCAGTCAAACATTTCTCATATTCTTCATTGATTTGACTCACTGTCAGCCCATTCAGATATACTGGATTGTACTTCATCTTTTCTAGATAAGCAAAACGTTCAGGCAAATCAGCTGGTATCTCATCATCAAGATTAGGTTCAGGCTCAACCTCAGGTTCAGACTCTGTGAAATCTATATCATCCAGATCATCTAGTGCCTCAATCATTGGTGCAGTTTTAGTTTGAACCGGCTCAAACTGAAATGCTTCTTCAGTCACAGTTTCTGGCGCATTCTCAACAACTTCAACTACTTCAGGCACTTCAGTTACTACTACAGATTCAGATTGTCTAATTTCAAGAAAGCACACTTGTCTAATTTCATGTCATCTAACATTCCAATCATCATTTCTAATATCATGGCATAAATCCTACAAAATTCATTTATAAGATTTACAAACAAATATCAAGAAGATGGGTTTTTCAACATGTCAAACTTCCTAACATTCATCAACATCATATGACAATAAAATTGGACAAGCATACAACATCATTGAAATATTACCATAATTTCATCATTGATCTTAACATAAAACATCACCAAAATATTCAAGTTTCATTCATCATCAAGGCATAAGTATCATCCTAATCTAGATAATATGAGTATTTAGCCCATAAGGCTTACAAAAACTACAAGAAACATGATTAAACTAGCTAAAAACATGATTAAACTAATTAAAACGTTCAAACCGAAAACAAGCAAGGAGAAGGAAAATGGTTGGTTGATGATTCTTGAGTCTTCTGTGGCTTCTAATGGCTTCCAAAACACTCAAAATCAGTGAATCTTAGTGTAATTTTGCTCTAAAAACTCAACAATCCGTAATGAATGAACACAAGGCTTTTTATAGCAAACAACAGATGTGCACTACTTGGCGCACGGTCGTGCTCCAGGTCGTGCTAGTAGCTACAGTGTTTTCTTTTTCGCCCAGGCATTTCGCAGTTTCCATTTTCAGCAAAATCTCGATTCCCGTCTCGAGGTAGCAGGCGCACGACCGTGCTTAGACCAAGCACGGTCGTGCTTGAGTCAAAATCACGGGCACGACCATGAAATGTGCGGCACGAGCTGAAGACGATCTCGGAAATGATGTGAGCACGGGCGTGCTTGGCTGGCGCACGGGCGTGCTCGAGTCAAGATCACGAGCACGTCCTTGTGCACAGCCTGTGCACCCGAGTGGAGAACACGGGCACGACCGTGCTAGGTCTGAGCACGGTCGTGCTTTTGACCTGTTTTCTTCAGTTTCTCTTGAAAATGCGTCTTTTCTCCGTTCTTTTCTTCGGTGGTTTGTCTTGGCTGTAAAATCACAAAAACCACAATTTAATACTTAAACTAATGAAATTACAACCAATTAATAACCAAATCCGGGTTAAATGTGAAGAATAAATATGTATATTTCTATACATATCAAACATCCCCACACTTGAACTTTGCTTATCCTCAAGCAAACTTAAATGAACAAGATCTCCAATGGCAACAATAAACAAATTAAACAACAAGCAAAATAGCTTCAAAAGGGGTGAAAACAAATAGTTGGCATCAAAGAAGCAAATGATCAAAAATGCAATGGTAACTATTAAGACATGCTTCACCTCTTGAATCCCTAACAAGCACAACCTTACCGTCTCACAATGTTCACACACACTCGGATGATTTATGGACATACATGTAAGGAGTATGTTTAGAACACTCAACGCCAAGTCAATGAATCATACATTACCATAAGCTTGTGCAAAAATCTAATCTCCATCAACTAGTATAAAACAATTGCATAAATCAAGAGGACTCTGTTAGGGTTTTGGTTCGGTGGTGGTGGAGGTGTGGAATTTGGAATGAGAAAGTGGGTAAAAGGCGTTAAAAACTCGGCGGTTAAATAACTAACTAATTCATACAAATCTAATAATAAAACCATTATGGTTTTTCCGGATGGAGAAGGGTGTCATCATAAAGTACTCAAAACTTCCTCTTCTTTTGCATAATTTCACCTTAATTATGTGAGAACCTCTTTTCAATTTTTTTTTTATTTTTGACATCAACTAAACATATGATCATGTTTAGCAAAAATTGACTACTTGAATAGGCTAAATAAACGATGAGATAATACAAGAACCGACCGAGTTTAACAAAAAAAATTTGTGAAATATATGAGGTTTCGGGATGGTGAAGTTGGTAAATAGGATAATAGCATGAAAGCGCACATGTGGGTTATCTAGCGGCTAGGTTTGGATGGGTAAATACATGAAAATGGTGGTGAATGACGATGGGTGTCCTAATGCCTCAATCATTTTTACGCAATGTTTTAAATTGTGATCTTGAAATGCATATATAACACAAGTTCTGAAATGTATAAAACATCCGGCACACTCAATTCCAACAAAAACAAGAGCAACAATATGATACAAAGCTAGAAAGGCTAAAAAAAAATTACTCTCGCAAATGGAAGGGGTGGGGTGTGTAAGGCATGACATGTAGTTCATCATTTAGCTCACACGCTTAATGGTTGCCACAAAAAATTTAACTCATTTACTTCCCTTATCAACTATTTCTTTTGCAAAAACACCCTTTTTTATTATCTTGCTTCATTAGTTGATTTGTCAAAAATGATTTTTCTAATTGCCATAAAAATTAATGTTGGAGATTTTGCAAAAATAAATAAGCTAAGGACAAGAACAAGTTTCCATTCAAGCAAATCCCTCCCCACACTTGAATTGCACATTGTCCCCAATGTGCAACAAAAAATGCAAAGCGAAATGATAACAATAAGAAAGAATGGAGGTAAGGAAGAAAAATGCTCCCCTGTCAAAATCGGAGTGCGTGCGTGCTTCGAAATCTACGAGTGCCATGTTCATCCACCTGTAACATAAAATAAAACTACACCAAGCGTTTACACTACTAAATCATCAACTCATCACCAATCATCCAACCAAATTAAAATAAAATAAAAGCTAGATTAAACAAAAATATTAAAATCTAAAAGTCTGTACGCATGAATCACAATAGTAACAATTCAGTCATGACATCAACAAACAAAAATACCAACAATCAAACAGAAAAAGTGCATCAGATCTCCAAACTTGAACATCAACTAATTATCTTGATTTGCCTCTGAACCGCTTGCTTTGTCTTGGCGTGACCGCTTCTGACCAGGATTACGCCCAAAAGATGCGTACATGAAAGGAGGGGCAGGCAGGTCGTAGTGATGGTAGGCAGCAGCAACCTGATGAGATGAGAACAGCCAGTCAAACCCTCTCCGTGTCTCATCTTGAATGGATTCGAGCATGGTGCCCTGTCGCTCCTGCTCAAGGCTGAATGCATCCATTCGTTGCCGCTGCAACTCGATATCACTACGTATTGTGGTTTGGGCGGTCTCAATTTCTACAAAACGGTTCCACATTTGTGAAACTGTAGGGATCGCTGCAGCATCAGCAGCATCGAGATTGTCCATAAATCTCATAAAGTCATCATGCTGAGTCCCCCCAGCTGCAAACGTGGCGCCTCCTACATTCTCTGGCTCCCTATTGTCAGCAACATCCTCCTCTTCATCTTCAGGCTCCTCCTCAGCTGGGATAGGATCCCATATCCGTCCCTCCTTGTCTTTCAAACGCCAGCCTGCTGGAGTTTGAATGACAAGGGTCATGTAGCGAAGAGTCCGAAGGTCGAGGGCCGGTGTATCGTAAATATGTGTCAGAGTAGCAACATTCTCTGGGGTTAACAGCCCCAAAGACTCTGCCATCTGAGTCACGTAAATCCCACCGCAAATCTAGCTGCTATGCAGTTTACCAGAAGATGTGACCAAATAGTTTGCCAGG